>JAVJIX010000011.1:9630000-10830000 GCA_036785185.1 Paratrypauchen microcephalus
CTGGTGCCCTTCAGGCAGAGTCAGACTTAACACTGCCTGACAAAAGTATTAGGACGATAGTCCTAGTCTAATAATGATAACAAGACATATTGGTAATGACAACATATCAATAAATTGATTTGTTGTCATTACTAATATGTCTTGTTATCATTATTTATGAAAGTTCAGAAATACATAATCGTCCTAATACTTTTGTCAGGCAGTGTAGGTCGCAGACATCTTCACTCTGCTCTTGGTGAGTGGTGGTTGGGTTCACACCACTCCGATTCTGTTTTTTTCTGCAGTAACTCCAGTGAAAGTAAACTGGGACAGGACTTCCACAGGTAGCACCTACAGTTGCTACCTAAGGCTGTGGTGTCCGGGTGACATCAGGTACCTGTTGCTGGATTTCTGCAGGTGTGTTCTAGGACATATTCAACATGAATTTCTTATGGAAATTCCAATACCATTTCCTGAGGCTCTGGAGATATGTCTTCAGTTTCTAATGGAGATGTTGCCTCTTTTACCAGTTTGACCAAATCATTTTGGGAAACAACTGGGGCAGCTTCATCTTCAGAGACCATCTCCCTACTACCTGAAGGAACTTGTGATTCAAACCACTGGACTGTGCCATGGTTGTTCTAAATCACGCCTATTACCATCACCATACTAAAGACATCTGGACACAGTATGTATCAGGGACAATGTACATAAATACACTGACCTACCCAAAGCGGTAATATGTTTGTACCAGGTTATACAAAATTGCTCATTTCCACACTCAGTCCCTGTAGATGTGTCCAATAACCACATTAGGCTGTTGTAGGTCTGCTGGTGCACACTGGATCTCCTCCTCAGACTGATTCTCTATTGTCCTGTTCCTCTCAGTACCTGGACAGTATCCTCCCCCTAAAATTAGCCCCCCTCCCCTATTGACAAAAATGCAGACGGGGTAGGGGGGGGCTTGGTCACAATTGCCGCTCTTCCCTCTTCACCTCGCTCTGCTCCTGCATTTGTGCTGCGTTAGCTGTACTCGTAGTCCAAAAACTGTAATTTCTAGATTATACATCACCGCTTCCATCTGAATCCCAGGGCGTGCCAGAAAATGAATAATCAATAGACGACCGACCATACATAATTGCATTCATGAACACTCATTAGATTTGATCATTTCTCTAAATCACTCCAACTAAAATGCCTGGAATTCAATCTATACAATTTTGCAGTCAACCACCCACGCCTTCAGTGGAGCTTTCTGAATTATTGTAACGTGGAAAAAATGGTAAGCCCCTGGGGCAGCTCTCATCTGCACTGCCTGAAGGGTATTATATTCTTTTGACCTGTTGTGTATATATTCTCTTTAGGTAACGGTAAATCCGACCTAAGTTTCAATGTTGTATTATATTTAGCGTAGCTTTTTTGAGAAGGTCGTGTTGAAGTACTAAAAAGGCGGAAGAAATCATATCTCTTGTCTTGTTTCGGCCTTGAGTTTGTCTCTAGTATTCTTGCAGACAAAGGTTTTTCAAGGAGTTCTATTGATGCCGGACTGGCAAAAGCAGGCGTGTATTTTGAGAATGTACAAGGAAGTTTTTGTTTGAAATGGGGCCAAAATGTGGACTAGAGTCTGTCAGAGTCACAAGTCAGCTCGAGATGGAGGAAGTTTATGTAACACCAGAATCCTCTTGAGCAGAACATAGTGTTTGCAGTGTGCTGTTTATATTTAATCTGGTTTTGGTTCATAATAGGCAAACTTCAAATGGATTTCGCACTAGTTAAAGGCCTTGTACAAAATACAGCTCTGGAAAAAATAAATAAATAAGAGACCACTGCAAAATGATCAGTTTTTCCGATGTGTTTGGGCAAAAGGAAGATTTTTGTTTGAGTCTATAAATTACTGACAACATTTCCCCCAAATTCCAAATAAAATATGATCATTTAAAGCATGTATTTGCAGAAAATAACAAATGGTGAAAATAACAAAAAAGATACATGTTTTCAGACCTCAAACAATGCAAAGAAACAAGATCAAATTCATTTTAAAACAACATAATACTAATGTTTACACTTAAGAAGAGTTCAGAAATCAATATTTGGTGCAATAACCCTTATTTTTACTCACATCTTTCATGCGTCTTGGCATGCTCTCCACAAGTCTTTCACATTGTTCTTGGGTGACTTTATTCCACTCCTGGTGCAAGAACTGAAGTAGCTCAGCTTTGTGTTTGTGTTGGAATTCAACAGACGCTGGAATGGAATGGCTGTAATACATGTAGAGATGCTGATTTCAGAAAAAAATGCAGTGGTCTCTTTATTTTTTTCCCCCCAGAGCTGTATGCTATGTATTATTCACATATATTTGAGTCAAATTTGTTCTGCTCCAGTACTGATATATTCCAAAAGTTGCTCTTGAGGCCAAAATATGTAAGTTGTGTACTGTCTGTGTCTAATTATAAGTAAGTTAGTAATTATTGCCTGATAATCAAGAAATGCACATTAGCATTACAAACCCACTGCAGTGAATAATTAGGATGCACGGAATGCAGAAGGTAGAGAGGAATAATTTTGGATCACCGTAAAACAAAAATTTATCTCGATTTTCACATTTTTAAAACAGAAACACTCGGGGCCCTTTGGTGTTGTTTCATATATAGTACTTTTTTCTTTTCTTTCCAAACTTTAAAATCAAATATAGAACAAAACATCATGGTGATTTAAAAGTACATTACGTATCTTTTTAGTTGGGGCGCCGTCATCTTTTTTATGGAGATGTAATTGCTCTGCCTTACAGGTATTAATTAAGGTTTTATAGCTAAAAAAAATACCTAGAAAGGCATTTTGACTGTGAGCGGGGTCGCTTCTCCACAGATCTGACTTGTAACTTGGTCTGGTTTGCTCTCCATGATGATAAAAAGGTTTAATGCCGTACTGTGAAACATTCCAGACAAACCAATAACACTGGTCTACAAATTTTTGGACTCGATCTGCTTCTGAGATAAAAGTGACTAAATCTCATTTATACTGATAAGATGAACTGAAAATCAATTGATAACTGTGCTGGTTAGCTAATGTATTCAAGATATGTAATGATAATGTTTTACATCAAAATCGCATCTGTTTATACAATAAATTTAGGCATTTTTGCTTAAAAATAATATTTATATTTTGAAAATATTTAAAGGGATATGCCACCCCCAGGTCAAATTTGGGCATCTCCCCACAGTCCAGAGACTAAAATAAGTGATGAAAAGCGTTTTCCTGGTCACCCAGCCATTGTCCGAGTCTGTCAGCACTGACCGCCGCGCGTAGCTGCTGCTCCTCCGCGTTAGACTGGAGGCAACGGCGCCAGAGAAAGATTTCGGCCAAAAGGAATTAATTTGCTCGATGCTTTTCCCAATTACTTTCTGTGTAGTGCGCATTCATATCGAGTGCAAATAAATGTGCAAATCAACACGGAGAACTTGCCTTGGTTATTTTGGGTGGGAACTATTTTTCAGTGCGGAAAAAGACAGACGAAGCACACACCACGCTGTGGACAGGGGAATCCCTGTTTACGCACCAGGAAGGGAGTTCCCCCGTTACGCAGCGTGGTGTGTGCTTCGGCTTTCTTTTTCCGCACTGAAAAATAGTTCCCACCCAAAATGACCAAGGCAAGTTCTCCGTGCCGAAATCTTTCTCTGGCGCTGTTGCCTCCAGTCTAACGCGGAGGAGCAGCAGCTGCGCGCGGCGGTCAGTGCTGACAGACTCGGACAATGGCTGGGTGACCAGGAAAACGCTTTTCATCACTTGTTTTAGTCTCTGGACTGTGGGGAGATGCCCAAATTTGACCTGGGGGTGGCATATCCCTTTAACTTGCACTTCTTTATCCGTCAAGAAATAAACAAGAAATATCTTAAGACATCAGGTGCACACAATTTCGAGGCATCTCTCTTATGCGAAATCAAAAATATTTGATGTTAAAACTCTAGACATATTAAAATGAATGTATTGGAATGTGCAGACAGGCTTTCAGATAGAACTGTTGCTTGTAGACACACTGTACCTTCTGATAAACTACAGTTTTTGCCTCATTTTGCATAAATTTCCTATTTTGACCCAATACTATATCTTGGAAACTATAGCCAATCAGCACTGACTTACTTTTTCTTTATTAGTGACCTAAACCAAGAAAAATGTCACTACTTTTGTTCCAGACGCATATTTGACGTACCCAGAAAAGTAACACAATGCCCCTTTTAGCCCAGAAACTTCATCCATTCATGAAAGTCCAAGCACCTCATTAGAATATCAAAACATTTTTCCTTTGTGCAAATCCCCATGCTACACAAACCCTTTTCTTATCTGCCCATTTTCAAACCTGTACCTCCTAATTGCTCGCTATGTCCAACATGGATTTCCAACAGTGGCTTTTATGATGTGATAAACAAAACACTTGTGGCATTTTGTCCTCGATCCTCATGAGTTCCCTTGATACCAGCTCACCGGTCAAGAATACAGCGCGTGGTTCATGTGGCCGATCGGATGAGTGCATTCTGTTTGATTATTTGGGCTTTTATCTCGCGCTGTACAGCTGCAGAGGCTTTGATAACGTGAGCTGGTGATGCCTTACGCAGCATTTTTAAGCGGGTAATTGTGTGCTTCCACTGAGAGCAGATAAACACTGGTCAAAAGGCAAAGAGGGGGGAAGATTTATAGTGCAGCACAAGCCAATATGCCTTTATTATAATCCCTTTGGAGCCTGCAAGAAAATGTGTGGTAATAAGTCAAATGGGATTGTGTGAGATTTAGGTGTGTAGATCTACAAGACAAGTGAACGTCTCATGTTTTTTAATGGGAGATGATGGTGTGTTGTGCTAATTATTGACGAGATAAGTTATGTCAAACACAATGCAGTCGTAATTGGAGCCATCGATCTTAACAAAGTGAGTATTTTGGTAATCACGCTCGCCATAGCTCAGAGACTTTTTGTTGCTGAAGTCAATTCATTAAGTTCTTTATACAATAGATTTAGGCATTTTTGCTTAAAAATAATATTTATATTTTAAAAATATTTAACTTGCACTTCTTTATCCGTCAAGAAATAAACAAGAAATATCTTAAAGGAAAAGTAACGTTTTTTACAATTTGAGCCTTATTTCGGTAATAAAACAAGTTGTTTTACTCACCCATAGCACTTTGGTGTCATATGGAGCATTTCCGGAGATGTTTTAGATTAGCGTTAGGCTAACGCCGTTAGCCTAGCGCGACTTATAGCCATAGCTCGAGGCATTTCCCGAGCATGTAATATGCCCCGTGTGGGCTCCAAATAACACAAAATTTAGCAGTTTTCAAATCATAGAAGCTCGATGTCTTTAGTCTATGATTTCGTTTGGTCAAAAGTGGCCTGTAATCCGAGATTTAGCCATAGTTTCGAGTAGATGAGGACGCCAGTGCGCATGCGCGGAGTGTGCTCTCAGCTCCTGAGACCCAAACATGGAACGCAAAGCTTTAAACTATGGATAAATCTCGGATTACAGGCCACTTTTGATTCAAACAAAATCGTAGAGTAAGACATCGAGCTTCTATGACTTGAAAAGTGCTAAAGTTTGTGTTATTTGGAGCCCGCACGGGGCATATTACATGCTCGGGGAATGCCCCGAGCTATGGCTATAAGTCACGCTAGGCTAACGGCGTTAGCCTAACGCTAATCTAAAACATCTCCGGAAATGCTCCATATGACACCAAAGTGCTATGGGTGAGTAAAACAACTTGTTTTATTACCGAAATAAGGCTCAAATGGTAAAAACCGTTACTTTTCCTTTAAGACATCAGGTGCACACAATTTCGAAGCGTCTCTCTTATGCGAAATCAAAAAATATTTGATGTTAAAACTATAGACATATTAAAATGAATGTATTGGAATGTGCAGACAGGCTTTCAGATAGAACTGGTTGCTTGTAGACACACTGTAGCTTCTGATAAACTCGCGTTTTTGCCTTATTTTGCATAAATTTCCTATTTTGACCCAATACTATAGATAATTTTCTATGGACCATATAAATGAAAAGTTTCTTTACTCCAATAAAATCACCTATAATAAAATGAATGAATGAATTATTTAAACATGCTACATGTTTACATTTATAATTCACCCAGAGGAATCTTAAATATTTAAATGTGAGAGGTGCTAAGACAAGTTCACAGGGTGCCCATAGTTTAAAACTGAGCTGGACAGAAAAAAAAAAAAACTGACACAAAATCGACTCAAACAAGCAGATGCAAAACAAGAAAACAGTTTCAAAAAGCAGTACTACCCATCGCACAAAGAATTTTGTTGAAGCAAATTTATCAAGCACAAGATTATTTTCTATGGACCACTGGAATCTTATAAGACATAAAATTAGTTTTAAGATGTTTTAATAACACGGTAAAGGAGACTGGCTCTTATCATTGGACAGGGATTTTTTGTGGGCTATAGCCATACACTGAATGTATAAATGGACATGTGATTTGCAATGAGAAATTGTCGCCCCTCTCTCTGTAACCGCTGCCGTAATCCTCGTCATTTTGGTCTTAAAATGTACGTATTAACCCATTCGTATTACTTCTCTTCATTTGACTGGAGTCGAATGCTATGGGTGATGTTATACTCCATTAGTCCTCTTCTCTGTGGTTATAACCAAAGTCTTTCTCATGTAAAATAAACTGTAGGTATTCAAAACACCCAACTAAGTGCGGTTCCTCTATGTCATTTTGATAGTTGTGTTTTTGGTGCTGCAGGTTCAACGCTGTGGTAGAGGTTTCTGTCCTGTGGTGGTGTTGGAATTATCACTGGAATCACACAGAAAACATAACAAGGAATACCAAGAATTACCAGTGAAGATTACCTGGGAATTAGCTCCAGAAATTAACATTAGTCTGATCTGTTGTGTCCTTAGGCAAGACACTTCACCTACATTGCCTAGTAAGAAAGTTGAGTGAATGAACAATGATCTGTAAAGTGCTTTGGGTGTCTTGCAAGGCTCTATATAAATGCAATGATTGATTCATTAATTGGAATATCTACATGGAATTACCTGGGTATTACCAAAAGGGATAACATAAAGATAACCAAGTGAAATAACCTTGGAATTATGAGCAGAAATCAATTGGGAATTCTAATTATCATTGGGGGATGGCATCTCCCCTGTGGGAAAAAATAGTCAAAATCATCCCTCTTCTAAAACGGGCATCCCTTCTTCCATCCCTTATGGCATTTTATCAATCAGGCATGAAAATCCCTAAACTTTTGGCGAATTTTTTAAAAGTCAAAATGGCCAGTGCGCTCCAGCTTCCAATCATGTTGCAGCATAATTACGCACCGATACGCGCTCCCGCCAATCATGACGATTGCCGCTGTTGTGTTTGCGCCTGTTCGCCGATCAGCTGTGAGCCTGATATTTACGCGGCATTTCTAAGAGAAGAAGAATCCTTAACTTCCTACGTTAATGCTACGTAAGAAGGAACTCTCGCCTCGGGACACGGGATACGTTCGGGATTATGTCCTTTTCTCCGGAGCTCCGGATTATTAAAGACAACACGGCAAACTGTTAGAATGGAGCTGACCGCATTCTTATGGGTGAGTCATATTCAGATTATTTCTGCATCTATTTCGGCACTAAACCAAGACTAAACCAAGACTAAACCAGGTTTAAACCAGGACTAACCCAAGACTAAACCAGGTTTAAACCAGGACTAAATAGGGTGACCATTCGTCCGGATTTCGTCCGGACAGTCCGGTTTTAGAGCTGTCTGTCCGGCCGTCTGTCACGTGTCCTCCTTTTTTACATTTTGTCCTCCTTTCGGATCCTCGTCGGCCACCGTTGCATAAATCGTCATAAATCCCCACCCATTATTTACACTTGCTACTCTGCGATGTTCGCCGTTTCCCAATTCAGCGAGAGAGGTTCGGAGTGTGGTTTCAGTCTGCAGTCGAGGCGGTGCATACTCGCTGAGCCCTGAGTGCAGTCCGAGGATCACATGGGCGTCTGTGAAATGGAACAGATCCCGCCTCAGCTCAATGAGCCGGGTGGTCTGCTCCTTGTTCCCTAAAGACACAAATATTATTCTATTGCGACTAGTAATACTTGGAATTGGGACATGGCCAATGTTCCCCCTAATTTTTTAGGTGTCTGAGCAAACACACTAACTCCCTGAGCGCTCCTTGGATCCCTGTGCGCGACATCCGAAATGCCCCCTTCCGCGCGGCTCGCACTTTGCAGATATAAAAAAAATGAACAAACAAAAAAAACCCAAGGTGTCCTCACTTTAGGGCCTTTGTCCTCCTTTTTGGACACAAGTGTCCTCCTTTCCTGTTTCATGCCGGTGGTCACCCTATTACTAAACCAAGACTAAACCAGGTCTAAACCAGGACTAAACCAGGTCCAAACCAGGACTAAGCCAAGACTAAACCAGATCTAAACCGGGTCTAAACCAGGATTAAACCGGGACTAAACCGGGACTAAACCAAAACTAAACCAGGTCTAAACCAGGACTAAGCCAAGACTAAACCAGATCTAAACCGGGTCTAAACCAGCACTAAACCAGGACTAAGGTGTGTGTGTGTGTGTGTGTGTGTGTGTACGTGTGTGATAACATATATCCTGTGTATTATTGAATTATTGAATGATTATATGGACTTTTTGTTATAAAAGCATTTCCATTTTAACAAAGTACCTTCTAATTGGTGGTGAAAAATTTCACCATCCCCCCTGGTTTAATTTTACAACTCGACTACTGCCCGGAATTACCTAGGAATTGCCGTCACTGTATTTCCAGATTTGCCTGACCAGTCAGTCCCTTCTACATTATGTTTGAATCCATAAGCGTCTGGAAGTGGACATTAGAGCATCAAAATCCTCCATTCTAACTTGCGATGATCCAACCACAGCTACCAATTTGTAGCATGTGTCTCTCAAATGCAGATCCTCTTCAAAATTCTCGTATCATTCACAACAAAATGTATATCATTTCCCTGAGATAAATAATACTTTGGTGCTTGTTCTGCAAAAATCTGCACTGTTTCTCAGTCCTTTGTTATTTTTTCTCCCTTTTTTTTTTACGTGTAAAGAAAGCGCTTGGGTTCTGGCTGGACCAGTAACTCCAAGATATAGCATAGTCTTCCACCACCGCATCTTCCACCGCTGGAATGTTCTCAGTGGTCACTTGGCTCTTCCTCTATAGCCGTCATCTCTTTAGCCTGCCACATTCATACACGCAAAATGAAAAATGCCTTGGCAAAGAGCACATTATCTCTGCTGCGTGGCTGTGCTTTTATCACCCAGGCTGGCATTTCAAATCCGTGGCACACCATTGACTCCGCGTCTGCTTCACACTTTGCCAACGGTGAGTCCTTTATGAACCCGATCCCACTGAAAACATTACAACTGTTGTGATATTTAAACAAGGACATAAAACCCATTCCGGAATCAGCTCAGACTGTACTGCATATCGTTGGTTAGAGCCCTCTGATTACCTTGGCAGTTTAAACCCCATAAAACCAAAGTCAAGCGAATCTCCTTTTCTTCTCCCGCTTCATCTCGGCGGGGCCCGTTGTCTGTAATAATCAGGGGGCCCCCATGCAGCCACACATTAAATCACAATTGTATAAGTAATCAAATGGAGCTCATCACATCTGCACTGATTGATTCCACACTAAATTGCTGGCTGGCATTTGCAATTTCATTAAGTCACCCACCGACAGGCCCCGCAATTGTTTATGCGCGAGTGAGACACGGCGAGGAGAGCGGAGCCAAAGTCACTCGCTAAAAGTACTTAAGGAGAAAGATGAGGGCGCCTGGTGATTTGTTTGTTTTACGGGCCATGAACGCACCGTAACTCAGGGCGACACGCGAGGAGATGGTGAGAGGGATAGGGGAAGTGGAGGGATCAAAATGGCCTTTCATGTTTATTAATGGACTAATACTGGAGATTTACGGGACAGGAGAACATTGGAATGATTCAGGACTCTGCCTTGTCATTCTGTGGTGAAGTCTGTGTGCTCGCATCGAGGACTTTGTTTGACTGCGTAGTGCTTGGTTGCAGGTTTGTCTCCCCGCGGATCTCACCTGTTACTTGGACAGATGATGTTATTGGCTTGTCTCCATGGAGATCGATGAAGTTGAATTACAGGGGAACCCAGGGAAAGCAGTAACAAACTATGGATAAGCTGGTGACGGACCCTCCTCTAGAAAAGTTATACTGTGCACATTTAACATTTAAATGTATGTATGTATGTATAGAGCAAAAAGAGTGTTAGCAAATTTCACCATGTTTTTTTTTTTTTTGCAAGAGAGATACATTAGCTGAAACATAAGTAGAGAAAAGAAAAAGTATACAAAAGAGCAGTGGAATAACATGATAACCTACTGGGTCACAACTTGTAGATACACTATATTGCCAAAAGTATTTGTTCACCTCCCTAGACTCACTTATGAACTTAAAGGGATATGCCACCCCCAGGTCAAATTTGGGCATCTCCCCACAGTCCAGAGACTAAAATAAGTGATGAAAAGCGTCTTCCTGGTCACCCAGCCATTGTCCGAGTCTGTCAGCACTGACCGCCGCGCGCAGCTGCTGCTCCTCCGCCTTAGACTGGAGTCTAACGTCGCCAGAGAAAGATTTCGGCCAAAAGGAATTAATTTGCTCAATGCTTTTCCCAATTACTTTGTGTGTAGTGCGCATTCATATCGAGTGCAAATAAATGTGCAAATCAACACGAAGAACTTGCCTTGGTCATTTTGGGTGGGAACTATTTTTCAGTGCGGAAAAATAAAGCCGCAGCACGCAGCACGCTGCGTAACGGGGGAACTCCCTTCCTGGTGCGTAAACAGGGATTCCCCTGGCAGCGTACTGCGTGCTTCGTCTGTCTTTTGTGCGCGGCGGTCAGTGCTAACAGACTCGGACAGTGGCCGGGTGACCAGGAAAACGCTTTTCATCACTTATTTTAGTCTCTGGACTGTGGGGAGATGCCCAAATTTGACCTGGGGGTGGCATATCCCTTTAAATTCCATTCTTAATCCATCGGGTACAATATGACATCGGTCCACCCTTTGCAGCTATAACAGCTTCAGCTGTTCAGGCAAGGCTGTCCACAAGGTTTAGGAGTGTGTTTATGGGAATTTTTGACCACTCTTCCAGAAGAGCATTTGTGAGGTCACACACTGATGTTGGATGAGAAGGCCTGGCTCTCCGTCTCCGCTCTGATTCATCCCAAAGTTGTTCTGTCGGGTTCAGGTCAGGACTCTGTGCAGGCCAGTCAAGTTCATCCACACCAAACTCATCCAGGTCTTTATGGACCTTGATTTGTGCACTGGTGCACAGTCATGTTGAAGAGGAAGGGGCCATCTCCAAACTGTTCCACACAGTTGGGAGCATGGAACTGTCCAAAATCTCTTGGTATCAGGGCTCTCAAGTTTTGAGCGGGGTCGTGCGTGAGACTGTAATTTCCGAGCACACGGGGGGTGCGAGTGAACAATTTTTCCCGGGGGGGAGGGGGCGCTTGAATTGCGTGAGAAATGCCGTGTGAGCGTTAAACTACAAAGCAACAAATGAGAGTTTTATAAATGAAGTTATTACCTGATGGTTCTCAGTTTGTTTTATCATCACTGTTTTGTCTTTCAGTCGCTGTCCTTATCACTGACAGAGTGCAGTGCGCGCTTAGACACTCGCTGAGGGGCGGGGAGGAGGGAGCGGGGCAGGGGGGAGCGGGACATTTTTAACGGATTCATGTAAGAGTCTGGTTAATGCACCGGGCCCGCGGCTCACCGTGGCTCACCATGGCTCACCATGGGCAGTTCGGCTCTAGGCCGAGCGTAGTCCGCGCGTAAGCCGTCGGGGGGGACACGTTACGCACAGACAGAGACACCGGGACCGGAGTCGGTGCGTCTCAGAGGAGACGTGGCACCGGGACTGAGGCTCAGGACGTGCCCGGGGGATGGCGCGTCTGCTCCGGCCTCGCTCGGACCGTGCGCCCGGAGCAGGGGGAGTTTTTTTCGCTGAAAACGCGCAGTGCATGCATAAACTGAGCCACACAGACCGATTTTCTGGGCACAAAAAAAAAAAAAATCAGCGTGAGAGATGCCATGTGTGGCGTGTGTGCGTATGAACACGTCGAATTGCGTGTGTCACACTCTCAATGCGCGATACTTGAGAGCCCTGTGGTATGCTGAAGCATTCAGTGTTCCTTTCACTGGAACTAAGGAGCCAAGCCAAGAAAAACAGCTCCACACCATAATCCCCCCTCCACCAAATTTTACACAATACAGTCAAGTACCGTTCTCCTGGCAACCGCCAAACCCAGACTTGTCCAGATCTATTTAACTCAAATACTAACTACTAATATCTAAAATCCCCTCTGTGTATGTATATATTTTTAAATAACTAATATGACAACAAAAAGAATCGACTCAAGACATTTAAAAAGAATCAAGACATTTAAAATTGTAAATTTAGGTAGTTTTTACACATCAAATGCCTTATTTTTTTATATATATAAAAACATTACACAATGAAAAACATATAATACATAATATACACTATAATACACTACAAGTTTCAAACTGATGTCATCAAGTTTCAGATTTTTTTCTTATTCACTAGAAGTGTATGGCTTTAACTTATTTCAACTCACCAATAGAGAATCATTCCCATGATCGACTGTGCCCGACTCTAGACTGGTCATGAGATTTCCAGCGTGTTGGCATTCTGATGTTTCATTTTAAAAGAAATATAGCTGTGCTTTAAAGTAATCACGCTTCGCAGCTCCAATACGTTTGGAGTGGCAACCGAGTGGCTTTGACAGATGCACTGAGGCTTCCACTGGGAACAGCTCCTGTGTGTGTGGCGGACCCCGGGCACCTTGGCCAGTAGCAGACAGAGACACAGTACTCTAATTAAGATGTGTGTGAGGGAGAGGAGGGGGGCATACTGGCATCATCCCAGCAATACCCAGGCCACTCTGAGACCAACGAATGCAATCCATCTACCCAATGTCTCTCTAAAACACAACCGCATCCCCAGGCATAATACAGCCGCCCTGTCCGGTCCACCTCATTAAAGTGGTGGTAATGGAGAACTTTAATGACCTATTAACTCAGCTCTGTCCATCTAATATCAATTAAGGTAAGACAAAATGTGTTGTTACAAGCCAGCTTCTACAAAGGTGAAGGAAAATAATGCAGTTGCACGGAAAGTTAACTTCTTTAGAAACTAAAAGTAATAATTTAGTTTTGGCAGTATGGTCCTGTATGCGAAATTGTGAGCTTTACATAGTAGTACTTAGTTTTATTCATACATATTTGAGTAATCCTTTATTATTGGCCTGTCTACATCTCTAAACCTCAAATTATTCTACATTGTGATGTCATGTAGTGGTAGTTTTCAAGTGAACAGCTGCCTTTTTGCCTTTAATTCAGTAGAGATTGGCAATTCCAGTGCTGAAATTATCCAAATGATCTATTTGTCTGAAATATTCAACAGTATGACTTTAAACTCTCCATCTGTCTATCCTTGGAGACATCAGGTTGCAACCACCTCTGAAGATGGACACATTTAAAGCCATACTATGGAACCTTCTGGGCAGTGTAATAACATCTTCAGGTAGAAAAGAAATTGTTGGGCCTCATCACGGTAAATGGTCACATTTTTATATAGCACTTTTCCACCTTCGAGGCACTCAAAGGACTTTACATCAAGGAACCGCTCACCCATTCACACACACACACATACACCGGTGTATGCAGACACTGAGGGCGAGGTGGGTTAAGTGTTTTGCCCCAAGACACAACAACAGCATTCATCTGTGGGAGCGGGAATTGCATTACCAACCTTCAGAGCAGTGGACAAATACTCAACTGAGCTACTGTCACCTTAGTTACCTTCTGCACCTTTATGATTCTGTAATACAGCTCTGGGAAAAAAATAAAAGACCACTGGAAAATGACCAGTTTTTTACTACTTATAGGTATGTGTTTGGGCAAAAGGAACATTTTTGTTTGAGTCTATAAACTACTGACAACATTTCCCCCAAATTCCAAATAAAAATATTATTGTTTAGAGCATTTATTTGCAGAAAATGTCAAATGGTCAAAATAACAAAAAAAGATACATGTTTTCAGAACTTAAACAATGCAAAGAAACAAAATCAAATTCATTTTAAAACAACATAATACTAATGTTTACACTTAAGAAGAGTCCAAAAATCAATATATGGTGCAATAACCCTTATTTTTAATCACAGCTTTCATGCGTCTTGGCATGCTCTCCACAAGTCTTTCACATTGTTCTTGGGTGACTTTATTCCACTCCTGGTGCAAGAACTGAAGTAGCTCAGCTTTGTGTTTGTGTTGGAATTCAGCAAACGCTGGAATGGAATGGCTGTAATACATGTAGAGATGCTGATTTCAGAAAAAAAATGCAGTGGTCTCTTATTTCTTCCCAGAGCTGTCGTATATTGGCAATAAAATGGTGCAGTTATTTAAAAAGTTTACAAGTTTCATACAGCTGTATATAAAATACATTCTTCTTTTTTGTCAGTCAATCATTTTCAAATAAGGCTCCATGTATCATAAAACTGTCAAAACATTTTTACCATATATACCAGCTCTATCTCTAGCCCTCCTAAAAAGAGCTTCAATCACCTCTTCACCCATATAACAGAAACCAGAAGACATGACTTTGTCTCATTTTGATGGACACTAAAAGCAACACAGTTAATGTGTTTACATGTTTGCCAGGAAAACCGCAGAACTGGCCTAGTCCAGTTTAAAGATCGGAACACACATCTGGAGAAGCTGAAATGTACTCAGATACCTGTTGCGTGTAACAGCTCACTCCGATTTACATTAGGTGGAGGCTAGGAGAGGCATTCAACTGCACTAGGTAAATAACTGTCAGAAAAAATTATACACATTTGGTACTTGCTCATTTTAGTTCAGAGATGAATCACAGTCTCTCCACCAAGCACACATCAAGCAAATATTGTTTTTGTTTTGTTTTGCTACGTTAAAGTGAAAATGAAACTGCCGTAGCTTCAATAGATGTAGAGGGCAAATAGATAAAAATGTGAGTAGCTCAGTTCCTAGCATGTTTGAAAATATAATGCTAAACATAAATGAGACATTGTTTATCTAGTTCTACCGAGAGTATGATTGCATTTTTTTTTTTTTTGGTAATTTTACCTGTAAAGTTGTAATGCATCCAGACATTTCATAGCCCCGGTTTGCATTAATTTGTTTCTTTGACCTGCTTGTAGAGTGGGACAAGAGTGGCCGGACTGGTTTTGTAGCAAAGACTATTTGAATTTTGTTGTTTAGTGTACTCAGATTTCCCTGTACATGTAAACGTGGTCATTGACTAACATATCCAGCAATCATCCCATCACCTGTATGCAAATATGCCACAAAAAGATACGTGTGTTCATTTCCAATCAAAGTTTTTCTCCTACAGCTTTTTTAGGATCCATCTTATTAGTCTTTGTGATTCCACCTATTTTGTCGATGGCGGTGTCTGTGTTTACCTTTGGGGTCTGTCCGATTCCCCGTCTGCCTTGTTTTGGTGGATCTTAATTGGACCACTATGTCTCCGTCTGAGTTTCATTTCATGTTTTCGTGAAGCTGGTGGCTCAGACGTTGTTCCTTGTTGTGTCTCTGTAAAGTCTTGGCACGAAGGCTTGAAAGAAAATTGCACAAGTGGAAGTCTGACTGAGCAGCTCGATACATAGAGATAGACAAATTGGCGTGGTGCTGTGTACACCGTGGGAGCACTCGTAATAAAAGTGTAGCGCATGCTTCCGCTTTGACAGTAGTGCATGATTCTAACGTAGGGATAATGTAGGAAGCATAGGAGGCAAATGGCGACTTAAAAGAGCTATTAGGCAAAACAATGGATGCTTTCTACCACCTTACAATGCTGTTCCCTCATCAAAAACAAAGTTTTCAAAATGAGATTACAATAATATAATTTTATTATTTATAATTCTAGGGGCTAACTACATATAAACTTGTATCCCCACAGCTGTAGCGGTTGAAGCAGCGAGAAGTAGACTATTGCAGGATACCAAGCTAGAAGAGAGAACCAAACTTTCACCTGACCAAATCTGCCAACTGCTGGAAATTTGTCTGAATACCACCTATTTCCAGTTCAGAGGGAACTTCTACAGGCAAATCCATGGCTGTGCGATGGGCTCACCGGTCTCCCCTATCATGGCTAATTTATACATGGAACAATTTGAACAGAGTGCCTTAGCTTCATATCCAGGCTCTCCGCCCACACACTGGTATCATTATGTTGATGATAATTTTTCAAAAATCAGAATTCAAGATTTGGAACCTTTCACTGCACATATCAATTCTGTAGATCCGAACATCAAATTCACCCGTGAAGATGCCAAGAATAACACATTGGCGTTCTTAGATTGTGCAGTAACGATAGGAGGAGACCGGGGACTCCAAGTAGAAGTCTTCAGGAAGCCCACAAACACAGACCAATACCTGCTTTTTGATTCACACCACCCGCTGCAGCACAAACTGGGAGTTATTCGGACATTACAACACAGGGCCCAAGTGGTTCCCACAAGCACAGAGGGAAAGGAGAAAGAAGAACAACATGTGCAGGAAGCCCTCTCTGTTTGTGAATATCCTAAATGGGCTGTCAACAAAACCAAGAGAGACAAGGACAAGAAACAAGACAACAGAGAATCCAAACCCAGGAGGAAAGGGGTAGCGATTCCTTACCTGGCAGGTGTTTCTGAAAAACTACAGAGGATTTTCAGACAATATGAAATTCCAGTCTATTTCAAACCCACAAACACTTTAAGACAAAAACTAGTCCACCCAAAGGACAAAACACTGAGCCACAAACAAAGCAATGTGGTCTACTCCATTCAGTGTAGTGAAGACTGCAGTGAGCGCTACATTGGAGAAACAAAACAGCCACTTCACAAGAGGATGTACCAACACAGGCGGGCGTGCCAGAGTGGACCGTCATCTGCCGTACATCTTCACCTAGAAGCCGCGGGCCATTCTTTTGAGGACAGTGAGGTTCAGATCTTGCCCAGGGAAAAGAATTGGTTTGAGAGGGGAGTTAAAGAGGCTTTTTTTTGTCAAAAAAGAGAATCCTTCTTTAAACAGAAATGGCAGAGTCAGACATAATTTGTCTCCCATCTATAATTCCATTCTCAAACCTAAATCAAAACAAACAAAGGAAACAATAGGGCTAGCCAGGTCAGGGCCAGAGGTGTGAAAAAACGTTTAGGGGGTGAATAGGTATGCTAAACTAGACGCCAGAGAAATTGGTATAACAAAAGACAGAAACTCAATACAAATAGTTGAGATAGTTTCAGAATAATTTCAGTATAGTTAGCTCCTCCCTGCAGCTAGATATAAGCAGTGTCCTTCAGCACTCTAACCAGAACTGACGAAGCAGCACGGATGACCAAATAAACCAAATAAACTTTGTCCAGTTGACAAATTGAATTTCTCCTTTTAAAATAAACTTTGTCCAGTTGACAAATTGAATTTATATTTTTATCATACATATAAACTTGTTTAAAACAGTGAAGCAAGCATGATAGGGGTGAAGGTGCGCTACAGTGTTAATTGAGAAATTAACAGCTGCATTGCTCCTCCAAAAAAAAAATTACTAAAATACTGTGAATACTAGTGATGTGCCAGTGGGTTTTTTATTTATTTATTTTTAATTTTTTGTATTATCCTTTATTTATCCCTGTAGGGAGATTCATCCTCTGCATTTCACCCGTCCTTCAGGAGCAGTGGGCAGCACATGAAGGCGCCCGGGGACACATCTCCATGATCTTATTGCTAGTCTTGGTCAGGACCTCAGCTGGAGGATTTTATCTGGAGCATGTTTTTGTGTTGATGGGGGAAACCGGAGTGTCCGGGGGAAACCCACCCAGACACGTAAAGAACAAACTCCACACAGAAAGGCCTGGGCAACTCAGAACCTTCTTGCTGTGATGCAGGAGTGCTAGCCACTCAGCCACCATGCCGCCTTTTAAATTATATTCTTTAGCTTTTCTTTAGTTAATATGCATGATATCACCAACTAGTGGAAATTGTAGAAGCCCCTGCAGCACAAACCATAATGCTGCAAATTTAGCTAGTCTGCACTTAAGTTTTCAAAGAAAGTAACAGTAGTAACAGTAGACAGTACTCTTAAATTAGCATATACACGTTTAGTAGCAAAAATATGGATTTAGTGTTTCTGCATAGACTTAAGCTAAAACGCTAAAACAGGACTTAGCATTAAAACATTTCAGTTTGGGCAAAACATCTAAATTGCACATGTTGTGAGAAGAATACAGATCAGATTCCCTCGACTCGCCCACACAAATCCATGCAGCCCTCTTGCCCTTGGTTGGTGGAAAACTCTTGCCATTCTGCATAGAAAAAAAAATACTGAAAGATAAAATCACAATCAAATCAAAATGGTAATTTTAATGGTCAGTGGTCAAAATGGTCTCATTTCTTCCACTGCAATCATTTCAGGAAATTTAGTAAAAGGTGCATTGTGTATTGTAACTTTTCTGGCGGAGGGTCCGTCAAATGCTTTTCTCCATGGACATGTTATTCCTTTATCTGGAATGTTTCACAGTATGGCATTAAACCTTTCTATCCTCATGGAGACCAAACCAGACCAAGTTACAGGTCTGTGGAGAGGTATTTTTTAGCAGTAAAACCACCTGTAATTGAATAAATGCCAGGTCGAGCTGTTTAAAGTCATACTGTGGAACATTCCAGGCGGAGCATACCATAGAACAAGCAGGTGACAGACCCCCACACAAAAACACAGCGCACCTTTAAGACCTCTACAACCACAATCAGACATGCAAATGATTCTTCTATTATAAGCGCCAAATTTTAATTCCCTTGTGAACTTCCTTTGAATGTGTTACATAAACCAAATAATGATTCTTAAAAAATGATATTTCACACAAAGCCACAAGTCAGCCAAGCTAAAATCAGAGCGACACATCCATACACCCACCATGACTCAGCCGCCAGGTCCCCGATGTCATTGATGACGTCCGCTCTCCTGTGTTGCTCACAGCCTTTAATCCAGTGACAGTGCGTCTGAATGAGAGCGGCTGAGGAGGAAATTCATTATGGCCTGTAATGGATAGGGAGTGTGTTCTCGTTCCCTCGACTGATTTTCTGGACCATTGCTGCTGCCAAAGTTTAGCTCCGCTCTGAGACCCCAAAGCAGTGGGCCCATTACGCAGCTATTGTCTCAGCTCAGATGCTCGGAGAGTGTGGCTATTGTAACCCCATGCATCTTTGGGATTGTTTGGAGAAATACAATATAGGTTTACAAAGTGGAAGAAAAGCTTACAACTGAATACAATGGAGTTTAAAAGTCCTGTATTACGCAAAATTGACACCTGAGCTTTGAGCCATGTTAGAATGTGTACATGTAAACATACGTGTTGTCTTTTGTTTCATTCACACATGTTTGAGTGACCATTTATTATCAGTCTGTCTACATCTCCAAAGCTCAAAATGCTCTGTTCCACCTTGTGATGTCATGAAGGGGTAGTTTTCAAGTTAACAGCTCCTTTTACCTTTTGTTCAGAAGAGATTAGTAATTCTAGCCCTGAAATTATCCAAATAATTCTAGTGAAGGCGTATGGAGCACCTCTTGACATCACAAAGTGGTACAGAGTGTTTCTATTTGAGAGAAGAACTCAGCCTAAAAATATCATAACATAGATCAGAAAACAGTGTAATATGGGCTCTTTAAAGTGCATGATATGATGGGTTACACTACATTTCAGTAAAAGCTAGTTAAAGGTCTTGTACTTCATTATTATGGTCTTAAAAACACGAGGAATATATAGAGATATATTACATATATATATAATTAGTTCATTTTAAACAGTTTGCAAAGGTCCAAGGTTATTTCTCACTCGTGCATTCCGATCATCTTTATTATTCCCTGTAATTAACTGTGACTGTAAAATTAGCAACAGTTAGCATGCAAGCAGTGCACTGCAGTGCACAGAGCAGTGCTCTGATTACTGAACAATAAAAAGCTTCATAATTAGATGCAGACAGAACACAGCTTTAAAGCTCACACCTCAAGAGCTGCTTATAGTCAACAAGATACACTATAATGCCAAAAGTATTCGCTCACCTGCCTTGACTCACATATGAACTTAAGTGACATCCCATTCTTAATCAATAGGGTTTAATATGACTTCGAATCACGCTTTGCAGCTATAACAGCTTCAGCTCTTCTGGGAAGGCTGTCCACAAGGTTTAGGAGTGTGTTTATGGGGATTTTTGGCCACTCGTCAAGAAGTTTTTGTGAGGTCACACATTGATGTTGGAGAAGGCCCAGCTCTCAGTCTCTGCTCTAATTCATCCCAAAGTTGTTCTATCGGGTTGAGGTCAGGACTCTGTGCAGGCCAGTCAAGTTCATCCACACCAAACTCTCTCATCCAGGTCTTTATGGACCTTGATTTGTCCTCTTGTGCACAGTCATGTTGAAGAGGAAGGGGCCATCTCCAAACTGTTCCCCCAAAGTTGGGAACTGTCCAAAATCCCTTGGTTTGCTGAAGCATTCAGAGTTCCGTTCACTGCAACTAAGGGGCCGAGACCATCCATCCATCCATCCATCCATTTTCTTCCGCTTATCCAGGTCCAGGTCACGGGGGCAACAGTCTAAGCAGGGACGCCCAGACCTCCTTCACCCCGGACACTTCCTCCAGCTCCTCCGGGGGGACCCAAAGGCGTTCCCAGGCCAGCCGGGAGACATAGTCCCTCCAGCGTGTCCAGGGTCTTCCTCAGGGCCTCCTCCCGGTGGGACATGCCCAGAACACCCCCCGAGGGAGGCGTCCAGGAGGCATCCAGAACAGATGCCCGAGCCACCTCAGCTGGCTCCTCTCGACGTGGAGAAGCAGCGGCTCTACTCCGAGCTCCTCCCATGTGACTGAGCTCCTCACCCTATCTCTAAGGGAGTGCCCAGCCACTCTGCGGAGGAAACTCATTTCGGCCGCTTGTATCCGCGATCTTGTCCTTTCGGTCATTACCCAGAGCTCATGACCATGGTGAGGGTAAGAACGTAGATTGACCGGTAAATTGAGAGCTTCGCCTTTCGGCTCAGCTCCCTCTTCACCACAACGGTCCGGTACAGAGGCCGCATCACTGCCGACGCTGCACCGATCTGTCTGTCAATCTCATGCTCCATCCTCCCCTCACTCGTGAACAAGACCCCGAGATACTTGAACACTTCCACCTGAGGCAAGGACTCCCCACCCAACTCCTAAAAAACAACCCTACACCATAATCCCCCCTCCACCAAACTTTACACTTGGCACAATGCAGTCAGACAAGTACCGTTCTCCTGGCAACTGCCAAACCCAGACTCGTCCATCAGATTGCCAGATGGAGAAGCGTGATTCGTCACTCCAGAGAATGTGTCTCCACTGCTCTAGAGTCCAGTGGCGGCGTGCTTTATACCACTCCATGGAAACCCATTCCATGAAGCTCTCTAGGCACTGTTCTTGAGCTAATCTGAAGGCCACGTGAACTTCGGAGGTCTGTAGCGATGGACTCTGGAGAAAGTTGGGGACCTCTGCGCACTATGCACCTCAGCATCTGCTGACCCCACCCCGTCAGTTTACTTGGCCTACTTCGTGGCTGAGCTGCTGTCATTCCCAATTGCTTCCACTTTGTCATATTACCATTGACAGTTGACTGTGGAATATTTTGGAGCGAGGAAATTTGTTGCACAGGTGGCATCTTATCACAGTACCACGCTGGAATTCACTGAGCTCCTGAGAGCGACCCATTTTTTCACAAATGTTTGTAGAAATAGTCTGCAGGCCTAGGTGTTTGATTTTATTCACCTGTAGCCATGGAAGTGATTGGAACACCTGATTTCCATTATTTGGATGGGTGAGTGAATACTTTTGGCAATACAGTGTATCTTTACCAAAGAAAGACGACTTTTCCTCAGATTCATAGCAAAACATTATTATACATTATTAACATTATTATATTTCATTTTTTTACTACTTCTATTTTTATTTTATTTTGGACATGTTTATCATTTTACTTTCTGGTTGGACACAGGGAGCAAATATGATATACTTAGAGGTAATTTCATAACCGTTACCTAGCAACCATAATAACAATTGCCAAAATGTGTCTGATTTGCACAATGGTAGTATAGTATTAGACTAATAATAAATTACCACACCTTTATTTTATTAAACGTTTAAATTTTCCGAAAAACAAAATTTGTTAGTGTGTTTTCCATGGAATTTTTGGTGTTGATGACATCACCACGTCACCGATACTTCCTGTATGTTTGTAACTTTCTTCTCATACTTTTCCCTACAAACAGCAACTTACTAACCCTAACCCAACTAATATAGAACTAGGATAAGTATTCACCACAAATACTACTCCTTCCCAAAAAAGTAATAATTATAAAAATCCTGTCATGTGCTCTTAAAAATAATCATCTTTCACCACTTAAAGGTGGACTCTGTAACATTTCTAGTGGCCATCTAATACATTGAAATGTTATTGCTTTATCTAGAATTAAACCTATCTAGATAAGCAGGTTATAGCACTACACTACATTACGGCAGCGTCCCGTCTTACCCCTACCCCTTGGTTTTGCGCGTTCATGTGAGGGCAAGGGGTGTCCCGATTCTAATTTTGATCAAGGGCTAGGGCCACAACCGAGGGCTACATACTAGGGGTGTGCAAAATAATCGTCATGATAATGCATCGCGATACTAACTTTCACAATATACTGCATCGATTCTTGATGCCAAATATCGATTATTAATTTAAAAAACGGTTGGTGAACATCGGCCAAAAACAAGTACAATACAACTTCCAGTCCTGTAGATATCGTTGGAGTTGTTGGCGCCCGCTGCCTTCACGCCAGCGGCATTTCCGGCGGCGGGCTATGTTGACATGCTGGAGCGGTTTTTAGAGCAACATGTGCGTTCACGCTGCGCTCCTGTCTGCCGAAATACGGAAGTCTGAGAAGGACATCTGCACCCTTACCGAGTGTGACATAACGGCTGCTGAGGAGGTCGTCGCTGCAATGAAACCTGTGAAAGTAGCTACACTCGCAATATAAGAGGAGACCAGTCCAACGCTATCTATTGTAGCACCACTCCGTGCTCAACTCGTCCACGAGCTCCAAGACAATCCGACTGATTGTATCTTGACAAGGGAAATTAAAACCACAATGTGCCAGGATCTTAACAAGAGGTATTTGAGTGAAAAAGGCTCTTGATCCCCATTTTAAGGCCCTACCTTTCCTTTCTGAGGACGAGAGGGAAGATGTTTACACTGGAGTAACTGCAGAAGCCATCAGGACCAAGTGGGCATTATAGGTAACATTAACAACAATACAATTAAAGTGTAATTTAACAATATAAATTCATATTTTAGCGTTTAAAAGCATAAATAAGTAATAAATAAATACATATTAATACATAAATTCATGAATAAATAAATCTATCGTAGGTAAATGCAGTTGTCATCGGAAATAGATAAAAGCATTCACAATTTGATTGTGTTGAACTGATTTCCAGCAAAGCAATGGACTTCAGGCAGTATCAAGGAAGGATGGTTTATTTGTTTTTGTTATTCAATAAATTCAGTTATGAATTGAGTTGCTCAGAGTTATGTATCAATTGAAGACACTACCCAGATACACAGCCACTGATATTTAAGTTATCCTCTTTTTTTTTGGTACATTTTCACTGAAGTATGTCTAATATATTGCAATGCATCGCAATAATTCAAGTATCGTGATGCATCGTGATAGTATCGCATCGTGGCATATGAATCGTGATTCGAATTGAATCGCGACTTCTTTGCCAATACCCACCCCTACTACATACCCCTTGAAATGAAGACTTGAAATGAAGGGGTACGCCTACAAGCTCAGGCAGGTTTTGGGATCAGGATGGCAGCGTCACATCGACCAGCCAAGGAGTCTCATAAATGTATTTTCAGCAGTTGTAATTATCGATTAACAGTTTAGCAGGTTTACAATTATGACGCTTATGTTCT
Organism: Paratrypauchen microcephalus; assembly: GCA_036785185.1. Classification (NCBI taxonomy): domain Eukaryota; kingdom Metazoa; phylum Chordata; class Actinopteri; order Gobiiformes; family Gobiidae; genus Paratrypauchen; species Paratrypauchen microcephalus. The sequence goes on from JAVJIX010000011.1 coordinate 9,654,060, forward strand.
GCTTTACTTTTAGTGAACTGTTGTTGCGGTTTTAATTGTAGTGATGTCTGTTTAGCCGACGTTATCGTTTTCATCAAACTTTCATGTATAAACAAGCTAGTTTTTTTTGTTGAGCTGAGGTACCTGATAATCCTTGACATTTGTTTACATTTGTTTGTGTCAATTGTTGTCACCTCTGTACAGGGCTGGGCTGGGACAAAAAAACGGCCCTGGCATTTTTGGCTCAGAACGACCCCTCATAATTAGCGGAGCACAACAGACTAATTTATGTATGTGTTCCCCAAAGTAATGTATTTTACTATTGTTACGTCTTGGCTGAGGGGAAACACCGTCTTCAGTACAGGGTTTGTAGCATCTTGCTTTGGGAGGTGATTTAAAAATTCTTGCATTCTAGCAGGCTCTGGATGGGAAAAGTAGTCTACTCTCTCTTCTCTCTCCTCAACAGCTTGGCTTGACTAGACAGGAAGAGAGACAGATTATTACATTTTATTAAGTGATAAATAGAAAGCCTAAATTAAAAATAAAAATATTGGGAACTACCTATCTAAACCATGATAAAAGAAGAAATTCAATTTGTCAACTGGACAGTTCAGAACTGACGAAGCCTCTCGGATGAGCGGCGAAACGTTTTCGACCAAACAAACTTTGTCCAGTTGACAAATTGAATATGGACGACTACCTGGACGACTGAGGGACTCTTCACGCAACTATCTAAACCATCAAAACATTTAGTATCTTTAGATTACATTTTTATTTATGATAATGATCAGATAAATCTCATACTAAGGCAGCGCGAGGCAAGGCAAGATGGCTGACCGGAAGTAATGATGCTCTTAAATCAGCCTATTCAATGTATAATGTGTATGGAATTTGTTGATTATCAAAAAAAAGTCTGACCAATATGGATGTCACCAGTGGAGTCAGTAGTGTGGAAACATTTACATGATTAAATGGTTTCTTGTTAATCTAAAGTGTATTCTTAGACTTAGACTTAGACAAACTTTATTGATCCACAAGGGAAATTGTAATATATGATATATAACAGAAGGTAAAAGAACAAAAAGAAAAATAGATGGAAAAGCAACCAAAGAACAATAGACCTGTGTCAGATGAGACACAATTATATACATAAGATAATGATAATAAATATATATGTACAATCAGATTTAAATAGAAAAGTAGTAGTCAAATATAAAATGCAGTATCAAATATGATGTACAGTACCACCTGTATACAGTTGTAGGGAGTATTATCTATTCAATCAACATGGTTTGTTGTTTAGATACGATGTAAATATAATCAAGCAAACAGACCACTGTAGATTGCCATCTGAACATTTATTTTTTTTAGTTAGCTGCCCACTAGCCAGTTAACTACGTTTCCAATCCATTGACTGTATGCTGAAGTGGGCTAATATCATGAGGGAAACAATAAATGATTAAATGATTTAGGGTGACCTTGTTGTAACCATGAACATAGATTCTTGTTAATAGGAATTATGTCCTTAGTAGAGGCAAATAATCACTAGAGCTTATACACTTACTCATGTTGTTTTTGCGACCACACCCCCAGGCGAAATTCGCCTAGCACTTGGATTTCACCCTGTGGAAACGAAGCGTTTTTCTCATTGAATCTACATTCACGCAGGTCACCTATTTTGGCTTCAAAACAGCAAACTTTGCCGAAAATTTGCCGTTTTCTATCCATGCTGCATGCCTGTCCATCACCTAAAAGTCCCGGTATTATCCTAACATTACTACCTGCTTACCTGCTGTGATACACCTCCCTGGTCACTGTCACTCTGTCCCTCAGGTGTCCTGTCAACTCTCTCTGGCTGCTCCTCCTCTCCCTCGCGTTCCCTCGCCTTCCCTCGCGTTTCCTCGCGTTACCTCGCGTTACCTCGCGTTACCTCGCGTTACCTCGCGTTACCTCGCGTTACCTCGCGTTACCTCGCGTTACCTCGCGTTCCTTCGGGTTCCTTCGGGTTCCCTCGCGTTCCCTCGGGTTCCTCGGGTTCTCTGTCCACAGTCTCTGGCTGCTCCTCTCCTTGTCCACCTTCAGCCTGGTCTGCAGAGGACGTGGAGGCTCCAGCAGCTCCGCCAGAGTGAGGCTTTTTAATATTTTCACCCGCTAATTCTCCGCACCTCCTTTCTTGCGCGTTTCCGTGTTTGCCCGCTCATTCGCTCAACAGTATGATTATGAAACTGGTGGGGATCAGTGCAGAGAAAGGGGTGGGACCTCTCTCGTGAGCTTCTATCCTGATTGGTTTAGTCCATTGTCTATATTGAAGTTGGACCAATGGACCTCCTTTCAATTATGGGCCGGTGACCGGGCTCTAAGTAAAAAAAAAAACAGCACTGGTACTGGCCTCCAAGGACTGTCGGCCCACCGGGAAAATGCCCGGTATGCCAGATGGCCAGTCCAGGTCTGCCTCTGTAGACGTAGCAGCCAGGTAGAGGCAAGGGATGATGACGCAAACGGGAATCGAGTGGTGTCCCATTTCTTAGGGGAACATTCGTACCCCGAGCCCTCTCAGCTCGGCATCGAGGGGCAAGACAAAGATGAAAGTAAAGGGGTAGGGGAAGGGGTAAGACAGAGTAATGGAATGCAGCCTACAATTCAGATCTGTGGAAAGTCGCCCCATTCACAGAAGGAATGAATGTATTTTTGAGCAATAGAAACACCTGTAATGAATAAACATTGCGGGCAAAACAATAACATCTCCATGAAGACAAGCAGTCGGCAAACCCTCAACCAGAAAAGTTACACGGTGTATCTTTAAGTCTGCATATAGTTTCAATGCGTCTGTTTGCTCTCCTTTTGACTTAAGATGCATAAGCTTCTTGTTACTGAGCTGCGACAACAGAGTGTGGCCCAGGGATTGTGAAGTCAGACAAAAGTGCAGACAAAACTCATAGATTCTTTTTTCTAACAATGCCTGGCCGGCCAACACTGTGCACATTTCCAATACTTTACAAAGATGTATTGTGTGGACTTGTGCCTTATCGCACAGAGTCACAAAGGTTGTGATTGACAGACAGATTAGCCAATAGGAGCAGTTCTTATCAAAATGAATGACAGAGAGGAATGATAAGACTGTGAAATCTGCTATACTGATACTTAGCAGCTGATGTCATTAATATTCCTTCGGGATGTAGGCACTGCTCTGTCTGAAGCGCTGGTGCTAAAGTTCCCTCTCAAATAACATCAGTCACAGTTTTTCAGTTAGTCACTCTCAGCTTTTTGTTGAAAATCAAACTCCTAAACAGGATAATGAACACTTGTATTCACCACTCCTGAATATGTGTAGTTTACATTAATTTAGCATTTTTCTTTTGAGTGTCAGACTATTTTAAAAACAATTTTGGTAGTGTTTGCAAATGTGCGCCATGTGTCACCACGGTAATTAATTAACATTTCACCATATACAGTACATACATATACAGCTATGGGAAAAAATAAGAGACCACTGCAAAATGATCAGTTTTTCTAGTTTGTCTACTTATAGGTATGTGTTTGGGCAAAAGGAACATTTTTGTTTGAGTCTATAAACTACTGACAACATTTCCCCAAAATTACAAATAAAAATATTATCGTTTAGAGCATTTATTTGCAGAAAATGACAAATGGTCAAAATAACAAAAAAGATACATGTTTTCAGACCTCAAACAATGCAAAGAAACAAGATCAAATTCATTTTAAAACAACATAATACTAATGTTTACACTTAAGAAGAGTTCAGAAATCAATATTTGGTGCAATAACCCTTATTTTTAATCACAGCTTTCATGCGTCTTGGCATGCTCTCCACAAGTCTTTCACATTGTTCTTGGGTGACTTTATTCCACTCCTGGTGCAAGAACTGAAGTAGCTCAGCTTTGTGTTTGTGTTGGAATTCAACAGACGCTGGAATGGAATGGCTGTAATACATGTAGAGATGCTGATTTCAGAAAAAAATGCAGTTGTCTCTTATTTTTTTCCAGAGCTGTATATTTAAAAAAAAAAAAAAAAAAGGCTATAAAAGGCTAGAGAACCAGTCTGACACTATGGTTGATTGGTGATCTATTTCCATTGCAATACAGATGTTGTAATTGGATTTAAAGGGATATGCCACCCCCAGGTCAAATTTGGGCATCTCCCCACAGTCCAGAGACTAAAATAAGTGGTGGAAAGCGTTTTCCTGCTCACCCAGCCATTGTCCGAGTCTGTCGCCACTGACCGCCGCGGTATCTGCAGCTCCTCCGCCTTAGACTGGAGTCTAACGTCGCCAGAGAAAGATTTCGGCCAAAAGGAATTAATTTGCTCGATGCGTTTCCCAATTACTTTGTGTGTAGTGCGCATTCATATCGAGTGCAAATAAATGTGCAAATCAACACGGAGAGCTTGCCTTGGTCATTTTGGGTGGGAACTATTTTCCAGTGCGTAAGAATACAGCCGAATCACGCACCACGTTGTGCAACAGGGGAACTCCCTTCCCGGTGCGTAACAGGGATTCCCCTGGCAGCGTGGTGCGTGATTCGGCTGTATTCTTCCGCACTGGAAAATAGTTCCCACCCAAAATGACCAAGGCAAGCTCTCCGTGTTGATTTGTACATTTATTTGCACTCGATATGAATGCGCACTACACAGAAAGTAATTGGGAAACGCATCGAGCAAATTAATTCCTTTTGGCCGAAATCTTTCTCTGGCGACGTTAGACTCCAGTCTAAGGCGGAGGAGCTGCAGATACCGCGGCGGTCAGTGGCGACAGACTCGGACAATGGCTGGGTGAGCAGGAAAACGCTTTCCACCACTTATTTTAGTCTCTGGACTGTGGGGAGATGCCCAAATTTGACCTGGGGGTGGCATATCCCTTTAAGTAAAGGATTATTGATTTAGGTAACTTCTTAATTCAGATAATAATTTTACAAATTAATTTTAAACCATGTTGTTAGATAGTTATTTGTCAATTATTTGTTTGGTTCGTGTAAAGTTTGTCAGTCATAGGTAGAAATGTCTTCTGTACACAGGTGTATGTAGCACTCAGTTTTGTTACTAAAGTAAAAGTACAGATACATGGGCAAAAGATTACTCAAATAAATGTGTCACATGAAAAAATTCTACTTAACAAAAACTATTGAAGTACCTGTAGTTCATTATCTTCCACCAAAGCGTTTGCACTATCCATACATTCCCAAACTTTTTAATTTCTCACATCACAAAATATTTTAATTTCTCTGTGAAAGTTTTCCGACATTTTCCGACTGCATAAACGGTGTGGAAACAGGTCTGCTCCGGGTCAGCGCGAAAAAGACCAGTAATGAAAAATGTGACTTGGTGAACTGACTTTTACAAAAGGCCCTCATGGTCAGTGCCATTTTTTTGTTTCTGCTGCAGATTTACATTTCAATGGAGTTGGCCCAGGTCCTCGTCTGAGCTGAGTGTGTGAGAGCGCACGCACACACACACGCACACACGCACACGCACGCACACGCACGCACGCACACACACACACACACACACACACACGCACACACACACACGCACACGTACACACACACACACGCACGCACAGGAAACGCTATTACTCTGATTTTTACTCATTCTGCTGACGACATTCACTGTGTCTGTGGTTCACCTGCTTGTTTCTATGGCTTTCTATTGCTCTGAGTGAAATGTTCCACAGTGTGACATTAAACAGCTCTACCTTACATTTATTTTATTACAGCAGTGTTATTGGTCTGAGATTTGACCTTGGTAACTTGGTCTGGTTTGGCCGCCATGAAGATAGAAAGGTTTAATAGCATACAGTGAAAAAAACCCAGACATTAATAACATTTCCATTGAGAAAAGTATTTGACGGACCCTCCACCAGAAAAGTTACACAATGCACCTTTATTTTCAGCTTGAGAAATAAGGTGCCATCTATTGTTATTGTTGAATTAAGTATCCTCAAAGTCATGTATAAAGCAAAGTGCAATGTGTTACCTGTAAATATTCAAAGACTGTTTGAGATGAGAACAAGAACTACAATTTAAATGGATCCGACATGTTTAAACAACTTAAACAACAGATTAAGAACCGAGGTTATGGAGCGAAGCGCCACTGTGAAAGGAGTTCATTTATGGAAAGGTCTTGACAAAGAAATCAAAGAATCAAGTACAATAATGGCATAAAAATTAAGCTTTCTGTTTACAATTGATTAATAATTGTGATTGAAATGGAATGTATTGATGAAATGTTTTATAGTCACTATCGGTGTTAATGTCTGGAAAAGGGAAGAGGGGGCAGATATCATAAGATTACTCTTCTTTATGCTCCCTTTCATTCAATATTTTGTATTGTTATCACACTGTTGATGTCTTTTTATACTTTATGAATGAAATAAACAAACACAAATAAATAAATAAATAAATAAAAACTCTTAAACGGCCCATTTTACACAATTTCCTGATCTATATTATTATGTTGTTTCCTTATCACAAACACAATACCTCGAGTTGTGTTTTGTTTCACACATTTTAACACCCAAATCCTATATTTTAGGATATTTAGTTTGAGTTCTTCTCTCTAACAGAAAACACTCTGTTCCCAAAACATGCTCCAGGTAAAATCCTCCAGCTTAGGTCCTGACCAAGCCGAGCAATAAGATCATGGAGATGGGTCCCCGGGCGCCTGAAAGATGAGCTGCCCACTGCTCCTGAAGGATGGGTCAAATGCAGAGAAATAATTTCTCTACGGGGATAAATAAAGGATGTCTTCTTCTTCTTCTTCTTCTTCTTCTTCTTCTTCTTCTTCTTCTTCTTCCCTCTTCTTCTTCTTCCCTCTTCTTCTTCTTCCCTCTTCTTCTTCTTCTTCTTCTTCTTCTTCTTCTTCTTCTTCTTCTTCTTCTTCTTCTTCTTCTTCTTCTTCTTCTTCTTCTTCTTCTTCTTCTTCCACCTTGTGATGTCATGTAGTAATGCTGTGTTTTTAAACTTACACCTTCACTAGAATCATTTGATTAATTTCAGCTGTGGAATTGCCAGTCTCATGACATCACAAGGTGAAACAGAACATTTTGAGCTTTGGAGATGCAGACAGACTGATAATAAAGATTTATTCAAACAGGTGTGAATGAAACAAAAAAACAACTCCAGGTGCATTTTTGAGGAGAAAACAGCATGTATAGCATGGCCTAAAGTGTCCGTCATGTGTAATATAGGACCTTTAAGTGGGGTTATTATGATTAACTAAGGGTACATTCAGACTGCAGCCTGAAGTGACTCAAATCTGATTTTTTCACCCCTGTGCGACCTGTATCTGATCTTTTAATGACAGTCTGAACGACACAGATCCAATTTTTTCAAATGTGACCCAGGCCACTTGGATATGTGGTCCTAAAACTGATACATATCCGATCTTTTGACCTGCGACTTCAGTCTGAATGGCCAGGTCGCATTCATCCGACCTAAGCGAGAGTGATAGGCACTCACAAATGTACACAAACATTCTTCTCGTCATATGAAAATTATGTATGAAGTCCATGTCAGTGAAGCAGCGAAGCACATGGCAATCCCACCACTCTCAGCACCAACACGTTCCTTTCTGCGGTTGTTGCTGCCACTGCCCCACAAAACACCAAGGCCAAAAACCTTGTCCTTCTCAATCTTTTCCTTAAAGGGATATGCCACCCCCAGGTCAAACTTGGGCATCTCTCCACAGTCCAGAGACTCAATGCTAGTGTCTATGTTTAGGCTACTTCCGTAAACACTGAGCACGCTCGCAGCACATGACGTCATCGTGTCCTCCAAGGCATATGTGGGACACTTTTGGGGCATTTAAAGTTCACACTGGAGCTCACATACAAGTCGCATTTAATTGGAAATGTGAACGACCTCGCAAAAAAAAATTGGATTTCACAAAAAAGTCCGAATTGAGCTTTAAAGGTCCCATGGCATGAAATTTTCACTTTCTGAGGTTTTTGAACGTTAATGTGAGCTCCCCTACCCTGTTTAGCCCCCCCCCATGGCTAAAAGTTGCAAAATGTCTAAACTGAGCATTTGCGATCCTTTTCTGCGTTACAAAAAATCAGAGCTCAAATGGGCGATTTTGAACAAGGCACCTTATTGACGTCAGATCGAAAAACAGAGCCGAAGCAGTTCCACCTCCATCTGTCTGTAACTCAGCGTCTCTGTAAACTCACGCCCAGACGTGGACTGCGAAACAGGGTTTTTTTATTTGCCCCTGTCGGAGTGTTTCTAGGCTCGGAAGTCCTTTATCTGAGCCTCTGGACCTTTGAACAGCAGTAGTTTAATTTTATTTTATGTGGAAATGTGTTTATTTTTCAATGGAACGCTTCAAATCTCTCCCCCCTGCAAAAACATGGAAATGGATCAGCTGAGGGCTCAGAGCCGAAAGCGGACAATTTGGCCACGCCCCCACCCTCTACTATTGGCCAGCTCTTTTCTCCTCATTTGCATTCAAGCAACAACGCCCAGAATAAAGTGTCTGAGAGAGATATTTATGACTCTTTCTCATCTTATCTCCGTTTCTCATGCACTGAGTGTTGACTTTGAAGAAGGATTCATTTACAGTATTAGGGAACCATTAAGGAGCCATATAAAAGCATCAAGAAGTACCATGTCATGGGATCTTTAAGCCCTGCAGTCTGAACGTAGCCTTAGATTCAGGAGCTGGACCACGCCTCAACCTCCTCGCCACCACAGCTCATCTCGACCACGCCTTCAGTTACCCAGAAGCCCTATTTATACAGCCAAACACCATCCATGTCAGCTCTCTCGACCCAGCCATCACATCTATCCACCGTCAATAAATATCTTTATCATATTTCATTGTCAGTGAAATAAACCTTTATGGTGTAAAGGTTCTAGCGTCTACCTTAGCTTGAGCTGTTAAAAGAGTGATCATTTTCACATCTCGTACAAAAAGCAAATGAACCAGCATGACAAAAACTTTGTATCATTATAAATACTAAATACTACATGAATGCTCATGCGCCAGTCTGATTTGATAATTATTTAGAAATCAACTTTTATTTGCAGTTAGGGCGGACATTCGGTCATAGCCACAGAGTCACATAGCTCCTGTGTTTATATGTTTCTTCTCTTACTTTTTTCCTACAACTCTGCGATGTAACTGATATAATTTTATTTAAATCACCTGTTTTCCCAGATCCAGACAATTCAAAGCAGATGGTGTCTTTTGTCGAGGTCTGAAATGGGCACTGGCTCTCTCCGATATGGACAAAACTACTGGACTACATGCGGAGCTGGTTGCCATGTGGATAAGAGCCTTTTTTTGTTTTTGAGTTGTAAGTACTGGACTGGAGACTTGGTTGAGACAGATTCTGGCTGTGTGCAAAGAATCCAACACAGTAACAATCAAACTGAGGGAGGAAGAGAATGTTTTGTGTGAGGGAATGCTGGGGAGGTTTGGTGGAGAGGGGACCCCGGCCGAGCAGTGGCACAGTTTTGGCTCCTTTACAGTATGTTTGCAACTGTTTTTAAATCTTTATTTTTGAGGCTTTATCTTTGGAACCCTCACAGTTTTTATTGTGTATTATAATTTTATTTTTTTTTAAAGAGAAGTAGTGTGAGTGTAAGAAGTAGAAGTGTAGAACTATTTTAAATTAAATCAACATGACTGTGTCCCCAGAGATATCAAATATGGCTTTTACTGCTAATAGCTGATTTATTCTTAGTTACAAAAACATTGGATGAGATGTTTTGTTTTGTTTTTCACATGATGATTATCAGAAATCAGAACATCAGAAAGTGGTATAAACCTCCTGCGAGTCTCTCATTTGGTTTGCCATTTTCAATGCTCAAAACTCAAGTCAGCTTTATTGTCAAAAACCATATGTACAGGTTGCACACACAGGATTTGAAATTGCAGCGCCCCCTAGGCCCACAGTGACCATAAAACATCTGATAAACAAGACAATAAACATCATGACTAAAACATCACATATCTGTAGCAGAAGTACAGTAAACTTGTATATAATACAAATAGGTTAAACACACAATATGTAGCGTAATAAAGCTCAAATTGTGTCATTCAAGCAGCAGTGTCAGTGTCATTTAAGTGGAATTTAAGCAGCAGTGTTTTGGGGGAGGGAGGGAGGGCAGGGAAAAAGTTCAGCATCCTGACATCTTGGTGGATGAAGCTCTTTCAGTCTGCTGGTCTTGGCCCTGAGGCTCCTCAGTCTCCTTCCTGATGGCAGCAGACTGAAGAGGCAGTTGGATGGGTGGGTGGGATCACCCAGAGGGCTTTTCGGGTGAGGCGGGTGCGGTAGATGTCCTGCAGGGAGGGGAGAGAGACACCCACAATTCTCTCAGCTGCTCTCACTACTCGGTGTAGCTTTTTCCGGCAGGACACGGTGCAGGTGCCATACCACACAGTGATGCAGCTGGTGAGAATGCTCTCTATGGTGCCTCTGCAAGCCAGTTTCAAATCTAGGTTCAAATCTAAAATGACTCTCTGATCTGAATGGTCACTACCTAAACTCTAGCACCTGCCAATCATGAATCAGTTCTCCTGAGACATACTGAGAAAGCTTTTATGTGTATTCTATATGCAGGTTATCACATTAGAAAATCAGGCTCAATCACGATTGTAAAACCTGTTTTAAAACTGTAGGAGCACAGGCTACGTACAGTTCCTTGATTCCTTCGTTACAAAAATCATAAATATTTAAATAACAACAAAAAAGACTGAAAAGTGAAATGGTTCCAAAGTACTGGTGAGATTTTCCAGTTGCTTTACTGTTGAAAATCCCTGTCAGTTTAGTCCAGTCTATACTTGTGTTTACCGCTGAGAACATTTGCTCTGGCTAAAGGTGCTGCCTGCAGGAGAGATAAAGGGAATGTGACGAGTCTGGCTTTACCGCTGAGAGGTGATTGTGCCAAAGCTGACGATGTGTTTGCAGCTGACTTGTGCTGGGCTGGGGATAGAATAACACTATTCAAGTTTGGGCATTTTACCACTTTTCACTCTCAAGACAAATACGTATTTGAGCTTTCTTTGCTATTCACCTTAGGCTCTATTTTCTCAAGGTTTTCTGTAGTCTATAGTTACTCCTGGTACACACAATAAGTAGACAACGCTATTTTCTTTCTGTTTCTCTCTACTACCAGAGACTTGATATTGGAAAAACTGTTAACAAATGAAAATAATAGAGACATAAAAAGAACTAGAACCCTTGAGAATGCTGGGTCTCGGAAGCTGAGACTTGTGCATGCTGCTGTTGTGTCCTTATGCAAGTCACTTCACCAACCTTGCCTTCAGCATCCATGTATGCAGCTGTGTGAATGTGAGTGTGCTTGTGAGTGCAAATGTGGGATAATGAATGGAAATGAGACATTGTGATTTCAGCATGTATCTCATGCTCATTAAAGGAAAATTTACTTTTTTACATTCTGGACCTTATTTCGGTGATAAAACAATGTCATTTACTCACCCATTGTACTTTGGTGTCATTTGGAGTATTTCCAGAGATTTTGGAGTTTAGCGATATCCGTTTAACGTGAATTGTCGGGGAATACGGTTGCGGTCACCAAATAACACAAACTTTAGCACTTTTCAAATGACAAATGTTCAATGTGTTAGTCTACACTTTCGTTTGAGTCAAAAGTGACCTGTAATCCAATATCCAACCATGGTTCCGATTAGATGATGTCATCAACGAGGACCGCGCGCATTCACAGCTGATTTGCAGATAAGACAATGCTCTCAGCTCTCGGTTACAGTCATAAAGAAGAAAAGGAGTAAGAAGAAGAAAACATCTCCGCTTGAAAACCCGAAATGGTGCGAACATGCATTTATATTGGTTGTGAAAACAAAATGACAGCTTGGACGAAGTTGAGTTTTCACAGGCTTCCTCATCACAATCCGGAGTTATTGAATCTGTGAAAGGCATGAAAGGCAAAGCTGTAAGACATTTGGACCATCGTGTTTGCAGTACCCACTTCAGTCCGGACGATTTTTTACCAGCAAAGGAAAAGAAAGGACAGCGGTTCTGAGAAGTAATGCGAAACCAGTGGCTGTTCTCTGGTGCGCTGCTCCTCAAACTGTCTCCGCTTCCTTCTTTCTAATACCTCCTCATCCGTATACTCAGGCTCAAAACGGTAGGCACGGCCATCATACTCAAATAAGTCCTCTTCAGTCTCAAAGTCCAAATCTTCAGCCATGTCTCGCTCGCAACAGAAAAGTTCTGAGTGTCTTCTAAGCAACGTAGCAGAATGAATGCGCGCATGCAGGCTGTCCTCGATGACGTCATCCAAACAGAACCATGGCTGGATATCGGATTACAGGCCACTTTTGACTCAAACGAAAATGTAGACTAATACATTGAACTTTTGTCATTTGAAAAGTGCTAAAGTTTGTGTTATTTGGTGACCGCAACCGCATGCCTCGACAACTCACGTTAAACGGGTATCGTTAAACTCCAAAATCTCCGGAAATACTCCAAATGACACCAAAGTACAATGGGTGAGTAAATGATGTTGTTTTATCACCGAAATAAGGTCCAGATTGTAAAAACGTTAATTTTCCTTTAACATGCACTGTACCCACCAAGTAAATAAGTAATAGTACTGGCGGGCATTTTTCGTATAGTGTTTTGTGTGTCAAAAGTGCATATTATTCATTAAATGGACTTTTTTATGGTTACCTGTAGTACTTACTGTAGCAGGTATGATGGGGCTCCTCTGTGTTCCACTGTGTGTGTCTATGGCCTTGTACAGTGCAGCACATTCGCCATGATGTCACAACACACGTCGTGGTGTGGTCCAAGGCTTTTGGAAATAAATACTCCAATCCTACGACTCCCCTTCAAATTATTCCATTGTATACTGATACAAGTACAACTCACCCATGCACCACCAAACAAAGGCGACCATCCATTTGTGAAATAGCGTTCGGCTCTTTCCAAATGAAGCCATTCAATCCTGGAAGTTATAGCGGCTACTCTTGAGCCAAGTTCCATATTTGGAATTCCGAGCGTACAACCAAAGAGGAGAGCAAGGCAGTATAAGGCACTTTGCCCTTCCTGCCCACACTGTTGGTTGGGCAGAGGGCAGGCACTTGGCAACAAGTCTGTTTTAATGTAATGTTCATATCTTAATTTACAGACTTAAATAGGTACAGAAAATCCCCAGGATCATGCAACGTGGGTTGAAACAAACATTTTCAGGTCAAAATAACAAACCTGATAAAATGTATCTTTATTTTACTACCCAGTCAACATCATAAGTGCTGATAAGCACTAGCCTCTGGCCATTTTAAACAGTTTTGTGTTATTTGATATCAGCACAACCCACAAGATGCACAATAGGTCACATCCTTCGATGGGTCAGTGCCCAGTGCTCCTGACAGTTTGCCTCAGTGGCACTGAATGATGGCTCAAAATGTACTGGATAAATTTCCCCACGGGTCAATAAAGTGTATCTTAAAGGTGCTGTACCAGATTTTAGCTTTTACTTCAAAATTTAATGACATAATGTGATGTTTTTAACGGTGTGCAGTACTTCAAAGTTATTCCTCACTTTCAGTTTATGAGCCAAGTTGCTGCAACTTTCAGAGGCCAAAAGAGTCATGACGTCATGGTAAAGCTGCTAACAGCGCACTTCCTGGTTCTGGGATGATAAAACTCTTTATAATTAGCTACTTTTACAATATTTTTACCCTTAACTTGTCGTCATACCAAATACTGCCTCCCTCTGCTCCTCCAGCCTTGGCATTTTACCACTTACTCTAACTAAGTGTTCTACCTGTGGGAGTTCTTGGGAGACAAAAAAGACGACGCTTTTTATAAGACCACACCACATTTATGAAAAATACATAGAGACACCACGTGGTACAAATAAGAAAATATAGACAATAGGGTGCTTTATCTTCCTGTATTCCACTTTGTTCTGAGCAGTTTGCTTTTTACAGTTGGCGTCAATCTCCAGAGTGGTTGAAATTGCACGGTTCAACTCTTTCACTTCTCACAGCAGGGAGAAGACTTCCCCAGTGCTTTTAAAACCACTTACAAATGGACAGATAGCTCTGATAGCCACACGGATGTCCTCCTCGCGGCCATTTCAGCTCATTAGTGTGATTAGCTGTCTGTTCACATTATTTTGAGAAGTCAAGCTTTCATAATTAGATATGTATTTTTACTAACTGTGCAGGTGAAAATAAAATAGACTGTCAAAACCCTAGTATTTGGGGGTAGTAGAATATTTTTTAAAAAGTATTCTGTTCTGTTTTTGTCATTTTAGTATGCTTTGATTGACTCCAAGTTTGTTCGCATTTCAAATTTCAGCCGTGTTTTTAAAGAGCCCATATTATGCAAATCTCATCTACCTCATAATGTTTCCTTATCAAAAACGTACCCATTCACACATGTTTTACACACAAACCCTGCATATTTAGGCTCTTCTCTCCAACAGAAAACAGTCTGTTCCACCTTGTGATGTCATGTGGTACTACAGGAAGCGCTCCACTGTGTTTATAAACTCCATACACCTCTAGAATCATTGGATGCTTTCAGCCCTGGTATTGGCATAAAAGGTAGCTCTAAACAGCTACCACTTCATGACGTCACAAGGTAGGGCAGAGCATTTTGACCGTTGAAGATTTAGACAGACTAATAATAAAGCATTGCGTGATCTACAGTAAACAAAACACAATTTTGGCTATTTTTTTGAGCATTAGAACATGGCTTAAAGTGCATAAGAGTCAATTTTGCATAACATAGGCCCTTTAAAAACCAGCTAGTGCATTCCCACGGACCACCACAGAGCACAGGAGCAGCCATTGTTTCCCTTTATAACCAGCTTCTTCACTGCACACAAACTCAAGAGGTGGTGACAGAATAGGCACAGAAAATGAATAGCCCACAAACAACTGAAGTACAGTTGTAAGACGTTTAATTGGCCAAAATGGACCATGTATTGTTTGCCTTGTGGCATTGCCATTAAGTATGTTTAATGGATGAGGGGTTTAGGCTGTTCTTCTGCTCCTCTTCTTTGTGGCCTGATCTGATTTGCATTCACAGTAAAGGAAGAGCTCTGTTCAAACATCTTACAAAACTGGAGGCTGAAACAGGAATGCCAACATACAGCTCTGGAAAAAAATAAGAGACCACTGCAAAATTATCAGTTTTTCTGATTTTACTACTTATAGGTATGTGTTTGGGCAAAAGGAACATTTTTATTTCAGTCTATAAACTACTGACAACATTCCCCCCAAATTCCAAATAAAAATATGATCGTTTAGAGCATTTATTTGCAGAAAATGACAAATGGTCAAAATAACAAAAAAGATACATGTTTTCAGACCTCAAACAATGCAAAGAAACAAGATCAAATTCATTTTAAAACAACATAATACTAATGTTTACACTTAAGAAGAGTTCAGAAATCAATCTCCACAAGTCTTTCACATTGTTCTTGGGTGACTTTATTCCACTCCTGGTGCAAGAACTGAAGTAACTCAGCTTTGTGTTTGTGTTGGAATTCAACAGATGCTGGAATGGAATGGCTGTAATACATGTAGAGATGCTGATTTCAGAAAAAAATGCAGTGGTCTCTTATTTTTTCCAGAGCTGTACATTTGGTGTGGAAAGCAGTTCTTTTATTTGCTTTTATTATATTATTTATTTGTACTTGTATTATTTTGCAGTAGTTTAAAGGTGTACAATGTAATTACATTGCCTGTAATTTAACAATTTCAAGATAAGTTTAATGGTATACTGTGGAACATTTCAAACTGATAACATCTCCATAGAAACTAGCAGGTGGTGGAACCCTCACTATGTTTGACAATGCTCCTTTAAAGGTCCGCTTTGTAGTGTTTCTTATGAAGACTCCATCCACATGCATGCTTTCTAATGCTTTAGCTGAAATACTTTACAGTGCCACAGATTTGTATAGCACAACTTGTAGATAAAGTCATTCAAACTGTTTTATAGAATAAGAAAAAACATTACAATTGCATGATAAAAGGAGAAGTTCCATTTGTCAACTGGACAAAGTTTGTTTGGTTGAAAACGTTTCGCCGCTCATCCGAGAGGCTTCGTCAGCTCTGGTTATTGTACTGGTTAGACACTGCTTATATCTAGCTGCGGGGAGGCACTCCCTACACTGAAAAAAGATATAAGCAGTGTCTAACCAGTACAATAACCAGAGCTGACAAAGCCTCTCGGATGAGCGGCGAAACGTTTTCAACCAAACAAACTTTGTCCAGTTGACAAATGGAACTTCTCCTTTTATCATGGATACTACCTGGACGACTGAGGGACTTTTCACGCATTACAATTGCAATCAAAATATAAATAAACATCAGAAATTAATATTAAAAGAGAAGAGAATAAAAATTAGAATTGTTTTGAGCCTGGATTTAAACATATCGGAGCAGAGGACTGTTTCACATGTTCATGAAGACTGTTCCAGGTTTTAGCTCCATAAAACTGAAACGCTGACTCACTGCTGAAACACTGTTTAGTCCTGACTCGGGGCACCAGCAGGAGGCCGGTCCCTAAGATCCTCAGAGTGCAAGATGGTTCATATGGCACCAACATGTCACAGATGCACTTTGGTGCTAGGCCGTGCAGAGACTTTTACACAAGCCAAGCCGCTTTATTCTCTGTTATTCTTTATTCTCTGAGACACAGGGGCACAGACCTGAGACCAGGAGGTACGTGCTCATACTTCCTGGTTCGAGTTAGTCACCCCGAGCAGCAGTGTTCTGGATGTACTGCATGAACATATCTATCTTTTCAATTCTCAAATACAGCTGGTTTTATTGCCCAAAAATACTTGGTTTTGTGGAGGTTCCAGACCCTCCACCAAAAAGTTACACAGTGCCCCTTTAATTACTATAAAGCTTTACTGTGCCAATAATGCCTGTTAAAGCTACATATACTGTGAAACTGTTATTCAAAAATAAATAAGGTCAATGTTGATTTTGCGCTGAAAGAATTCTAGCATTATTAAGATGTAGTATTTATCCAGGGATAGCACTGCTCCATTGTGAACCAGCTGCCTGCTCTCACAGCCTGGAGTGCTCTGAGCTCAAATTATCACAGCCAAGAAGAACGTCTTTTCATTTGTTCCTTTATTACTCCGGTGGGACCACTAACATGTTGTTTCTTGTTGATCTTTCACCCTCACGTGTTCCATCACCACATGGAGCTGGTCTTATCAAAACACATCTCTGTGTTTAAAAACTCAAGAGTCAGAGGACAAAGTGCTTCCCTGGTTACTGCCACTTGACGTTTTAGCTGAAAATGAGGTCAGACCTGTGTATATGCTGTGATATTTATCCACACTGGGTTAATATATTAGTAATTTATTTGTTTATTATTATTAATTAGGTAACATAAAAACATAACACAATACCTACAAAAAATACCTACGACAACACAAAAAATAGAACAAATATAAAACAACAAAAACTGCATACCTCTAACCCCTTCCCCCAAACACACCCACCCACAAATTTAATTAAATAAAACAAAAAATATTGTGGTAGTGCAGCATAACCAAACTGCTAGACCCTCACACACACACACACATATATATATATATATATATATATATATATATATATATATATATATATATATAAGCTGGAGGATTTTACCTATGGCGCATGTTTAGGTTGGTGGGGGAAACCGGAGTGCCCGGAGGAAACCCACCCAGACACGGGGAGAACATGCAATCTCCACACAGAAAGGCCCGGGCAACCCGAACCTTCTTGCTGTGAAGCATGAGTGCTAGCCACTCAGCCACCGTGCTGCCAGGAAAAAAAAAAAAACAAGCAGACGAACAAACAGATATACAAGCAAACAAACAAAAGAACAAACACAAGACAAGCAAACAGACGACGGAAGTCAATCAAAGGCCAAGCTAAACAGGTGAGTCTTGAGCCCACTCTTAAAAACATGAACGTTCTCTGCAGCCCTGAGGTCCTCCGGCAGGCAGTTCCATAGACGAGGGCCGTAGTACTGAAAAGACGCCTCTCCGTGAGTGTGTGTCCTGACTTTGGGAATGACCAGGAGCTGCTGCCGGAGGAGCGCAGGGCCCGTGAAGGTTCGTAAGGGGAAAGCAGTTCTGAAAGATAAGAAGGCCCAAGACCATTAAGACATTTAAAAACCAGTAAAAGAACTTTAAAATCTATCCTGAAACTCACAGGGAGCCAATGCAGAGATTTTAAGACAGGTGTAATGTGGTCCCGCCCTCTGGTCCTAGTCAGGACACGTGCTGCTGAATTTTGTAATAATTGCAAACCTGAAATACTCTTTTTGGGAAGACCAGAGAGCAGGGCATTACAGTAGTCTATGCGGCTGGTGACAAAAGCATGCATCAGTGTCTCCGTATTGGCCTGAGAGAGAATAGGGCGAACTCTGGCTATGTTTTTTAGGTGATAGAAACCTATTTTTGTGATGTTCTTGATGTGTGGGATAAAAGTCAGCTCAGAGTCAAAAATGATGCCCAGGTTTTTCACTTGAGGAGATGGGTTAAAAGACTGTGCTTGTAGTTTTGATAAAAGTTTCTCTCTCTGGGCCTCAGGACCGATGACTAGAACCTCAGTTTTGTCCTGGTTAAGCTGGAGAAAGTTTCTTGCCATCCAGGATTTGATATCTAGAATGCAGTTAAAAAGAGCATCCATTGGCCTGGTGTCATCAGGAGACACGGAAATGTAAAGCTGCGTATCATCTGCGTAGCTGTGGAAATTGATTCCATGTCTCCTGATGAGGCCGCCAAGGGGGAGCATGTACAAGTTGAAAAGCACAGGGCCTAAAATGGAACCCTGGGGGACACCACATGTGATTTTATGGACCTTGGAGGAGTATGTGTCCATACTTACCATAAATGTTCTGTCTGTGAGATAGGACGTGAACCATTTGTGAACAGCACCAGAGAGGCCGAGGTGTTTTAGGCGAGTTAAAAGAATCATGTGGTCTACTGTGTCAAAGGCAGCGCTCAGATCCAGCAGAACCAACACAGTCACCTTTTGAGAGTCACAATTTATTCTAAAGTCATTTAAAATCTTTGCCAAGGCAGTCTCGGTGCTGTGGTTCACCCTAAAACCAGACTGAAATTTTTCCAAAATGTTGTGATCATCTAGAAAATCATTTAATTGGATAGAGACAAGTTTCTCTAGAATCTTGCTTAAAAATGGTAAGTTAGACACTGGTCGGTAGTTGTTAAAATCATTAAAATCTAAATTGCTCTTCTTCAGCAGGGGCCTCACTACCGCCGCTTTGAAGGCAGCGGGAAAGACCCCTGTCTGAAGAGAGCAATTCATCATGACCAAAAGTTCATCCCTAAAAGATCCATAAAAAGACTTAAAAAATGGAGTGGGGATTGGGTCTACGAGACATGTGGTGGGCCTCACTGAAGAGAAGACCTTGTCCAGCATCCCAGCATTAACCAAGGCAAAACTGTCCACAGTTTTCTCTGGGCGAGACAAACACTCAGGTGAGTTAAAAACAGAGCTTTGACGAGATCAAATATTACATCGGATGGTGTTTATCTTTAAGTGCAGTACTAGGAACAGCAAAGATACTGCGCAGAACTCTCAAGCTCCCAGGCCTCTGGTAGAGGACCCGAGCTGGATGAGAGTGAGAGACCAACCAACGTGGAAGGTGAGGAGCACATTTTCATATATATATATATATGCCATTTTATAATTAAATTTTCCTTTCTTTTCCTTTCTTTCCTAATCTTCCCTTTTCTTTATCTCTCTTTATTTGTATTATTAGAATCCCCATTAGCTGCAGCCAGCTCTTTGTGGTTTCCTTTGTTAAAATACACAATACAATTACTATATTATATAATATATTATATTGTGTGATAAAAACGAATATCCAGCATTCCAATCAATACTAAAAGACAGGAATATAAAGTCATTATAGTAATGCCCTATAAAAGTTTTAAAGAATTTAAACCGATAAATACATTTCATTTATAGATAACTTAACCCTAAAAGACTCTTCAACTGAATAAAAAAATATACCTTTTGTCAGTGATAAAAGGTCAACATTACACTCTTTGATTGCTCTGTAAATAAAAGTGCATTTGAATTATTGTTATATATAAGTGTGTATATGTGTGTATGTATATATGTATGTGTTTAGAAAAAAAAAAAAAAAAAAAAAAATATATATATATATATATATGTTATTAATAATAGTAGTATATCTACTATCGTTATATTGTATGACACTACTACTTGTATTTCTTCATATTTCCTCAGGATTTGTTTTGGTTTTGTGGGTTTTCTTTACATAAAAATGAAAAAGATATGTGTACATGTGTTGTCTGAATGACATATCTATAACTGTTAACACAGGAATAAAAATATATGAAACAAGAAAAGTGCATTTGAGAAAGTTTGTGTTTGTTCTGAGAATTATAGATAAGCCCTTCAGAGGCATGTCTAGTGGCATATCCATGGAAATCTTAATAGTTTTTCCTTTGTCGGTATAAAAATGTGGCATTTTAAGTTGTACAATTTTCTATGTTGAAAAAGTAAAGAGGTTAAGGCCCAGTCTTTTAGCCAGGAACTTTTAGCCAGTCCAGATTTGAGTACATTCTGTTTACGTTAGTTCTAAAAGGACAGTTTAATGCTGTCCCCAACCTTAAGCCTAAACATTTACAGTGACAAATCTTACAATAACAATTCAAAGGGTAATGGCACAAGAGAAGGAGGAGGAGGCCCCGGGGAAGACTCAGGACACACTGGAGGTTCTGTGTCTTTCGTCTGGCCTGTGAACACTTTGGAGTCCTACCGGGGGAGCAGGAGGAAGTGTCTGGGATAAGAGAAGTCTGGGAGTCCCTCTTTAGACTGCAACCCCAGTGACCCGGCCCATGGATAAGCAGAAAGATAAGATAAGAAGAAAATAGATGGATGACACTTGTTAGTAGGCAGTCCACTTGCCTTTTGTCTCCAGAGATATTATTGCTTTGCCTGGAATGTTCCACAGTGACATTAAACCCATGATTCTTGCATTTCTTCACTTTCTATGTTAGATGTGCTATTAGAATTGAAATTTATGTTTGAAGAATGGATATTTTTGACATTATTCATTTAACTGATTAGTCGCATTGCTGTGATGGATATAAGAACAGATTTTGAGCTGCATAATGTGAAAACTCTTAACTTCCATGTCATATTTTTATCTACAGAAACTAATGGGCTATTTATCTCCACAAAATCAACCAAAATCATTCATTCTCCGGCGTGTGTGGTCATCTGTGCTCTGGGGCAGGCAGGATAGTGGAGTATTTATGTGAGTGATTCATCAGCGAGGGGACCAAAGCAGCGCTCATGTTCCTTGTTAAACAGCCTGAAGGTCGGGCTGATCTGGGCTCTCCGTCCCCGGGTCACGGGGTCAAATGCGACTGATGACATTTCCTGTGCGGGCCTCCTGAGTGCACCTGAGGTAAGAGTCCATTAGCGGGATGTGGTGTTATTCTATTTATGCCTGTCTGAATGACGTCACGTATATGGTATGACACCTGAAAAAACTAAGATCAACTCAAATGGAAGTGCTTTCACGCCACAGACAAACTTGTAGAGCATATTACAGTGGTCCCTTACTATAACGTGGTTCACCTTTCACGACCTCTTTGTTTCACGGATTTTTTTAATTCCATTTTTTAATAGTGTATCAACGCGCATTGTGTCCTGCGTCCTGATTGGCTAAGGGACTGTAGATCTTTGCCAATTCGTCAGTCATTCTCCTCCGTGTCTCCTTTACAGTACAGAATGTGTTCAGCTTTGCCAAATTTATATAAATGTTCGATCGCTCGCAGTGTTACTCTGAAGTGCTGTATGTTTGCAAGTTTTCTCCCCGACAAAACCCACAATTGCGACGAAATACCCGTGTATTAATAATAATACTCCCTACAACTATATACAGCTGGTACTGTACATCATATTTGATACTGTATTTTATATTTGGCTACTACTTGTCTATTTAAATCTGATTGTACATATATATTTAGTATCACTATTTTATGGATATAATTGTGTCTCATCTGACAGGTCTATTGCTCTTTGGTTGCTATTCCATCTATTTTTCTTTTTGTTCTTTTACCCTCTGTTATATATCGTATGTTATATTTGATGAGTGAGCTACCGTACCCAAAACAATTTCCCTTGTGGATCAATAAAGTTTGTCTAAGTCTAAGTCTAAGTAAGTGTGAGTCACTATTAATAATTTGTTATGCATCCATGCTTGTAAGTTGATCATTAAAATTGTATTTGTTATTTCTAAAAGCTATCATGTTATTTTTTATATAGGAAAATGTTTATGTTTTGTGTTTAGGGCCTGAAAACAGGTTTGGATCTTTGGTTTCAGTCTATAATAGTGTGCTTTTTTTGTTGAAAATCTAAGTTTGAGTGTTTAAACAAGAGAGAAATGTGAGAAAATATGAATGCCAGTCTGAGAAAAGTGTAGAATGTTTGTGGTTGTATTTTAGATTTGACTACTACTTTTCTATTTAAATCTGATTTGTACATATATATTTATTATCTTTATTTTTATGTATATAATTATGTCTCATCTGACACTGGTCTATTGCTCTTTGGTTGCTATTCCATCTTTTTCTTCATTTCCATCTTCTTTCTTTCTTTCTTTCTTTTTTCCCCTTTTACCCTCTGTTATATATTATATATTATATTTGCTGAGTGAGCTACTGTACCCAAAACAATTTCCCTTGCAGATTAATAAAGTCTGTCTAAGTCTATGTCTGTTTAAGTCTGGCGAGGCATTTACAGCCTTAAAACATGTAGAATAATAGGTTTTTTTTTGCCTATTGGGGGTTATTTTTAGAACGTAAACCCTGCGATAAACGAGGGACCACTGTACTCACAATTAATGGTGGTAACTACTACTATTATTTGGGAAAAAGGAGATGTGGCTGCCATGTTGTACCCTCACCTCTGACACCATTGATACAGACAAGTTTAATTGATAAGATGTAAGAACTTGTACTCTACAACAGCGTGCATAGTTGTGGGGATCGTTTCACTTACCTTAACCTGGATAGGGAAATGATGGTAACATTTGTGCACAGCAAACAATGAAAAACACCCAGTAATTTCAGGTTGGGACAGATACCCAGCGGGACAGATTAGTTCAGAATCCTTATTCCTCCATGGAGATGTTATTGCTTTGCCTGGAGATTCTTGAGTGATTTCAAACCTGTTTATCTCCATGGAGACAAGCAAGTTACAGCTTGAATCGCCTGTAATTGGATAAATGCAATGTAGAGCAGTTTAATGCCATACTCTGGAGCATTCAAAAGTGATAACATACAGCTCTGGAAAAAAATAAGAAACCACTGAAAAATGATCAGTTTTTCTGATTTGACTACTTACAGGTATGTGTTTGGGCAAAAGGAACATTTTTGTTTGAGTCTATAAACTACAACATTTCCCCCAAATTCCAAATAAAAATAAGATAAGATAAGATAAGATAATCCTTTATTTGTCCCACAATGGGGAAATTGCAGTGTCACAACGCACGTTTCAGAAACAGTTGGAAAAAGGAGCATGCATCCAAAATTAAGATAAATAATAATAAGTATGTACAATCAACTAAAAAAACACAACACTGTAAGGTTAAAGGCACAGGAACGCTGCACAATAAATATGATCATTAGAGCATTTATTTGCAGAAAATGACAAATGGCCAAAATAACAAAAAAGATACACGTTTTCAGACCTCAAATAATGCAAAGAAACAAGATCAAATTCATTTTAAAACAACATAATACTAATGTTTACACTGCACCTTCACTTATTGCACCTTACATATTGCACATTTCGAACTTTCCTTCTTGCTGGAAGAGTATATGTTTACCTGTATGTTTTATGTCTATTTATTGTTGAAGAGTGTAGCTGTGTGTGTGTTTTTTTAGTTTAAATTGCACATTTGGCGCCTGGTGAAACGCAATTTCAGTCCTCTGTGTAATGTCTGTTACATAGTGAATTGACAATAAAGTACACTTTGACTTTGACTTAAGAACAGTTCAGAAATCAATATTTGGTGCAATAACCCTCATTTTTAATCACAGCTTTCATGCGTCTTGGCATGCTCTCCACAAGTCTTTCACATTGTTCTTGGGTGACTTTATTCCACTCATGGTGCGAGAACTGAAGTAGCTCAGCTTTGTGTTTGTGTTGGAATTCAACAGACGCTGGTATGGAATGGCTGTAATACATGTAGAGATGCTGATTTCAGAATGAAAATATACAGCGGTCTCTTATTTTTTTTATTTGCTGAGCTGTATATTGACAAGTAGATCCTCCTCCTCCCACCACTGCACCTTTATGTTTAAACCATACTTACTTTTGCATTAGCCTGGGAATTCCCAGGCCGCTTCCGTACGTTTCGAACTGGAAGGCGGCCTGGAAACTCGTCCAAGCGAGAGTCCCAGATTTAGGGCCCCAATCAGAGAGCGGGGGAGGTGTGGCAAGACGGTGACGCGTACTACATGACAAACGGAAGCTTGTAGTTTGAACTGACAACTGACATGATTGGCTGTGGACTTACGTATACGCTCAATGATAGACATTCATAACGCCCAATAAATGGCCGTTGGCAATCGCTAACCACACCTCCGCTACGGGATTTTTCGAAGCGAGTTTCCAGACCCATATCTCGCTTGTGATATGGTCAGGTGTTAACCAGACTACTTTTGCATGTCACTTGTATCATTTTTATTGGTAAGGTCAGGGAGGGTTCAGGAGGTATAAACACAATGCCATATAAATGTTCCACACTGATCTTCATAGTTTTGCCTGCTCCAGGTGACCAGCTCTGCCCTTCCTCCTCTTCCTCCTTGCCCTGCTCCTCTCTCCACCTCCCCCTGCTCCTCTCTCCTCCCCCTGCTCCTCGGCCCTGACCCTCAGACGGTTCTGGGTAATGACCCCTGTGCTGGTCGTCTTGGTTGTCTCGTCTCTCGTTCCCCGGAGCACTTTGTTTTCTCAGCCTTATCGAGCCGGCGCAGTCAGTCAGATGGATCCCCCAGACAAACTCCAGCGCATACCCCCGCAACCTAATGCCTGCCATTTTGTCCCCTTCTCCATAAATACAATGTTAGATTCAAGTGTTTATGCAGCACTGAAGCTGAGGCCCAGCACTTCACCCACATTGTTTAGTATGAATATGGTGTGCGTGAGTGTTGGTGGTGGAGCACTCAAGCCTCAAATACAGGGCAATACAAGATTACTCAAAAAACTATCTATTGAGTCAGATACACCATTAGTAACATTTTTATAGTCTTAAGTCTATTTTTCCATAATAGTTTACTTAATGTTTTCAGCTTTCAGTTTGTCCTTCAGCCATAAAAAATAGACTAAAAGCAGAGAGAATATATCAAATAGTAAAAGAGTGATGTGGTTGCTTTGAAGCACAGGGGGAAAGAGGAGACCTGAGACTGTGAGTGTGAATGGACTAAAGGTCAGTGGAGTCTGGAGCAGCAGGAAGAGCCTGAGCTCAGACTTTAGACTGGACCAGAGGAGAGAGCACCAGCAGGAGAGGACTACTGATGATTTACAGAGAGAACCTATTTTTAAATGCACACCAAAAGTCTGATCATTATCTGATTTCTGGAGTTATCAGATTATTGAAATATTATGTAGACTGTGACATATAATGTGAATCTGATTTATTACTGATTGTCTACAACAGGTTTTGACAAAGAAATATACACACAAAGGATTAATCACGTTAAATTTTGGTCTCTAGATACGAAAGAAAATTCAAGTTACGAAACGTGAAATCTCAAAAATTCAATTAATGCGCGCTCAGATGCACGCCCCGAAACGTAAATACACTTTATCAACACACACGGGTTAGGTTCCAGAGGTGGCCCGCGGTGGGAGAGGTCCACGAGGTAGGACAACTTTGTATTTTGCAATTGTTCTACATGTTTTAGGGCTGTAAATGCCTCACCACACACATTCTATGCTTTTCTCAGACTGGAGTTGGGCTTTTCTCGCATTTCTCTCTCGTTTGAACACTTGAACTTTCATAGATTTTCAACGGAATGTGTTGATAGTGAAGCGTGGGGAGGGGGGGGCACGGCTCAATATAGTGCCGAACGCGCGAGGGGAGCGGAGACACAACAACACATCATCAGTATGGTAAAACTCACCTGTCTCACGACGGTCTAAACCCAGCTCACGTTCCCTATTAATGAGTGAACAATCCAACGCTTGGTGAATTCTGCTTCACAATGATAGGAAGAGCCGACATCGAAGGATCAAAAAGCGACGTTGACACGGCGCAAGGCCGCGAGCCCGGGATGGAGCCGCGGCGCCCGGGCCGTGCCTCCCCCTCGGGGCCGAGCACGTGCGGGCCGAGCAGGAGCCGCGCGAGGCCAGCGGAAAGCCGCATGGGGTGATTTAATCCTGGTCTGGTCCCGGTGTGGTCCGGGTCTGAACCTGGTCCAGTCCCAGTTTAATCCAGGTCCAGTCCAGGTCTAGACCTGGTTTAGTTCTGGTCTAGACCTGGTTTATTCCATGTTTAGTCCTGGCTCTACAGTCTTAGCCAATCAGGAAGCAGATCACAATGTTACACTATAAAAAACAACAACCTTGGAACGGATCAGGCCTTTTCCATTGAAATAGCTACTCAACTTACGAAAAATTCACATTACGAAACCCCTTCTGGAACGAATTAATTTCGTAAGGTGAGGTACCACAGTATATGAAAAAATGTTCAAATGTAAAATGTGAATTCCCTTTAACTTTGAACTTAAAACCATTATTTATAATGTCTTTTCAGGAAGGATAACAGGAAAGAGGCGCATGGTGTCAATGCCAATCCAGGTTTGTTTTGGTTCATTTGGATGCTTAACCTTTGCTTCCGCACAGACCTCAGTGCTGCTCTGTGACTGGTGTGCCAATATTATTATTATTAATATATTTATTTGAAAATAAAGACACCAAACTATCTCCATAACTACCAGGGACTCTACAATTCTGGAAAAAAAATAAGAGACCATTGCAAAATGATCAGTTTTTCTGATTTTACTACTTATAGGTCTTTGGGCAAAAGGAACATTTTTGTTTGAGTCTATAAACTACTGACAACATATCCCCCAAATTCCAAATAAAATATGGTCGTTTAGAGCATTTATTTGCAGAAAATGACAAATGGTCAAAATAACAAAAAAGATCCATGTTTTCAGACCTCAAACAATGCAAAGAAACAAGATCAAATTCATTTTAAAACAACATAATACTAATGTTTACACTTAAGAAGAGTTCAGAAATCTATATTTGGTCTAATAACCCTTATTTTTAATCACAGCTTCCATGCGTCTTGGCATGCTCTCCACAAGTCTTTCACATTGTTCTTGGGTGACTTTATTCCACTCCTGGTGCAAGAACTGAAGTAGCTCAGCTTTGTGTTTGTGTTGGAATTCAACAGACGCTGGAATGGAATGGCTGTAATACATGTAGAGATGCTGATTTCAGAAAAAAAATGCAGTGGTCTCTTATTTTTTTTCTGTATTGCACCATTTGGGGACGAAGATGGATTCTCGTGAGATTAGATATTGTGAGATTGTGAATTCACAAATATCGCGTGAATCCCTCGTGCTGTGCGAGGTTACTTTCAAAATAAGATCTCTAAAACCATGTCACAAAAAGAGCATCACACTGAGGACCTCAGTGAATGACTCATGATGGGCTATGAAAAGTTTATTGTCAGAGGGGAGAGTTATAATACACTTCACAATGTCAAACACCAGTTTTACAATGTCATCTAAAGAAAGGAAAAGGCACATAGCGTGTAAGAGTTGAAACTTTGACAGTCGGTAGTCTCATTAATGAGAGCGCCACAGACTTGGCTTGTCATTGCAAAGCCTCATCCCTCTTGACAAACGTTTGCATATTTCCAAGATGGCGCCGCGGATGGTCGCCCTGGTGCTTCGAAGAGTCGTCCTAAGTGTTGGTGTAGAGTCTGCTCCAAGTACCGAAGCAATTTCCTAATGTTGTGAACATGTTCAAACATATGGCAATAAAACCTTTCTGATTCTGATTCTGATATAGTTTAAAAATATAATTCATCTGACCATCACTGAATATGTGCACAACAGAAAACAGTGTAAACCTGCCAATAAGCAAAGGCTAATATTCTCTGAGTCAAATCCCAAATCCTCAGCCTTGGAAAATAAGTAAGTGAGCAACATAAGCCCAGGACTCAACACTATGCTTTCCTCTCTGGAAATGAGTCATTAAATTGTAAGAACATGCTCTACTGAAGGCCAGAATTGGTAGTTTAGTTTTAGGAGCACATATAAAATGGATGTTCCACAGAGATAATAGCCAGAGCAGTGTTTTATTCCTTGGACACAGCACTTACATAATTCCTGTGTGTTTATTTTGGTGGTCCATTCTTTTCTGGAGAGTCGATTTAACAACATCATCAAACATTCACGATACCCCGAAAAGCTATTGTTCCATCAAGAGTAATGGAGGATAGGACAAAGTCTGATCAAATATTTATTATACAGAAAGTGAAGTTGGACTGGCACAGGAAAGTCTCTGGAGAAATAGCCATCCAATTGTGTTAAATATTTTGGCTTTGAGTGAACAGAGGAGATTCTCAGAGTGATTCTGCCATTTTTCTTTTCTATCAAAAATCTACTGAAGATTGTGGCTTTTGTGAAATGTTTTCCTCATCATCGCAGACTGGATGTGGTCAAGACGATCTAACAATTTGAAGAATTTGAGTTAGCAGCACAATCAGCACACACAAAATGAGATAAAAACATTCTTAAGTGGTTTTGGAATTTTTACACAATGAAAAAGTTGGACGACAGTGAGTAATTTTCTTGCTGTGAAGCTTTCTTATGCAAATTGGTAACTAAATTAATTCCCAGGCCCAATTTCGATATAAACCTAAAACCACCCGATTTATCATTTCAAAAAGTAAAGCTGGATTTTGTGGTAAAACCTGTTTTTGTCACATATTTTCATTATAATTGCAATTTGAATTTTCACAGTTGCTTTTTTAGATAAGAATCTTCTGCTAACAAAGCAAAGCAGCAACTGTCCTGTGTCCTCTGTTCCTGTTCCTGTCCTCTGTCCTGCTACATTTGTTCATTATATCTGAATTTGCGATACAAGACACGCAAATATTCAAATGATTTCATATTGTCAACATAAAGCTTTTGACATTTACTCACATTGACTCAAGTACGAGTACTGTTACACTGCCATATATATTGCTCAAGTAGAAAAGTTCTAATAAAAATTTACTCAAGTAAATGTAAGTGGGTAAAAGTAACTGAGTACTACCCGCCTCTGATTACGGCAAACTTCTTATGTCCATTTCCAAAGAATGTGTTACAGAACAACAAAATGGGACCCAAAGTGACTAGACTGAAGCAAAAATCAAAGTATTATTGAGTGGGTGCTGGAGGAATGGCTGGCACATCCAAAGGTGAGTACTGGAGTGGCAGACAGGAGGCAGCCAACCTGAACCCAACAACTGTGAAGAGGGAGAACAGGGAAAATGAAAATAGTACAAAAAAGTGGAGCAAAAAGTTTCTCAAAAACTCTAGAGAGAGGGCCAATTGGAATTTCAACAGGAAATTTCGACATGAAATACCAGTAAAGGAGAGTGGAGGAGGAGAGGAACACAGGCAGAGTAGTGTCCAGCAGTGTCCAGCAGTGTCCAGCAGTGTCCAGCAGTGTTGAGCACGTTACTTTGAAACAGTAATTAGTTATAGTTACTTCTCCCAAAAAATAACTGAGTTAGTAACTGAGTTACTCTACTATAAAAAGGGAAAGTAACTATTGCATTCCTTTTTTTTTTTTTTTTTTAGTTTAAGGGTGCGCTCACACTAGGACTTTAGAACCATGCATAGAGTTTTATGGCCCACACTCACACCGGTGTTCCGGTTCTCTGCGGGATCATGTCAAGATGTGATTTGTGTACACTAGTGTTAACATTTTTCGCCACCTTCAGGCTGCATCAGGCATATGCATGCCAAGATGTTTTATCATTCTGACGTACCGTTTCATTTGCAGATTTGACAAGAACAAAGCCGACTCCAATCAAACTTGTATCTGGTATGATTGAGATTAATACACTTCTTCAGAATAAAGTAAATGAAGGCTTACAATTGCACATACGCCTATAAGTTGTTTGGTGTCCTTTAATGACTACGATAAACAGGTTATAAAAATATGAGAAAGAGGGTGCGTGGGCCTCAAACTCACGTCACCGTGAGGAAAATAACAACTCCGGGGTTCTAACCACTACCCTATGTCAACATAATGAACTTCCTCTTCAGCACCTCTATCTGTCATGCACGTTACAGTCACATTGGAGGAATGTTAATTTGAACCCAGTTTTAACATTGGACAAGTTATCACCATCCTTTACCATGGGCCTCGTGTGCACTGAACTATAAAGTCTGCAGAAGGTTACATGATGATGTTTTAAAAAGCTACAACACAAACTTCACTTCCATGTTTTGATGTGACACCTGGCAGGGCATGTTATCTCGTGACACCCACATTGGACAAGTTACCACTGTCAAAGCTTAATTGTGCTGTGTCTTTTTGAGGGCGTCACAAGTCTGGATTCTCCTGCGGGTGGTGGGTCCACAGGAGGACAGTGGAGGGCGGCCTCATGTCACTCCTTCGAGCTGTGCCCAGCCGGGCCCTGTGGGGGAAGGCCTGGCCACCAGACACTCGCTGTCGAGTACCTACTCCAGGCCTGTCTCCAGGGTGGGGTCCTGGTAACGCCAGTCCATGCGACATAACTGGCCTTGCTGTTTTTCTCATCATGAGGGCTTCTGAACTCCTCTTAGTCTTGCCTTGGGTGACCCCAGGGGCACCCAAGGCAAGACTAAGCCCCAGACTAAGCAAGACTAAGACTAAGACTCTGAAGCCCCAGACAACATAGCTCCCGGAATCATTCGGGCACTCGAACTCCTCCACCACGTTAAGGTGGCGGTTCAAGGAGGTGTATATATAGTATATAAAACACGTTTCTGAGAGAGAGAGAGAGAGAGAGAGAGAGAAAACATTTATTTGGCCAATGATAGTAATACATCAAGCACACAAATACATAGCCTGTAGGCTACAAATAAAATAATAAACTCTAAAATAGGCTACAAATAACCTAATAAATAAAGGTACACCTAACCTTTAAAGATCCCATGACATGGTACTTCTTGATGCTTTTATATGGCTCCTTAATGGTTCCCTAATACTGTAAATGAATCCTTCTTCAAAATCAACACTCAGTGCATGAGAAACAGAGATAAGATGAGAAAGAGTATTTTTTTCTCCCTCAGAACAGGTCATAATGGGAATTGTTGCTTGAATGCAAATGAGGAGAAAAGAGCTGGCCAATAATAGAGGGTGGGGGCGTGGCCAAACTCTCCGCTCAGAGCTGTCAGCTGTGCCCTCTGATCCATTTCCTTGTTTTTGCACGGGGGGAGAGATTTGAAGCGTTCCATTGAAAAATAAACACATTTCCACAGAAAATATAATTAAACCACTGCTGTTCAAAGGTCCAGAGGCTCAGATAAAGGACTTCCGAGCCTAGAAACACTCGGACGTGCCTCCAGGCAAATAAAAAAACGCATTTCGCATTGCCTAGCGCATTCGCAGTCCAAACTCTCTGGGCGTGATTTACAGAGACGCTGAGTACAGACAGACGGGGGTGGAACTGCATTTGCATTTCTTTTTTCGATCTGACGTCAATAAGGTGCCTTGTTCAAACTCGCACGTTTGAGCTCCGAATTTTTGTAATGCAGAAAAAGATCGCAAATGCTCAGTTTAGACATTTCGCAACTTTTAACCATGGGGGGAGGGGGGCTAAACAGGGTAGGGGAGCTCAGTAGCTCAGTGGTAGAGCGGCAGTAGCTCAGTGGTAGAGCGCTTGCCTGGTGATCCAGGGGTTGGCAGTTCGAATCCCGCTCTTGACGGGTGGACCACATGTGATCCAAGCCCACAGATGAGCACTGCCGTTGTGTCCTTGGGCAAGACACTTAACCCCACCTCGCCCCCAGTGTCTGCGGACACTGGTAGCCCCCATGGCAGAAGATACATCGAGGCCCGTTGTGACGTGAGCCACCTGTGGGAGGATTCTCCAGCCAAGGTCCTGACCAAGCCGAAGCAAGAAGATCGTGGAGATGGTCCCCGGGCGCGCCTCGGGTGCAGCCCACTGCTCCTGATGACAGGATGGGTCAAATGCAGAGGACAAATTTCTCTAAGGAGACAATAAAAGGCTTATCTATCTTACATTAACGTTCAAAAACCTCAGAAAGTGAAAATTTCATGCCATGGGACCTTTTAAAAGGTAAAAGAGATAGCAGAGTATCTCTAATTTCGGCAGTATGGACAGCACATGAATGCTAAAGAAAAAGGGTAATTAAGAAGGAGATGTGCCAATTTTGCCCCAAGAGGTAAGTGACAGGACACCTGCATACATATCTTAAATGTAACATTTGAAACTGACTTGTATATTGGCCCTTAAGATGGCCAATTTTGCTACTTTTTATGAAAAAAGGAGCACACTGAGCCAAGGTGGTGAAAACTCCTCAAGAGGCCAACCAATTCTTCCACTGTCTCCATACACGTGATCATGATGCCATCTGATGCCATCTCCCAACGTTATTTCTGGTCTGGCATGGAGAGGGACATTAGGAAATCGGTGAGTTGTGGGCTTTGTTAGTGATTAATATACTTTATATGCTCTTATCATTATGCTGCATCAACTATATCTTACTTGAGGTTTCAGAGTGTCCTGAATGCCAGGCTAGGACTAACAGGCTCAAACTGAAGGCTGCCTATTCCAATAGAGGTAACAAAGCACTGAATCCCTTCTCAAAAGTGCATCACTCCTACTCTGTGCATGTGAGATAAGGTAAGATAAGATAAACTTTATTGTCCCCAAGGGGAAATTTGTCTTGGGCTCACTGCCCGCAGCTTAAAAACACAATTACACTCACACATACAGACAGACAGAAAGACAGAAAACAGTCGCGGCTCATTGGCAGATACATTTTTTATGTCCATTGTCCATTTGTGCACTGCACAACCTTACAGTGTTCTATTTATTGCACCAGCTCTATTGCACAAGTAATTATTGCACAGATAATTACTGCACAAGCCCTATTACACAAACTGTTATTGCACAATAGTTATTGCACCATTCAATATAAAGTGACTAAGTGCTCCTTTTTTGTGCAATAAAAATAAGGTGACTAAGTGCTCATTTTTTGTGCAAATTTGTTCAAGAGTGCAACGGAAGAGGGCACAAATGAGAGATTATATCTGTTACTCTTAAAGTTATGCGCTCGATAGCGTGCAACAGGTGAGAGGGGTTCCTGACAATCCGTCTGGCCTGAGCGAGCACAGAGTCTTGAAAAATGTCCCGCAGAGAAGGAAACTCTTTCCTGCCAATCACCTTCATGGCCTTATTTACCAGTTTCTCAAGTTTGGTTTTACATTGGACAGTTAAGGAACCAAACCAGGCGACCATACTGTAGCGTATGAGACTCTCCAAAACACCATTATAAAAACAAGTCATGATTTTTGTGCTCACACCAAACAGCCTGTCTCCTTAAAAAGTGGAGCCTCTGGGACAGCTGGAACAAAGAAAATCAACATGTACATCCCATTTAAACAGACTGTCAATGTACACACCCAGATATTCAAAAGATGCAACTTGCTCTATTTGTCTGCCCTCAATGACAACAGGATCATGGGTTTGCAGAGCACGAGGATCAAACACCATCTCTTTAGTTTTGTTCACATTAAGAGATAAGTAATGCTCACTGCACCAAGACAGGAAAAAGCTTATCTCTTGATAGTAGGTGGAGATACAGTCACCCTTGTTAAGAAAACTCACAATTATTGTGTCATCGGAAAATTTTATGATTTTGTTTCCTGGCTGACTGTTCCGACAATCATTTGTGTACAGTGTGAACAAAATGGGTGAACTTGCTGCACCCTGTGGCACGCCTGTACTACATTTTTTGGCTTTGGATAGCTTACCGTTTACCCTCCCTTGTTGTGATCGATCTGTTAAAAGAGAATAAAACCATTTCACAAGTGCAGGGCTTACATCCAAGTCCAATTTTTTTTTTTTTTACAAGAAGATTGGGGTGTACAGTATCAAATGCAGAGCTAAAATCTGCAAATAAGACCTTTGCATAAGTTCCAGGAGATTCCAGATGTTTACAGATCAGGTGCATGTGTGTTTGTGTGGCATCTTTAATTTTGCTTTAATTTCTTACACAGGTCACAGAACCCCTGGAACTGGTTGGAACTGACGTGATGGGAAAACTGTCCAGCGCAAAACTGAAACCAGTACTTGTGTGTACTTGTAAACTATCTAACTAAATGGACTGAAGCCTATCATTTGAAAACCAAGTGTGCGGTAGAGGTCACCAATTGTGTATGGCAGTTTTTTGTTTTAGTTTTAGTTTTTTGTTTTTTTGTTTTTTGGTCACTTGAGGGACCCAAAGTGAATGAGAGAAATTGTGAATGAGGTAAACATTTAAATGCAAAGCCTGTGCTCACATATCAAAAATGTATTAACAGTCTTTAATGTTCACTGCAACTAAATTACAATATGCAAGCTTCTGGGAATTGAAAGTCTTTGTGCGCTGTACCCAGGGGCGTTCTTTGACAGGGTCCACCTGGGCAATTGCCCCTGGCGACATCGCTAGGGGCAAAAAAAAAAAAGCCGGTGCGCGGGCGCGCGGAGGCGCTGAACAAGGAATATTGTAATATTATTGCAATATTGTGACCACCAGGGGGTGATGGAGTGCACTTTTGCTTTCTTAAATAGCTGTAGGCCTACATGGCTATAATGTGAAATAATTGCGCCTTTGGTCTTTTTTATGTTCAAAAACTTTTTTTGTAATTATTGTTTATATTTTTTATTGCAGTACTCATTAAAACTGCACATTTGTTTTTGAAAGTAGTTGTTGTGAATTGAGTTTGTATGGACAACGGTCTTGTTTGTTTTTGGGTGGTGGGGCGGATGTTAGGGTTTGGTTTCACCCAGGGAGTAAATCACTCTAGGAACGCCACTGGCCGTACCACTCCCAAACCAGTGGGTTAGTGGAAAAAATGAATGGCACCATTCAAATGTGAGACACAATAAATAAAAATGGTGCACCATGCCACCAGCACCAGCCACGCAGGTGGGACCTGCATCTCCCAGGTGCCCTTTGCTCATTGAGAACAAAAAACAAGTTGACCACCCAGTTCTCACCTTATTATACACTATCAGGTGTCAGGTGTTCCAGTCACTTCCATGGCCACAGGTGAATAAAATCAAGCACCTAGGCCTGCAGACTGTTTCTACAGACATTTGTTCAGTCATGAAATTTCCTTGCTCCGAAATATTCCACAGTCAACTGTCAGAGGAAGCAATTGGGAACGACAGCAACACCACAAAGTGGTAGGCCACGTAAACTGACGGGGCGGGATCAGTGGATGCTGAGGCGCACAGTCCACCGACGTCCCTATGGATTAAGAATGGGACTTAAGTTCATATGTGAGTCAAGGTGAGCAAATTCTTTTGGCAATATAGTGTATAATGTTTGGGATGGAGGAACGATACCCTGCGCAGGTTCCAGAGGAGTATGAAGTACATTTTGGAAACTATTTAGCACATTGCAACACTTTGACACCTTCTAATTACCTTATTTCTGTATACAGATCTGTGATGACCTAATAAATAAACTTCTTAATAACAATGGGCCACCTGAATGCTTGAAAATGCTTAAGCAGACAAAAGAAATGGCATTAAGTAATTTTGCTAGGTCACAAGATAAAGTGAGGAGAAAGAGGCAACTAACAGGGGAGGAGGATGATTTTCACATTGGGGACAAAGTAAATATTGACCACCTCAAGCACTTTAAAGAGCCTTCAGCCCGTATACCACAGAAATAGCTCAAAATCCTACCCTACACTCCAGCAGCGGAGTCCCCAATTAGCCAAAGAACACTGTCTGCACTGAGCCCTCAGAGTCAGGCCACCACTTTATCAGACTTTGAGTCCACAATGTGTGAGTCCAATATGTCATGTCACCTGAACAGCCCCTTTTAGACCTCAAGCACAGCCTCCTCTCCTGGGCAGCCCCTCTTGGACCTCAGCACAGCCTCTTCTCCTGGACAGCCCCCCTTAGACCTCAGTACAGCCTCGGCAAGTGAAAGATGCAGAATGGAAAGAGGTAAGTGTAGTACCTAATTTAAAGGTTATGTAGAAAGTTTTGTTAATGTGCAAAGTTGTCTTTTTATCTGCACTCTCTGGCTCCCTGCCAACGCTGATGTGGCCAAAGGTTGGAAATTATAAATTGTATGGCCACAATTTTTCCCAGCATCTTCTGCCTGGGGAATGCCTTGAGGCTGATGTAAGGATACAGTTATTTGAATTTCCACACTCTACAGGCAAATGTCCAAAATGATCTTTGTGGTTTGTAGGTCACCAATGCCTACCTCAGCTTTCTTGTTCGTGACGTAGAGGAACAAAATGTTTGCCTCACTGATTCTTTTGAAATTTGGAAAAACCAGTTCAGTGGTCTCTGGAAAGTAGGTTGAAATATGTGAATATAAAAATGTTAATATATGTGTGTGTGTGTGTGTATATATATATATATATATATATATATATATATATATATATATATATATATATATACTCAACAAAAATATAAACGCAACACTTTTGTTTTTGCTCCCATTTTTCCTGAGATGGACCCAAAGATCCAAAATTCACTCCAGATACACAACACTACCATTTCTCTCAAACATTGTTCACAAATCTGTCCAAATGTGTGACAGCGAGCACCTCTGCCCCGCCGAGACAATCCACCCCACCTCACAGGTGCGCCACATCAAGATGCCGATCCAACATCATGACCAGTGCACAGGTGTGCCCCAGACTGCCCACAATAAAAGGCCACCCCGAAATGTGCATTTTTTTTTGCTTTATTGGGGGTCAGTACCTGGTGTGACCACCATTTGCAGTGCAACACATCTTCTTCGCATAGAGTTTATCAGATTGTCAATTGTGGCCTGTGGAATGTTGGTCCACTCCTCTTCAATGGCTGTGCGAAGTTGCTGGATATTAGTGGGAGCTGGTACACTCTGTCGTATACGCCGCTCAAGCACATCCCAAACATGCTCAATGGGTGACATGTCCGGTGAGTATGCTGGCCATGCAAGAACTGGGACATTTTCAGCTTCCAAGAATTGTGTACAGATCCTTGCAACATGGGGCCGTGCATTATCTTGCTGAAACATGAGGTGATGTTCATGGATGTATGGCACAACAATGGGCCTCAGGATCTCATCACGGTATCTCTGTGCATTCAAAATGCCATCAATAAAATGCACCTGTGTTCTTCGTCCATAACAGCCTTTGAAGAGGAGTGGACCAACATTCCACAGGCCACAACTGACAATCTAATAAACTCTATGTGAAGAAGATGTGTTGCACTGCATGAGGCAAATGGTGGTCACACCAGATACTGACTGGTTCTGAGTCCCCAGACCCCCAATAAAGCAAAAAAATGCACATTTCGGGGTGGCCTTTTATTGTGGGCAGTCTGGGGCGCACCTGTGCACTGGTCATGATGTCGGATCAGCATCTTGATGTGGCGCACCTGTGAGGTGGGGTGGATTGTCTCGGCGGGGCAGAGGTGCTCGCTGTCACACATTTGGACAGATTTGTGAACAATGTTTGAGAGAAATGGTAGTGTTGTGTATCTGGAGTGAATTTTGGATCTTTGGGTCCATCTCAGGAAAAATGGGAGCAAAAACAAAAGTGTTGCGTTTATATTTTTGTTGAGTGTATATTACAGCTCAAGCCAGAAGAGCATGACATCTTGATAGGAGCAATTTGTATTGATATGATTGAATGCAAATAGCCAAGCGACTCATCGTGGAAACAGGTAGGCTATTGCTTGTGGGATATAATTTGTGAAAGTATGTAAAGGAACTGCATCCACTTAAGTGTGCCTTTGTCTTTTTTAGATGTGGTGTCAAAGGTGTGTTGTATGTGTGGATTTTGTGACACGTACATAAGTTGGGTGAGTGTGTTTTCCCGGGAGCCCTGCCAGGAGTAGATGACAGTCTATACCATAGTGATTTTCTATCCAGCCTAATTGCTTTTTTCCTTAAAGATGCATTGCAGCAATTGCCAGAGCTGGTACCACCAAGCCTGTGTTGGGAATCCTGAGATGAAACGAAGATATGACTGCCCAGCCTGCACCCTTTTTTTTAAATAGCCTATTGTAGATTTTTTTTTTTTTACTGTAGGCTACCTGCTATGTATTTGTGCGCTTCATGAATTACTATCATTGGCCAATTAAATGTTTTTTTTTTTTCTCAGAAAAGTGTTTTTTATATAATATACAATAATTTCCTAATCGTGTAACTGTAGTTGATGCCAACCCAATAGAATTTGAGCCATCGAGCTTTGACAGTGGTAACTTGTCCAATGTGGGTGTGACGAGACATGGAAGACATGGAAGTGAAGTTTGTGTTGTAGCTTTTTAAAACATCGTCATGTAACCTTCTGCAGACTTTATAGTTCAGTGCACAGGAGGCCCATGGTAAAGGATGGTGATAACTTGTCCAATGTTAAAACTGGCTTCAAATTAACATTCCTCCAATATGATTGTAACGTGCATGACAGATAGAGGTGCTGAAGAGGAAGTTCATTATGTTGACATAGGGTAGTGGTTAGAACCCCGGAGTTGTTATTTTCCTCACGGTGACGTGAGTTTGAGGCCCACGCACCCTCTTTCTCATATTTTATAACCTGTTTATCGTAGTCATTAAAGGACACCAAACAACTTATAGGCGTATGTGCAATTGTAAGCCTTCATTTACTTTATTCTGAAGAAGTGTATTCATCTCAATCATACCAGATACAAGTTTGATTGGAGTCGGCTTTGTTCTTGTCAAATCTGCAAATGAAACGGTACGTCAGTGATAAAACATCTTGGGTGCATATGCCTGATGCAGCCTGAGGGTGAAGCAAAAATGTAAACTTCAGTGTACACAAATCACATCTTGACATGATCCCACGGAGAACCGGAGCACCTGCACAACCGAACCGAGCCACGGCCCAATGACATCATTGCGGCGAGCTGTTTGTTTACATGTCGTGCAGCAAAGCTAATGCTTTTAGCGGAGAAAATAAATCCAGTGGCATGAAATATCTATTAAATAGTGAGGGAGATATAAGTCCTGCTGCGATACGCGCTCCTCTGTGAGTTTATGGATATAAAAACAGAGAAGAGCAGTGAGGACAGGCGGAGACGAGGCTCCAAAACTTTTGTCGCTGTCCACAATCCTTATTGAAGGTAAACACTGCTGTAGCCTTTCTCCTTGATGTTAACTTTATGTCACTCCATTAGCACTGTATGCATTTACTCGTTTGGTCGATTTATTGGTTGATGTATTACTATTCTTTTTATTTAGATCACAGGATTTATATGGCACAACAGCAGAAAGGAGAAGTGAGTGAGTGAGTAAATTGGCTCAAGATTTGGGATTTTTTGGTACTTATATGTAAAGAGGCAGCTTACGTTTACGTTCATATTACGCTATTTTCTGATCTATGTTAAAATGTTTTCTTATCGAGAACAGACCTGGAGTTGTGTTTCGTTTCATTCAGACATATTTAACACACAAACTCCGCACATTTAGATTCTTCTCTCATACAGAAAACACCCCAGCCCTGGAATTGCCAATCTCTTTTTTTAGTCAACTAATTGACTTTTAGTCTACCAAGAATTTCTTTCATGCACTACAGCGCTATCTAGTCTATAAGCATTGAGAATTTCCAGTGATCTCACCTTCACATGGACAGAGCTTTCTATGGCACCAAACAGCCAAAATAGACAAGGATGGTCCACGGTCACCTGTCAGTCGTCTATTGATTTATAACAATATTTTTTTTAATACTTTTTTATGGCCACCCCCCTTTACTGTCACTTTGTCCTTCAGGTCTGCTCCATGTACAAGCTTACCTCAGGGTTTCCACTATCAGGTCAGGACGAGATACAAATCAATTTCCCCCAATGACAACATTTAAACCTGGCTCCAGATTTACGCTAAGTTTGATTTGAACGTGATACTCATGTCTGCGCAGTGATGGAGTGTGCGTATGTGGTTTATTTAGTGTTTTCCTAGCATGTGTCAAACTGCTCAGGGAGTCTGGATTGTTCTGATTTGTAAATGGAAATGTAATCAGAAGATAATGAAAGCATCGCACATGTCTGCCACTGAGTCTATCTGCATTTCAATCCTGTTGTCACGGTGATGGGTCTGACAATGCACTCCTGGCTGTTTTTTGTGGGTCTGCGTAAAAGTCAATGGGAACTTTCATTACGGCAAACGCAACAAGAGCTCTTTCACAATTAAAGCTTTTTGTT
Source organism: Paratrypauchen microcephalus (assembly GCA_036785185.1). NCBI lineage: Eukaryota > Metazoa > Chordata > Actinopteri > Gobiiformes > Gobiidae > Paratrypauchen > Paratrypauchen microcephalus. The sequence continues at coordinate 9,694,486 of JAVJIX010000011.1, forward strand.
TGCCCATGGCCAATGAAAAAGATTGAATACCTGTAAAAGTTTCTGTTGGTTATCAAACAAGATATCTCAGGTTAGGTTTCAGGCTTATTTTACTGGGAAATATTATGTAAAGTTGACCTTTACAAGATTCTAACCACGTTTTAAAGGAATATTAATGTTTTTTTACCATCTGAACCTTATTTCAGTAAGAAAACATGTTGATTTACTCACCCATAGCACTTTAGATTACATTTGGAGCAGTTCCGTAGATTTAGTAGGTTAGAGATATCCGGGTAATGTGAGTGCTTGGGGCAGGCGATTGCAGTCACCAAATAACACAAACTTTAGCAGGGCAAGGGCAAGAACCAAGACAACAGAGAATCCGAACCCAGGAGGAAAGGGGTAGCGATTCCGTACCTGGCCGGCGTTTCGGAAAAACTACAGAGGATTTTCAGACAATATGAAATTCCAGTTTATTTCAAACCCACAAACACTTTAAGACAAAAACTCGTCCACCCAAAGGACAAAACACCGAGCCACAAACAAAGTAATGTGGTCTACTCCATTCAGTGTAGTGAAGACTGCAGTGAGCGCTACATTGGAGAAACAAAACAGCCACTTCACAAGAGGATGTACCAACACAGGCGGGCATGCCAGAGTGGACCGTCATCTGCCGTACATCTTCACCTAGAAGCCACGGGCCATTCTTTTGAGGACAGTGAGGTTCAGATCTTGGCCAGGGAAAAGAACTGGTTTGAGAGGGGAGTTAAAGAGGCTATTTTTGTCAAAAAAGAGAATCCGTCGTTAAACAGAAATGGGGGAGTCAGACATAACTTGTCTCCCATTTATAATTCGATTCTTAAACTAATTCAAGTCAAAACAGACAAAGAAACATTAGGGCAGACGATCCAGGGCAGAGGGGTGGAGAGGGTCGTTAGACGTTGAATAGGGGGGCAAAACTAGTCGCCAGAGTAATTTGAAAAACAAAGAGACAGATTAGTGGGGATCGTTTTCAGAGCTTTTTCAGTGTAGGACGCGCCTCCCCGCAGCTAGATATAAGCAGTGTCTAACCAGCACAATAACCAGAGCTGACGAAGCCTCTCGGATGAGCGGCGAAACGTTTTCAACCAAACAAACTTTGTCCAGTTGACAAATTGAACTTCTCCTTTTATCACAAACTTTAGCACTTTTAAAATCACAGAAGCTCGATGTGTCAGTGTAGATTTTCGGTGGAGTCAAAAGCGTCTTGAAACCCGATATTCGCAGATAAACACCGCTCTGAACTTTTCTGTTGTGAGCGAGACATGGCTGAAGATTTGGACTTTGAGACTGAAGAGGAGTTATTTGAGTATGACCCTACCGTTTTGAGCCTGACTTTACGGATGAGGAGGTATTAGAAAGAAGGATGCGGAGACAGTTTGAGGAGCAGCGCACCAGAGAACCTACATCGGTATTGCATTACTTCTCAGAACCGTGCGCTGAATCCGCTGGCCTTCTTTCTTTTCCTTTGCTGGTAAAAAATCGTCTGGACTGAAGTGGGTACTGGAAACACGATGGTCCAAACGTCTTACAGCTTTGCCTTTCATGTCTGGGTCCATTCTCAAAGCAAGTAGCAATACAAAACTGCTCCAAATGTTACTTAAGTGCTATGGGTGAGTAAATCAACGTGTTTTATTACCGAAATAAGGTTCAGATTGTGAAAAACGTTAATATTCCTTTAAATTCTGATCTATGGTATAATGCTCTTTCCACATCACAAACATACTTGGAGTTGTTTGGATTCATTCACACATGTTTTACACACAAACCCTGCATATTTAGGGTGACTTCTTCTCTCAAAAAGAAAACACTATGTTCTACCTTGTGATGTCATGTGGTAATACAGAAAGTACTCTGCTGTGTTTTTAAAGGAAGATTAATGTTTTTTTTTTTTTTACAATCTGAGCCTTCTTTCGGCAATAAAACAAGTAGTTTTACTCACCCATAGCAGTTTGGTGTCAATTGGAGTGGTATCGCAGAACTTAATGTTGAGCCGTTCTGTTCTACTAATGATCCTGTATCCGTTAGCATGAGTGCTCGGGGCACTGATTTGCGGTGTCCAAATAACACAAACTTTAGCACTTTTCAAATCACAGAAGATCGCTGTGTCAGGGTAGACTTTTAGTAGATTCCAAAACGGCCTGAAACCCGATATCGCAACAGAAAAGTAAAGTTCAGAGCGGTGTTAGCTTCTTTCGGACTAGCGGTGTTTACAAAACAGCTGAGTTCACGCATGCGCACTGTCCTCTCTGATGACGTCATCAAATGAAACTATAGCTGGATATCGGGTTTCAGGCCGTTTTGGAATCCACTAAAAGTCTACCCTGACACAGCGATCTTCTGTGATTTGAAAAGTGCTAAAGTTTGTGTTATTTGGACACCGCAAAGTAATGCCCCGAGCATATGATACGAGCACCATGTTAACGGATATGGGATCATTGGTAGAACAGAACGGCTCAACATAAGTTCTGCATTACCACTCCAATTGACACCAAACTGCTATGGGTGAGTAAAACTACTTGTTTTATTGCCGAAAGAAGGCTCAGATTGTAAAAAAACATTAATTTTCCTTTAAACCACACAACTTCACAACAATCATTTCGATAATTCTGTCCAGGAGTTGCTGATCTCTATTGAACACAAGGTAAAATGTACAGTAGCTGTTAACTTGAAAACTACCACTACATGACATCACAAGGTGGAACAGAGGTTAATATAAACCAATAACAGTGCAGGGATGGAAAATGGCCCTTGTTTTCTTTTACACACAGTTAACTTATTACACAAGAGATCTGTGTTATGTAACTGTTATTTAACCTTCAAATAAGTGCTGAGCAGCTTTGTATGAATAAAAGTTCAAACATTATGAGACGTTCTAGGGCAAAATAAATGGTTTTAGTACATCCAAGGCCTAATCTGATATCTGCATAACCAGTATCTTGGAACCAAAAGCCAATCCAGCACATTTTTCATTATCTTTTGACCTACCCACTATCTTATCCACTCCCCTGTCCCTGTCAGACTCTGGGTCATATGTAAAGTTAAAAAAAAATGTCATAGAACCATTTGTCACATGAATTTAAAACACATTAAAAACACATGAACTTTCGACTGAAACAGAAGAGCAGGTAAACGATGTCTGTCTATAAATTGCTTTTAATTTTATGTTGATTTTGTGTCTATTCTGTGGATTTTAGTGCCCATTCTGCCCCAGTTTTTCTTCATTCTCAATTATCTTTTTTCATTCTATGTCAGATTCAGTGCATAGTTTTAACTCTGAGCCGAAGATCTATAATGTCATTTAAGAGCTCATATTATACTATTTTCTCTTCTATGTTATAATGTTGTTTCCTCATCACAAACAGACCTGGAGTTGTGTTTTGTTTCATTCACACAAACATGCATATTCAGACTGAGTTCTTCTCTCAAACATTTCAATCAATCAATCAAACATTATTTATAAAGCGCTTTTCATACAAAAAATGTAACACAAAGCGCCTTACAGTGATTAAAGATTAGAAGATTAGAAGATTGACAGGAGAAATAATTTCTCCCCCGCGTCAAATGCAGAGAACAATTATTATTCTCTGCATTTGACCCGGGGACCGTCTGATCTTGTTGCTTAGGTTTGGTCAGGACCCAAGCTGGAGGATTTTACCTGGAGCATGTTTTAGGTTGATGGGGGAAACCGAAGTGCCCGGAGGAAACCCACCCAGATATGGGGAGAACTTGCAAACTCCACACAGAAAAGCCGGGCAACCTGAACCTTCTTGCTGTGAAGTGTGAGTGCTAGCCACTCAGCCACCATGCCGCCAACAATCAAAAAAAGGTTGACGGTCTGTTCCACTTGTGATGTCATGTGGTATTCCACTGTGTTAAACTCCATACATCAATTATCATTTGGATCATTTCAGCTCTGGAATTGCCAGTCTCTACTACATTAAAGGTAAAAAGTAGCTGTTAATTTGAAAACTACTGCTTCATGACATCACAAGATGGAACAAAGCATTTTGAGATTTGATGATGTAAACAGGGTTAAGGCCGCCACACATTACAAGAGAATTTGCCAGATTTAGGCTGCAAATTGCTTATCCCCAAGTTCGGGGAGGCGTGTCCCGATTTTGTGTCCTCGTGTGCAATTTTGTAGCCGTTGCGCTCCTCAGGTGTGTGGTGTCAGTGTGACTTTGAGCTGCTCTGTCAGATCATAATCACCAAACATCAGCAACGCTACAGTAACAGCCAATAAAACAGAGGGTCAGAGGCAAACGGAGTGACGGACACAGAGGCGCAAGATACAATCTCGGGAAACAGCGAAAATAATTACTACTCACCTCTCTTAAAGTTGTAAATTTAAACTCCAGCATCTCATCCACACTATCCATAGAACTTGTCCTCCATAAATAATGGCAACCAGTCCACAAAATATCACTATTAATCTAGTGTTAAAAGTAAAAAGGCGAGAGTAGTTCATCACATGTGTCTATTTACATCCATGCAGCGCGTGGATCAGGGTGAAGCTGCAGACTACTACCTGTGTACTTTATCGCCAACCATCTGTGCATTAAAAATCATTGTCTGAAGTATTACACCACATTTCAAAAATAATAATAGCACAGTTTGACTTGTACCTAAACTAGAAGTGCAGTGCTCTGATCTTTTGAACACTTTAAGAGTCCCAAAGCGAGTCGTTTTACTCTAGACAGGAAACAGCGGACGCGATGGCGCTCACAACTTTGTAGCATGTGGTATGCAGCCATATCAGGTGTTCTGCCGAGATGTCCTACTTCAGCACAATGTCCTACCGTAGGAAGAAATGACAGATATGTCTGCTGAGATCTGCTACCTTGTCAGAAAATCCTCCTGTGTGGTTCTAGTTGTTCCAGTTAATGTTTTTGTTTGTGTTTGGTCGCTGTTTTAATGTTTTTCTGCAAGTATGGAGGTTCAAAAAAATTAAATATTCATACATGACGTTTTGGCAATTCTAATTACCTGGCCAGAATATGCTTCCATAATTGTAAATATATGCGTCTACATTATTATATGCAGGTAGGTACGTTTTGACAGTGCAAATAACCCTGACCCAAGCTTCCTCAGTTTGTCTTCTCTTCCCTGAGGGCTTACCTTTTACTCACAGGAATCAACATTATCCATGAACATAAATTTTGGTTAAAACCCTTTACCTCCAATCCTACGTGCTTATGATGTTGCAATTCAAGATGTGAAGCACTGTGTGTGACTTTGTCTCTGAAAAGTGCTATATAAACTTACTAATGACCCAGCCAGAATATACTTTTATGTATCCATGTTCTGTTATACACACGAACCATATTTGAATTAGCTTTTACACATACAAACTTAAATTTGGTTGGTTTTATATGGATGGCTATGGATGATTCCCAAATAATGTATACGAACATGTTAAATAAAGACAATGTGACACAATAGCATTTAATTTAATAAATACCTTTTGAACAATTAAAATGTGCCTCTGGATCATTGAAATTTGCACAAGCAAAATAAGCCCACCAAAGGCATGTCCCACACTGCACCTAGAGACCAAAATATAATATATACACATATAAAATGCAATTTGGAAATGGGAAAGTCATTACACCTATTCAACAAATCATTTCTACTCAGAGAAAGAAAGATTAACATTTATTTAGCCCTCTCACCTACTTATAAAGCACTCTCACCTGCTTGTATATTTCATTATAATTCCTACATGATCATCTTTACCATTTCAATAATGCTGTCTTCTGCATTGCCCTCAAGCATGGAGCAGACCAAGCAGGAGTCTTCTGCTTTACCTGGAAAGAAAGAGCACTTTGGTTGTATACGTATTATTGACATAATTGTAGGCATCATAGATTAATTCCTTTATTACAACTGCCATTTATACATTGTCGTTTGTGTGCCCCTACAAACATACATCATCCAAAATATATGAAGCCTGTATGTTTTATGATAACCATGACCATATGGCCAAGGCTTTGGAAAGACTTCATATTATTGGTATTGTAGTTAAAAGGTTGTAGCTATTAACTATACGTTATCTTCATACTTACCCAAATTGTTCAGCAATACACAGGCTATTTGCCCCCTATACTCGCTCACCGCATCAGCTGTGGTAAGTACCTCCCATGCTTCACCTCTCAAAATGAAGTTTTCTGCAAACTGTACATTGTTTTTGTCAGTGTTGTATAAAGTACTGGAAAATCAAACTCAAGTAAAAGTATAGGTACACCTCCCAAAAATGACTTTGGTAAAAGTCGAAGTCACTGACTGAAATGTTACTTGAGTAAAAGTCTTAAAGTATCTGGAACTTCTTGTACTTAAGTATGACAAGTAATGTAAAAATAAATGTACTCAAGTAATGTAATTAAAAGTACAAGTAAAAGTATCAAGCAAAGGCAGTCTGAAGCTAACCCTTGCTTTGTTACTTAGATCGCACAAACACACAGCGCTTGTTTACATTTTTAAATGTAGGCACAGGTTAATGTTATTTTTTGTCCTTTTGAACTTGTGTGCTCTTTCTCATTCGTTACACTTAGCCTACAGCTATGCCTTCCGTTGAGCCGAAAAAGCTATGTAGCCTGTTAGCTCCAACATCGTCAAATACGCTTTGTGTAACCGAAACAACGTCACACAAAGTTAATTTCTACATGCTCAAGGTTTCGCAACGGTGTCTAGAATGTCCATGGTGTGGTTACTGAAATTGGAATATAGACGCTAACAATTTCATTAATCTAGAACTTACCTCGGTGGATGCTGTCTCCTCTTCCATCAGGGATGTTGATTGATTAAACTAGCTGCATGAAACCAACAGGTGTAGGCTGATTGTCATGCACAAGTAGCGAACAAGCCCAGGCACGACCTGACTTCCTTCAGTCAGTAGAGGGTTTTATTGTAACGAGTAACTAAACGGCACATTGAAAATGTAGTGGAGTAAAAGTATGCAATTAAATTCGGAAATGTAGTGAAGTAAATGTAAAAGTTATCATTTTTTTAAAAACTCAAGTAAAGTACAAAGTCTCCCAAAATGTACTTAAGTACAGTAGTGAAGTATTATTACTTCGTTACTATACAACACTGGTTTTTGTACACATTAACAAGAAAAATAATATGTGTTGCATCTTGTCAGCTTTTCAAACCAGTGAACAAAATACTCCTATCGTGCAATATCGTTTTTCCAATTTCTCAATACTCTCCCTGGCACTGTTTTTATTATTATTATTACTACTATTATTATTATTCGATTTATTACTTATTTTTTTATTATTATTATTACCTATCTTTATGCCATTCTTGCCTGCATGCACTTGTCTTCTTGTTCAAACTGTCCCTACCTGGAGCTACTGTGACAAGTAAATTTCTCCTGTGTGAGATCAATAAAGTCTTATCTTATCTTATCTTATCTTAAAACTTTTATTTCTTTCGGCACCAAAACTCCACAGCTACTGGCATCCTGCTGTTTGTGATGCTGCAAAGTTTGTATCTTCCATGACTCCGCAGATCTCCGTGTCATTTACATAAAGTTCCTGGTTAAAACAGAATCAAAACCAGATTACCATTCAGCTAGATACAGTATATTCATGTAAATCATCACTGGATAAGCATGAATGCTGCCAGAACTTTTCTCGAATAATAGTCCTTATTTCTTATGGGCTCTATTAGGACCAGGGTCATTGTGGAAATGTTGATAATCTTAAAAAAAAAAAGTGTTCATCGTCCTAAACTTCAGCCTTAAATGGTAAACATGGTCCCAGCATGCAAAACATGCAAACCCCAGTCATGCAACAATTAACCTGGTATGATGGCCAAACTCGGTCAACAACAAATACTGTATATAAAAGACCACCTTCATGTAGCGTTGTGACTTTGTCAGGGATTGAATGAAGTTTTTTGCCAAAGGTTATTACAGAAGGTCTTACTGGGTCAAACTTCGTGCGTTCTGGTTTCATAAAATCTTCCCTCACAGGCCTCGGGTACGGCTTAATATGGTCAGTGTTATATGTAGTCTGAAGGGTTATGCCAGCGGAATTTTTCAGTGTGACACATTTGCCACTGATGTCTTCAATTATATAAGACCCTGAAAAATCTGGCTGAAGCCTTCCACCTTTCCTCCCTCGCTTTCTCATACTAAGTAGAAGAACTTCATCCCCTGCCTTGTAATGGACCTCCTTATATATTTTTTAAGTCTTATATGCATATGCAGCCATTTGCTTCTCTTGTCCCTGTTTTACTTTTTCTTCCACAGACTTCTTCACCCCCTCCTCTTGAGCCTGCTTTTTTGAAACACTGAACTCTGCATAGACAGACTCCTCCGGTGGGATGATAGTTGAAAGCTGTAATTTTTTTTAAACAAATACAACAAATACAAACTCTGATTATCTGAGTTTTTAAAACAAAAAAATACTTCATTGTATGTGAGGCGCAATAGGAAAGAGCACAACCAACAACCACTTATATTTATTGGCTTGCCCAATAAGAACTGTCATATTTTGAAGTGTTTTATGTACCACAATATCCAAGGTTGAGGCAGTTGATAAAGAAAATATTGCTAACCTACCATTGTAGTGATGTACACTAACAATAGGCAACTTTATATACTCATGCACAGTTAATTCTAGAGATTGTACAGAGAAAACACCAAACACTCACCAGCAACTCAGCAGGTACTTCTCAGGGGAAACGTACTTCCCTACCATACATCATTTGAAATGGTGTGTGTTTTGTGGTGGTGTGTACTTCTGACCGTAGGGAAAACAGTGTGGCATCCAAAAAAAATGTTCCAGTTGTTTTGCTGATCCTTGACCAGTTTCCTGAGGGCTCTATAAGCAGGCAGAATAAAACACACAAGAAATGTTGTTTTGAAAGCCATATAGATGTGACATAAAATGATAGCACAAACCTTTTTATTTTATCGTTTGTTTTTTCATCTAGGTCATTAGTCTGTGGACGGTAGGCTGCTGTGACCGTCCTCTCTCTTTAAAGGATTTCACACAGCCTTGTGTTGAACTTCAAAAGACAAACGAAAGTATTTAGTAAATAACTCACTCAGACCTAATGCTTTGCAGACATTTTGTTGACCACTGAAACAGGAGTTTAAGTAATTTATCAAAAGATAACCAATTATGATCAGCGGGATTACTTAATTGAAAAAATCTCTGCCTCGGTCCGAGAGGATTCTTGCAGGACAGCCATGGCGGTAAATAATTTTGCAGAGGTTTTCTGCGACCTCCGTAGCAGACTTTGTTCTCAATGGGTAGGCCTCTACCCACTTGGAAAAATAGTCTGTAGCAGTCATTTTATATTGACTGCCACTGGGTGTCTTTGGGAGGGGACCAGTGAGGCCAATGCCAACAAGTTCTCATACAACAGACACCTGACATGGAAATACAAAAAAATCAAGTGGTTATATAGTAATTCTATAATAAAGTAATTATACACATATATATGTTGCACTGCCACTTTATTTACCTTTATGCACTGCAAGGGTTGTACTGCTGTAAGCGGCTTGATAACCTTCTGACATTGACATCTTCAGCACATACAACATAATTAGTGTTCAAAGAATAAGTATATTCACATCACCCAGTCCTATTTACTACATGCCATCATGAAACTCTTGAGATATGGTATTCATATTGCATTACACTTGTGTTTATTAATTTGAGTAACAAACATACCCATTTGTCAATGTCTACTCACATGCCGTACCAGTAAAAGCCTGCACACAAGGCACTTCTGGTTTTGTGCATGTCAGTATGTCCTCCTATTGGGGAGGAATGAAACTCTGTAAAGAGTGACCATCTCCACTTTAGTCTTTACAGCTCGCCTTGTCCCACAAAGAGCTCTCCATCTACATTAAAGGAAGTATACTAGGAGAATTATAATTACAAGAATTCTAATTAAAATGATAATTAATAATGCATTGTACTACATATTAGATTTGTTACTTCTAAACTACTGACCTTTCAAGGTGAATTTGGAGGCATACCTCTTCAGGTTTTGCCTCTGTCATACTCTCTGGGGTATGACCCAGCAGAGTGCAGAGCTCTTCATCATACTTCTCTTCCATAACAAAGACAGTTGTGCCTCAATTCTGTTCTGGCACATATCAAAATACCCTGAAGACTGAATGCCAAAATGTGATGTGTAGCATTGGTTTGTAGCGTAACAAATAAATACATTTTAATGTGTGTGTGTGTGTGTGTGTGTGTGTGTGTGTGTGTGTGTGTGTGTGTGCGTGCATGTGTGTGTGTGTGTGTGTGCGTGCGTGCGTGTGTGTGTGTCTGTTCTGCTAAAGGTCAAATGTTTTTATTTCATCTTCATCTTTTTATTGAGTTTTACTTTAATTTGGGAGCAACATAAAAAATAGATGTATTATAAAACAGCATGCGCAGACCACGTGTCAGGGCTATGTTGATCACTGTGATGTAATAATTGCAAGTGGTTGCAAGTGGTTGAATTTGCTTATTTACCAAACATAAATTTGTTGTTTCAAATAACTAAAAAAAACTATATTGCATAAGTGTTGCTTCTCTTACAGGTGATTTTACTGGTGATATTAAACTACAGCTTTAAACAATGTGTGACAGTCCGAGTCTGCAAAGTAAAATACAGTTTTATAATTCAAAACAAGCCAATAAGAATAAGTTGAGGTGGTCACGGACTCAAACAAGACTCACATAAACAATAGAAATCAGCATTTGGTTTAGATTAAATAGAAAACATTGAACACTTACTGTTTTCTCACCACACAGCTTACAGGTAGGATGAAAATCTGGGGCTTGGTAGGACATCTCGGCGGGTAGGAAGGATTTACAGAACACCTGCAGCAGCCTGTGCTCAGAGATTTAAAATCTCATAAGATTCTCTTCATGTCTGTGGTGTGTGCTTTCACAAGTTAAAAATAGTTTAAGACCGATAAATCCTGTAGTATGTGGCGGTCTTTAGACAGGGTAAATGGTTACTCAAACATTTGTGAAAGACACAACTCCAGGTACGTTTTTGATGAAGTAACAACATAATAACATGGCTTACATTTCACAAGAGTCAATTTCATGTATATAGGATCTGTAAACAGTGCTAGACTTCAAGCAGAACCAGCTTTAGAGACCAGAGTGTAAGAAGTGGAGCAGCCAAATGCGCTCCTGATCCCACTGATGTTTAAGCTTAACCTTAATCCAGGAAGTACCTATGGTCCACTCAGCCCTTCACATGTGTCACCCATTTGCACTTTTTTTTAAAATGTGGGTTTTGGCCACCATTAAGCATATTCCTTTAGCGGTGCTGCGTACCGGCTGTGAATTTTATACCGGTGCTGCGTTCCTGTGCGCACCGCTTTACTTTTACCACTGCCCATTTGAACTGATCTCCTGGAGCTAAAGAAGACCTCCCATATCCCCCAGTGACGACCTTTCATTGATCAGTGGTAATTTAAAGGGTATCACCTCAACGATTTCTAACGATTTGAGGAAATAAAAGTATGGTGTGTTTTAGACTGAGAGACCTGGTCCATTTAGCTGCTCCCTCTGAGGCAGGAGTTAAGTTCCACATGAGTTATCGCAGTAATGGCATGTTAGTCTAAAGGTGTTAGGAGAGATGTGTGATTTCCTAGCTGTTGACATTTAGGGAACTTTGGTAAGGACCAGTTGATGGTTAAATTGTACAAATTATGGGTTAACATGTTACAGACTCATGGAGAGCAGAGGAAATGTCTGTTATCTTGGTATTGCGAGGGGTGGACTGAAAAGACTACTCCGCTAATACTCCACACAGCTGCAGCAATCAAACCTAGTCAGTATATTCCTACAAAGTTAGGCCCATACCAGATTTATTTCCCCTTGTATTTGAGCTAAAAGTGTCTTGCCCCAGTACAGATATATTCTATGACCTGTGTGCTGTCTGCATCTAATTTGTCTGCATCTAATTTTCATATTATCAGGAAGTGCATATTAGCGCGATAGTTGTTTTTATCTTTGTCATCATGGCAAAACTCCCCTCTGCCCTATGACGGTTGTAAAAGGTGCTTATAAATCATCATGGTGAGTTATTAGGATCCTCGGAATGCATAAGGTCTATAGTTATAATCTATGACATCCATGGATCATCATAATTTGCATATTTTAAATGTCAATAGTCATCTGAAACAACTTAATAAAAGAAACAAATCCACTGACTTCCACATTAGAAAACTGAGAATAAGGTGCCTCAAGTGGAGGAGTTCAAGTACCTCGGGGTCTTGTTCACGAGTGAAGGGAGAATGGAGCGTGAGATTGACAGGCAGATCGGTGCAGCGTCGGCAGTGATGTGGTCGCTGTATTGGACCGTTGTGGTGAAGAGGGAGCTGAGCCGAAAGACAAAGCTCTCAATTTACCATCAATCTACATTCCTGCCCTCACCTATGGTCATGAGCTCTGGGTAATGACTGAAAGGACAAGATCATGGATACAAGCGGCCGAAATGAGTTTCCTCTGCAGAGTGGCTGGGCGCACCCTTAGAGATAGGGCGAGGAGCTCCGTCACACGGGAGGGGCTCAGAGTAGAGCCGCTGCTCCTCCACATCGAGAAGAGCCAGCTGAGGTGGCTCGGGCATTTGTTCTGGATGCCTCCTGGATGCCTCCCTCAGGAGGTGTTCCAGGGATGTCCCACTGTGAGGAGGCCCCCGGGGAAGACCCGGGACACGCAGGAGGGACTATTTCTCTCGACTGGCCTGGGAACACCTTGGGGTCCCCCCAGAGGAGCTGGAGGAAGTGTCCGGGGAAAACAAAGTCTGGGAGTCCCTGCTTAGACTGTTGCCCCCGTGACCTGGCCCCGGATAAGTGGAAGAAAATGGATGGATGGAATCAAATAAAAAAGTACTAAAATGACTATGTGACGTTGCTACAAACCTACGCATATCACCAATTAAGAAAATAAAGTTGGAGAACAAAGTAAGTAGAGAGCAAGGCCGTGAAAACGGGGGTTGATCAGCAATATGGCATCTTGAAAATAAGTAATATAATGATTCCAAATACAACTTTGAGAGGGTAAATGAGAAGGGAAAGCAAGTGTGACATAAAGCTCTGAAAGTCGATTTTGCATAATAGGTCTGCTTGAACATTCACTGGCAGTTTCTGGATACAAGATGAGTCATTCTCATGAGAGAAACACAACTTGAAACCTACAGCCTAAAACATATACTGTCTTAAGCGTTATATAAATTAGCCTTGACAATAACTGATTTTCTTATATCCAGTTCATGTAGTGTGGGGTGCAAAAGCTTTGACTTACCACTGTACTGATGGACAAACTTTAAATGCGTATTAGACTATTGGTCTTAGAATGCTTAAAGTGTGCCTATGTACTATGTAACTTTTTGGCCTGCTGGTTTCTAAGGATATGTCATTGCTCAGCCTGGAATGTTCCACAGTATGACATTAGACCTGCCTTACATTTATTCAATTACAGGTGGTTTTATAGCTCAAAAATACTTAGAAACAGTGTGCGGGGTTGTCTCTCCACAGATCTTACCTGTAACCTGGTCTGGTTTGATCTCCACGAAGATAGAAAGTTTTAATGCCATACTGTGAAATATTCCAAAAAAGAGCAATAACGTCTCCATGAAGAAAAGTGACACAATGCACATTTAAAAAGTGGAACACGGAGGTTGGAAAAAGGTTGAATCAATTCTTTTTGTTGAAAAGTAAAGCCGCTTTGGTTTGTTTGTTGCTGGCTCATAACGCGTTAAACTGCATGAACTTGAGTGATGAATGTGTTTGGATAAAGAAAACTGTTTCCTACAAAAGCTAGGCACCACGGAGATGCTGACAAGGAAAGTTTTATGCAAGCTAGTCCCTGTGTTGACTGGGCTATTAGCTCAAAGCTGAATCCTCCTTCCAAAAACTGTGAAGTTTCTTGTGGCCACTGCTGCTGTACTGCACAAATCAAAGTGAACTTCAGGTAAAGTTCCTCCTAAACCTGTGCTCTGAATGGGATTGTTATAAAAGAGGAAATGCTTTGTAAGAGTATAGAACAGTGTTTAGCAGAGCTAGTTGTCACAGTAGTGCCTTCCACAAATTGTGTTCTCCTGCATTTGCTGAAAGAGGGTCAGATTAATGCTAAGAACAGATTTTCATATGGGGATAATGAAGGAAATAGTCTAAAACCAAATACAGACCTCATAATAGTAACATTCTTATAGTACTCACCCATTCACACACACATTCATAGACATTAATAGTGTGTACGCAGACACTAGGGGCGAAGGGGGTTGCCCAAGGACACAACAACAGCATTCATCTGTGGGAGCTGAATACGCCCTGCCAACCTGTGGGCCATGAATCCAATGTTTATGTCAAGAGTGGGATTGAAACCACCAACCTTTGGATCAGTGTCCAAACACTACAATATAAGTCTCGTTTCCATAGGGCCGGTAGGGGACGGCACGGCGCGAACCCTGTTTATGCAGTGTTTCCACTGCACAAAGCAATCCGTACCGCCTCCTTTTAGGGGGTTCAAAGCGGACCACTGGAGGTACTAACTTCCAAAGCGGTCTGGAACGGTTGGGACCGAGGCTAGTCATGCCTCCACGCAATCATTGGATGACCAGCAGCATGCCAATAGCGACACAAGCGTGGCAACACCTAAATAGTGTGAACCATGTAACTGCTATTTAACAACCGCACAAATGCACCGGTAAAACAGCGTGGAACTTATATCTGAAAAGGCATCATGTCTCCAGTGTGAGGCCTTCACAGTGTCTCAAAGCCAAAGGGCATAACAATAAATCCACATCCAGACAAAGTCTGCTGTGTACATGTAAAGTTGAAGGCAAACTGATAACATGAACCAAACTCCGCCAGCATCCTGCTCGATCCCGGCAAAAGCCTAAATCCCAAATGAGGTGTATATATCCAGTGTGCAGTGTGTGTGTTTAAAGAAACAAGACCGCGTAAAGTTATCCATAAAGCACCATTTGCATGCACATTTGTTTTTTTGTTATATTTCAACATCGATTGTTGATGCCCCCTTAGTCCAGCTGTCCAGCAGCTCATGGTGCAGGCCTATGCCACGCCATTGGGTGTGTTTTGCTAGACCTGTGTTACGCCCAAAGCAGCCTGGGCCCATTGTAATGGAAATGCTCCCCTAACTGTTACGTGCCAAGGCGGCCCCAAGTGAACTATGCCAGTGGAAATGAGGCTATATGCTACTATTGCACTCGTGTACGATTGTAACATTCCTGTATTACCCAAAATCCACTATTGTGAGCTTTAATCCATGTTATAATGTTGTTATCTAATCAAAAACTGTGTTTTGTTTCATTCACACATGTTTGAATAACACTTTATTATTTGTCTATCTACATCTCCAACAGCTCAGAACAGCCCTCACATAGGGTTGGGTTGCTGAAATCCAGTTGGTTTAAACCTAAAATGCCTCTCTCTGATCTGAATCCTCACTACTTAAACCCCAGCATCTGCAGCCAATCATTAATCGGTGCCTCTGCTGCTGCACTTTATGCCAGCCATAAACTGAGAATGAAAAAAACTTGTATGTGTCTTTTATCTGCAGGACATGACAAGACATTGGCAACCCAGGTTCATTTGTGATTGTTCCTTTGATTGTTCCTTTGATTGTTCCTTTTTTGAGTCTAAGCATCATTGAGAAATTAGGTCAATCCCTTGATGGTATTGGTCTGCCCTATTGTGTTTTCTATACTGTTAAAAACTAGGCTTTTTCCAGTAACGAACAATGACATTTTACATAATTTGAAGTTAAACCCTGTATAAAGGGTGTGTGTTTTAAGATTTTTAACGCGTAAGTTATTACAGCTGTAAATGTTGGTTATTAACTGCCAGTTTATCAAATGTCTCATATAAACAAACAAAACACAGAAAATCCAATCATCTTGTTAATGTTCTTTTACAAATCCAATCATGTATAATAATAATATGCAGATGCCTCTTTCCAAAATCCTCCAAATTTAGACATTCACAGTGAAAAACATCTCTTGTGTTCTCTCGCTTTTATGAAAGGAAGAAATCCAAGATGACATGACACCAGTGCGAATCACTCCAAACACTGACAGCTCCCATTTCCTACAAGTGTAAAAGTGACAGAGCTTCATGTCAACTGTCACCTGAGCAGGCCGAGACAAGACTCATGCTCTCAGTGTACAAGGACATCACTTCATCACTAATGCCACATTGTGACGGGGGCTTTGTGTGGGGAGTGGATAAGACATGAGAACTGCTCCAATCACTACAGTAGGAGCCACTGATTTTTTTCCCGTTCCAGCCACACGCCATGCCGCTTCTGTGCGATTCCATGCCGTTTCCAGCTGAACGCCATGCGGCCGCCAGTCAAGGCTGTTCCCCCTCCTTCTTCTATTGTAATTCTAAACACGCCCATTGATGGCGCTTCTCTCACAAAAAACTAAGCCTACTGTCAATGAAGTGTAACGGTGACATTTTAGCAT
This sequence comes from Paratrypauchen microcephalus, assembly GCA_036785185.1. NCBI lineage: Eukaryota > Metazoa > Chordata > Actinopteri > Gobiiformes > Gobiidae > Paratrypauchen > Paratrypauchen microcephalus. The sequence continues at coordinate 9,710,971 of JAVJIX010000011.1, forward strand.
TGATGAGTACTCTAGTGTGTTGTTTGCCATTTTTCATAAAAACAAGAATAAAATCTATGGTTTCTGTTAACAATATGGCGTTGCATTCGACCCACATAGACCTGTGTGTTTCGCTCCGACTAGGTAGATAGTTTTTCATTATATTTGAGTGTATCGTTTTTCTGTACAATTGATCATTTATCTGACCAATAATGTCCTCACCCATAAATTCATATGACATATCGTGCAAAGGAATGCAAACAAGAGAAACAATTGAAAACAATAACGAAACTGAAAAGTTTGTTATTCCATTATGCTTGCTGCCTAGTTGTGTTTTAAGTGTTTGGATGATTCAGTTTGCATCAGTGGATGCACAAAAAGACTCAAAGACAGCTATTATCCCCAAGCTGTCAGACTACTGAACTCTGGATAATACTCTAAATAATACTGAACTCTCAATAATACTGCACTAAACTACTTTTCATTATGCAGAATATGTTTACTGCTGCTGCTCTATACGAATGTATCATGTTTGTCACTGTCACTGTAAACTACTGTTACCTGTGCAATAACCTGTGGGGCGGCAGTAGCTCAGTTGGTAGAGCGCTTGCCTGGTGATCCAGGGGTTGGCGGTTCAAATCCCGCTCTTGACGGGTGGACCGTGTGTGATCCAAGCTCCCACAGATGAGCGCTGCAGTTGTGTCCTTGGGCAAGACACTTAACCCCACCTCGCCCCCAGTGTCTGCGGACACTGGTAGCCCCCCATGGCAGAAGAAACATCGACGTGAGCCACCTGTGGGAGGATTCTCCAGCTGAGGTCCTGACCAAGCCGAAGCGGGAAGATCATGGAGATGGTCCCCGGGCGCAGTAATGTGCAGCCCACTGAAAGTGGAGGGTGCATGAGTGTTGGAGGTGGTCGGAGGGGCCGATGGCGCGGATTGGCAGCCTCGCTTCCGTCAGCATGCCCCGGGGCAGCTGTGGCTACAGAAAGTAGCTTACCACCGCCGAGTGTGGAGTGGATGAATGGTGAACTGTGGAGCGCTTTGGGATGAAAAGGCATGTCATGAAAAAGCGCTATATAAATGGAATTTAAAAAAAAAAAAAAAAAAAAAAAAAAAAAAAAAAAAAAAAAAAAACCTGCTTCATAATCCACGTGCAATACTTATACTATACTATATTATGTGCAATCTGTGAAATACTCTACTTACACCTTATTTAATCCTACCTGTACCTTGTATTTTATTACATTATATTACATTTTTAAAAAATTATATTGTTTACTTCTTTCCTGCATCTTCCAGTCGGCAGCGCGGGCAAGCGCAGCGGCCCCTCCCCTAGCCCACTCTATCACTGTCCTGCCTGGTTAGTGGGGAAACGAAATTTCAAATTCACTCTATGTACATGTACATATGATTGTTTTTCGACAATAAAGCAAACTATGACTATGAACTATGACTAACTATGACTATGCAACACTTTTTACCATGTACTATTACTGCATGCTATTAGTACTTCTTGACTATCTTAGCGAGTCAACGGTTCTTTCTGATCCAAAGCATTTCATTGCATTGTTAACCTTGTGTTGATCCTGCATACGACTAAACAATCTTGAATCTTGAATCTGTTCTTGATACTGTTCTGACCGTGAGAGAGAGCAGACGTGTTTTCTCTTTCTTCCTTATCTATTGCTCCATTGTCTGCGTGCCTCTCTTGTTTTTCGTCATTTTCTCGCTTTTTGGAGCAGATTTTCCAAATTCCTAAAATATGGATGTGATCAGCTGGACCCTCAACACGATTGATACTCTTTTTTCACGGAGGAGTGCCGCTCCGGGAGAAGCGGTGTGTCCGGATGGTACTTTTTCTGCTGGATATGCAAGGGACTCGTATCGTGCGTGGCAAGTCGTATGTTTGGCACCATTGTATCTAGAGGATGTGGAGGATATTTACGTATTCGGATTTCTGATAGCTGAACATCTGTTAATTGGCCTCGGATTGTCCATGATCTATCGCAAAATTTGTAAGCTGGCAGCAAGAAAAGAGTCCCCCAAGCTGTCTGCAGCAATTTCGAGCCACTGTGAAGCCGTGGGAGATCTCGTGAAAGGATTACATCAGAAAGTGGGACAGGTTGAGGACCTTTTGGAAGGATTTCAACCGAAGGAAACATCTCGACGTTTGGATATCATCACAGGCATGGTTACAGAACTGTGAAAAGCCAACGCAGAGCAGTCTGTGCGCCAAGAGGAACTAATGAGATCTCTCATGAATCTTCATGGCGATATGAAGATGGGGCTCTTGCAAAACCCAAGCTCAATCTAAATTGTTCATCCGGGTCTCTAAAAATGTATTTCATCATGCTAAATTAATCCCTTTGCAAATTACATCTCCCTGTGAAAATCTGTCTCCAACAGTTATCTGTGTTTTGACTTCGCCTCCCTGCAAGAACACTCCAAGGCCACAGATGTGACTTGTTATCATGAACTCTACATAAACAGTGGCACACACTATTTGGACTATTCACACTGACACTGACATGATTAAGTCCCTGTCTTTTTAGAAAGGTCTGATCTCTGCTCTCGGTTCAATCAATTTAATTGATTTCCAATCTGATCCCCCCACACCCTTCCTTATGTTGCCAAAGAAGAAGATCACCGTATGTTATATCTCCAATTGTTTTTCTGTCATTACATGTTGTAAAATTGTCACTGAGTGTATTGCAACTTTTCTACTCTGCATCTCCCAGTCGGCGGCGCGCGCATGTGCAGCGGCCCCTCCCCTAGGGAGCGCTAAACGATAAATGCATCCATTAGGAGCGCTACCGCAGATCCTTCATCCCCACCGCCATCCCCACCGCCATCAGACTGTATAATTCTACTGTATAGTCCTACCGTGCAATATCGTTTTCCCAATGTGCAATATTGTTGTTGTTTTTTTTTTTTTTTTTTTTTTCAATACTCCTATCGTGCAATATAGTTTTTCCAATTTTTTTTTTCTTTTCAATACTCTCCCGGTCACTGTTTTTTATTATTATCACTACTATTATTATTATTCGATTTATTACTTATTTTTTTAAATTATTATTATCACCTATCTTTATGCCTTTTTTGCCTGCATGCACTTGTCTTCTTGTTCAAACTGTCCCTACCTGGAGCTACTGTGACAAGTAAATTTCTCCTGTGTGAGATCAATAAAGTCTTATCTTATCTCTTATCTTATCTAGCCCACTCTATCACTGTCCTGCCTGGTTAGTGGGGAAACGAAATTTCGAATTCACTGTATGTACATGTACACGATTGTTTTCGACAATAAAGCAAACTATGACTATGACTATGAAACTTGTTATAGATGGATTTCTCAGCAATGTCATCATTGTTGCACTGCGCAAAACCAGGTCAGAAAGCAGCAGTTTTCACGAAGGCAAAATGACAAGAAGTTGTTGTGTTGTAAACTGTACTACTGTAACAGAGTTTGTAATAGGATGAGGATGCTTATTATACCTAGAAAGATCAAGATCAAAGTCGCCTTTATTTTATTTCTGCCATATGTGTTCAACATACAGTGAATCGAAATTTCATTTCTCTCTGGCCAAGCAGTGCAAAAAGACAGTGTACAAAATACAATATAAAGACAATACAAAAACTATCTAAGACAAAATCTAAACTCTAAAGCAGTGCAAAGAATAAATACATTCCTAGAGGAACCGTTTGCCTGGAACTGTAGGAGGTTGCATCTTTAATGTCAAATGTATTGTGTTTGTTATTTGAAATAAACTTTAAATTAACTTTTGGAAATAGAGGTCGAAATCAGTTTTTTATGTATTTATTTATATTTTTGTCACTAAAACAGAAAAATGAAATAACAAACTGTAATGTCTCGTTTCACAGGTCGAAGGAATGAATGGATGCATTTATCGTTTTTAATTGGGCTCTAAAGTAACGTTTTTCATCACCAGCCAATGGCCACCAGACAATAATGTCCAAGACACCGTTGCGCAAACCCTACAAATACAAAAACAGTATAGGCTACCTTAAGCACCTGAAAATGGCCTATGGCATCTACCCTTTTGTAATGCGTAACACAGTGGCCTTTCTGTGTGTGTTTTGTGTGGAGTTTGCATGTTCTCCCTGTATCTGGGTGGAGGAAAGGAAGATTGTGCCGATGATGAGCAGAAGAATGTGGGCCGGAGCAGAAGGCGGACCCTGAATCAACATATTATTTACATATTGTATTTTATTTGTGTGTGAAGGAAAAGCAAGGAGTCAGTTTGCAGCTCCTGGCGAAAGACTTGCTCCTGTAAGCTCCAGGGAAGGGGTAGTCACTTCTTTGTAAGCGTTTGATAAGCCGTATGTAGATGTACGCACCAGTGCAGAAATTTTGACCCAGAGCTCTGTATTAGAAATATTGTAAATTTTGGTAAATTTGAACCTTTTTGGATCTTGGTCGTCTCTTGATAAGAAGACGCAATTATACAACAGCACTACACATCATTTCAACATAGAATACAAAACACAAATGGAGCGAATGGTCGTGACCACTAGTTGTGCATTATCTCAAAACATAATATTACTTTTTCAAATCAGTAACACCCAGCTGGTCAGGGGCTGTCCTGCTCCCAACTCCAAAGCACAGACAGTGACAGCAGCCAATGCACATGGATCCCACATCTGTGCAATGTGCAGACCTGAAGCCTACTCCCCACTGCGCCTTCATCTACTGCCATCTCATCACAAACACGGGACTGGCCGTGGCTACTATTACACTTTCACCTTGCTATCATTTAGGGCTATGAGCAAGGGATTTTACCTGAACTTTAATGTTAATAATTACAGGCAGTGCAATCCAGTTACAGAGACATGAAGTCATTGAGATTAAAGGCTTAAGAGCCATATGTTCTCTCCCAGAGGATGTGTCACCGTCACAGAAGATGAAACATATGTCAGCACTGAATAAAAGCGCCAAGCATCTGTACAATAATGCTAGTCCTTTTCTTTAGTCCCCCCTAAGGCTCTTATGGCCTATATAATCAATGGAAGCTTGGACCACTGAAGCCAGACCAAGCAGCGACTGGCCCATTACATCTATTATTCAAAAACATGCCCGAGCAGCTGGTCTCATTAAGTATAAAGCAGGTCTTCTCAACAACACCACACAAAGTAGATTTCAGTTGTACTTCCATGTTGCAGTTTCGCTGGTGCTGGTGGTGGTAGGAGCGGTTTAAAATGCGCAGCTGATAGTCGGTGAAGGATTAACGGTCCTATATTATGTTAAATTGACTCTTGTGAGCTTTAATGATCCCATGACATGGTACTTCTTGATGCTTTTATATGGCTCCTTAATGGTTCCCTAATACTGTAAATGAATCCTTCTTCAAAATCAACACTCAGTGCATGAGAAACAGAGATAAGATGAGAAAGAGTAATTTTTCTCTCTCTGAACACTCCATAATGGGAGTTGTTGCTTGAATGCAAATGAGGAGAAAATAGCTGGCCTATAGTAGAGGGTGGGGGCGTGGCCAAACTCTCCGCTCTCGGCTCTGAGCCCTCAGCTGATCCATTTCCGTGTTTTTGCACGGGAGAGATTTGAAGCATTCCATTGAAAAATAAACACATTTCCACAGAAAATAAAATTAAACCACTGCTGTTCAAAGGTCCAGAGGCTCAGATAAAGGACTTCCGAGCCTAGAAACACTCGGACGTGCCTCCAGGCAAATAAAAAAACGCATTTCGCATTGCCTAGCGCATTCGCAGTCCAAACTCTCTGGGCGTGATTTACAGAGACGCTGAGTTCAGACAGACGGGGGTGGAACTGCATTTGCATTTCTTTTTTCGATCTGACGTCAATAAGGTGCCTTGTTCAAAATCGCCCGTTTGAGCTCCGATTTTTTGTAACGCAGAAAAGGATCGCAAATGCTCAGTTTAGACATTTCGCAACTTTTTAACCAACAGGGTAGGGGAGATCACATTAACGTTCAAAAACCTCAGAAAGTGAAAATTTCATGCCATGGGACCTTTAAAGGTAAACTTTTTTGATGTAGCATCCGTCAGATGCTTTTCTCCGTGGAAATGTTATTGCTTTGCCTGGAGTGTTTCACAATATGGTATTAAACCTTTCTATCTTCATGGAGACCAAACCAGACCAAGTAACAGATCAGATCTGTGGAGAGGCAGCCCCGTTCACAGTCAGACTTCCTGTTTTTTTTTTTTTGCTATAAACTTATAAAATGTAATAAATGTAAGGTAGAGCTTTTTATTGTCATACGCAGTGGAGTACTTCCTAAACCTAAATATGCAGAGTTTGTGTGAAGGAAACTAAACACAACTCCAGAAAATAGTGTAATATGGGCCTTTAAAGTGATAATAGTTTCAGTTTGGTACAGTTTTTCAGTATATCCAAGTGTAAATGATGAGTAACCTTGTGCAAAAGTTTCAAAAAGTAAATAACAGCTTGAAGACCTTAAAATCAGTGCTTCAATACAGTCTGTATGGATGGAATTCAATGGAAAAAGGATAATAACAAATATAATCCAACTATTTCAATCATAGGACTCCCCACACCCAGCCTTGCAGATCTTAATGACAGGGCCATTGGACGCATTGCACTTTCTGTAGAACAGGACCCCGCTCACCCACTACAGGAGCACCTCCAGGGCATTCAGGGGCAGAAGGGCGCACTTTGGCAGAAGCCTGATCCCCTCGGCCATCACATTTTTGTACACCAGGCCCTGTTGAGTGTGCTGTAATTTCTGCTGTAATGTGAATATGTTTGTTGTGTTGTGTTTGTCGCTGTATACTGTATGTCAATGAAGCTCTGTGTGTGTTAAAATGAATTTCCCTTTGGGGACAATAAAAGTCTAAAGTCTATTTCAACAGTCACTTAAAACATATCAAGAGTAATTACTATTTTTAATTCATTTATTTATAATTTCATTAATGTGACATATTTTACGGGGGGGGTCCATCATTCAATAATTCAATAATACACAGGATATATGTTATCACACACGTACACACCTTAGTCCTCGTTCAGACCTGATTTAGACCTGGTTTAATCCTGGTTTAGACCTGGTTTAATCCTGGTTTAGACCTGGTTTAGTCCTGGTTTAGACCCGGTTTAGTCCTGATTTAGACCTGGTTTAGTCCTGGTTTATACCTTGTTTAGACCTGGCTTAGTCCTGGTTTAGTCCTGGTTTAGACCTGGTTTAGACCTGGTTTAGTCCTGGTTTAATCCTGGTTTAGTCCCAGTTTAGTACCGGTTTAGTCCCGGGCCCCTGCTGTCAGATAATATGTCCCTTTGATGCAGAAATAATATGATAATATAACTCACCCCATAAGAACACGGTCAGCTCCGTAGTTTGCGGTGTTGTCCGATAATTCGCGTATCCACGTGTATGCACTCCGGAGAAACGGACATATCCCGAGTCCCGAGGCGAGAGTTCCTTCTTACGTAGCAATAACGGAGCATACATATTAACGGGGCTTGCTCACAGCTGATCAGCAAACAGGCGCAAACACAACAGCGCTAATCGTCATGGATGGCGGGAGCGTGATTGGTGGGTATGCTGCAACATGATTGGAAGCCGAAGCGCAGTTCGGCTTATGATTGGCTCTTGGAACTGGCCACGATTCATGTAGGTCACCTATTTTGACTTCAAAACGGCGAATTTCGCCAAAAGGTGAGAGATTTTCATACCTGATTGATAAAATGCCACAAGGGATGGAATAAGGGATGCCCGTTTTAAAAGAGGGATGATTTTGACTATTTTTTCCCCCAGGGGGGATGCCATTCCCCCATCCCCCCTCAACTAGTACTGTACTGCCTGTACCCGATTCTTTCAGCAAAATTAGTATTGCCACAGTATTTGTTATAAGCAGCTCTTGAAGTCAAAATGAGTCTGCTGTGTGGTGGCTGTGTGCGTTTTACTGTCCAATAATCAGGAAGTGTGCAGCTGGCATGTTAGCATTACATTACTGTGATTGGGGTGACAGTAGCTCTGTTTGTGTAGTGTTTGCCCACTGACCCAAAGGTTGGTGGTTAAAATCCCACTTTTAACACAAACAGTATTGGTAAAGTGGTCAGATCCACTGGCCTACAGGTTAGCGGTGCAACTCCATATCCCACAGATGAATGCTGTTATTGTGTCCTTGGGCAAGACACTTACCACCTCGTCCGCAGCATCTATAGTGATGAATGTGTGTGTGAAGCAGTGTGTGGTTCCTTGATGTAAATCACTATGACCTTTAACTATTGACTGTGATGGCTGAAAGTGAAAATCTTTTATAAACTCATTATGGAATATAGTTAAGATACTTGGAATGCATGTGTTGAGAAATATCTCTGGACCACTGCAAAACATTCAAAATGAACTAATTCTGTTTTTCAAGTTTTTGGTAAAAATCAGGTATAGCAGCTTTACCTTATTCCGAAAAATGGTTTCGCACTTCAGTTAAGGTTACATGGATTTCTCCTCCATTTGACCCATCTTCAATCAAGGGGACAACCCCACAGGAGCAGTGCAGAGTTTAAAGACGTAAACAAGACCTTGAAGACTAAAATCAGACTAGTGCTGCACCAGTCTTTTTTGTTGAGTCGCATATCAGCCCACTTTCAGTTGAAAAGGTGACCAGGTGCATTAGGCTGCTGGTCTTTTCGAGCTCATTTTTTGGAGTTTTGTGGAAGAAAAGTCTCCCTGGTCCCAGCAGGCCTCTTATCAGCCGCATTGAACGAGTAAATGTCAGGTGAAATACTGTACAGATCTCAAGGCGGTATTATTTCACTCAGCTTTTACTTGGCCCCAAAAGATAATGTCCATCCTTTTTGGCCCACCGGGGCTGCCATAGCATGTGATAAGGGTAAAGCCCAAATATCTGCCTCAGAGTGGGATTTCAACTTTTTCAAAGGTGGGTGATGGTAATTGGGGATTGGTGACATATTGCGCAAACTTTTATCTAAATCTTTCTCAATCTATCTCAAAATTTTCAGCTTCTAACATATGATTGGACATTAATTTGAACTTTGATATTGACTGTAGTACATTTTAACTATTTTTACTTTGAAGTTTGACATAGAGGTTTTAGTTTGGTGGACAGTATAGAATTATCATCCTTTGCAAAAGAAAATTTAATTCTGTCAACCGGGCAAAAGTTTTTGGAGTAAATGTTTCGCCACTGATCCAAGAGGCTTCTTCAGTTCTGACAGGGTTCTGGTAAGTCATTGCCTTATATCTGTTTTAAAGGGAGGAGATAACTACACTGAAAATAAAATCGCTTTTACTTTTTAACATAGTTGTTGCTAATTTATCTTAATGAACGTGTTGATATATCATTCGGAGCTCTGCTGTGAAGCCTCAGGGTCAACATTTGTTTGGATTCATATTGACAAGTCTTTGTTTGCCCGTTGTTAGGGAGACTGAAGACAGTTAATCAATTTTCAGTGCACAACAGAACGTTAAAGTGCATAGGTTAGACTACACTTTTTCATGAAAACATAGTTACCATGGTTATACTAAAGATTAGTATATATACTAAAGATTTGCTCACAGTCAGAATGTCTGTTTTTTTAGGTATTTTTGAGCAATAAAACCACCTGTAATTAAAGTAGAGCTGTTTAACGTCATACAATGGAGCATTCCAGGCGGAGCAATGACATATCCATAAACAAACAGGTGACGGACCACCAACCAAAAAGTTACACAATGCACCTTTAAATACAACTAAACCTGATGTCTACCACAAAAAGTAACATGTATAAAATCAAGACCAGACATGAATGCTAAAGTGAATATTACTACTGTCTCCTCTTTGTTAGCTGTGATGTTTGATTCCTCCCATTTCTCCTTTGACACTAGACTCCAATGGTAATTAAGGAGAGAGGTCCGACCCCCTCATGTGGCTCCACCGACACCCGCCCTGCTACTTACTCAAATCCACGCACTAATTAATGAAGTGCTATGAAAGGGTGAGCCAATCAAATCACAGAGCACATAAATCAAACATGCCTGCTCTTCCTCTCCGCTGGGATGTGAGGGGTGCAGGCAGATACATAATGGAGCATGGAGAATTGGACTAACATGGATCTAGTGAGTGTGTACAACAACCCTTGATAGATAGTTCTAAAAAAAAGTCATCATATACTTATAATGTTGTTTCCTCATCACAAACATACCTGGAGTTGTGTTTTGTTTAATTTACACATGTTTAAACATGCAAATCCTGCATATTTAGACTGAGTTCTCTGGAAAACAAGTAATACAGTGGTAATACAGGAAGTGTGCCCCTGTTTTTTTAAATTTCATACATCTTCTCTTAATCACACAGGAGGAGCTTGGATTAGAGCCGCTGCTCCTCCATGTCAAGAGGAGCAGCTGAGGTGGCTGTTCTGGATGCCTCCTGGACACCTCCCTCGGGAGGTGTTCCGGGCATGTCCCACCGGGAGGAGGCCCCAGGGAAGACCCAGGACACGCTGGAGGGACTATGTCTCCCGCCTGGCCTGGGAACGCCTTAGGGTCCCCCCGGAGGAGCTGGAGGAAGTGTCTGGGGTGAAGGAAGTCTGGGAGTCCCTGCTTAGACTGTTGCCCCCGCGACCCGGCCCCAGATAAGTGGAAGAAAATGGATTGATGGATGGACATCATCCTTAGAATCCTTTGGTGATTTCAGCCTTGGAATTTTCTATCTCTACTAAACAAAAAGTAAAAGGTAGCAGTTAACCTAAAAAAAAAAAAACATCACAAGATGGAACAGAGCATTTTGAGCTTTGGAGATGTCGACAGGCTACTATTAATGGCCTACCTGGCTACTACCTGAATGTTAGACAGGCAGACTCACTTCCTGTTTTTAAATCCCTTCTTAAAACTCATTTTTTTAGATTGGCTTTTAACTCAGTGTGAGTAGTTGACTTTTATCATGTTCTGTTTTTAATGTTACTGTGTGTCATGTTTTGTGTTTTAACCTGTGTACAGCACTTTGGTCGACTGTGTTGTTTTAAAAGTGCTTTATAAATAAAGTTGGATTGGATTGGATTGGGAAAGAATTACTCAAACACGTGTGAATGAAACAACGCACATCTCCAGGTATGTTTTTGAGGAGGTAACTACATTCTAAAATGGCTTAAATCTCACAAGAGTCAATTTTAGTCTAATACAGGATCTTTAAGATTTTACTAAAGTCTTTTGCCTAGCTTTTTTCCTATATTTCAAAATTTGGTGAAGTCAGTTTTACTTTCTGGTTGAACATGGGCAGAGATACAGTAATTCCATAATAACTAATACCTGGCAACCATGTTAAAGGACAAATTCTTACGCAATAGTTATGATTAGATGACAACACTTCTGTTGTGTTAAATCAGTGTTAAACTGGAATGTCTTCCTTTGACATAAATTGTCTATACATTTTGGTTGGAATTTTCTGTGTTGATGATATAGGTAGAGGTATTCCAGTTTACAACTCACCTCTTTAGGCGACTTCCTGTTTTTTGCAATGCCACTTATCTGATGTAAAACTATGAGAAATATTTTCCACTGGTACCAAAGTTGCATTTAAGTATTTTTCGTATAGACAGGTATTTCACCCGTTGTGAGAAATACAAACGGATATTGGGTCAGTGTCTGACTCAGTGTTTCCACTCCTACACCCAGACAAGGCAATCTGTCCACGTTATTTTTTTTTTTTTGTCTGTTTACTGTGGCTATGTGAATGGTTTTCTTTTAAAATAATATGACCCCAGATGATGCCATGTTTGCAGGACTCAAAATTCTGTGAGTTGGCTAAAACTTTTCCACAGTATGGTACTAAAATGATCTATTAGAGGGCCCATATTACGTTATTTTCTGATCTAAGATAAGATAAGATAATCCTTTATATCCTATGTTATAATGTTGTTTCACCTTCACCCATTCTCACACACATTCGTACACCAGTGTGCACAGACACTGGCTGCTAGGTGGGGTAAAACAATTTCCCTTGTGGATCAATAAAGTTTGTCTAAGTCTAAGGTTGTTTTCACACCTGCCTTGTTTGGTTCGTTTAAAACGAACCAGAGTTCGTTTGCTCCTTTGATTCGGACCTTTTGGGCTGGTGTGAATAAAAACCAAAAGTCTCGATCCGGAGCAAACAAGCGGACCGAGACCACCTAAAAAGGTCGGTCTCGGTCCGGTTCCATACGAATCCTGGTGCGGTTCGTTTGAGGTGAGAATGCAGACCGGACTCGATCCGACACAAGTTGCCTTTTTGTACTTAACGAGCTCCCGTCGTATGTCGAGCATTATGGGAAACTGAGGCTTATGAAACTAAACGAAACGAAACTTACGAGTCTTACTTACGTTTTGCGTGAAGAGCAAGAGTCAGAACTTGATGCGTGCACGAGCGCTGTCCTCCGTAGTCGTCTTGCCCTGTGACTTCGTCATTTGTAAATTGATTGTAAAATAGTGTAAACCTCACGATGCTGCTCAAACATTTGTGCAAACTGTATAAACTGAGTAAACCATATCGCTAAGGCTAGACTGAAAACAGCACGTAACACCATAATTCTCCTCCTTCCGGGTTTGGACACCGACAGGGCTCATTCTGTCCAATGGCTGAGCGACCTCAGCACATGTGCTTTTGTTTATAGACTTTAGTTCGCTTGGGGAAAAACTGCAGTGTGAAAGCGAACCGCACCAAAATAAAAAAATAAAAAAAATGTTTGGTCCGGACCAAAGCAAGTGAACTATCGGACTTTCCTGGTGTGAAAACGACCTAAGGTTGTTTTCACACCTACCTTGTTTGGTTCATTTAAAATGAACCAGAGTTCGTTTGCTTTGATTCGGGCCTTTTGGGCTGGTGTGAATAAAAACCAAAAATCTTGTTAGCAAACAAGCGAACCGAGACCACCTAAAAAGCTCTGTCTCGGCGCGGTTCCATTCGAACTCTGGTGTGGTTTGTTTGAGTTGAGAATGCAGACCAGACTCGATCAGACACAAGTTGGCTTTTTGTACTTAACGAGCTCCCGTCGTATGTCGAGCATTATGGGAAACAGAGGCTGACGAAACGAAACGAAACTTACGAGGCTTACTTACGTTTTGCGTGAAGAGCAAGAGTCAGAACTTGATGCGCGCACATGAGCGCTGTCCTCCGTAGCCGTCTTGCCCTGTGTCTTCGTCGTTTGGAAATTGATTGTAAAATAGTGTAAACCTCACGATGCTGCTCAAACATTTGTGCGAACTGTAAAAACTGAGCAAACCATATCACTAAGGCTAGACTGAAAACAGCACGTAACACCATGACTCTCCTCCTTCCGGGTTTGGACACGGTGCTTTGACACGGCTCATTTCTGTCCGATGGCTGAGCGACCTCAGCACACGTGCTTTTGTTTGTAGATGTTGGTCTGCTTGGGAAAAAACTGCAGTGTGAAAGCGAATTGCACCAAAAAAAATAAAAAATAAAAAATTTGGTCTGGACCAAAGCAAATGAACTATTGGACTTTCCTGGTGTGAAAACGACCTAAGTCTAAGTAAGAGCCTTGCCCAAGGACACAATGACAGCATTCATCTGTAGGTGCTGGAGTTGCACTGTTAAAGGGATATGCCACCCTCAGGGCAAATTTGGGCATCTCCCCACAGTCCAGAGACTAAAATAAGTGGTGGAAAGCGTTTTCCTGCTCACCCAGCCATTGTCCGAGTCTGTCGCCACTGACCGCCGCGGTATCTGGTGCTCCTCCGCCTTAGACTGGAGTCTAACGTCGCCAGAGAAAGATTTCGGCCAAAAGGAATTAATTTGCTCGATGCGTTTCTCACTTACTTTATGTGTAGTGCACATTCATATCGAGTGCAAATAAATGTGCAAATCAACACGGAGAGCTTGCCTTGGTCATTTTGGGTGGGAACTATTTTCCAGTGCGTAAGAATACAGTCGAATCACGCAGTACGCTGCCAGGGGAATCCCAGTTACGCACCGGGAAGGGAGTTCCCCTGTTGCACAACGTGGTGCGTGATTCGACTGTATTCTTCCGCACTGGAAAATAGTTCCCACCCAAAATGACCAAGGCAAGCTCTCCGTGTTGGTTTTATGTAACCATTGTTCCCTGTTTTTAGAATGACAATCACATCTGTCACAGGACTACAGATGAAAAATAGCCTCCTGGCTAATTCTGTCATATTGACAGAAATGTTTATGAATATGCACTGTCCTGAAATAAATAAATAAATAAATGGATTTGCACATTTATTTGCACTCGATATGAATGCGCACTACACATAAAGTAATTGGGAAACGCATCGAGCAAATTAATTCCTTTTGGCCGAAATCTTTCTCTGGCGACGTTAGACTCCAGTCTAAGGCGGAGGAGCTGCAGATACCGCGGCGGTCAGTGGCGACAGACTCGGACAATGGCTGGGTGAGCAGGAAAACGCTTTCCATCACTTATTTTAGTCTCTGGACTGTGGGGAGATGCCCAAATTTGACCTGGGGGTGGCATATCCCTTTAACCTGTGGGTTAGTGGATCTGACTGTTCTACCAATGATGTTTACATCAAGAGCGGGATTCAAACCACCAACCTTCGGATCAGTGGACAGACACTGAAACACCAAATGAGCTACTGTTGTAATGAGCTACCTGTCAGGAGAGGGGACAGCAGTTGTACAATGTAGAAATTCTGATTTTAACCCGATATCTTGCACGGGGTAATTGATACTATGTAGTGACATCATGCTGAGGGTGTTTTTTTCATGTGTGTCAATGGCAGAATGTTCAGCAGTACTGACACAATTCACACATTACACATTGCCAAAAAAAAAGTCTTAAAACACATTTTCAGGAGTATGTGATCAATGCTTAATCTTAAAGACCCTGTTTAGGTGTTAGATTTTCAACAAAAAGGTGAGAGTGGCTAACTGAAAAACTGCTTGTTTAACACCACAAATAAGCCCTGTGGTAGTTCCAAATAAGTCAAGCCAGAAGTCAGATGGTGTTCAAATTAAGCTCAGATATACAGCTCTGGAAAAAATAAGAGACCACTGCAAAATTATCAGTTTTTCAGGATTTTTCAGGATTTTACTACTTATAGGTATGTGTTTGGGCAAAAGGAACATTTTTGTTTTAGTCTATAAACTACTGACAACATTTCCCCCAAATTCCAAATAAAATATTATTGTTTAGAGCATTTATTTGCAGAAAATGTGAAAATGGTCAAAATAACAAAAAAGATACATGTTTTCAGACCTCAAACAATACAAAGAAACAAGATCAAATTCATTTTAAAACAACATAATAGTAATGTTTACACTTAAGAAGAGTTCAGAAATCAATATTTGGTGCAATAACCCTTATTTTTAATCACAGCTTTCATGCATTCTTGGCATGCTCTCCACAAGTCTTTCACATTGTTCTTGGGTGACTTTATTCCACTCCTGGTGCAAGAACTGAAGTAGCTCAGCTTTGTGTTTGTGTTGGAATTCAACAGACGCTGGAATGGAATGGCTGTAATACATGTAGAGATGCTGATTTCAGAAATAAAATGCAGTGGTCTCTTATTTTATTTACAGAGCTGTCAGTCTAAATTGAGTAACAGACCTTCAGACAGAGCAGTGCCTCTAGATAGCATTACACCCCAAGGAAATGTTGATGAAACCAGCTGCAAAGTATCAGTATCCTACTGGGCGATGATCTAGGTGGAAAAAAATAAATAAATTTAGGAACTTTTTTCCTGTAAATCTAAACACATTTGACTCACTCTTTCTAATCAGTTTATTCTAATCAGAAATATTTATATTTCAGACTTTTAACGCAGCATGCTCGAAGTTTTCCTTCGCCCATTGAACAGCTGCATTGTGTTGATGTGATGAACCTGAAGACTGGCGGGTGGAGGACTGGCGGGTGGAGGAGGTTACCAGATGGGAGGGAGGGGGCAGATGAGACAGTCCTATTGTGAGTGATGGACAGCTGCCTGGAACACTAAAGAGGCCCCAGAGAACACCTGCGAAGTAGAGGAGCCAGAACAATGTACCACAAGATGGAGTGGTTCAGAGGGAATTAAAACTCAAGAGTGGAAAGTATAAACGAGTATGACCAGGTAGGCAGCAAAGAAAGATTAAAGCATATAAAGAGATAATGGCTTTCCTGTATTATTCAGCCAAGGAGCAGTGAAGGACACAAGAATCTGGAGTAAGTGTGCGTCCAAGTCTGTGCAGCTCTAGTAATTGATACTTTTATCATTATACTATATCAATATTCCCTGGGGGGGTGAAGCTAACTGTAGGCATGCTCTGTCTGAAGCTCTGTTACTCAATTTAAACTTTAATCTAAGCTTTGTTTTAACACATTCTGCCCAGAGAGAGCTGATTGTTCCAGAGTGTAGAAATCTGAGAATGTTAAATTTTAAATTTGGCATGCAGGGCCTTTGAACGGCAAGTTTATTTATAAAAATGTGACGGTGCGTTGTCCCCGGGGAGAGCACTTGAAGACGCGTGCGCCCGTTTCCTTATCTGCTGCGCTCCACACACCGAACCCTTTTCAGTATCAACCATAAACTAATTCCCCATAACCTCTCCAGCGTGTTCTGCCGCGACTAAGGGTGCACACTTAGAAGCACAAGTTTTGCCCATCCAAATCACGCTAAACCCGATCATTTACTTCCCCTCGCGCTGCCGCCTTCTCTCTCCTCCCAGACACATCCTCTCTACCCAGACACATCCACACCGGGAGTTTAAATCCTCCAGTTTCGCGGGTTCCGGGGGTCATGTGAGCCATGAGTAATTTACACGGGCAATTATTTGTATTTTCTGTATATTTGAAGCTTTGTATATTATTTATTGACGTTGCATGAAAGCTACTGTATGTGCTCACCTTTTGGCACCAGAAATATTCACCATGTAATAGTGGAATGTTGTAAATGAGATTTCGAATGAATGTTACATAATGTGGGAGGGGGAATGGGGGTATATAGGTGCACTCTGCAGGTCTGCCAGCAGTCTTGTCTTGTTACAGTGGAGGTAACGTGCGCTGAGAGAAAGAGAGAGCCAAAGACTGAAAGACTTAAAGGTCCCATGGCATGAAATTTTCACTTTCTGAGGTTTCTGAACGTTAACGTGAGCTCCCCTACCCTGTTTAGCCCCCCCCCCCCCATGGTTAAAAGTTGCGAAATGTCTAAACTGAGCATTTGCGATCCTTTTCTGCATTAGAAAAAATCAGAGCTCAAACAGGCGATTTTGAACAAGGCACCTTATTGACATCAGATCAAAAAAAGAAATGCAAATGCAGCTCCACCCCCGTCTGTCTGTACTCAGCGTCTCTGTAAATCACGCCCAGAGAGTTTGGACTGCGGAGGAGCTACTCAATGCGAAATAAGTTTTTTTATTTGCCTGGAGGAACTTGCGAGTGTTTCTAGACTTGGAAGTCCTTTATCTGAGCCTGTGGAGATCTGAAACAGCAGTGGTTTAATTTTATTTTCTGTGGAAATGTGTTTATTTTTCAATGGAAGGCTTCTCATCGCTCCCCCCATGCAAAAACACGGAAGTGGGTCACAGAGCGGAGCGGAGAGCTCGGCCACGCCCCCACCCCCTACTATAGGCCATCTCTGTCCTCCTCATTTGCATTAAAGCAACAACGCCCATAATGGAGTGTTCCAGAGTGACATTTATGACTCTTTCTCATCTTATCGCTCTTTCTCATGCACTGAGTGTTGATTCTGAAGAAGGATTCATTTACAGTATTAGGGAACCATTAAGGAGCCATATAAAAGCATCAAGAAGTACCATGTCATGGGATCTTTAAAGACTTATAGGGGAAGTCTGTAGTCTTTTCACTGTACCACTGTAAATATTTTTTCATGCACGTTCGACACCTTTTTTGCACTGTGGGAGAGCATAATAAACCACCTAAAATTAAATTAATTAGATTAATTATTTACAAATCCTGTAATTTATTAGATAATTTTTTTAATCGCCTGACAACAGTAGTTTAAATCCATTTTGTTTTTTTGTTTTTTACAGACACATCTTAAAACTTTTTTTGTGTTTACTTATGTGGGCATTGTTATACTATATTGGTACCTGCTGAGCATTCCACTATAGAGATACATGTAGAACATCCTCAGCGTGACATCACAACATTACATAATTTCTATAGTTAAAAAATGAGCTGGAGGAGAGGTCAAGATTGATGTTTTCAGATTTTAGAATGTGATGATGTCCTACTCCGAGACGCGAGCAAGAGCCAAAGCTAATAATGACTAGACTCTCAAACTCACTGTATTACAACAAAAATACATTTACAATTTAACAATATTCATTTTAGTTGCCCCACATCTGTATTATATATTTATTCTGTGGTGAAATTAGCTGTTTAACTGTCTAAAATGCAGATTTGTTGACATAGTTTATGGTGAATATCTCTGTAATTACCAGACGCATCCACATGAAACAAAACTGACACAGTGTTCAAAATCTTTTCTGGCAGTATAAATAAACAAAAGTGGAATTATCTTTTCACAGTTGCTTCAGAAATTATGCCATTATTCATCTTTAAAGACGTGCTTGTTGTGAGTTGAAAGGATTTTAAACCAGGAGATAATATTGCAGATTTGTGCGCCCAATCCATAAGAAGTAATGATAAATGTTCAACGTTTTTATTTTAGATAGTTATTCCAAAACAGCAAATCTCCCATAGAGTTATGTTGATACTTTACTGCTGATGTCACCAACATTCTCTGGAGGTACAATGCTAACTGAAGGCACTACTCTTTAGACTTTATTCTGATTTGTGTTTTTACACAATCTGAACAGGTGAGCTGATTTGTACTATTAAACAAGGCCCATCAGTTTTTCAGTCTTCACTTAAGAGGAGTTAAGTTACTCTTAAAACATTTTTGGCTGTGTTTGTTAGTGTATGCATTGTGTCTCTATGGTAACTGCTGAACATTTCACCATAGGCATACATGTATAACACCCCCAGAGTGACATCCCTGCAAAGTATCAATAGACCCACCTTCTGAAATCTTGATAGCATTAAATCCTAGAAGGTGAACGTGATCTATTTCATGTAATTTAAGGAAAGACAATGATAATCTAGTTAAATTGAAAAATGGGAGCATCGGTGGCCTCCCATGCATCCCATAATGAATCATTCCTTTACATTCACGACCTGGATAGTTTATGCGATTGGGATTGACTGGGTACAGTACTCTCTCTAGGCCCACACAAACCTGCTCCTCCCAACGCGATCTGCAGATGAAAGGTTTTATCAGCCAACAAACCAAGCCAGTATTTATTATAAGAGGGGCTGTAAGTGCGCCTCACTGAGGCTTGGTTGTAAATATATCAGGACTTTTTGCTGGTGTTGGAGTGTTTAATGGAACTGTTAAATGAAGTGTGGTCGGCTGAGATTTTAACCTTTGGATGAGGGAAGTTTGGTTATGGACGGTTTATTTAAGGACAATTTGGGAGTTGTAACTTGTGAATTAGGTAAGTGTTGTATGCTCTTAGCTTTAAATGGTAATGATTGTGCACTCAAGTAAACATAGTGAAGCTCTCCAAAGAAGGCAAGCTGTCTAAAGTGTTAAGGACATCGCCACAGATCTTTTTCTTGTGGCTTTAATTCCCTTTAAAACATGTGTTTGGTCACTTTAATTCCCTTTTAAACATGGTTTTAGTTGCCTTTTTGTAACTTTAAATAATGTCTGCATTTGGAAAATATACACTATAACAAGTAAGTAAAAAGGTCAGTTTTGCTTAATACTTGTGTTGACTGAAGTCAGTCATTTAGAATATATTTTCAAATTTGGAAAGTAAGTAGGATGGTAGACTCCTCTCCATAGGAAAACTGACCCATCTTCCAATGCAATGTTTCTGGAACACTGACAGAATATTTCCTGGAGTGGAAGGTGTCAAGAGTACCTATGTTGAACCATTAGCCAGTAGTTATTTTTAATTTGTGTTGGGTTGACGGCATCATTTAAGCACCACTAAGACAGACACCATGATTCCCATAGTCCGGGAATTATGAACTTCACAACAAGAAGGTCCTGGGTTTGATTCCCCAGTGGAATGGCCCTTTCTTTTGCATGTTTGCATCTTTCTCCCTGTGTTATAGTGGGTTTCCCTCCTTGCAGATCCACAAACCTGACTCTTACATGGTTTGGAGGAGGGCTACCTGCTTGTTTCCATGGACATGTTGTTCCTGTGACTATAATCTTCCACCTTATGACATAAAATGTATTTATGGCCATGGAGAATGTTCCACAGTATGGTTTTAACTTTCTATTTCCATGGAATCATGCAGGTGTATATAGCTATGATTTGATTTTTTGTTAGATATTTTATTACTTTTTTATTTAGACTTACATATACATATCCTCCTGAGACCCGCCCATTCATGTGTCCTTTATAGTGGACATTGAGTTAACCAGTCTATCTTTTAAGTGTTTTGAGAAAGACTCTAGTTTGTGGCTGCCCTATGATAAAAAAAATAAAATAATAATAATACAAATATTAATAATACAAATAATAATAATAATACATTAAAATTAACAAATAAATTATATATACAGGGGGTCCTCGGGTTACGACGGTCTCGACTTACGACGTTTCGTGGTTACGAACGCGCCCCCATAAAAAAAAAATTACGCGTCATTCCGTCTTACGCGGTTTAGCGTGGTAAGCGATGTAAACAAACGCGAACGACGCGCGGCGCACAGCGGAAGAATACACTCTGTTGTGGTTGTAGGGCGAAGAAGACGGCCTCGTGTGCGTGCCCAGTGTGGGCGGAAGTACCTGATGTGGGCTCTGATCTGCTCCTATGAAAGCGGCAGTGATAACCAAGCAGCGTAGTGGTCTAATTATTGAGATGGAAAGGTTATTGGTGCTTTGGTTGGAAGATTAAAGTCAAAATCCGACTTACGACGAAATTCGGGTTACGACGCGTCTTAAGAACGGATCAACATTGTAACCCGAGGACCCCCAGTATATATATATATATATATAAATAAAAATAATTAAATAAATAAATAAAAATAAATAAATAGATAAATAAAGATATTAAAGAAATAAAGAAATTCCATTTTTTGAGGCGACTGTAGAAGTTTGTCAGAAATGTTGGTTATCAAAAACAAAACGTGTTTTTGTTAGGTCGTTAACGTCACATGGATTTAACACCTAAATGTCCCCGACGTCCATTACAGAGGACATGTTACAACATTACGAATAAAAATTAAATTAACAAAATGTAAATGCTAAGGTGTTCATTTACCTCCATATATAAAAAAATAAAAAATAAAATAAAAAATAATAATATTTTAGACACACTTTTTTCCTTCAGGTCCCAGGAGGATATACAATTTTTATTTTTATAATTATGTCTCATTTGACACCGGTCTCTTGCTATCTTTTTTGCTATACCATCTATTTTTTGTCACTCTCTGTTATATATTATATTATGTGTGAGCTAAAGTACCCAAATAATTTCCCTTGTGGATCATAAAGTTTGTTTAAGTCTAAGTCTAAGTTGACGTGTGGCCTCCAGAAAGTTACATACTGTACTTTCAAATGATGATGTGTTCTTATTGTGAGTTATTTGGAACATCTTGACTGATCTTGTGCTCTGATGGCGGCTGTGGCATAAACTTGCAGTTACGACATGAAGAGCAGCTCCTTTTTGGGAGCTGTCAGGTCAGGCTGCCTTGGATAAAAATGTCCTTTTCAGACCATCATCATTTCAGCGTCTCTTCTCTCTGTCACCACTTTATAGTGACCAGCACAAAATGGGAACAACCATGAGAGGATCTGTCTGACCTGTCAGGCCGTGGTCACACTGTGTCCTTGTTAAAGTTTGGCCTTCTCTGACCCTCTAAACAGCTCATCTCAATGCAGAGAAGCAAGAATATTTGAGTTCCTCTAGGATTATGCAGTGCTTACAACAAAGCCTACTGCAATTTACAAGTAAAGCAAAAATTCAAATCATCAAGTAATTTGTTCTTTTCCAGACTAAAAAAAAACAAAACAGTATTTACTATATTTGAACTTAACAAAAATGAATTACCTTGCTTTCGAATTGCTACTTTGGCATTGACATTTCAGGAGTCTGTGATCAATACATGCATTCAGTGCCCTTGTTTAGGTGTTTGATTTCCATTTAGAAAAAGGTGAAAGTGAACGAAAAACAGTTGTCTAATGCTAGGTAGCTTGTGACTGTAATTAGTTCAGAGGGATTCATTAAACTGTAAAATCAGCTCACTTGTTTTAGTTCCAACTAGGCCGAAATCAGTTCTTTATGGTCCTGTTGTTCAAAAATAAAACTCAGATTAAAGTCTGAGTAACAGAAAATCAGACAGAGCAGTGGCACTAGGTAGCTTTTGATGACTTACTTAGCTTTGTTTTTGTTTTGCTTTTTTAACTGTGGATCAATCCTGAAGAAATTACACAAACATTTTCTACCCACTCTCAATGAACTTCGATTGGAACACTTCTAAATCCTTGAAATCGCTTGTTGTTTTGTTGCCAGTTGAATTACATCACTTGCCATGCCAACAAGGTATTAGGTTTAGTGCTGTCAGGTGATTAAAAAAATTAATCTAATTAATTACAGGATTTGTAATTAATTAATCGAATTAATCGCATTTTAAGAGTGTGAGAGAGAGAGTGTGAGTGAGTAAGTCAGTGAGAAATCGAGCGGGCAAACAAACGAACCCACTTTGCAATTGAGTTTGTCAGTTTTTAAATGTTCGTTTTGCTCAATCGTTTCCCAAATTCTGCAAGCGTGGTTTGGTGGTTTGGTGAAGTGCGTATTATCACCGGTAACGATGGAACTTGTCTGGACGTGTTTGTCGTTCGAATGATCTGTCAGGCTGGAGCAGCTTCAGTGGTCGGAAAATTCTTTTTTACAAAAGCTCCAAATCTCCGCGGTCTTGTTGATCGTCCCATCTTTGTTCTTTTTTATAAATAAACTTGCCGTTCAAAGGTTCTGGCAGCGATTTGCTCGCCGCAAGCCAAATTCAAAATGTGCCGCATTGAATTGCCACTCATAATTAATTGCGTTAATTTTTATAATGCGTTAATTTGCAGTGCGTGAAAAGTCCCTCAGTCGTCCAGGTAGAATCCATGATAAAAGGAGAAGTTCAATTTGTCAACTGGACAAAGTTTGTTTGGTTGAAAACGTTTCGCCGCTCATCCGACGAAGCCTCTCGGATGAGCGGCGAAACGTTTTCAACCAAACAAACTTTGTCCAGTTGACAAATTGAACTTCTCCTTTTATCATCGTTAATTTGCAGTGTAATTAATTAATCTAATTAACGCGTTAGACTGACAGCCCTAATTAGGTTCATTTAATTTATAATATCCACTAGCCCTTCTCAGTTCCGTCTACATTATCCAATATCTTAAATACAGAATTATTAAGTCTGCAAAAGTTGGAGGAGCAGACGGACAGACTCAGAGAACAAAAAGTGCAGCCCGGGCCAGGTCTGTGAGCTGTGTCAGAGAGAGTAAGGGACTCTTTCAATCGGACTGGAGCTTTAAGTTTCCCATAAATGCTCCAATAGAAAAGAATGTGAGTTTCTTGTATCACATTTATTGCAGCGTTCCATATGAAGAGTCTATAGGCACTTCTGTCTGTGTTATATGACCTTCTGTTAATATCAAAATACAAAAATATCCATCAGCTGTACATTCATTTTGTAAATTCTGAAAAATAACTTGGAAATGTACTAGCAGATGGTATGTCATTGGTTGTAGAAGATATTTATTACATCCTAAAAACGTGAAAAACAGTTCAATAGTTCATTTCGAACAGTTTGCAGTGGTCCAAAGTTATTCCTTATGCATTCCAAGCATCCTATAAATACATGGAGGAAATCATATTTTTGTTAACTGTAGGATTAAACTGCTTGAAAAATACCTACATTGCACATAAATTGTCAATTTTCTTTGACAAATTTCACAAATAAATTGTCAATTTTCTGTGTTGATGACAGGTAGAGCTGTTTTGTTTTAGAACTCACTCTGACTTCCTGTATATTTGTAATTTTCTGTATATTTGTAATTTTCTTTTTATCTTTTTTCCACAAACTGCTACTTTAACTGATATAAACCTATGATAAATATTTACCACTAAACTAATTTAAAAAACATGCACTTTAATCTTCTTTTCTAATCTTGCCTTTTAGCATCTAGACTACATTTTAATTACGCTAACAGCTCTGCAGCCATAGCTTTGCTTCTATTCCCACCTGCTTTCTCTCCGTCTCTGTCTGAGCACATTTAAAGGTCATCGGTCCAATCTTTGCATCGCTGTCTTTCGGCTATAATCCCACGCTTCTCCCCACGAGACATCTCTTCAGCATTTTACAGTTCAAGCCTCTCTAGGTTACTTCAAAACTACTGACTACTACGGTATTTTACAAGATACAAGCCCTCACTCATCTCTGTATGGCCACTCCACAGCTCTGCAGGCTGGAAGTTGATCGGACCTTGATGAATTCTGAGCATGGCGTTCTTCCCTTTATGTCATCCCCATGTGACTGCCGTGTCGAGTACCATTTACGTACAGGCCGATGTCCTGGCGTTTGATTGATGCTGTGTTAGGGAGACAGTAAGTGCGCTTCAGCAAAGGATCAGTGACTTTGATAAAAGACAATGTAGGACATGTACTTTTTTCCTGACTGAACAATTTAACAAGAAAAAAATCAATTCGTATGAACGGTCCGCTGAGGAAATTAAATAACTAAGAACAAGCAGGCATTAAACTGTCTTAAAGGTGCTGTCCCTTCTGAAAAACATGAGACTAGAATTCATTTTAAAGGATTTACCTTATGCGTTCCCAGCATCCTAATTGTTCACCGGGATGAGTTTTTAAGTGCTTTTCACAACTTTCAGAGACCAGAGTGCTTTGCCATCATGGTGAAGCTAACTAGCATGCTAATTGCACTTCTGACCAAAAAGTGCTTTACATAGACAATTTTGATCTTAAAAGCTGCTTATACAATATGTCTGTATTGGACCAGCACTAATTTAGCATAAATACATGGAGAAAAAAAATCAGGTACAGGCCCTTTAATGTGTCATGTCAATTTACTTCAATATGTAACTATAATGCAACCTTCCTATGCATACAGTCCCCTCCAAAAGTATTGGAACAGCAAAGGCAAATTCCCTTATTGTTCGCTGAAGACATTTGGGCTGAAGATCAAAAGAAGAATATGAGACAAGAGTTCAGAATCTCCGCTTTAATTTCCTGGTATTTACAGTTAGATGTGTTAAACAACTTAGGATATATCACCGTTTGTGTTACACCACAGCATTTTTAGGTGAGCAAAAAGTAAAGGAATAAAAAATCTTAAAGTAAATCAAATTTAATATTTGGTGGCAAAACCCTGCTTGCAATAACTGCCTCAAGCCTGCGACCCATCGACATCACCAAACTGTTGCACTCGTCATTTGTGATGCTATTCAAGGCTTTTATCGCAGCTTCCTTCAGTTCTTGTTTGTTTCAGGGGGGTTCTCCCTTCAGTCTCCTCTTCAGGAGGTGAAATGCATGTTCTATTGGGTTAAGGTCAAGTGAATGACTTGGCCAGTCTAAAACCTTCCAATTTTTTTCCCCTGATAAAGTCCTTTGTTTTGTTGGCAGTGCGCTTAGAGTCATTGTCCTGCTGCATGATGAAATTCCCAATTAGTTTGGATGCATTTCTCTGTACATTGGCAGAAAAAAAATATTTCTGTACACTTCTGAAGTCATTCTGCTGCTACCATCATCAGTTACATCATCAATAAAAATTAATGAGCCTGTTCCAGAAGCACGCCCAAACCATGACATTACCTCCACCGTGCTTCACAGATGAGCTTGTATGCTTCAGATCATGAGCAGTTCCTTTCTTCCTCCACACTTTGGCCTTTCCATCACTTTGGTAGAGATTAATCTTGGTCTCATCAGTCCATAGGATTGTGTTCCAGAACTTGTGCGGCTCTTCTCTGTACTTCTTTACAAATTCCAATCTGGCCTTCCGATTTTTACTGCTGATGAGTGGTTTGCATCTTGTGGTATGGCCTCTATACTTCTGCTCTCTGAGTCTTTTTGTGATCCCTCCACCACTGCACTGTGGAGGTCGTTGGTGATTTGTCTTACTGTTGTTTTGGGGTTTTTCTTCATGGCACAATATTTCTGTCATCAACTACTATTGTTTTTCTTGGCCGACCTGTTTGACGTCTGTTACTCAGAACACCAGTAGTTTCTTTCTTTTGCAGGACAATGTTTGCCCAATGGCTCTGATTGATTTTCCTTCTTTTCTCAGTTTTCTCACATTGACAGCGCTCTGGTCTTCATTTTGATTTATGCTCTTTAAACTGATAGTTTGTTTTAGTTTTTTTTAAAAATGTGAATCTGTATGGCATCCCTTTCAGTAGTGTCGTGCATTAACACTGGTTCTGCCCCGGTTCTGACTCTGACGAAAGTACACTGTATTGCCAAAAGTATTCACTCACCCATCCAAATAATGGAAATCAGGTGTTCCAATCACTTCCATGGCCACAGGTGAATAAAATCAAGCACCTGGGTCTGCAGACTGTTTCTACAAACATTTGTGAAAGAATGGGTCGCTCTCAGGCGCTCTGTGAATTTCAGCGTCGTACTGTGATAGGATGCCTCCTGTGCAAGAAGTCCGAAATATTCCACAGTCAACTGTCAGGGTATTATAACAAAGTGTAAGCAACTGGGAATGGCAGCAGCTCAGCCACGAAGTTGTAGGCCACGTATACTGAGGGAGCAGGGTCAGTGGATGCTGAGTGCGCAGAGGTTGCCAACTTTCTGCAGAGTCCATCACTACAGACCTCCAAACTTCACATGGCCTTCAGATTAGCTCAAGAACAGTGCGTAGAGAGCTTCATGGAATGGGTTTCCATGGCTGAGCAGCTGCATCAAAGCCATACATCACCAAGTGCAATGCAAAGTGTCTGATGCAGTGGTGCAAAGCACGCCGCCACTGGATTCTAGACCGGCGGAGATGCATTCCCTGGAGTGACAAATCGTGCTTCTCCATCTGCCAGTCTGATGGAGTCTGGGTTTGGCGGTTGCCAGGAGAAGGGTACTTGTCTGACTGTACTGTGCCAAGTGTAAAGTTTGGTGGAGGGGGGATTATGGTGTGGGGTTGTTTTTCAGGAGCTGGGCTTGGTGCCTTAGTTCCAGTGAAAGGAACTCTGAATGTTTCAGCATACCAAGAGATTTTTGGACAATTCCATGCTCCCAACTTTGTGGGAACAGTTGGAGATGGCCCCTTCCTCTTCAACATCACTGTGCACCAGTGCACAAATAAAGGTTCATAAAGACATGGATGAGAGTTTTGTGTGGATGAACTTGACTGGCCTGTCCTGACCTCAACCCGACAGAACAATTTTGGGATGAATTAGGGATGTCACTTAAGTTCACATGCAGGTGAGCGGATACTTTTGGCAATATAGTGTATGTCCGGCAAGTTAGTGGGGACAGTTAATAAAGCTTGTTTTTCTTCTCAAAACAATATTTGTCCAAAAAGTGATATATTTGCATCAGAAAACAGTTGCACATGAAAAAGTCAGCAGTCTAAATCGCTTGGTGCCATTTTCTCTCGATTCGTATCACTGCGCGCCTATTATTATTATTAGCTGATAATAAAAATAATACTGCTGAAGGGGATGCCATACAGATTCACATAAAAAACAACTATCCTTTTAACAAGAAATGCAGTCTTGCTGCCAAGAAGTAGATTAGTCATGCAGAGCTATTTAATGCTTGAACAACCAACCTTAAAGGCAACACCTGGTCAAGGGGAAACACCTGTCAGTCACATGTTCCATTAGTTTTGCTCACTTGAAAAATGGGTGGGTTTAAACAGAGCTTGGTATGTCCTGTTGTTTAACACATCTAGATGTAAACAAAATAAATTTTAAAAAAGCTGACATTCTCATCTCTTGTCTCATACTCATCTTTTGATCTTGAACCCAAATGTCTTCAGGGAACAACAAAAATAAGAGAATTTGCCTTGCTGTTCCAATACTTTTAGAGGGGACTGTATTTACCATAATGAGGTTATTTTTCTCCTTCTAAAAGAAAATTAAAACTAAAACTATCCATTAATAAGAAAACTGAATGCAATTATAGCTCAACCATTACACTGTATCAACAATTCACGGTGTTAAGTGCATTGCCCAAGGACAGAAAGTAAAGCTGTTAGTGAGAATCAATCCCCCAAGTATTTTGTGCAAAATGTGAAAATGTGAAAATTCTGATACATTTAAAAAAGACATCCTTGATTACATTTCTAGTGATAGAAATTAGTCTGGGGTTTTTGGAGACTTCTGACTGACTTCTGGTGGCTGAGTGGCTAGCACTCACGCTTCACAGCAAGGTGTGTGTTCTGTGTGGGGTTTGCATGCATGGTCTGGGTTCGATCCCCGGGTCGCCCGAGCCTTTCTGTGTGGAGTTTGCATGTTCTCCCCGTGTCTGGGTGGGTTTCACTCCGGTTTCCACCATCAACCCAAAACATGCACGATAGGTAAAAATCCTCCAGCTGAGGTCCTGACCAAATTGAAGCAAGAAGATCATGGAGATGGTCCCCGGGCGCAGTAATGTGCTGCCCACTGCTCCTAATAACAGGATGGGTTAAATGCAGAGAAGAATTTCTCCTGTTTGAGATCAATAAAGTTGCTTCTCAAAGATCCAACCACTTTATACTGAAAACTTGAAAGTCAGGCTAAGATGTTTCTTGATTCAGGTGTTCAAAGTGAATGACAGATTTTCATGTTTTTTTCTAATTATTACTTGATTTCAGTG
The DNA here is from genome assembly GCA_036785185.1 of Paratrypauchen microcephalus. Classification (NCBI taxonomy): domain Eukaryota; kingdom Metazoa; phylum Chordata; class Actinopteri; order Gobiiformes; family Gobiidae; genus Paratrypauchen; species Paratrypauchen microcephalus. Next base: position 9,739,702 of record JAVJIX010000011.1, read on the forward strand.
GTTCAGTGGGATAGTACCTGTGGTAAATATGTGGGGAAAATGTTGAGATGAATAGTACAAAAATACAGGAAGTAGCGTTGACTTCTAAAATAGAATACCTATATATGTCATCCACACACAAAAAAAGAAAAAAAAAAAGGTTATGATTGCTAGGTGACAGTTATTGAATTACCTCTGCTGTCCATGTCCAACAAGGAAGTAAAAAAATAAATAAAAAATAAATAAATAAATAATAATATAAAATAATAATAATAATAATAATAATAATAATAATAATAATAATAATAATAATAATAATAATAATAATAAAAAGTTTTAGAAAATCTTTAACATAAAAATGCTAATTGTGTAATGCATGTCAAATTATGTTCTCTGTGGAGATGTAATTTTTTTTGTCTATAATGTTTCACAGTATGGCATTAAACCTTTATATCATTATGGAGATCAAACCAGACCAAGTTACAGGTCAGATCTGTGGAGAGGCAACCCTGCTCACAGCCAGAATGCCTGTATTTTAGGTATTTTTGAGCAGTTTTATGTCATACTGTGGAACATTCTAGGCAGAGCAATGGCATACCCATAGAAACAAGCAGCTGACGGACCCCCAACCAAAAAGTTACATAGTGCACCTTTAGCTATATTTAGTGTAATGAACTGAAATTGTCATATGCACTTTTAAGCATCTAAATCACACATTTTATCACACATAATTTCAGCTATATCCTTCAAAACCAAGACAAAAACAGTCAGATCTATCATAGAAATCCCTTTTGTCTACAGTGAAAATACGCAGTGCTTTTGGGGAAGATAAAAACACTTTTCAGTGAGGTCAGACCTTCACAAGTCAGCCGCTACATTCAGGGAAAGCACGAGCCAGCAGCCATCTTTATGCAGCTAAGAAGTAGTTGTCTTCCATAAATCTCCCAAATGTCCTCTGCACATTTGTCTTCGAGAGCCAAATGAACTGTGTAAATTTGGGAGGAGAGAAAGGACTTTTTTGGAACCCAGACACAGCTCATCACCCCAAGACATCAACGCCTCTGATAAGACTCTACATGAGCATCGCCCACACCATTTAGTCGATGTTCAAAAAGCTTAAAGACTCCCTTTAAGACGGAACCGAGGAGAATGCATAATGAGTCCTCCAGAAAGCACCTGCAGCTCTTTAGCATTTTGTGTCGATTTTCTTTGTAATGTATATCCGCAGTGAATGTGGTTTTGTTTTGTAAAATATGGAAAGCTTTCAGAGATGTTTTGAATCAGGCTTAAGCCATTTGCCTGGTGAGTCAGGCCTGCGTAGATTATCGACCCACAGTCTGATGGTATCACCCTGTGGCTCCCTTTCACCTCTCTGCACTGAATTCACTCTCATTTATTCTCAGAGACACTGGTATTGTGGTCTTGTGAATCGTTGCTAAAACAGGTGAACACCAAAGATTGTATAATGTTATTTCAGCTTTAAAAAAAACCATTAAGTTTGAAAAATGACAAACTTTGCTAATGGTGACGATGGGAAAGTACAATTCAGGTTTCAGTTCAGCAGGTGGTCACAGGGTTTAGGTTCTGATCTCTGCGTGGAGTTCCTCCCCTCTCCACATGTCTGAGGGTTTCATCTGGATATTCAAGATTTTCTCCATCAAATGAAAAATCTTGCTTTATCCTCTGGTTAGGTAATCATAACATGGCTCAGTCTCTAAACCTCCTAAGTCTGGCTAGTTGCAGCGTGCGCAGAAGATGATTTTAAAATCTTCTGTGATTTTAAGACGTGACAAGTACGCGATCCACAGACAAAAGGACTTTGTGTAAGACTTATTTGTCTGGCACTCGCTCAGTGACACTACACACTTACCATTGTCAGGAAGGCTGTCTGATGTATCACTCTGTGGCTTCCTTTCTCCTTGCTTCTATTTAGTCGAAGAAATCCTGTTTTGGTGGACTTACTCTAAAATAGCGGGGATTTTTTTAACTCTTCAACTTCAAGTTTTAGAGTTAAAAATTTGAATTACAGCTCTGGAACAAAATAAGAGACCACTGCAAAATGATCAGTTTTTCTGATTTTACTACTTAGGTACTATAGGTATGTGTTTGTGCAAAAGGAACATTTTTGTTTGAGTCTATAAACTACTGACAACATTTCCCCCCATATTCCAAATAAAAATATGATCGTTTAGAGCATTTATTTGCAGAAAATGACAAATGGTCAAAATAACAAAGAAGATACATGTTTTCAGACCTCAAACAATGCAAAGAAACAAGATCAAATTCATTTTAAAACAACATAATACTAATGTTTACACTTAAGAAGAGTTCAGAAATCAGTATTTGGTGCAATAACCCTTATTTTTAATCACAGCTTTCATGCGTCTTGGCATGCTCTCCACAAGTCTTTCACATTGTTCTTGGGTGACTTTATTCCACTCCTGGTGCAAGAACTGAAGTAGCTCAGCTTTGTGTTTGTGTTGGAATTCAACAGACGCTGGAATGGAATGGCTGTAATACATGTAGAGATGCTGATTTCAGAAAAAAATGCAGTGGTCTCTTATTTTTTTCCAAAGCTGTAGATAGCAATAAATCTTTGTGGTCGATCTAACAAAATCGTAACACCAAAGATTGTATAATGCTATTTTAGCAAGTAAAAAAAAAGCAGTTTGAAAAGTCACCAACATTACTAATGATGACTATGGGACAGTAGTTTATCCTTGTTCAAGTTTCAACAGGGCTTAGCAACTCCCAGTAAAAAGGTCCCAAACTCAGAGTAGAGATCATTCCCTGCCATGTCTGGGTGGGTTTCCTCTGTGCACTCAAATTTTCTCCATCAAATGAAAAAACAAACAAACAAACAAAAAAACGAACAAAAACAAAGACAGTATGCTAATCATAACCAAGGTTCGAGCTCAATCTCAAAATCCCTGATCGCCCACAGCTCCTGACTGGTTGCAGCCCGCACACAGGCGAATGATAAAATGTTTTGGGATTTTAAGATGTGGCCGACCACAGCCTTAAGGACATTTTGTAAGAATTATTTGTCTTGCACTCGCTCAAAGGACAGTGACACCACACTTTTACCATTGTCAGGAAGGATTTGTTACAAGAGAAGGACTACGAAAGTGTCATACAGGGTGTGTAATGAAAACAAATCCACAAGGGACGAGTGGCACACAACCTTTCCATGCTCTCTTTTTTAAAGATGAAACGTGTGGATTAAATAGTGCTTGTAAAGGCCACAGGAGCAGTGCATTCACTCCACAGTGTCATCTGAAGGTAAGGTAAGGCTGTCACTGTCGTGGTGAAAATGAATCAAAGAGTTGTGTGATGGTGTCCTCCCCTATTTTTACTGTTTAAGAGCTGGGGTCTGGCACTGGTAAGGTTCATTGTAAGCAACAATCATAAATATCCAACATACTTGAACCTTCAGTTTTTACATTTTGGAGCTGTGACCGCAGAATCGCACTCCATAGACATGAGGAGTGCCACAACAAATGAGGAGAAACACTACTTGTGGAGAGGCAAACCAGGCTAAAACATTCAAAAAGCGTATCTCATAACAAAAGATTGAATCAGGTGTAAAGAAAAATACAGAGGAAATTTTGGATATACAGTGGTACCTCACCTTACGAATGACCCAACAAACGAAAATTTCAAGTTACGAAACGCCTTCACGTTAAATTTTTGTCTCTAGATACGAAAGAAAATTCAAGTTACGAAACGCGAAATCTCAAAAATTCAAATAATGCGCGCTCAGCCACACACATTATACGCTTTTCTCAGACTGGATTTAAACTTTGTTCACATTTCTCTCTCGTTTAAACACTCAAACTTTCATAGATTTTCAACAAAACGTATTAATAGTGAAGTGTGGGGGGAAGCGGGAGGGGGGAGAAGACTGCACGGACACGTGTGCGCAGCATGACCCACGCAGAGCTGACAGCAGGACTAGACCAAGGTCTAAACCTGGACTGGACCAGGACTAAACCAGGACTAAACCAGAACTAAACCAGGACTAAACCAGGACTAGACCAGGTGGATTAAAGCGCCGCGTGCGGGTCTATTTCCTGGTTTCTCACGAGTCACAGCTGAGGCGAGCAGCGAGGAGGGGACCGCAGGGAGGAGGGGACCGCACGCAGTCTGAGCGCATGTGAGCGAGAGCCATGCAAGAGCCGCGGTGGTCTAGACCTCCTCTAGACCTGACCAGGTCTAGAGGAGGTCTAGAGGAGCCGCGGTGGTCTGGACTAAACCAGGACTAAGCCTGGACTAAACCAGGAGGAGCCGCGCTCACATGCGCTCAGACTGCGTGCGGTCCCCTCCTCCCTGCGGTCTCCTCCTCGCTACTCGCCTCAGCTGTGACTCGTGAGAAACCAGGAAATAGACCCGCACGCAGCGCTTTAATCCACCTGGTTTAGTCCAGGTTTAGTCCAGGTTTAGTCCAGGTTTAGTCCTGGTTTAGTCCTGGTCCAGTCCAGGTTTAGACCTTGGTCTAGACCTGCTGTCAGCTCTGCGCCGGGTCATGCTGCGCACACGTGTCCGCGCAGTTTTCTCCCCCCTCCCGCTTCCCCCCACACTTCAATATTGATACGTTCTGTTGAAAATCTATGAAAGTTTGAGTGTTTAAACGAGAGACAAACGTGAGAAAAGTTTAAATCCAGTCTGAGAAACCAATCAGGACGCAGAACACAATGTTACACTATAAAAAAAGTTACACTATAAAAAAAAGACTTGGATCGGGGCCTTGGAACGAATCAGGCTTTTTCCATTGAAATAACTACTCAACTTACGAATTTTTCACGTTACGAAACCACTTCTGGTACGAATTAATTTCGTAAGGTGAGGTACCACTGTATTTAAAAATTGCTGTATTTTTTAAACTAATTTTGTAGAGTTAAAACTTCGAATTAGATATCATAAATCTTTCTGGACGATCTAACAAAATCTTCCTAAGAGGAAAATTTGAAAGTTTGTCTCAAAAAAGTCCAGCCATTGCTTGCAAGTCTTTTTTCTTTGGGTGAGAGTGAGCTGATCATACCAGGTTGGTCCATCTTCCTTGGCTTCAATATTAAAAAAAAGTTCAATCCAAAACATTCAAAACAGGCTTATCTTCGAACATGTTTTCCAAAATCCTGATTCCAGATCTCAAACAAAAGTTTCCTTGGGTGCTGCTTACAGTGGGTGGGTTGAAGAAGTCATTTGTACCCCAGACTGTACTCCATTTAAGGTTTGAAATCATAATGCAAGATGCAGAAGATAAATGCATCCTCCCCATTCAAGTTCTGGCCAAAGGAAAGTCAAAACAAATCAGCTTTACCAGTCTGTAGTGCGGATCCAAAAAATCCACAAAGAGTATATGATTTATTTATGAACAGTTACCAAATAGAAAAAAGAAATAAAGCAACAAGAGTTCCCAGCACCCAAAACTGTCTTGTTGAACAAGAATGGCGTTTTTAAAGATCCCATGACATGGTACTTCTTGATGCTTTTATATGGCTCCTTAATGGTTCCCTAATACTGTAAATGAATCCTTCTTCAAAATCAACACTCAGTGCATGAGGAACAGAGATAAGATGAGAAAGAGTCATAAATATCTCTCTGGAACACTCCATTATGGCCGTTGTTTCTTGAATGCAAATGAGGAGGACAAAGATAGGCCAGAGTAGCGGGTGGGGGCGTGGCCAAACTCTCCGCTCTTTCCTCTTCAGCTGTGCTCTGGCCCCACTTCCGCGTTTTTGCGCAGAGGAAGAGATTTGAAGCGTTCCATTGAAAAATAAACACATTTCCACATAAAATAAAATTAAACCACTGCTGTTCAAAGGTCCAGAGGCTCAGATAAAGGACTTCCGAGCCTAGAAACACTCGGACGTGCCTCCAGGCAAATAAAAAAACGCATTTCGCATTGCCTAGCGCATTCGCAGTCCAAACTCTCTGGGCGTGATTTACAGAGACGCTGAGTACAGACAGATGGGGGTGGAACTGCATTTGCATTTCTTTTTTCGATCTGACGTCAATAAGGTGCCTTGTTCAAACTCGCCCGTTTGAGCTCCGATTTTTTGTAACGCAGAAAAGGATCGCAAATGCTCAGTTTAGACATTTCACAACTTTTAACCATGGGGGGGGGGGCTAAACAGGGTAGGGGAGCTCACATTAACGTTCAAAAACTTCAGAAAGTGAAAATTTCATGCCATGGGACCTTTAATGTTCAAAAGATAGATGGCAATGAAATACAGTATGAGTAAAAAAAAAAAGCATTATTATGTTCACTCTTGTTGTAACTCAGTGTGTTTATTCTCTCTGTGATGTTTCCATTAATGTTAATTTAAGACAGGAATCAAAAGAGGAAATGGATTATTTGAGAGGGCCCACAGCGAGGCACTCTTATCCAAACTGTATGAATTAATAATCAGGCCAAGGTTAAGTCTGGTTAATATTGAGCTACAGGGACAGGCTCAGCTCTGCTCTGATACTTCATAGCTGACAATCAAAACTTCAAAACTCATAATACGAGCTTGTGTAGAGAGATGGGTTCTACTAGTGATGTCTTCTTATTAGATATATCATGTGGGAACTGCAAATGCATTAAAACCAGCACAATTCTGCCCTTGAAAACAGTTTTAATAAGGTATTGTAGGTGAAGAGTATGGCCTAAAGTTATATTAGTTCATAAATTGTCATTTGAATCCTGTTTAGGGCCAAAACCTGACATGGCCAACAGTCTGGTTTTTGGGGCCAAAAGTTGATTTGACTGGAAATAAGATTTTAGGCTCTAATTTGTCAAAAACTTACAAATCCTACAAACTGGAAGAAAATGCCTCCAAACAGCCTCAAACCACCCAAGATATGAACACAACAGTCCATAATATGTTATTTAAAGCCTCCTTTTAGTCTAAACCTGACATGGTTAAAAGTCACGTCTTTTGCCAGGCCTGGACAAGTTGGTTTGGCTCAAATTTGACCACATAAAAAAAATACTAAATCAATGACACTAAATGCCTCCAAACAACCTCAAAGCACCCCAGATGTACAAGCCAGTGCATCATTTGTTTTTAAAGCCTGTTTAGGGCCAACATCTGCCAGGGTGAAAATACGCTTTTTTGTCATTTCACAAAAAACTGTATTAAATTTCAAAAATCCTAGCAGTCCTCAAACCACCCCTGTTGTACATATAAGTGCATCATTTGTCGTTGGAAACCAAAACCTAACATGGCCGGAAAAAAAGATACAGCACCAATTAAAGCTACGACAAGCACAGAGGTTAAAAGGACAGTTTACTTACAGCTCTGGAAAAAAATAAGAGACTAACGTAGTTTAAATTCCAGTGCAGCTTATCACCTGTTATGTGGTTCCTGGGCCAAAGGAGGTGTCAAGAATCATTCAAAAGACAGACGCTCTGACAGTGTAATACTATTTATTACAAAGTATAAGAGTATAGCCAATTACAGACAAAAAGTCCGGGCGCCTCGAAGCCAATCACAAGAGATCACCCCGAACAAAGGTTTTGCCCACATTTATAGCTTTCCTGGAGGACATCCCACAGTATTCTGATTACTTCTATGCGTTAGTGTAGACATCCGCTGAAGGTGAACAGGCTGATAGAGTTAACATGGGCGTAGTGATACGAGTTGAGAGAGACAATACGCAAATGCGAAATACGCTGCTGGATGTTTCGTGGACAACTGTTTCGGATGCAAATATATCACCTTTCTAACAAATGTTTTGTTTTGAGAAGAAAAACAAGCTTTATTTCATAAATAAAGCAGTAGCTCAGTGGTAGAGCGCTTGCCTGGTGATCCAGGGGTTGGCAGTTCGAATCCCGCTCTTGACGGGTGGACCACATGTGATCCAAGCTCCCACAGATGAGCGCTGCCATTGTGTCCTTGGGCAAGACACTTAACCCCACCTCGCCCCCAGTGTCTGTGGACACTGGTAGCCCCCATGGCAGAAGATACATCGAGGCCTGTGAGCCACCTGTGGGAGCATTCTCCAGCCGAGGTCCTGACCAAGCCGAAGCAAGAAGATGGTGGAGATGGTCCTGGGCGCGCCTCGGGTGCAGCCCACTGCTCCTGATGACAGGATGGGTCAAATGCAGAGGACAACTTTCTCTAAGGAGACAATAAAAGGCTTATCTTATCTTATGTTCCAGGGAAGTTACCGGACCTACCTACGTGGGCTCCAGAAAGCGATTTGAACCAGAGGTAAGCCGGTGTCAACACACGTAACTTTTAGAAGGAAACCCATACAGATTAACATAAATAAAAAAAAACACACTATCCCTTTAAAGATTTCCAGATGTTTATTAGAATTAGTGGTCTTGGGCCATCATGACAGATTAGAATGAACAGACCCTCATAAATTGCTTAACACTTAAAGGAACTGTATGTTCCAGGGTGGTAAAGGTTCAAAAGGTGAAGCAGATACTACTGAAGCAGACCACTGCAATTTTTTTCTGAAATCAGCATCTCTACATGTATTACAGCCATTCCATTCCAGCGTCTGTTGAATTCCAACACAAACACAAAGCTGAGCTACTTCAGTTCTTGCACCAGGAGTGGAATAAAGTCACCCAAGAACAATGTGAAAGACTTGTGGAGAGCATGCCAAGACGCATGAAAGCTGTGATTAAAAATAAGGGTTATTGCACCAAATATTGATTTCTGAACTGAAGTGTAAACATTAGTGTTATGTTGTTTTAAAGTGAATTTGATCTTGTTTCTTTGCATTGTTTGAGGTCTGAAAATGTGTATCTTTTTTGTTATTTTGACCATTTGTCATTTTCTGCAAATAAATGCTCTAAACCATAATATTTTATTTGGAATTTGGGGGAAATGTACTGTACTGTAGTTTATAGACTCAAACAAAAATGTTCCTTTTGCCCAAACACATATCTATAAGTAGTAAAATCAGAAAAACTGATCATTTTGCAGTGGTCTCTTATTTTTTTCCAGGGCTGTATATTGTATGTGACACTGTGGAACAATCCAGGCTGGCAAAACACCATGGTGACATAAAGGAACCACATACTGAACCTTAATTAGCCTATTTGAGACAGCAAAAGCAAATCAAAGCGAATTGTATCGAATTATGTGTGAATATGTTGGCACAAACTAAAAGGATTGCTCTGTCCATAACACCAGACTATTAGCATTCATGCAACACATATTTCATCCCAGTTTGTCTCTGCCACCGCAGTTAAAAACTGGCAGGTATCTGTGTGTGTGTGTGTGTGTGTGTGTGTGTGTGTGTGTGTGTGTGTGTGTGTGTGTGTGTGTGAACGTAGCCAGCCCTGTCCCCATCAGCGCTGTCTGTGGCTCACTCTGAACCCTTAACACCAGGTTAGTGTCAGCGAAATCCTCCATGTGCACAAGCGTGGAGACAGGACTTATGTCCCAGTCTGTCACTCCTCTCGTGTTACCGCGGCAACCCACACCTCCAGGTATTTAGCGGCAGATTTACAGCGTAAGGGGGATGAGAAAAGACGCGCTGTATATTTGGTTTATTTTGTAGCTGACAGAAAGTTCTTTACATAATTAGCAAAAGCCAAATGGTCTCCTTGCAATGTGCTCCATTTTGAGTTTTGCTTGTCTTAAGGTGTAAAACTTTTGTAGCATTTACAAATATGAAAAAGCAAATTAAGTTGAAACAATGCAGGTGGATGGGCAAAAAAAAAAAACACTTTAATACATTGACATGTCTTTAGTAGTTTAAAATAATAATTAAATAAAAGTATGTTGCACGTATTTGTGACATATCAGGAAACAGGGGAAAAAATAGATTGAGTCACTACCAACACTGGTGACAGTTCTGAAAATAGCTTGCAGCTAGCAGCCGAAACATGTCAACAAGGTAAATACACTTTACTCTATTGTCTTGGGTTTTTTGCTCCGGTATCTGTACTCTGTTCTTTGGTAAAGTACATAAGAAGACAAAATTAACATCTTTGGTTTAGATTGAGACAGGTTTAAATGTCTTGCTTCATTTTGTTGAACAAAAATCTTTTTCAGCTGGCTTCAAAATTCTTTTTTCTCATTTTGTAGAACAAGAAAACAAGATTAGAATTTTTATGAAAATATTTTTTGAGGTTACAACATGACAATTTGTTGTTTCCATATGAAAAAACACAAAAAAACAAAAAAGTTCTAGCCTCCAGTTTAGTTATATATTTATTTTTTGTCTGCAAATACTGTAAATCATTTGTGTTTTTTATCATATTAAAATAACTGCCACCGAATACAGTACCGTTTTTTTTTTTAATGATATGAATTTTTCATTTGTGTGTGCATACAAAACGTCAGGAACACAGAGCGGCGGTACGTCGCACCGGGTAACTGTTTTGCAGTGGCATGAGAGCGGTGGAAGCATAAACTGTGTCCGAATTCGAGGGTTGCAGCCTCCGCTGCTTTTTCAGCCGCTTTTTTGGCGGCTCCGAAGACTGCAAAAGCTGCAGCTCTCGAACTAGCCTCCGCGGACCGCAAGGCCGTTGCCGAAATGGGACACGGAGCGGCTCGCAGCGCCCAGACACGCTGCTAACGCTAATGCTAACAACACTTACCTCACAAATTACGCGCACGGATCAATAACCCTCGAATTGGAACATGGCTACAGTGTGTGTTGAGCGGTGAACAACATGGACGTTGTTAGAAACAGAGGAACTTATACTGAAAAGAGGAGCCGTGTCAGTTGTGTGGAAGTACTTCGGCTTTAAAAAATCTGATGCTGATCAAACAAACATATTCTGTAAATGTTGTCAGGCTAAAGTTGTAGCGACTCAGAGGCAGGGCTCTCAAGTTTTGAAGATGGGGGGGGGGGGGCATTTTTTCTTGAGGAGGGGGGGGGCAGGGTAGAATTAGAAGGTACTTTGTTAAAATGGAAATGCTTTTATAACAAAAAGTCCATATTATCATTCAATAATTCAATAATGCACAAGATAATATGTTATCACACACAGTCTTGGTTTAGTCCTGGTTTAGTCCTGGTTTAGTCCTGGTTTTGACCTGATTTAGTCTTGGCTTAGTCTTGGTTTAGTCCTGGTTTAGTCCCAGTTTAATCCTGGTTTAGACCCGGTTTAGTCCTGGTTTAGTCTTGGTTTAGTCCTGGTTTAGACCTGGTTTAGTCTTGGTTTAGTCCTGGTTTAGTGCCGAAATAGATGCAGAAATAATCTGATAATATGACTCACCCACAAGAACGCGGTCACTCCCGATAGTTTGCGTATCCATGTATGCACGTGTCACGGTCTTTAATAATCCGGAGCTCCGGAGAAAAGGACTTATCCCGAACCCGTGTCCCGAGGCGAGAGTTCCTTCTTACGTAGCATTAACGTAGCAAGTCTTATTCTCTTGGAAATGCCGCGTAAATATCACGCGGCTCGCTCACAGCTGATTGGCGAACAGGCGCAAACGCAACAGCGTAATCGTCATGATTGGTCGGAGCGCGATCGGTGCGTAATTATGCTGCAACATGATTGGAAGCTGGAGCGCAGTTCGGCCTATGATTGGCTCTTGGCACTGGCTATTTTGACTTAAAGACGGCGAATTTCACCAAAAGGTGAGGGATTTTCATGCCTGACTGATAAAATGCCACAAGGGATGGAAGAAGGGATGACTGTTTTAGAAGAGGGATGATTTTGAGTATTTTTTCCCACAGGGGGGATGCCATCCCCCCCATCACCCCTCAACTGGAGTACTGGTGTGCGAGTGACTTTTTTTCGCTGAAAACGCGCGGTGCCTGCATTAACTTACCGATTTTCTGGGCACAGAAGCGCTGTGAACAGTGGCTACAGTTTTGAATTGCTTTAAAAAAAATTCAGCGTGAGAAATACCATGTGTGGCGTGTGAGCGTGTGAACACGTCGAATTGCGTGTGTCACACTCTCAATGCGTGAGACTTGAGAGCTCTGCTCAGACGTCACTCAAAGACGCGTTTGCTAAGGGGACTGCCTACAACAAGAAAAGCAAACAGTGGAATGATATTACCAACGCTATTACTATCCATTTAGACATGGAACCACTTAATCCTGTTGAGAAAGGAGCTTCAAGGAGATGATTAAAGCACTGGACCCAGATATGTTTTACCAGGTCAAATTTACTGCAGTAATTATTCTCTAAATTATTAGGAAATGGGATTAACACCTAGTCATATATGGAAAAAAAAAAAATACTGTGATCTCAGTTTTTTGTCATACCACCCAGCTCTAGCCACAAATCTGTTTTGTTTGGAGGAAAGTGAGTTGGCAGTTCGAAGGCAGTCCATCTACTGCTTCATGGTCAAAACGCTGAACCTGAAAAGTTCCTAAATGTACCAAAGGGTTTATTTCAGCTTTGTTTATTTAGGCAATTTTACATTACATAAACACACACGTGCATTTCAGTAATGAACAGAGCTCAAAAGGAGAAAGTTGTTCATTTCACCGTTTGAAACTCAGGTCCTCCAGTTTTCATAGGCTGTAGTAATGCACAGCACTCTTAGTTTGGAATTAATGGAGTTTTGAGTGTCGTGGTTGCCAGCAGCTGTCATTACCACACTGACTGTAGTGTGATTGCTGCATTATTATTCTGTGGTAGTGTCTCAATTAGGCATAATTAAATGATGATCATGAGGATACAGCGGGTGAGTACTCAGAATGTGACCATCCTCTGAGCTCTTGTAATCAACTTCACAACTTCTGCTTTTAAATGCAAAACAAAGTAACCTGTGTGTATTTGTAGTGGCAACTGCTATAGTATAGTATATGATTAGTATATTGAATATATGATTAGAATATGCTGCACTTTAATTCAAGAAGTTTCACATAAACAAAGAATTCAAGCTGCTTTGAGCACAATTCATAATTTCAGTGTAGAGGGTATGTTCTGCTTCACCGACCACTGAATTTGTTCTCTAATTGTATTTTCTTAATCGGTAATGCAGGTAAGATTCTGCAGCGTAGTCATTTTGATACAAATGAAAAAATATCAGCTATACTCATCTATGTATCTCTCTATAGGAGATGCCAACAACTGTGCTGCATCAGCGCGGAAGTCAGAGGACTTGCTTCTGTTATTAAGTCGTTTCAGATCAATATTGTGATTTAATATGTCCTCCAAATGATGACATAAGGATCCATGGGTTTCATCGCTTATAATTTTATAGCAGACACAAGCACAATATGTCTTCTTTAATAGTTTATAACAGAAACTGAATTGCAGATTGATGTGTGAGCCTACGCTGTTTAATCACTGTGGAGTTTACCAACAGAGACACCGCAGAGTCTCCGGTCCTGCACCTGTCTGCTCCGGTCCTGTACCTGTCAGCTCTGGTCCTGCACCTGTCTGCTCCGGTCCTACACCTGTCTGCTCTGGTACTGCATCTGTCTGCTTCGGTCCTGCACCTGTCTGCTCCAGTCCTACACCTGTCTGCTCTGGTACTGCATCTGTCTGCTTCGGTCCTGCACCGGTCTGCTCCGACCCTGCACCGGTCTTCTCTGACCCTGCACCTGTCTGCTCCGACCCTGCACCTGTCTGCTCCGGCCCTGCACCTGTCTGCTCCAGTCCTACACCTGTCTGCTCCGGTCCTACACCTGTCTGCTCCGGCCCTGCACCTGTCTGCTCCAGTCCTACACCTGTCTGCTCCGGTCCTGCATCTGTCTGCTTCGGTCCTGCACCTGTCTGCTTTGGTCCTGCACCTATGTGCTCCGGTCCTGCACCTGTCAGCTCTGGCCCTACACCTGCCTGCTTCGGTCCTGCACCTGTCTGCTCCAGTCCTGCACCTGTCTGCTCCGGTCCTGCTCCTGTCTGCTCCAGCCTTGTACCTGTCTGCTTCTGTTTGCTCCAGTCCTGCACCTGTATGGTCCAATCCTGCACCTATCTGCTTCGGCCCTGCACCTGACTGCTTCGGTCCTGCATCTGTCTGCTTCGGTCCTGCACCTGTCTGCTTCGGTCCTGCACCTGTGTGCTTCGGTTCTGCACCTGTCTGCTCCGGCCCTGCACCTGACTGCTTCAGTCTTGCATCTGTCTGCTTCGGTCCTGCACCTGTCTGCTCTGGCCCTGCACCTGTCTGCTCCGGCCCTGCACCTGTCTGCTCCAGTCCTACACCTGTCTGCTCCGGTACTGCATCTGTCTGCTTCGGTCCTGCACCTGTGTGCTCCGGTCCTGCACCTGTCAGCTCTGGTCCTGCACCTGTCTGCTCCGGTCCTGCACCTGTCTGATCCCGTCCTGCACCTGTCTGCTCCGGTCCTGCACCTGTCAGCTCTGGTCCTGCACCTGTCTGCTCTGGCCCTACACCTGCCTGCTTCGGTCCTGCACCTGCTGCTCCGGTCCTGCTTCTGTCTGCTCCAGCCTTGCACCTGTCTGCTTCTGTTTGCTCCAGTCCTGTACCTGTCTGCTTCGGTCCTGCACCTGTCTGCTCCAGTTCTGCACCTGACTGCTTTGGTCCTGCACCTGTCTGCTCTAACCCTACACCTGTCTGCTCCAGTCCTGCACCTGTCTGCTTTGGTCTTGCACCTGATTGCTCTGGCCTTGCAGCCTTCACATTCTAAGTTACGCTACTCTTGTCTTCATGTTTTTACCCAGCATAAACACATCTTCTCATATTATTCTCTCTCATAATGAAACAATTACAATGGCTGTTATATATGGCTGTTGAAGATATTTGAGAAGTCAGGAAATAAGAGAGCCTTATTCTGGAGTTTATTTTGTTTGACAGACGTGGAGTAAAATAAGCTTGATTGTATTCTGTCCACACTTTAAACACCATCTATTAACATAACCACACACAGGGCTCTCTTGTGGTTTGGGTTTAGTGCTTCATAAATTATGTTGTAGATTGGTTTGCACATGTGCCAGTAGTTGTCTTCGTCTACAACCCCTAACGGGATTTCAAAAATGTCCAACTTATTTTTCTCCTCATTCTTCACTTGCTTGATTCAAGGACACAGTGTGCTGAGTTAGAAAGAACAAAGCACTTCAATCATCACATCTCTTCAGTAGTCTTTGTTTCGTGAAACGTTTTGGAAAGCTGTTTGAACTAGTCCAGTCCATTCCGCTAACTCCAAAAGTACAAATATCCGGTCAGAACATTCTCCGACTGTACGCTCATATTCAAGATTTCTGGCACCTTTTGATAATGACGCAGAAATAAAAAAAATAGTGCTTTTTGTGGTGCTCTGGTCCACGCTGTACAAAAGTGGAAACAAAATACTGTATGTGGTTTGAAGATCTCAGAACAAGACACAAGGGCTGTACAAATTTGTTAATAAAAATATTCATTGATACACGCTTGTTTCATGAATCTTGTGCAGTTAGTCCGGCTGTCGCAAAACACATACTGCTTAAAATTTCTCAGGATTGTTGTGTCACAGGTAAAACGTTAAAAACCCTGTGCAGTTTTTAAGCCCATAAATCATCGCCAGACTTTCTGTTTCTTTACAAAGCCATTATTTTGAATTTTAAAACATGAAATGCCAAAGCAGTGTTATAGTGTATAATTGCGTGTTCTTATCAAGAGATGACCGAGATTCAAAAAGGTTCAAATTTACCAAAAGTTTATTTCCCCAACAATATTTCTAATACAGAGCTCTGGGTCCAAATTTTTGCCCTGGTGCGTACGCCTACATACGACTTACAAAAAAGTGATTGCCCCTTCCCCCTCAGACCCAGATCGATATCCAATACAATCATTAATATTCAAATATGCAAAACGACATCGGATTCCACTCGCCCAGACACGCCCGCTCCTCTCAGTTTGGAGATATCCCCAGCTCTTAAAGCACACATCACATTCCAAAGACAAACAACCCCCCTTGTGCAGAAAACATTAATATGCTCCAGTGTTTTTTAAAAGTTCAAAACTCCATTCACAGCTTCCAGGTGCTGGTAACAGCAGTAACATTGAATAATACTGAGTTAAAGAAGGCCTGCAGGAGGTGCATGCTGGGAGCTGGGAGATGCAGAGGAGCAGATGCTGCTCTGTAATCTAACAAATATCTAGAGAATCCTGGCAAAAACATAACCTTATTCAACAGTTTGGACTATAACGAACTTAAAGAGCAATATTTTTCAACTCTTTTTGCGTGAATTGCAAGTGAGACTTATTGTCTGTGTTCAAGCAAGGCTTGGGCCTTTGTAGGCCTCAGATACCTCCACCATGCCACCAAAGGCTAACCACAACACCGAGGAGTATGTCACCATGTCTCAGGTGCGTGAATTGCTGGATCAACAAAAATACTTTTATAAAACCCTACTGGAACAACAAGAAAGGAGTTTTAAAACTTGTCTCCAAGTTTTTGTGGATTCATCAAATAAGAGAATTGATTACCTGACAATGCAAATGTATGATTTTAAACAAAGCCTAGAAATTACTCAAAAGGAATTTGATGATTATAATGATTATATTCTCTGCTTTGTCAAAGAACTGTAATGAATTCAGATCTGATCTGGACACAATCTGCAAAAGTCTTCTTGCATTTTCTGATAAGACAGAGCTTTTGGAAGATTAATCTAAACACAATAATATTGAGAGCATCAAGGAGTCTGGAAAAGAAAATGTGAGCGAATGTGAAGACAAAGTGAGAAAACTCTTTATGGAGAAACTGCAACTAGATCATCTTAAAATTGAATTGGATCGGGTTCACAGAGCTGGAAGGCCTACGCCTAGAAACTCAGAGAGACCTCGTCCTGTTGTGGTGAGATTTCTGAGACTGAAGGACGAACGGGCCAAGAGGCTAAAAGACACAGGGATCTTCATTAATGAGGATTTTCCTGAAGCTATCCGAGAGAAAAGGAAAGAACTTCTTCCAGCTCTGAAAGCAGCCCGGGAAAGAGGTGATGTGGCTTATTTAAAGTATGATAAACTGATTGTTCATCCACCTTGTAATTTACCTCACCCAGCTAATTCTAATGTTTAAGTTTTGATGTGATGGTCCTTCAGAGTATAATGTTTTGCACTGTTCTCTGTTAATCTTCGCTTGTTTTTCCCCACCATTTTACCCATGGATGAAAGCTCTATTTTTGCTAACAGACATTTTGATTCTACTGACTCGTATAGTAGTGAAATTGACCCTGATATACTTTTTTCTATTTATAATGCTTCTAACCTGTGTGATTATTATAGTGTAAAGAAGTTTAATGAATCTTTTTTATAATTTACCACCTAATGTATTTTCAACTTTTCAGCTAAACATACAAAGTTTATCTAAACATTACGATGAATTCACCCATTTACTTTATTCTTTAAATTATACATTTACTGTTATTTCCTTATCAGTAACATGGCTTACTGAAGACACATGTGATTTTTTTTAAGTTGACAAATTATCAATCATGCCATTTTGTGAGAAATAATAGAGCAGTCGGCGGTGTCTCTCTCTTCATTCAGAGCTATTATGAATTCAAACTAAGGAATGACCTAAGGCTTACTTCTGATAAAGGAGAAATAGAGTCACTGTTTGTGGAACTTTCTGGTTGTGATGAAAAGAATGTAATTGTTGGAGTCATCTACCGTCCACCAGATTTTGGCATTAAAGATTTTATTGAAAGTTTATCTAAAACTCTGGACTAACTAAATTCTGAAAATAAACTTTGCTGTGTTTTGGGTGATTTCAACATAGACATTTTAAAAGACAAAACGGTCTCATATACTGATGAACTTATAAACACGCTTTTCTCAAGTTATTTCTTCCCATTAATTAACAAACCAACAAGAGTGAGTGATAAGACTTCAACCGTGATTGATAATATAATTACAATTTAAATCATTAAAGTAAATCTGGGATTATTTATTCAGATTTGTCTGATCACTTTTCTATATTCCAACACTGCTCACTTAAGGTAAAGAGTACTAATTATGAAAAGAAAATCATAGTAAAGAGGAATATGAGCAAACATAATGTAGAATTATGTAGAAGAGTTTAAAATTAAGATAACCAATATTTCTTGGGATCAGTTGTATCTAGAGACAAATGTGGATGATGCATACAAGTACTTCATGCAGCAAATCAGAATAAATTTTTGTGATTCTTTCCCAGTTAAAAAAATGAAAGAAAATCTGAAGCCAAATAATCCTTGGTTTACTCCAGATTTGTTGAGAATGTTTAGAAAGAAAAACAAACTTTATAAAAAGTATCTATCCAATCCAACTCCTCTTACTCTTGATACTTAAAAAATACAGAAATAACTATGTACACTCACTAAGGTCTGCTAAAAAAAGTAATATTTTGCCCAAATTAACAAGACCTCCAATAATATTAAAGGTACTTGGAAGGTTATTCAACCAACTACTACAAAAGGATGTTACATCCACAAACACTAATATACCTTTAGTCTTTGTGAATGGTGGTATGAAACTCCTGCTGAGATAGCACAGAAATTTAACAATTTTTTTGTTACTTCTGGTTTAAAATTAGTAAAGAATATTTCAACCTCTTATGAAGATCCATTGGAATACATTCAATCCAGCTATCCTAAAATGATGTCTTTTCAGCCTCCTGATATCAATGAAATAAGTAGAATCACTGATGAATTGCTCGGCATGAATGCATTCCTGCCTTCCTTGTGAAGCAAATCAAACATTACATTTTGAAGCCACTTTCTTACATTATCTCACTGTCTTTAAGTAGAGGTGTTGTACCAGAGGATCTCAAGGTAGCCAAGGTCATTCCCTTGTTTAAAGCAGAGGATAGAGCCTGTTTCAATAACTATAGACCCATATCTATTTTACCCTGTTTTCCAAATTATTTGAAAAAATTGTTTACAAAAGCTTATTTACTCATATAAATAATAATAATTCAATTCTTTTATAAGTATCAATATGGCTTCCGTACAAATCACAGCACTTACATGGCTTTAATTCAATTAGTAGATGAGATAACTTCGGCATTAGACAATAATCAGTTTACTTGTATTTTTTTGGACTTGTCAAAAGCTTTTGACACGGTCAATCATACAATTTTACTTGCAAAATTACAGAAATATGGTTTTCATAACACAGTTTTAAAATGGCTACAGAATTATACTTCTAATCGATCCCAGTTTGTTTATATCAATGGTTGCAATTCTGAGAGAGTCCCCCAGGGTTCCATATTGGGTCCTTTATTATTTTTATTGTACATTAATGACTTGTGTAATATATCTCAAGATCTTACCCCAGTAATGTTTGCTGATGACGCTACTTTATTCATATCCAATTCAAATTTTAATGTTCTTATAAACCAAACTAATGCTGCTTTATCTGCTTATGCCAAATGGTTCAAAATTAACAAATTATCTCTTAATATAAAAAAAACTAATATTTTTTTGTGGCAAAACGTCAATTTCAACTAACCCTAATATCAAAATTCATTCAAGAAATAACTCGTGTCTCATCCACCAAATTTCTGGGAATCATTCTCGATGATGATCTAAACGGGAAAGAGCATACCGACTGGGTGACCAGAAAAATTAATAAATCTCTTGGTATTATAAGAAAAGTTTGTAAATTTCTGGACTCTAAATCTATACTTACATTATACTATAGTCTAATTTATCCTCATCTGTCATATTGTAATATAGTCTGGGCACTTTCTCAACTACTCTGAACAAAATATTAATGGTGCAAAAACGTTTTGTTCGTATTGCAACTCATTCCAGGCCATTAACATCATCTGCAAATCTATTTATTAAACTTAACATTCTTAATATATATGATATTAATATTTATCAAATTTGTATTTTTATATATCAAATTCTTTATAATCCAGTAACGATCCCTAAACATTTCACCTTTTACTTTAAAACCAATGCTGAGATTCATAGTTATAATACTCGTCAAAATTGTAATTTTCATGTTCCAAAATGTGTCACATCAAGAGCTCAGTTTTGCCTACAATACAGAGGCTGTAAACTGTAGAGCCAGTTTTCTCATCTGGTTAGTGACGGCATTCCAGAAACGTTATTTAAAAAGAGTTTGAGGAAATGTTTGTTATTTCATGATGGTGGTTGATAATCATTCAGTCGTGGGATGTTTTATTGTATTTTAATGCCTGACTGAATCAAATGTTTTTAATGTGTGCAAATGTAAGTCTTTAGTAATGCACAGCTATGTTTACGTTTATTGTATTCATAAGGTGAAGGTTTTAATATAAGCCGCTTTGGGGCTTTTTGCCTCTTCCTGCACCTACTTTTTATCTAATGTTTTCTTTTTTTTATTATGTATGTGCTAAATAAAATAAAAAAATAAATAATTCCAGAAAAAAAGATGTTTACCGCACACTCGCTTGACTTTCCTCTTAGTCCTTTATTGGACTTATTGGGCGAGTTCCCTCTAAGCCCAATAAAGGAATAAGAGGAAAATCAAGAGAATGTGCGGTAAACTTCTTTTTTTCTGGAATTAAGCAATGTTCTTTAACTCAATATTTATTCTAAAGTGCACATTTTAAATACATTTTATCCAGAAACGCTAAAATATGAACTGAAAAATTGCATGAATAACAGGCAAGAAAAGATTTTGGTCCAAACTTGTGTTAGCTGGGAATATTATGTAACTATATAACATTACTGTTGGGATTCCACTGCAGGGTTGTCATCTTGAGATGTTATTGCTTTGCTAGGAATAGTCCACACTTTCTTATTAAACATATCAATCATGTATTGATATTTTTGTTATATATATGTCTTCAAAACATGCATTGTACTATGAGTGAGCTTGACCTGTCACTTGGCGAGGTGGTGTTACTTGCTTGTCTCCATGGAGATAGAATAAAACACTGTGGAACATTATAGACAAGGCGATGGAGACAAGCAGGTAGAAAATTTACATAATGCACTTTTGTTATTTTTTTTCAATGTGCAATGGGTCTGTATTACGCTATTTTCTGATCTATGTTATAATGTTGTTTCCTCAAAACTCTGTTCCACCTTGTGTTTTCAAGTGGAATACAGGAAGTGCTCCACTGTGTTTTTAAATTCCATACACCTTCACCAGAGTGATTTGGATCATTTCAGCCCTGGAATTGCCAGTCTGTACTAAACTAAAGGTAAAATGTAGCTGTTAACTTGAAAACTACCTCTTCATGACATCATAAGGTGGAACGGAGCATTTGGAGCTTTGGAGATGCAGACAGACTAATAATCAAGGGTTACATAAACATGTGCAATATGTTTTTGGTATGTTTTTGATGAGGTAACAGCATTCTAACATGACTAAAAGCTCACAAGAGTTAAACTGCGTCCCATTTCTCTGTCTTACCCCTTCGTTTTACCCCTACCTCTTGGTTTTACGCGTTCATGTGAGGACAAGGGGTGTCCTGATTCTAATTCTGATCAAGGGCTAGGGTCACGACCGAGGGCTACATATTCCTTGAAACGAAGTAAGCTCTCGACCAGACTTGAAATGAAGGGGTACGCTTACAAGCTCAGGCAGGTTTTGGGATCAGGATGGCAGCGTCACATCGACCAGCCAAGGAGTCTCATAAATGTATTTTCAGCAGTTGTAAATATCGATTAACAGTTTAGCAGGTTTACAATTATGACGCTTATGTTCTACGTTACTTTTAGTGAACTGTTGTTGCGGTTTTAATTGTAGTGATGTCTGTGTAGCCGACGTTGTTTTCATTGAACTTTCATATATAAACAAGTTTGTTGTTCATATATTATTGGTACCCAATAATCCTTGACAATGGCAAGGGATGATGACACAAACGGGAATCGAGTGGTGTCCCATTTCTTAGGGGAACATTCGTACCCCGAGCCCTCTCAGCTCGGTATCGAGGGGCAAGACAAAGACGTAGATAAAGGGGTAGGGGAAGGGGATGTAATGGAATGCAGCCTTAATTTTGTGTAATATAGAACCTCTAAATGTATAACTTATGTCAACAGTGTTTACTCTTCCAGCCATCACACTATACTGAATGACATTATTGCACCCACCTGGCAAGTCTTCCCCACATGCTACTACTTTGCACTCATCACGACGTTACTCTTCACGTCAGCTAGGGCCCTTAGAAGCTTTTGGCCGATGTCTCTCCTTTCTGTCATCAGCACAAGCCAAACTGCCGGAGGACAATCTGGAACCTTTTACCACAATATAACCAGACCACAAAGTTGTCATAGTCTAATATTTGGCATACTGTGGGCCTCTATGTAATGGGTGATGACACAAATGGAGCTCTTATAGACAAACTCCACTGCACGCTGCTTTCTCTCTTCTTCTACTTGTACTTTCATTTAATCTGGCTGGATATCAGCAGTAGTGGAAGTACTCAGTTTTGTTATTTAAGTTAAAGTACAAATATAAGAGCTAAAAATACTCAAAATCTACTTAAAAGTGCACTATGTAACTTTTTGATTGGGGGTCTGTCGTCTTCTTGTTTCTATGGAAATGTCATTGCTCAGTTTTGAATATTCCACTGTATGACATTAAACAGATGTACCTCACATGTATTCAATTACAGGTGGTTTTATAGCTAAAAAAATGCCTGGAAAAATGGGAATTCTGACTGTGAGCGGGGTCTCCTCTACAGATCTGACCTATAACTTGCCATGGTTTGGTCTCCATGAAGATAGAAAAGTTTAATGCCATACTATGAAACATTTCAGACAAAAAAATAACATCTCCATGGAGAAAAGCTTTTGTCGGGACCTCAATCAGAAAAGTTATACAGCGCCCCTTTAAGTAAAAGTACAGATACTGGAGCAAAAAAACAACAAAAAAACAAAAAACAAATCAGATCAGGTGAAAATATCTACTCAATTAAAATGATCAAAGTACCCATTTAAAAATGTACTTAAAGAGTAAAAAAAAAAAAAAAAAAAAATTCAAAAAAAAAATCTAATAAATATTGTAGTTGATTTTATTTGTATATTTTCGTTTGGAATCATGGATTCTTACTTTGAATTGTGTCGCCTCCCCACAGATCTGTCTGTTTGTAACTTGGCTTTGTGCCTGTCTCCAGAGATAAACTTTTCTAAACTTTTGTCCAGTTGACAAATTGAATTTTTTTGTGAGGGTTTGTGAGTAACATGGGGCCTTTAATTTAGATTTTAATGATTTTAACAACTACCGACCAGTGTCTAGCTTACCATTCTTAAGCAAGATTCTAGAGAAACTTGTCTCTATCCAATTAAATGATTTTCTAGATGATCACAACATTTTGGAAAAATTTCAGTCTGGTTTTAGGGTGAACCACAGCACCGAGACTGCCTTGGCAAAGATTTTGAATGACTTTAGAATAAATTGTGACTCTCAAAAGGTGACTGTGTTGGTTCTGCTGGATCTGAGCGCTGCCTTTGACACAGTAGACCACATGAATCTTTTAACTCGCCTAAAACACCTCGGCCTCTCTGGTGCTGTTCACAAATGGTTCACGTCCTATCTCACAGACAGAACATTTATGGTAAGTATGGACACATACTCCTCCAAGATCCATAAAATCACATGTGGTGTCCCCCAGGGTTCCATTTTAGGCCCTGTGCTTTTCAACTTGTACATGCCCTCCCTTGGCGGCCTCATCAGGAGACATGGAATCAATTTCCACAGCTACGCAGATGATACGCAGCTTTACATTTCCGTGTCTCCTGATGACACCAGGCCAATGGATGCTCTTTTTAACTGCATTCTAGATATCAAATCCTGGATGGCAAGAAACTTTCTCCAGCTTAACCAGGACAAAACTGAGGTTCTAGTCATCGGTCCTGAGGCCCAGAGAGAGAAACTTTTATCAAAACTACAAGCACAGTCTTTTAACCCATCTCCTCAAGTGAAAAACCTGGGCATCATTTTTGACTCTGAGCTGACTTTTATCCCACACATCAAGAACATCACAAAAATAGGTTTCTATCACCTAAAAAACATAGCCAGAGTTCACCCTATTCTCTCTCAGGCCAATACGGAGACACTGATGCATGCTTTTGTCACCAGCCGTATAGACTACTGTAATGCCCTGCTCTCTGGTCTTCCCAAAAAGAGTATTTCAGGTTTGCAATTATTACAAAATTCAGCAGCACGTGTCCTGACTAGGACCAGAGGGCGGGACCACATTACACCGGTCTTAAAATCTCTGCATTGGCTCCCTGTGAGTTTCAGGATAGATTTTAAAGTTCTTTTACTGTTTTTTAAATGTCTTAGGGGCCTTCTTATCTTGGGCCTTCTTATCTTTCAGAACAGCTTTCCCCTTACGAACCTTCACAGGCCCTGCGCTCCTCCGGCAGCAGGCTCCTGGTCAATCCCAAAGTCAGGACACACACTCACGGAGAGGCGTCTTTTCAGTACTACGGCCCTCGTCTATGGAACTGCCGGAGGACCTCAGGGCTGCAGAGAACGTTCATGTTTTTAAGAGTGGGCTCAAGACTCACCTGTTTAGCTTGGCCTTTGATTGACTTCCGTCGTCTGTTTGCTTGTCTTTTGTTTGTTC
Organism: Paratrypauchen microcephalus; assembly: GCA_036785185.1. Classification (NCBI taxonomy): domain Eukaryota; kingdom Metazoa; phylum Chordata; class Actinopteri; order Gobiiformes; family Gobiidae; genus Paratrypauchen; species Paratrypauchen microcephalus. The sequence goes on from JAVJIX010000011.1 coordinate 9,764,041, forward strand.
TTTTCTTTGTTTGCTTGTATATCTGTTTGTTGTTTGTTCGTCTGCTTGTTTGTCTGTTTGTTTTTTGGGGTTTTTTTTGTTTTTTTCCTGGCAGCACGGTGGCTGAGTGGCTAGCACTCATGCTTCACAGCAAGAAAGTTCGGGTTGCCCGGGCCTTTCTGTGAGAGGCTGCATGTTCTCCCCGTGTCTGGGTGGGTTTCCTCCAGGCACTCCGGTTTCCCCCACCAACCTAAACATGCACCATAGGTAAAATCCTCCAGCTTAGGGCCTGACCAAGCCTAAATAACAAAACAAAATCATGGGGATGGTCCCCGGGTCAAATATAGAAACAACTTCTCCTGTGCGAGATCAATAAAGGTCAATCTTCTAATCCTTGACCACTGTAAGGCGCTTTGTGTTACAATTTTATATGAAAAGCGCCTTATAAATATTGTTTGTTTGTTTAAAGCAGGGTTACAGTTTATTCTTGTAAATTACTTGACAGATGAGATTGTAAAAGCAGTGTTCATTTAGGCTGCGTTCATGTGCTAGAATTTAATGATGTCATAATTTCAGATGGAGGGCAGGGGCCTGTATAACTCTATGAAAGATTCACGGTTTTTGGTAAAACAGCTAAACTTATGGTCCAAAAATGCTGAACCTCATCATTATTTGTTTGGGATTGGCTCCACAAACTTGCCACATTAACTTTATGGCTCAAAGTCCCTTGAGCTGACAACAATTAAGTCTTTTCATTTCACTTTTATTTATTTATTTAAACTAACAAAGGCAGAAGACATGTAAAACCTTGTGTCAGTTTTTGTTTTGTGTTGATAGGCCAAGTTGATTTTGCATAACAGGTCTGCTTTAACACACACACACACACACACACAAAACTCTTTTCAACCCACATCCTTTTACTGACAGAGGATTGTCTGTAGACCTCTCCATTAAAATTCATTATTGGCGATTCTTGGTTAATTACATCAGATTTTTTGGATTGGATATCTTATTTGATTTTGTATTTTATATTTTATTACAACTTGTTCTATTTTATTCTGATTTGTACATATACATTTATTATTATTTTTTATTTTTATAACTATGTCTCATCTGACACTGGTCTATTGTTCTTTGGTTGCTATTCCATCTATTTTTTGTTACCCTCTGTTATATATTATGTTTGATGAGGGAGCTACTGTGTCCAAACAATTTCCATTGTGGATCAATAAAGTTTGTCTAAGTCTAAGGTCATTTTCACACCTGCCTTGTTTGGTATGTTTAAAATGAACCAGAGTTCGTTTGCTTTGATTCGGGCCTTTTGGGCTGGTGTGAATAAAAACCAAAAATATCGAACCGGAGCAAACAAGCGAACCAAGACCACCTAAAAAGCTCGGTCTCTGCACGGTTCCATTCGAATCCTGGTGTGGTTCATTTGAGGTGAGAATGCAGACCGGACTTGATCCAACACAAGTTGGCTTTTTGTACTTAAGGAGCTCCCATCGTATGTCGAGCATTATGGGAAACCGAGGCTTACGAAACGAAACTTACGAGGCTTACTTACGTTTTGTGTGAAGAGCAAGAGTCACAACTTGATGCGCGCACATGAGCGCTGTCCTCCATAGCCGTCTTGCCCTGTGTCTTTGTCGTTTGGAAATTGATTGTAAAATAGTCTAAACCTCACAATGCTGCTCAAACATTTGTGCGAACTGTAAAAACTGTGCAAACCATATCGCTAAGGCTAGATTGAAAACGGCACGTAACACCATTATTCTCCTCCTTTCGTGTTTGGACGCGGCATTTTGACACGGCTCATTTCTGTCCAATGGCTTGCTTTTGTTTTTAGATGTTGGTCCACTGCAGTGTGAAAGCGAACCGCACCAAAATTTAAAAAAAATAAAAATTAAAAAATTTGGTCCGGACCAAAGCAAGTGAACTGCAAGTGACTTTCCTGGTATGAAAACGACCTAACTCTCCATAGAGATAAGAGACCTTTGATGCCAGATTGTGGAACACTGTAGGTCAAGCAATAACATCTCCATGGATACAAGCAGTTTGTAGACCCCCGACCAGAGAAGTTACACAGTCCACCTTATGTTTACCTGTCCAGCCAGAACCACACACTTTGAAAAAACTTTACAAAGACGAGTGCATCTGGAGCTGTGTCCTGTCTCCCTGATTTCAGAGGGCGTGATTGACAGGTGGATTAACCAATCAGAGAGACGCATGCTCCGTTTGCGTCAAAACCATGGCTGCTTACACGTAAAAACAGAGAAAATTCTAGGCTACATAAAGGACACAGGGAGGATTTTTACAGAATCAACAATCAAAGCACTAAACTATGACTTATTCTAGGTCAAAGAAGTTACAGTGCCGTGAAAAAGTATTTGCCCCCTTCCTGATTTCTGTGTTTTTTGCATATTTATCACTCAAAACATTGTCAGATCATCAAACCAATTTTAATATCACACAGAAACAACCCAAGGAAAGACAAAATTCAGTTTTTGAATGATGATTCCATTTATTAGTGCACAAAAAAAAATCTAAACCTATCTGGCCCTATGTGAAAAAGTAATTGCCCCCTTAATCTAATAGCCAGTTGAGCCTCCTTTGACAGCAATAACTGTAACCAAACGTTTGCGATAATTGGTGATGAGTCTTTCACACCGCTGGGGAGGGATTTTGGCCCACTCTTCTATGCAGAATTGTTTCAATTCTGCCATATTGGAGGGTTTTCTTGTATGAACTGCCCGTTTAAGGTCACACCACAGCATCTCAATCGGATTTAAATCCGGACTTTGACTTGGCCACTCCAAAACCTTAATTTTGTTTTCTTTGAGCCATTCAGAGGTGGACTTGCTGGTGTGTTTTGGATCATTGTCCTGTTGCATGATCCAAGAGCGCTTGAGTTTGAGGGCACGAACTGATGGCCGGACATTCTCCTTCAGGATCTTCTGGTAAACAGCAGAATTCATTTTTCCGTCAATCACAGCAAGTTGTCCTGGTCCTGAGGCAGCAAAGCAGGCCCAGACCATCACACTGCCACCACCATGCTTTACTGTGGGCACCATGTTCTTTTTATCAAATGCTGTGCCATTTTTACGCCAGATGAAACGGGCTGCAGACCTTCCAAAAAGTTCAATTTTAGACTCATCGGTCCACAAAATGTTTCTCCAAAAGTCTTGAGGGTCATCAAGGTGCTTTTTGGCAAAGGTGAGACGAGCCTTTGTGTTCTTTTGTGAAAGCAGTGGTTTTCTCCTGGGAACTCTTCCATGGATGCCATTTTTGGCCAGTGTTTTTCTAATGGTGGAGTCATGAACACTGACCTTAACTGAGGCCAACGAGGCCTGTAGTTCTTTCGATGTGCGTCTAGGTTCTTTTGTGACTTCCTGAATGAGCCGTCGTCGCACTCTTGGAGTAATCTTAGTTGGTCGACCACTCCTGGGAAGGGTTGCAACTGTTCCCAGTTTCCTCCATTTTTGAATAATGGCTCTGACAGTGGTTCGCTGGAGCCCCAGAGCTTTGGGAATGGCTTTGTAACCTTTTCCTGAATTATAGACTTCTATCACTTTTTTCTCATTTGTTCTTGAATTTCTTTGGATCGTGGCATGATGTGTTTGTTCTTGAGATGTTGTAGCCAACTTCACTTTGTTTGACAGGAACTATTTAAGTGATTTCTTGATTCAACACAGGTGGTGACAATCAGGTGTGGGTGTGGCATGTAGAACTGAACTAAGTTTTCTCAAAACTGTGGTTAGTCACAGTTAGTTTGTGATTTAACAAGGGGGGGCAATTACTTTTTCACATAGGGCCAGATAGGTTTAGATTTTTTTTGTGCACTAATAAATGGAATCATCATTCAAAAACTGAATTTTGTCTTTCCTTGGGTTGTTTCTGTGTGATATTAAAATTGGTTTGATGATCTGACAATGTTTTGAGTGATAAATATGCAAAAAACACAGAAATCAGGAAGGGGGCAAATACTTTTTCACGGCACTGTATATATTTCGTTTTGAATGTTAGAATTTTTGAGAGGAGATGTCTTCTGCGTTCGAGGGATATGTGCTACAAATTAACAGCTGTGGTTGGATCTACAATTTGAGTTTTTCATGCTCTGTGCAGGCCCAGTCACTTCTGGATTTGAACAGAAAGAAGGGACTGGCTGCTCAGGCAAACATTAAGTTCAGTGCTTTACTACTTTTTGTCATGGGTTTGTACAGAATAAATGTGAAAAATGATGTCCCAGCTGCAAAAACTTAAGTGTTTTTTATTTAGAGCCCAACAATTCAAAGTGCAATATTTACAGCACAAGATGCAGTCCATAAAAACTATCCACTTATTCAGACCAAGGACAACCACCCGCACCTTAAATACCTCTTAGCATATGCTCATATCTCTTGGAATGACATGTTTCTGTTTATGAATAGAAAGCTTGATACAAACCTACAACTGAATGTAAAACATGTACTAAAAATAAATGCCGAACTTGCTCCTTATCCTATCAGAAACCCAAATCTGTATTTCAGTCCCTCTTGTCCTCCTATATAAACTCTCTAAAGTATTGCACAAATCCAAAAGCCATAAAAACAAAAGCAATTTCTATGGAATTTGAAATATAAATTGGAAATGTATTGATAATTTCTATATATGTGAAACATCTCTCTCTGCAATGTAGAGACTCTCAAGTGTGTGTATATATGGTTGAATATATCACCCCTACTGCAATATCTGAGCAAGACTTGCAACAACTTGGATAACTAATGTGTAGTACAGCACTTTTTTGCACAAATTTTTGCATTATTTTTTATACTGGGTTGTAAATATCCTGTTGTGTTGTGTATATATCGTACTTAAATGTCTGCACTGAAGTGAGATGCTTTCAATCTCATTGTGCGTATGTATGATGTAAATTGTACATATGAATAGTGACAATAAAAGGCATTCTATTCTATATTTTACGGAGCCCGTAAAGGCTCACAGAAAATCTTTTTGGGGGGTGTCAATAAAGCGTGCGCTCACTTTGCAAAGCATGTCCTTGTTTTGTGAAATCGCGTCCTCATTTTATTAAGTCGCGCATCCGTGTAAATACCTAAATCGTGGAGTTGTCGTACTAAAACAGTGTGTTCGCTAAAATTGAGTCGTGCCCACGTTTATATACCTCGTGAGCACAATTTACTAAAGCGTGGCCACGATTTCAAAACGAGCACACATTTTATACATCTCGTGTACACATTTTGCGCAAATTTAAACGAGCGCATTTTAGATAGACGAGGGCACGACTTCATACAGCGAGCGCATTATTTATTAAACCAGGGTGCACAATTTAGGTAAACGAGCGCAAGTTATATTTAAACAAGCGTGTGATTTAGTAAACTGAGGGCACGCTTTACTTACACAAACGCGCAACTTAATAAAAGGAAGGCACGCTTTGCAAAGTGAGCGCACGCTTTCTTGCCACCCCTCAAAAAGATTTTTCCCTGAGCCTTCCCGGGTTCCGCAATATTTGTATAATGCATAATGCAGAAATTGCACATGCTGAGCCCTATGAATATGAATTCTTAAGCCTCGAGCATTGTTATTGTTTATACCATTGTATATTACATTGTATATTTGAAATGAAAAAAACAAAAACAAACTCTTAGCCCCTCCCCCTGGCCTAACCAATCAACAAAACACAGGGTTTTAAGTTTTAACTTGGCAAAAACTGTACTCATAACCATAAAGCAAATTGTATATCAACATAATACAAATGACTTAACTAACCCCCCCACCCACCCCCACCCCCACCCCCACCCTCCCCACCCCATATGGTTATTTCTTTATTACCTTTAATTGCAAGAAAATGGAATAAACACACAAATGACTAATAGAGCATTTTCACGTGAACTCATAATCCGTAAACCCGCCATCTTGGAGATATTTGAAACACCGCGAACAGTGCATTTATGCTGCAAAGTAAAAAAAAAAAAAAAAGGCAAACTGATCAACTATTGTCAGGTCCTAGGCTGTCACAATAGACCGGACAAAGAAAAACGCCTGCAGTTCTATCGATTACCTAAAGTAGTGACCAACCAGGACTAAACCAGGACTAAACCAGGACTAAACCAGGACTAAACCAGGTCTAAACCAGGACTAAACCAGGACTAAACCAGGACTAAACCAGGGTGAACAGACAAACCCTGGTCAAAGGAAAGGAGATTGTGGATCGCCAGTCTCAAACAGAACTTGGATGGGAGAAATCACGACAACATTCGCATTATGCTCAGCACATTTTGCAGCCGGTAGCCGTATCTTAGCCGTATCTTAGCCGTATCACACATGCATCACAATAATGCTTGTCTCCAGTTTTCCGCAATTTACGCTCTCGTACCAGCCACAAACAAACTGGTTGTTGCCTCCAGACCTTTAGAGCTCTGAAGGTCTTGTGCTGTATAAGGGCTTGGGGAGAAGACCAGGTAGTTGACAATATCGGGATCGCTTACAGCAGCAGAATCAACAAATCGCCACTGTCATTCAACAAACTTGAATCCATCTCATATGGATCTTCTTGCCCAATTAATTTGAGTTTCTTCATACAACACTTCTTTTCATTGGCATCCAACTTATCCCTATACAGCTGGTCAACTGTGTCAGAACTTTTGGATTCTGATGTGGAAGGTTTCTCGCGAAATTTAGATTTTTTTTCTGCATGGTTACTATATAAACACAAGTAATTTTGAGCGTGTAATGCATCCAAGATGGCTGCACATACGGGTAATCGTCCTGTTTTTCCGTGTTCGTGAAAACGATTTATAATAGCTGAGCCCATGGTCACATGGTCCAAAGCGCGCCACTAAGCACAAGCGTGAAGACGGATACAGGTAAGAAGCCTGTGTGCGCCCTCGAACACATCAGGGGGGTCCAGGAAGTGGGGAAAACAGTTTGTAGGAGTACAGGACCGCGGGACAGATGTGCGGACCTGTGGGGAAACAAACAGGGCTGCTCCGTGCGCTTCACCGGATAAGGCGCACACTCAGGTCCGAGAAAGACGTGCCTTTCGGGGGATGACGGGGCAACTAAAGGGCGCTCGGTCATACTTTCACTTTGTTACGTTTCATCACTGGCGATAAGCTATCAAAGGACTGACCTGCTTACCTGTACAGGGGGTCCTCGGGTTACGACGGTCTCGGGTTACGACGTTTCGTGGTTACGAACGCGCCCCCATTAAAAAAAATATGTATATATTACGCGTCATTCCGTCTTACACGGTTTAGCGTGGTAAAAGATGTAAACAAACGCACGCGGCGCGCGGCGCACGGCGGAAGAATACGCTCTGTTGTGGTTATAGGGAGAAGAAGACAGCCTCGTGTGCGTGTCCAATGTGGGCGGAAGTACCTGATGTGGGCTCTGATCTGCTCCTATGAAAGCGGCAGTGATAAACAAGCATCGTAGTGGTCTAATTATTGAGATGGAAAGGTTATTGGTGCTTTGGTTGGAAGATCAAAGGCAAAATCCGGTTTACGACGAAATTCGGGTTACGACGCGTCTTAAGAACGGATCAACGTCGTAACCCGAGGACTCCCTGTACATCCAAACACTACTGGGTTTCTTAAAGGTCCCATGGCATGAAATTTTCACTTTCTGAGGTTTTTGAACGTTAATGTGAGCTCCCCTACCCTGTTTAGCCCCCCCCCCTGGTTAAAAGTTGTGAAATGTGTAAACTGAGCATTTGCGATCCTTTTCTGCGTTACAAAAAATCGGAGCTCAAACGGGCGATTTTGAACAAGGCACCTTATTGACGTCAGATCGAAAAAAGAAATGCAAATGCAGTTCCACCCCCGTCTGTCTGTACTCAGCGTCTCTGTAAATCACGCCCAGAGAGTTTGGACCGCGAATGCGCTAGGCAATGCAAAATGCGTTTTTTTATTTGCCTGGAGGCACGTCCGAGTGTTTCTAGGCTCAGAAGTCCTTTATCTGAGCCTCTGGACCTTTGAACAGCAGTGGTTTAATTTTATTTTCTGTGGAAATGTGTTTATTTTTCAATGGAACGCTTCAAATCTCTCCCCCTGTGCAAAAACACGGAAATGGATCAGCTGAGAGCTCAGAGCCGAGAGCGGAGAGTTTGGCCACGCCCCCACCCTCTACTATAGGCCAGCTCTTTTCTCCTCATTTGCATTCAAGCAACAACGCCCAGAATAAAGTGTTTGAGAGAGATATTTATGACTCTTTCTCATCTTATCTCTGTTTCTCATGCACTGAGTGTTGATTTTGAAGAAGGATTCATTTACAGTATTGGGGAACCATTAAGGAGCCATATAAAAGCATCAAGAAGTACCATGTCATGGGATCTTTAAAATAATCCTAAAATAAAGTTATCAAAAAGGGGAGCATTGTCAGATAAGCCATAAGCTGCAGGCTGGCAATTACGCACAATGACTAAAGAGCTATTAACCCTGGTGTTTTATACTGCTGCTTGCTAATATTAATAGCTTTAACTGGACTCCTAAGGGTGTTTTCATGGCCTAATTCTGTCTGTGCCATGCAAAGAAACAGAGCGCTTTGGTGTAGAAAGACAAGATAATTTATAAGCACGTCTTTTAGGGAACAGGGTGTTAAATCTCAGACTAATTATGCCCCAAAATTAAAAACACAGAACAGGCGTTTTCTTTGAAAGGTTCTATATTGTGACTCATGTAAGTTTTCACAATGTTTAAAGGTTTAGTATTTGAAATCGTATACAGTATATGGATGGAAAATACAGTCTCAAAACAGTAGAGGAATTCAAATATTTAGGAGTTGTTCTGGATCCAATTTTTTGTTTTAAAAAGCATGTAAAAAAAAAAAAAAAGGTTTCTAATACTTTAAAATATAATCTGTCTGTGTTTAGACACATTCAAAACAAATTTACCAACGATGCTGCAAAAGTGTATCTGGATGCAATGATTATCTCACATATGAATTATTGTATATCTTGTTGGTTTCAAGCATGTGTGACAACAACAAAACCTTTAAAGTTATTTCAAAGCCATCAAAGAATGGAATAAATTGCCACAAAGTCAAAAACTTTCCTCTGACATGAAAAACTTTTAATTTAATGTTAAGAAAATATTATTAGAGAATCAGCAGTGTCAGCATTAAGAATGGTAATTGGTGTGATATAACCTTGGTGAGATTTTATTGTAAAATTGTATTGTGTAGTAATTGGTCATTTGTAGTGTGTGTGTGTGTATTGATTGATTATTATATTGCTTAGATTTTATATTGTAATTCTTACCTGCTCAGGGACTACAGGTGGAAACTAACTTCAGCTATAATCTGGTGTAAAGCATCTTTAATGTTTTTGCACATTGTCCCTGTCAAATAAACTAATAAAAGAAAAGAAAGAAGTGCCTATGGCAGGTGAGACTCCTCATTTTCCCAATCTGACCTTTTTACGTTTAAAATTTCACACTAGGGAATCCCTATAAAGTCATTTTGGTTTAGGCAATTACATTGAAAACTCATTTGGCGACGGACAACCTCCCCCCTTGTGCTGCAGAGCTGCACTCGCTCAGTTTAGGCTGTTGGTCATTGTCCAAACACCACCTGGACCCGACCTGGACACACAGCAAGAGGCAGAGCTGCAGACCTCCACAAGTGGGAGAGCCCTAGGCAAGGGAAGTTTATTTTTATAGCACAAGGAAGACATTAAAATCACAACAAATAAAATAAAAAATATAAATCATCATCATAAAATTAACGGCAGTAGCTCAGTTGGTAGAGAGTTTGTCCACTGATCCAGGGGTTGGCAGTTCGAATCACGATCTCGACAATGGGTTGAGCGGTTGGATCCACTGACCCGTGGGATGGTGGTGCAATCCCAGCTCTCAAGCTCCCACAGATGAGTGCTGTCGTGTCCTTGGGCAAGACATTTAACCCCACCTCGCCCCCAGTGTCTGTGCACACTGGAAGAGCCCCCGTGACACAAGTACATCAAGGCTGGTTGCATCAAGCGACGTGGGGCCGTGGACCCACCCGCAGGAGGATCCATGGGGGCTGATGCACTGTGATCTGGGCAGCGGATCTGTCTGGACCGTTGTCCCCGTGACCCAAAAATACAGAGAAAGCAGAAGAAAATGGAAAAAAAAAAAAAAAAAGATCATAAAATTAACATTAAAAGAGACAAGTTTAGAATGAAAACCCTTCAGCCATGTGCACAGCTAAACAGAACTGTGTTGAGCCTGGATTTAAACATCAGAGCAGAGGCCTGCCTCATATGTTCTGGAAGACTGTTCCAGGTTTTAGCTCCATAAAACTGAAACGCTGACTCCCCGTGTTTAGTCCTGACTCTGGCCACCAGCAGGAGGCCGGTCCCTGAGCTCCTCAGAGTACGAGATGTACGAGATGGTTCATATGGCACAGACCTGTGCAACAGTTTTGTTTGTTTCACCATTTGCATTTAATCGCTTGTTATTCATTCATTCATTCATTTTCTTCCGCTTTTCCATTTTCTGGGTCGCGGGGGCAGCAGTCCAAGCAGTGCTCTGCTGCCCAGAACACAATGCACCAGCCCCCATGAATCCTTCCGTGGGTGGTGGGTCCACAGGAGGACGGCTCACGTCACAACAGGCCTTGATGTATCTTCTGCCATGGGGGCTACCAGTGTCCACAGACACTGGGGTGGGGGCTACCAGTGTCCACAGACATCGCTTGTTAGTGAAGTTAAAATTACACATCCACACAACGAAAGAGTGCTGTTTTCTGTTATTTTCATTAGTTGTGTGTAGTGTGAAGTCTAAATTGTGAGATCAAGTATCACATTGCATTCCTTTTGATTTTAGGAAAAAAAAAAAACTATTCTGAATACAACCAAATTAAAATGTAACTGTACCTGAGTGTTACTGATAATTAGTATTCTGGGTATGTACTCTGAGTATGTAGCCTATAGAAGCCATCCAGAAGACGCAAGTTTGTGCGTCAGAGGTTGAATGACTGGGATAGTGGGTTTGTCTCGGTAGAATAGACACACTGCTATTTTCTTTAGCGCTCATATGAGACTTCATGTCAGTGACTCAGGATGTGCAGTATGTGCAGTTTCGTTCACTTTTTCTTTCTTTCTTGTAGATTAGAGCTACTTTATATTTACCTTACAGCATAAATTGATATAATTTCACATCATATAACTATAAAACTACTTTGAAGTGGACATTATATAGACCGACATTGCCAAAAGACAAAATTACGCCCAATTTCAGCATTTATGGCTTTGAAGGCAAGTAAAGTAAAGTAAAGTAACCATTATAAGTGTAGTGCTAGGTATCAAACACAATGCAGATGTACCTGGCTTTAGTATACGTGTATTGGTGTATTGTGTTAGATCAGACTCAGCGGGGCGTCAAAAGCACAGCAGTGTATAAGCTGACAAAAACAAATGACAAAAGGGAGAGTGTGTGAGGGCAGATGAAAAAGGGACGCACACTGGAGCAGGCCTGTAGCTCGGTGATGGATGGTTTAACATTAGCATATTTGTTATCCATTAAGGTTAAGACTACTTTGAAGTGACACACAGAAAGCTGCTAAACCTCCCTTATGCAATCTATTAATAAGAGTGACCTGAGAAAACGGATTAGCCCAGGGGATTATGTACAAGTGAAAAATGACTGAAGAGTCGATGAACTTAAAGGTGCGCCGTGGAATTTTTCAAGTGGATCATATGCTTTTCTCCATGGAAATGTTATTGCTTTGTTTCACAGTATGGTTAAACCTTTTTATCTTCACGGAGACCAAAGAAGACCATGTTACAGATAAGATCTGTGGAGAGGCGACCCCGCTCACAGTCAGAAGGTCTGTTTTTTCTAGGTATTTTTGAGCTATAAAACCACCTGTAATTTAATAAATGTAAAGTAGAGCTGTTTGATTTTTGAACACTGGCATTTAAAGTCCATATTCTCCATTGATGGTTCATAGTTTCTTCTCCTACAAACCATTATCGATTATATTAAAAGTCCTGCACCTGATTGAACCGTGAGTGATGGTACTGGATGAACTGATCTCCCCACTTAGATCTTCTCTTGCACAATTGGAGAAAGATCTGTCTGGAATCATTCCAGGCATTTGCTTCCATCCATCCTCATCCAACAACATGCATACAGTATGCTTGTGTTCATGGAGATGTTTTAGGTTTGCCTGGAATGTGCCACAGTATGGTATTAAATCCACCAGATCTGTAGAAAGGCAAGAAGAAAACATGTTTTTTTTTCTTCTCTTGTACATAGCAATAAAAACATCTGTAAATGAAGAAATACTAGACAGATACTGTATGTTTAATCACATACTGTAGAACATTCTAAAAAAAACAATAACATTTCCATGCACACAAGAAGTTGGCAGACTTACCAGAAAAGTTGCATAGTATACCTGCAAAAGCACTGTATTTTTACTGACTACAAAACATGCAAAACAGAATGAATTTTAAAGTTAATTTCAAATGGTTTGCTGTGGTTCAAAGTTAATTCCGCACTTACCTTATACATTCCATGCATCCTGATTATTCACAGCATTGACGACACCATCAGCTGCCTTATTAGAACTGTTTAAGATTTATCACTTCAGCAATATGGGTTTTTCTTGTTCTGGAGAGGATCCGTTGTATGTACACCTTACAGTTTCTGTCCACGTCTCTCTGAGCTCGTCGTTTCTTCTCAGGATGCAAACCTCTCATACAGGCTCAGCTTTTATCTTTGTGATTCACAGAGACCTCAGATTAACTTCTTCCCTTGCCGCAGAAGGTCTGTTTTGTATTTGCGGTTTACAAAATGCAAAATGATTGTCCCTGTGTGGAAGAGTGTGACATGTTGATATATTTCTTTCATCTAGACCACTGCAAAATTATCATTTTTCTGATTTTACTACTTATAGGTATGTGTTTGGGCAAAAGGAACATTTTTGTTTGAGTCTATAAACTACTGACAATATTTCCACCAAATTTCAAATAAAAATATTATCGTTTAGAGCATTTATTTGCAGAAAATGACATATAGTCAAAATAACAAAAAAAGATACATGTTTTCAGACCTCAAACAACGCAAAGAAACAAGATCAAATTCATTTTAAAACAACATAATACTAATGTTTACACTTAAGAAGAGTTCAGAAATCAATATTTGATGCAATAACCCTTATTTTTAATCACAGCTTTCATGCGTCTTGGCATGCTCTCCACAAGTCTTTCACATTGTTCTTGGGTGACTTTATTCCGCTCCTGGTGCAAGAACTGAAGTAGCTCAGCTTTGTGTTTGTGTTGGAATTCAACAGACGCTGGAATGGAATGGCTGTAATCATGTAGAGATGCTGATTTTTTTTAAAAATGCAGTGGTCTCTTATTTTTTTCCAGAGCGGTATGTCTTTTTCTACTATGCACTTGCCTCTTGAAAGTCGAACATTTCTGCCATCCACAACAGCTTTGGCGTACAAGCGAGGTTTAACACAAAGACCAGTAATTATCACCTTATCATCTTCCATTCAGGTCTGCTGTTCCAGATTGTCTATCCTCTTCTCCAGTTCACTGATGGTTTTGTATGTTTCCGTTATCATGTCTGACTATTTCACAGTCAGCTGTTCGGTTACTTTTGACATCTCCCCGTCAGCTCTTGAGTGACTTACAGATGTCCTCCATGTCTCTTTCCATCTGAGCAAATTACTTGTCCCCACTTTTCTCTTACTCCCACAGTTTTGTTAAAACTTTTTTGAAGAGCTGCTTCTACAATATATCTTTACTGGGGCAAGAAGGTGTAACTTTTCTGGTGGAGGGTCCGTCAGTTGCTTTTCTTTGTGGAGATGTTATTGCTTTCACAGTGTGGCAGTAAACCTTTCTATCTTTATGGAGACCAAACCAGACCAAGTTACAAGTCAGATCTGCAGAGAGGCGACCCCGCTCACAGTCAGAATGCCTGTTTTTCGAGGTATTTTGACCAAAAAAAACACCTGTAATTGAATAAATTACAGTAATTTCCGGGCTATTGAGCAAACCTGAATATAAGCGCATCAATTAAATTTTCAAAGAATTTTATTTTTGTACATAGGCCACCCCTGTCTATAAGCTGCAGGTGTCCACATCTTCAAGAACGTTTTCAAGTTCAGAGCATCTGCTTTTATTTTATTTTTTACTTTCTGAAAGCTTTTGTCGTCTTTTTTCATTGAGTCAGTTCGTCATGCTGCCGTCGCCAATGTCTCACCATCGACTCATCAATGCCAAGCTCACGTGCAGCAGCTCTATTTCCTTCTTCGACAACCAGATTGATTGCCTTTAACTTAATGCATTTCTTTGTGTGTTTTCCATGAGGAGGGTGTGTGCAGGAAGTGCAAAATAACTGTTCAAAACAAAATCAAACTTCCTCGGTCTCTTCACCGGTCTGTCTCGCTCTTGCACCCCATCACTTGGCGCTCTACTACGCAGGTCTCCTGCAGAAAGAGCCGCTGTCCTGTCCTGTATCATGTCAGTGTCTGGATTCATGTCAGTATCTCGTAGGATTTCAGCAGATTTCAGGCTCCCGGGGGGCAGGGATAGTAGTTGATCAGGTATGAGTGGATGTCCGACTACTGAAGTTTGAGACCTTTTGTCTCGTCATTTATGCACTCATCTGCATTTAATGCATACGGGTAAGAGTCACTCACCAATGTTCATTTAGCATCATAACTTATTTTATCACACAGCGATAAACTGTGTTAGTGCACTGATAGCAGAGCCCATCCGCTGTGTTGATTAACATATAATCCATTCATATATTAGCCGCATCGTTGTATAAGACGCAGGGTTCAACATGTGAGGAAAAAGCAGCAGCTTATAGTCCGGAAATTTCCGTACAAATAAATTGTTAAAGCTGTTTAATGTCACATAGTGGAACATTAAACCCTCTGATAATTGCAATCATTTACCGTCCTCCCAAACCAAACCCATCTTTTCTGTCACATCTTTCAGAGTTCATCACACAATTGTGTACAATCTCATCCTCCATTCTACTCCTTGGCGACTTTAACATACATATAGACTCCTCCGACAATAAAACCACCATTGACTTCCTGGACATTTTACACAGCTTCAACTTCACACAACACGTGGACTTTCCAACACATTCTCGTGGACACATATTGGACCTAGTTTGCTCCACCGGTCTTGACATCACCTCACTCTCACATACAGACCTTGCATTATCAGACCATTTGGCGTTAACATTTCACATAAACATCCCACGTCTCCACTTTAGACAGGCCCGCACCATCTCCTTCCGCAACATCAAAGCCCTCTGTCCCACTACCTTCTCTATCAACCTAACATCCGCTATTGCATCTCATGTCCCTGCAGAACCAACCACCTCTGACCTGATAACACATTACAACGGTACTCTGTCCACCTGCCTCAACAATCTAGCACCCATAAAAAGTAAATCTGCCACGTTCAACCGTTCCGCTCCTTGGTACACCCCAGAACTACATAGGCTCAAAAACAACACAGACAGCTAGAACGTCTATACAATAAAACTGGACTCACTGTTCATCACCAAGCTCTTACTGACCATACAAACCTCTACAGATCCGCCCTTGCTTCAGCTCGCACTGCATTTTACTCAGGTAAAATTCACTCAGGTTCCTCAAACCCCCGCACTCTGTTTACCACCATAAACAAGCTCCTCAAACCGCCAGACAATACAGTATCTCTCAATCATTCACCACCGAGAAATGCAACGAATTCCTTCACTTCTTCAAATCCAAAATTTATAGCATTCACGAACAACTCTCTACCCCAACACCCTGTCCTGACACACCAGACCCCTCCCCCATAACTGAAATCACTCTCTCTTCCTTGTCACCCATAACAGAATCTGATCTCACCAACTACTTTGTCAAAGTAAAACTCTCCACCTCCCCTTTGGACCCCATTCCATCCACTCTAGTCAAATCATGCTTACCCTGTCTCAGACCACTTATTCTGGACATCATAAACTCATCACTCATCACCGGCACTGTTCCCTCTGCTCTCAAAGTCGCAGCTGTCACACCAATACTCAAGAAACCTGGTCTGAACCCTGAAAACTCCAATAACTTCCGTCCCATCTCCAATCTTCCATTTCTGTCTAAAATTCTTGAACGGTCTTTCGCAACTCAACTTAAACAACACCTTCACTCCAACTCACTGTATGAAAAATTTCAATCTGGATTCCGCACCCACCATAGCACTGAGACCGCACTCCTAAAAGTCACTAACGGCCTCCTCCTTGCCTCTGACTCTGGTTCTCTCTCCATCCTCCTCCTCCTCGACCTATCTGCCGCCTTTGACACCATCGATCACTCCATTCTTCTCCAACGTCTGCAGTCCACCATTGGCATCACTGGCTCCGCCCTATCATGGTTTTCATCCTACTTCTCGGACAGATCCCACTACATCTCCATAAACAACTGTCAATCACAAACCATCCCAGTCACTCGCGGAGTCCCTCAAGGCTCGGTGCTTGGTCCTCTACTTTTCATTCTATACATGCTTCCCCTTGGTCACATAATTCATCAGCACGGACTCAAATTCCACAGCTACGCCGATGACACTCGGCTTTATCTCTCCGCCAAATCCATTACCCCTGCCAATATCTCGTCCATCACCAACTGCCTCTCTGCAATAAAATCATGGATGTCCATCAACTTCCTCAAACTCAACTGCAATAAATCCGAAATCATCATTACTGGTCCCAAATCTCTCCTCCCCTCCATCCAGAATTTGACTCTCTCCATTGACAGTCACACAGTCACTCCTTCCCCTCAGATCAGAAATCTCGGATTTATCTTCGACCCCACCCTCTCATTTAAGCCACACATCCGCCACATCACCAAGAGCGCTTTCTTTCACCTAAAAAATATTGCCCGCCTCCGTTCCTCCCTGACCCCATCCGCTGCTGAAACCCTGGTCCACGCATTTATCACATCTAGACTTGATTACTGCAATAGCCTCCTCTACGGACTTCCCTCCTCAGATCTCCAAAAACTGCAATATGTCCAAAACTCCGCTGCCCGCCTCCTCACCAACACCCGCACTAGAGACCACATTACCCCAGTCCTCCAAAAACTCCACTGGCTCCCTATCCCACAGCGCATCCACTTCAAGATCCTTCTCATTACATACAAAGGCCCCCCATAACCAGGCCCCCCCATACCTCACTGAACTTCTCCAGCCCCACCGTCCCTCCCGCAGTCTCCGATCAGCTGATTATAACCTCCTCACTCCCACTGTTAAATCCAAGCACCGGACCTTGGGGGACCGAGCCTTTGCCACTGCTGCCCCCACCCTCTGGAACTCCCTGCCCTTCCATATCAGAAACTTGGACTCAGTAAACAATTTCAAGTCACAGCTCAAAACTCATCTTTTCACCATTGCCTTTGACCCACATGAATTTAATTTGTTTTGTTTTGTTTATTTTATTTTTATTTTTTATTCCTTTCTGTAAAGCGTCTTTGAGTTGTTTTGAAAAGCGCTATATAAATCTTATGTATTATTATTATTATTATTAACATTCCAGGCAGAGCAGTGACATATCCATAGAAACAAGCAATTGACGGACCCTCTACCAATAAGTTACATACTGCACCTTCAATATATAGCTGCGTTTGCAACACCACATGATGCGAATTTGAACAAGAATAAATAAAAACAATTTTAGGTGGCTCCTTCCCTTCTGTTGCGCCCACTAACCGGCCGGCCGTCACATTTCATTACTGCGTTCTGACACCGTGCTCCCACCACAAATGTAATCAAGCGTATAATCACACTACTGCTACTAACAACAACTGGAAATGCACTGTGCGATCAATATGCAAACAATACGAGCACCTTGTACAGTTGATTCATAACTAAGAGATGGGTCAGACAGCACACTGCATACTTTCAAATTATTAATATTGCTTTAGAGATAAGCAACAGGATTAACTATGCATTGCTATGTAGGGGAGATATATGCAAAAATAAACTCCCACGCAAAACTAGGAAGCTAATAAATGAAATCGTCTGGCAGTGAGTTATATTTTATTATGCATGACCAGTAGAGGCTGTTTAAATTAGTGGGTATGAAGTTGATAAATACAGTACACAAATAAAATCAGTCTGGGTTTGATTGAGAATACAGACATGTAATTTTCCGTCTGTTATCCTGCAACTCAGATCAAATTTGTGTAAGAAAGTAGAAATGTACAATTAAAGATGCACTGCGTGACTTTTGATGTTGAGATGGTATGCTTTACCTGGAATATTCCACAGTGTGGCATTAAATATATCTATCTTAATGGAGGTGACGCCACTAGGCCATGTTACAGGTCTCTGGAGAGGTATTTTTAACAGTGAAAATTGTTATAATTTAATAAATGCACATTACATGCAAATTGTTTTGTGCGTCACCGTGACTGCAAAATTTTGATCTGGTCTCTGAAACTTGTGAAAAGTGCTTAGAACCTGACCCTGGTGAAAAATTTGGATGTTCTAAATAAGGGCTGGCCGCTTCATAATGAATACCGGTGAACAACATGGACGGAGAAGATGTTACAGACACAGAAAAGAGGAGCCATGTCAGTTGTGTGGAAATACTTCGTTTTAAAAAAATCTGGCACTCATCAAACAACTGTATTCTGTAAATGTTGTCGGGCTAAAGTTGTAGCCACAGGAGGCGTCACGAGCGATCTGCTTCACCACCTCCGTCACAAACATGTCCTGGAATATGAAGAATGACTGAAACTAAGATCTGCATCCTCTTCCACGTCTGCAGGGAACGTTCAAGTTGGCGCTGCGACACAAAACGCAAGTCAGACGTCACTCAAAGACGTTTGCTAAGGAGACTGCCTACGACAACAAAAGCAAATGGTGGAACAATATTACCATTTTTACTATCCACTTAGCCAAAGACATGTACCACTTACTACATGGAAAAAAAAAAACATCAAATACCATGACCGCGATATAATTTTTAAAAATACTGTGATATCAATTTTTGGTCATACCACCCAGCTCTATTCTGAATACACAAGTTAAGTGAGGAGTAACACTGAACTACAGCACACTTAAAATTAATTTTTGTTTTTCACATTTTTAAGATGGCAAAAATCAGGTACAGCACCTTTAATGCCATACTGTGGAACAGGGAAAGAAATAACATCTCCATGGAGATCTCCTGGAAGGAGGAAGGAGGAAGTTGAGGAAGTTTGGTATGAACACCAGCATCCTCACAAACTTCTACAGGTGCACCATCGAGAGCCTGCTGACGGGCTGCATCACAGTGTGGTATGGGAACTGCACCGCTCAGAGCCGCAAAGCACTACAGAGGGTGGTGCGAGTGGCAGAGGACATCACTGGCAGCAGTCTCCCCTCCATCCAGGACATTTACCACAGCAGGGGTCTGCGTAAGGCACGCAGCATCACTAAGGACCATACTCATCCGGCACAAGGACTCTTCCGTCTGCTACCCTCTGGTAGACGATACAGGAGCCTGCCAGCACGCACAAAAACACTCAAAGACAGCTATTACCCCCAAGCTGTCAGACTACTGAACTCTGGATAATACTCTAAATCAGAGGTCTTCAACAGGGGGGTCGCGACCCCTAGGGGGGTCACGGAGGTACTGCAGGGGGGTTGCGAAATCTTTTGATTTCACTTTAAAATAATATAATTTTATATTTTATAGTCTAAAATACAGTATTAACATGTGTATTATTTCCTTGTATTGGATGTACCATAACAGAGTAACAATGTTTATACATGACACTAAGCTCAATTTAATACTCAAAAAATACAATTCTATGCCGTATATATAGTAGGGGGTCCCTGGCCCAGTTCGCCATCTGTTTGGAGGTTCCTGGCCTGAAAAACGTTGAAGACCCCTGCTCTAAATAATACTGAACTCTCAATAATACTGCACTAAACTACTTTACATAATACATAATATGTTTACTGTTGCTGCTCTGTATGAATTTATGTGTGTCAGTACCTCAGTGTTACCTGTGCAATAACCTGTGCAATAACCCACGTGCAATACTTATACTATACTATATTATGTGCAATCTGTGAAATACTCTACTTAGACCTTATTTAATTCAACCTGCACCTTGTATTTTATTATATTTTATTACATTACATTTTATTACCTGTACCTTGTATTTTATTACATTTTACTACATATATTTCTTTATTATATTGTTTACTTCTTCCTCTGCACTTTTTGCAACACTTTTGTTACCATGTACTATTATTGCATTCCATTAGTACTTCTTGACTATCTTAGCGAGTCCACGGTTCTTCTGATCCTAAGCATTTCATTGCATTGTTGACCTTGTGTTGATCCTGCATATGACAAATAAACAATCTTGAATCTTGAGATACAAAATATCTCCACCACCTTTAAAAAAAAAGATTCTTCTTAGTAATGCAACAATTCACCCTTACCCAATTTCATTCAGATCACATTTTAGTTGCAAGTTAATTTCTTTCCGTTTACTTGAGAGTAATAATTAATTAGCTATGTAATGAATGTGTTATCTCAGCAGGCAGCAGCGTCTCACCTTTCCGACAGGATGACTGATAAAAGGGCATTAGACATTGTTAGTGCGTCGTGGACACGGAGAAGGCCCTGTGCCTGTGGAGTCTCTATAGGAGGCCAGAGGAGACTCGATAATGCTGGGCTGATGAACGGCGTTGCCAGTGCACCTGCGGACCCCGTCACGCGGAGCTATTGAACTAAATTATGGAAGACCTACACCAACACTACGCACATTTTCTATCAGAGCGCTCGGTGAAGGCAGACAGGAGCAGGTGGACCTGTTCGGACCATGGTGACACAAGATCAGCCAGAGATTTACAAACAAAAACAGGAGGTGTGTGCGTGTGTGCATGTGTGAGCGTGTGATCCGTAAAGCTGGTCACGTGATCGGTTGTGAGCTGGAGACATTTGTCACAGTGAGGGACAGGAGGACACTGGACAAACTACTCTCCGTCATGGACACTCCTGCTCACCCACTGTACCAGACCATAGAGGGACAGAGGAGATAATACTCCCTACAACTGTACAACAACTCAATCTTATGTAATGGATAGCCTTATGCTCTGTCAACCAGTACATTATTGCACTGCCGTTCTTGTCTCCTGTCTGTAGCTGTGATTTGATATTTTATTACTTATTTTTCATAATTATGTCTCCAGTCTCTTGCTGTCTTTTTTGCTGTACCATCTATTTTTGTTACCCTCTGTTATATATTGTGATCAGTGAGCTACTGTATCCAAATAATTTCCCTTGTGGATCAGTAAAGTTTGTCTCAGTCTAAGTGTGTGGAGTGACAAAAGGATTCTACCAGTCTACATGATGTCCTTGTTTGTTGGA
The DNA here is from genome assembly GCA_036785185.1 of Paratrypauchen microcephalus. Taxonomy (NCBI): domain Eukaryota; kingdom Metazoa; phylum Chordata; class Actinopteri; order Gobiiformes; family Gobiidae; genus Paratrypauchen; species Paratrypauchen microcephalus. The sequence continues at coordinate 9,785,376 of JAVJIX010000011.1, forward strand.
GGTAAACGTGGTAGAAAATGCAGACTGATATGTTTATATTGAGAATAATGGGCCTTGTTTCCACTGGTTTGGTAGATGCAGATTGGTACGGTTTGCACTGTCTTAAAACAGAACTAAGTAAGTAATTTGACTTACTAAAATGTCTTTTAATGAGTAAAGGTTGGATTTTGTGGCAAGCTTTGCCTATTTTCTCATCTTAAAATCCTTGAGTTGTTTTAAAAACAGCTTTTTAATCATTCGCTTCAGATCACTCTGCTTCTCTCTGCTGTACAGTAGCTGCTCTGGCTCTGATTTTCTCACATTTCAGTGCATCTAAAGTGTGAACCATGATGTAGCCTAAAAAAAACACACACAAAAAAACACCATGGAACTTTCTGAAGGTGGCACGTCATCTGCATTCCATGGAAACAGAAAGGTAAAAACAGACTGAAAAAAGATTTTATGCCGTACTACGGAATATTCTAGCTAAAGAAATTTCGTTGGAAACAAGGACATAGGCCAGATTGGGCAGTAAGATGTACAGAGAGTAGCGTTTATATTGAAAATAGAAGTAGGATGATTACAGTGATGATCCTGAAAGCAGCACTTATCTTTTACATATGAAACCATTGGCTTTTATTGGTGCTGTGTGAAGTACCACTCCAGAACCTTTTTTCCATGTCCATGTGAACGCTTTGAAGGGTAGAGCCCATTTAATTTTAGTGTTTATTTTTGTACTGGCAATGATCTGTTTTAATTATATATGGACAGTGCATTTATAATATACCTGCTAGCCACCGTGTTACAAATAGGAAGTGAGAATGGTGGCACTTTCGGCTTCATCGACCCTGGCTCCAAATGATTTTTGATTGACTGCTGCAGTGAGCCTTGTTATTTTGATTTTACAATGTTCGTATTAACCCACTCTATGTGATCTTGATGTTTTTATTTCTATGTCTATGTACCATGGCTAAACTGATGTGTACAGGGCCTTTATTAGCCATATTATTTTATGTGAACTAGTTTGCTTTTCTCTTGTTTCAGTACTGATTTTTGTGTCATATCTTTATTCTTTCTTTTCAGTTGGTTTGTCAGGATGTCCTGGAGCAGCACAGGAGACCACTGAAAGTACACCGTGTGAGTTTGTAAAGTGCTGTCACTTCAGATATAACAAAACATGACATGAAATACAGAGTAAAGCTATAGAAACAGTGAGTGTGAGAGAAGATCAGATGTGTAGAACATAAGTTGTGTCACATGAAACAAGTGCTCAGTGCTCACTTACCATTTCAAATGAAAGTGCTGTGATTGTGGCGATTTATGTTATAATAGGATTATTTTCAGAGAGCATACTTAAACAATTCAAAGAAGAGTGACGAATAATAACTAATCTCAGACATTTCAGAACATGTTTGGAGAGTTCTAGTCTACAAAGACGGGACTTCTTTTACTTGGAGATGAATGGAACTTTCCTGGTCCTCTTTGCTTGGAGTACGGCATTAAACATATCTATGTCTGTTGAGACAAGCACGTGATGCCACCTGGCCAATTCACAGGTCAGATCTGTGGAGGTTTGAGTAGGCATACATGTTTTTCCAATGTGTTTTTGATCAGCGAAAAACACATTTAACCCAAAATCGATCATTTTTATACCATGCCATGGGTATCATTCTAGACATCATCTATGTGGAGCAAAACCTCTCAACCTAAAAGTCTGTGAAGTACACCCGAACCCTAACCCTTTAAAGATCCCATGACATGGTACTTCTTGATGCTTTTATATGGCTCCTTAATGGTTCCCTAATACTGTAAATGAATCCTTCTTCAAAATCAACACTCAGTGCATGAGAAACAGAGATAAGATGAGAGAGAGTAATTTTTCTCTCTCTGAACACTCCATAATGGGCGTTGTTGCTTGAATGCAAATGAGGAGAAAAGAGCTGGCCTATAGTAGAGGGTGGGGGCGTGGCCAAACTCTCCGCTCTCGGCTCTGAGCTCTCAGCTGATCCATTTCCGTGTTTTTGCACGGGGGGAGAGATTTGAAGCGTTCCATTGAAAAATAAACACATTTCCACAGAAAATAAAATTAAACCACTGCTGTTCAAAGGTCCAGAGGCTCAGATAAAGGACTTCCGAGCCTAGAAACACTCGGACGTGCCTCCAGGCAAATAAAAAAACGCATTTCGCATTGCCTAGCGCATTCGCAGTCCAAACTCTCTGGGCGTGATTTACAGAGACGCTGAGTACAGACAGACGGGGGTGGAACTGCATTTGCATTTCTTTTTTCGATCTGACGTCAATCAGGTGCCTTGTTCAAACTCGCCTGTTTGAGCTCCGATTTTTTGTAACGCAGAAAAGGATCGCAAATGCTCAGTTTAGACATTTCACAACTTTTAACCATGGGGGGCTAAACAGGGTAGGGGAGCTCACATTAACATTCAAAAACCTCAGAAAGTGAAAATTTCATGCCATGGGACCTTTAAATTGTAGCAGTTTATGCAGTTTGATCATATGACTATGCTTTATGTTGTCTGTGTAAAATTTCATAACAAACATGAATCAATTTGTTCAAACAAGGAGCGTGAAGTGAAAAATAAACACAGTAAGTTGGTAAACTCTCCCCACAGTCCCCAGTAGTCTAAACATTCATTTCTAATACGAGCCACTAATCTATGAAACAGTTTGCGTTCCACAAAGCCAAAATCTAGGATCTTATCTAATAAATCTTTTTTCCTAAGATTTCAAATCTCTTTTAAGCCCTTCTTGTGAGTGCACAGTTGGCAAACGGTTTAAAGTACAATTCTTTAAGCTAGTCATATTTGAAGTCCTTCCAGTTATGTTTAGTTTGTATATTACTGTAAACTGTGTATGGCTAAAGGAGGAATTCAATTTGTCAAATGGACAAAAGTTTATTTGGTCGAAACAAACTGTGTAGGTATTCTGCTCCCTTAAAATGTACATTCATCGCTGTAGCACTTATTTACACTGAATTTCTGTGTACTGTCTGCATCAGTATTGTCACCGTTACAGTTAGTTCCAGGCATTCTCGGAGGTCAGAGGTCATTAGCCTCAGAATTCAGTTAGATGTTTTGTTGTATTGTTGAGTTGTTTTGCTCTGAGATACTATACCTTTTTAATGTTGAGATGTAGAAGTTAGAAAACAGAAATTCTATCTCCAAAAACTACCGTGAAAGGCAGCAAAACATTGGTACATTGGTATATCATTACAATTTGTACTTTATTATTGGAGGAAGAGTATTCTCATTTTCTACAACTATCCAAAAATATGCTTGTCATTGATTCTAACATAAGGACAGTGCAGAGTGGGGGACCATGTCAGGACTTCAGTGGCTCTGGGGGGTTGCCTTGGTAACATGCCATAATAATATAATTCATTGGATTTATATAGCGCCTTTCATGCCACTCAAAGCGCTTTACAGTTCATTGTTCATTCACTCCACTCTTGGTGGTGGTAAGCTACTTTCTGTAGCCACAGCTGCCCTGGGGCAGACTGACGGAAGCGAGGCTGCCAACAGCGCCATCGGCCCCTCCGAACACCTCCAACACTCATGCACACGCCACTTTCATACTAGGCAAATGTGGGTAAAGTGTCTTGCCTAAGGACACAGCGACAGTATTTTGCAACTGGCGCCCCACTGTGGCACCTGGAATTCCCAGCGGTCTCCCATCCAAGTACTAACCAGGCCCTGCCTTACTTAGCTTCTGAGATCTGACGGGATCAGGCTTTGACAGGCAGGTATGGCCACCAATATAATGATAGTTATAAGGTCTTCTCATCACTTTTTTGTATTTTTTTTATAATTGTAACTTAATACATTTGTAGTAATATTCTGAGTACTAAGAAACCAAAGTATAATCACTAAATGTTTCACAGTTAATAGTTTGCCATGACGCTGATCACGCTGGGGGGTGGGCTGACTACATGTATGTGTATGGTGGAATGTTCATTTGTTATCATTGTGACATGCACACAGCAAACAAAGCCAAATACCTTTTTAAATTGGCTGAAAACTCTATACAGCTCTGGAAAAAAATAAGAGACCACTGCAAATTATCAGTTTTTTCTGATTTTACTACTTATAGGTAACATATTAAATATATTAAATAAAAATAGGCCTATTATCGTATTTTTAAATGTTAATTTGAGTAAATTTGAGTTAAAGAAAAGAGAGAAAATGTCTGAGAATTAAATTTTCAAATTAAGGAGATATAATAAAAATAAAATGATTTTCATTTAATAATCCGTTGTGTCACGTTCTGCTTTAGGAGAATTATCAACATGTATGAGTGAGGGGGTACTCGAGGTATGACAAAAAGGCTCAGGGGGTACACAAGACAAAAAAGGTTGGGAAACACTGGTTTAGAGCGTTTATTTGCAGAAAATGACAAATGGTCCAAATAACAAAAAAGATACATGTTTTCAGACCTCAAACAATGCAAAGAAACAAGATTAACATTCATTTTAAAACAACATAATACTAATGTTTACACTTTGAGTTCAGAAATCAATATTTGGTGCAATAAGCTTTATTTTTAACCACAGCTTTCATGCGTCTTGGCATGCTCTCCACAAGTCTTTCACATTGTTCTTGGGTGACTTTATCCACTCCTGGTGCAAGAACTGAAGTAGCTCAGCTTTGTGTTTGTGTTGGAATTCAACAGACGCTGGAATGGAATGGCTGTAATCAGGGCTGGACTGGGACAAAAAAACGGCCCTGGCATTTTTGGCTTAGACCGGCCCCTCATAATTAGTCCTGGTTCAACCCTGATTTAGTCCTGGTTCAGACCTGATTTAGTCCTGGTTCAGACCTGATTTAGTCCTGATTTAGTTCTGGTTCAATCCTGATTTAGTCCTGGTTTAGACCTGATTAGTCCTGGTTTAGTCCTGGTTTAGACCTGATTAGTCCTGGTTTAGTCCTGGTTTAGTCCTGGTTCAATCCTGATTTAGTCCTGGTTTAGTCCTGGTTTAGTCCTTGTTCAGTTCTAAATTGTGGGCCTGTCTCTAAGAAAAAAAAAAAAGAACGGCATCAGCCCCTAGGACTGTCGGCCCACCGGGAAAATGCCCGGTATGCCCGATTACCAGTCCAGGCCTGGCTGTAATACATGTAGAGATGCTGATTTCAGAAAAAAAAAAAAATGCAGTGATCTCTTATTTTTTCCAGAGCTGTATATTATAATACAAACAGGAGCCAATGATCAATGAAGCATTCATGGTCCTGTTTTGATTTTACACACAAAAAAGTAATGCTAAATAGCTTGTAGCTGCTGTTTTTTGAAGGGAGACTTGTTAAATAGTTAAATAGTACAAATCGACTCTGCTGTTGTAGTTCCAGCTAAATTGGTTCTTTACAGTCAGATTATGTTAAAACAAAGTAAGATTAAAGTATAACCTCTGACAGAGCAATGCATCGCTAATCACCCAGGTTGGTAACATCAGCTGCAAAGTATCAATAATCCAGTATCAAAGCAACAAGAAAAACCATCCGTATTTAGTCGCACACATTCATAGCCGTAGTTTTAACCGGACTTTTAAATTCGCAGCTCAGAAAGCCTCTCATCTGTTACCAGGAGTGCTGCATCACATTGTTGGCTTGATGAATAGAAGGACCCTTATGCAAAGCTGACAGGGCGAATGCTAAATCCATAAGTTATGAATGAACACAAACAATTACTAAGAAGCAGAGGCCTTGTAATCAAACAGCACCCTGCCAGGCAACAAGCATTCCCATCCATCCACTCTGAGCGATCGGCAGCCTAAGCAATTTACAATATGTACTCATCCACCGGCTCAAGTCTTGGCACACGGCGCGCAGATCACTCGGAGCAATACATACCCACAAATATTAAAATTAAAAATTCATCCAAGCTCTCAGTTTTTAATGAGTTTTTCAATAATTGCAAAGCCCCACCTGAAGTAGTGAGTTAAGCAGGCGCAAGGTGTACGTATAGATTTCAGAGCCACGGGGGAGGGAACAGTCTCACTTTGTGCTTTCATCAAAATGGCAGACGCAGTTCCCTACGCCGCCGGAGAGCCTCCGAGACGCACATGCTGGTGTTATTATGGCTGAGAGGAATGACTCGGAGTACAGAAGAAGAGATAGCCATAAGGTTTAAGTTGATTAAGTGACGAATCCACAGCTGCCTCTGTCCTTTGGGGCCATGGAGACATTTGAGGTAAATATAAAAGTTGGAAATGTCTTTCAAGGGTCCATTTTACACTCTTTTCTGATCTATGTTGTAATGTTGTTTTCTCGTCAAAAACATACCTGAGCTTTGGATATACAGACAGACTAATAAAGGGTTACTCAAACATGTGCAAATGAAACAAACCACAACTCCAGGTATGTTTTTGTTGAGGTAACACGATTATAACGTGGCTCACAAGCTTACAAGAGTCATAAATACTTTTCATTCATTCTGGAGCATCATTTGTAACTATACTATTCGGATCTTTTGTTTCTGTGTGAGCTCCATTTTAGCTAAAGAATGATGAATGATGAACACTGTTTTGGGCATACTATGTACTCTATGAGACTGTAATGTCTTATTGTGGATGATCAATTCATTTTTAAGAGATTAAAATGATATTTTAGGAAGTTTAAGGTGGGGAGTCCTTGGAGTTCAAGTATTTCGGGGTCTTGTTCATGAGTGAGTGAAGGATGGAGCATGAGATTGACAGGCGGATCGGTGCATCGTCTGCAGTGATGTGGCCGCTGTATTGGACTGTTGTGGTGAAGAAGGAGGAGTCGAAAGGCACCGCTCTTGATCTATGTTCCTACCCCTCACCTATGGGTACGAGGCTTGGGTAGTGACTCAAAGGAACAAGATTAGGCTGTGCACTCCTTCAGAAATAGGATGAGGAGCACAGTACACAGGAGGAGCTCAATAGAGCCGCTCCTCCATGTTGAGAGGAGAAGCTGAGGTGGCTTGAACATCTGTTCCAGATCCTTCCTGAATCAGAGTTGTCAATCTCTACTGAACTTTAGGTAAAAATAAACTACTGCAACATCACATGGTGGAACAGACCATTCTGAGCTTTGGAGATGTAGATGTACTAATAATTAAGTTAGCCAAACACAACTCCAGGTATTTTTTTGAGGAACTAACAGCATTATAACATGACTTAAAGCTAAAGAATAGTTCTGTCTTGTCAAAACCTGATCTTGTTAGATCTCAGAAGCTAACCAAGGCTGGGCCTGGTTAGTACTTGGATGGGAGACTGCTGGGAAGCCCAGGTGCCACAGTGGAGCGCCAGTGACAAAAACTGTTGCTGTGTCCTTAGGCAAGAGTCCTCACTCACGTTGTCTTGTAAGAAAGTGGAGTCTGTGAGTGATGGTGGTGGTCGTGGTGGTCGGAGGGGCCGATGGCGGAGTGGCAGCCTCGCCTCCTTCAGTTTACCCCAGGCCAATACATACATACAATTTTGGCTACAATAGTAGCGTACTATTGTAGCGGCCCCTCCGACCACCACGACCACCACCATCACAGTACGCTACAATAGTAGCTACAATAGTAGCTACAATAGTAGCTACAATAGTAGCGTACTGGGGCGGCAGTAGCTCAGTTGGTAGAGCGCATGCCAGGGTTTGGCGGTTCGAATCCCGGACGGATGGACCACGTGTGATCCCAGCTCCCACAGATGCCGTTGTGTCCTTGGGCAAGACACTTGACCCCACCTCGCCCCCAGTGTTTGTGGACACTGGTAGCCCCCATGGCAAAAGATAAATCAAGGCCCGTTGTGACGTGAGCCGTCCTCCTGTGGACCCACCACCCGCGGGAGGATTCATGAGGGCTGGTGCATTGTGTTCTGGGCAGTGGAACACTGCTTGGACTGCTGCCCCCGCGACCCAGAGAATTGAAAAAGCGGAAGAAGATGAATGAATGAATGAATGAGCGTACTACCACCGAGTGTGAAGTGAATGAATAATCTCCGTAAAGTGCTTTGTGTGTCTTGAAAGGCGCTATATAAATGCAAGGATTAATTAATTAATATGGAACCTTTAACAAATAACACAATGTTCAATGTTAATCTTTATCACTCATCGTAGGACAAACGTATCTGCTACAGTACACCAGACTAGCTAAATGCTCACTTGTTTTCCATGGGCATTGTCATCTTACACAGTGACGTTTATAACAATGTTTAATATGTAAATGTCCTATCCGCCTGATCAATGTAATTTGAGTGTGTGGCCGATCATGCCTATGCTTTCATTAGGCCCCTCTGTCGGCTGCCTCACACACTGTGGTACCACCAAGGAGAGCACTGACTCATTAGGGATGGTACAACGAGGTTAAAGACACTGTCAATCAAAGATGACAAAGAAAATGTCAGACGCAGATGAGTGTGCGTCTGTGTGTGTGTGCGTGTGTGTTTGTGTGTGATACTGGGTATGTACAGAGATTTTAGTTATAATTACGTCTTTCACCTTGATGTAGCGGAGTTTGCTACAGCATCCCCTGAAGGTGCTACCAATCGTTTTAAAGTCCGTCACTTGATGTTGTATTTTTCTGCAGTCCTGAGAGACGGCTGTGACTTAGAGGAGCGTCATGTGCAGTACATGAAGATTAAAAGTGTCATTCCTAAAGGTGCATTATGTAATATTTCTGGTGGGGCGTCTGTCACCTGTTTGTCTCCATAGAAATGTCTTTGATTTGCCTGAAATGTTCTACAGAATGGTGTTAAACTTGTCAATCAGGCATGCTATAAAAAGTAACACCATCACTTTTGCCGGGTAATTTTTACCCGATATAATATACCCAACAAAAAGTACTTGTCATGAAAAATAGATCAAAATATGACAACACATGATGAATTAGAGTGTTTTTTATTTTATTTTCAACATAGGAAGACCCTAAAAACATGCTCCAAAATTACTGAAAAATTTGGAATTTGAAAACAAACAAAGAAAAAAAAAAAATTCACAGCAAGAAGGTTCCGGGTTCGATCCCCGGGTCGCCCAGGCCTTTCTGTGTGTGTTCTGTGTGGAGTTTGCATGCATGGTCTGGGTTCGATCCCCGGGTCACCCAGGCCTTTCTGTGTGGAGTTTGCATGTTCTCCCCGTGTCTGGGTGGGTTTCCTCCGGGCACTCCGGTTGCCCCCATCAACACAAAACATGCACCAGGTAAAATCCTCCAGCTTAGGTCCTGGCCAAGCCGAAGCAATAAGATCATGGAGATGGTCCCTGGGCGCCTGAAAGACGAGCTGCCCACTGCTCCTGAAGTATGGGTCAAATGCAGAGAAATAATTTCCCTATGGGGATGAATAAAGTGTGTCTTCTTCTTCTTCTTCTTCTAATGATACTGGAAACTTGGTCATTCCTGGGACATGTGAGACTTCCCTGGTGAAGAAAGAAAGAAAGAAAGAAAGACTTTATTGATCTCACACAGGAGAAATTGTTCTCTGCATTTAACCCATCCTGTTATTAGGAGCAGTGGGCAGCACATAACTGCGCCCGGAGACTATCTCCATGATCTTCTTGCTTCGGTTTGGTCAGGACTTAAGCTATGGTGCAAAGACTCCTTGACATACGAACAGTTGCAGGAGAGAGGAACAAAAAATAGTATTTTTTCAGTAGGTAAAAATGAGCAGTTGACTAAAATATTGTTTTCACCATAAGAATTCCCTTTGAAATCACCACTTTATTCATAACCACTGCACTAAATAAGGATAGATACACATTCCAGGACCACTCTTACTCATGACATTCTTACATTCCTCTTTCACTATTGCTGGGTGAAAATCACCCAAAAGCCTGTTGGAAAAAGTGGGAAGAAGAAGAAGAAGAAGAAGTGACTTTATTGATCTCACACTGGAGAAATTCTTCTCTGCATTTTAACCCATCCTATATATATACATATATATATTAGGAGCAGTGGGCAGCACACACATTACTGCGCCCGGGGACCATCTCCATGATCTTCTTGCTTTGGCTTGGTCAGGACCTAAGCTGGAGGTACCTATGGTGCATGTTTTGGGTTGATGGGGGAAACCGGAGTGCCCGGAGGAAACCCACCCAGACACAGGGAGAACATGCAAACTCCACACAGAAAGGCTCGGGCGACCCGGGGATCAAACCCAGACCATGCATGCAAACTCCACACAGAACACACACAGAAAGGCCTGGGCGACCCGGGGATCGAACCCGGAACCTTCTTGCTGTGAAGCAAGAGCGCTAACCACTCAGCTACCGTGCCGCCTTCAAAGATGTCAGGGACCCATGACTCAGAAAAATGCAACATATTGAAAATCATGTAAATACTTTTGCTCAGGTGAAAATCACCCGGCGATAGTGCTCTAGGGTTAAAATAATACAGTACACTGAAAAACACGCATTCTTACAGTGAGTAGGTCCGCCTCTCCACAGATCTTGTCCTTGACCTTGTCACCTACATTTTTCTATGAAGATGTAAAGTCTTTCCTCTTCATCCTAGGAAAGAAATTAGGTTCTAAATATTAATACAGTAATGAAATAAACAAATAAATAAAATGCATCATTATGATATTTGTGACATGTATGTACTTACTTTTTTTCAACAATTATTGATTAGGCTTTCAGATAGATGGATAAATACATAAATGTACCTTAAGAAAACTACAGAATTACAGATAATCACTTAGAGATTCTTTTGTACGTGTCTGAATCTCTTAAACAGACGTGGCTGTTTGCTCATTATAAATGTGGTAGGACACATTTGCAGCGCAGTGTGTCACTCAGGGCGGTGGACACGGTTTAATTACCTGCTTTGGGAGATTACATAGCTGTGATGAATAATGATGAAAGGTCCATCACATTCACTAGAAGCCTTCTAAAGACTACTGTAAATTCTACCACAGTGCTCAAGAGTCAATGCTACAGAAATCTGCAAACATGGCATAGGAAATAACATAAACATCATTTCAAAATAAAAGAACCAAGCTTTAGCACTAAGATTGTGGTTCAGATTTGGAGAACGGTACTGCGGTTGCTCACTACGTCTGACAGGTTGCACTGCCGTTGAAGGATTGGGCAAATTTCACTTTATGAGACCACCTTAACCATGTGTGATTTTATAAAAGACAAATGAGCCTACTTTCAGACAGTTTCTTTCATTACAATGTGGAGGAAAGAGTGTGGACGAGGGTGAGGATGAACTGCATGATTGGAACGCAACACGTGCACCATAGGTAAAATCCTCCAGCTTAGATCCTGACCAAACCGAAGCAAGAAGATCATGGAGATGGTCCCCGGGCGCAGTAATGTGCTGCCCACTGCTCCTAATAACAGGATGGGCTAAATGCAAAGAAGAATTTCTCCTGTGTGACGTCAATAAAGTCACTTCTTCTTCTTCTTCTTCTTCTTCTTTATTGAACTTACTGCAAAGAAAAAAGTGCTTAAATCCACTGTGCTATAGACTAGTACAGTGTAGCCTAATTATTCGTTAGATTAGACACTGCTCATGACTCAAATTGGCCTAAGCATGTAATATAATTCCAAGATTGCTGACTGGTCTTCAAATTAGAATAATAGACTGACCAAATAAGATTAATAATCTAATAATCAGGTACGCCGTAAGTTTAAATCAAAGGGTAAGCTTAAGAATTGTCATTTTTTCTTTAAAAGGTTAAGTTTTCTGCAAGTTTTTTTGCTCCTATTTGATCAACCATCATTTTGAAGCTCCTTTTTGATCCCGTTTCCGACACTGAGCTTCTATTTTGAAGTCCAACACCGGATTCCTCTTTCTTCTTTCCGTCTAGCTTGACTTTGGCTGTCGTTTCTGCTTTGGCACCGCACGCTGTCTCTTCACTGGAGAAGCGGCTGCTGAGAGGAGCTTCTTCTCTGTGGATTTACCTGACAGGAACTTCTATCCACTTTTACGCGCCGCTGTGCCACTGCGCGTAACTTGGAGACGCGCTTTCTTTCAAACAAACCCGCTATCCCAGTCTGCGCTCTGCTTGAGTTCATGCGTTTTATGTGGCTGCGCTCCACACTGGGGTAGACTTTTTCCTTATTTATTTGTATTTATTTCTTTATTTTCTTTCTTTCTTTTTACCGGGAGCGTTTCAGATTTACCCCGTGGATGCTGCTGCTTTGGGGCTTGATTTGTGAGCCCTGCGGGACCAACCTGACATAAATAAGGGCGCCATGGTTCCACTGTCTCTGCGCACTTGTTTGAGGAATATGCGCCCGGAGATGCTGCTCGTTTTGCCGGTGTTGTGGTTGCTTTTACCCCTGACCGGAGCGGCTCCCTCTCAGAGCTCGGAGCAGCTGGACACGGGGGTGGTAAGTGTCAAATCTTTACTACTGAAAGGTTAAAGTTTTCTCGGTATTCATCTTTAGATCAGTTTGCGTGGGTTTCCACCGATTGGCACCCGAATGCAGGAGCTGTCTTCTCTTATACTTGCACTGAATTTTACCTCTCCTCTGCAGCCCCAGGAGCTGTGGAAGCGCACGCTGTTTGTGCAGGGAAAAAAAACGCATGCAACACACAGGAGAAACGGAATCTCCAGTGGGAAGAAATAACGTAAAAAAATCAATCCATGTGTTCCTCTGTCTGAAAGATAAATGCACGTAGAAAGCTCATATCGACTCCTCTCTCTGCTGTGCGTATCCAGTGTGGAGAAGACATGGGAACTCTATAATACAGCCAGTGCAAGGTGATTTAAATTCACATGGGATATTTGATTTTTATTTTATTTTTTTCCTAGGAAGTGTTGTTTGGATGCACTGCAGTCCAAGGAAGGCTATGGTTAATATTTAGTATTGTTTTCAAGGAGGTGAGGAAGTCATTGTAGTTCTCAGTTAAAGGTGGAGAGTCTATCACCTTGTTTCTGTGGATTATGTCATTGCTCTGGCCAGAATGTTCCACAGCATGGCATTAAACAGCCCTGCCTTAGGCTACATGTATTCAGTTACAGGTGGTTTTATAGCTCATCTAGAAAAACAGACATCCACCGCTCCATCTGTGTAAGGTTTAATGCCATACTGTGGAACAATAAAATCTCTATGGAGAAAAAAGACCCTCCGCCAGAAAAGTTACACCGTGCACCTTTAAATGATGGCAAAATATAGTTTTTTTCAGCAGGAGTCAGTCTATGGTACTGTTTCTTTAGCCTTATGTGTAGACATTTTTTCACAATGCATGCACAGTTAGATGCAGGAAATAAACAATTTTCCAGTTTGTGCAACCATTCTGAGGAATATCTTGAGGTTTAACTTTTCTTTTTGGTTTTAATTCTTTTTATTTAAAGGGGACAATGCATATTCATGAACATATACTTGTAATTAATCCTTCTGACTATCTTAGCGAGTCAACGGTTCTTCTGATCCTAAGCATTTCATTGCATTGTTGACCCTGTGTTGATTCTGCATATGGCAAATAAACAATATTGAATCTTGAATCTTGAATAAATACGCCAGAATTAGCCCCAAAGTACTTTACATCTGTAGTCCCTAGCAGGTCAGAGCGATAAAAACAACATGAAACAACTTCACACTGCAAACTTATAGGACAAACAGCACAATAGAAACAGCACAATACGACATACAACACTGACATTTACATAGAAGCAGAACATTAGTGATCACAGATCTGATTTCATCGTTTCAGATTGGTTTTAAATGTACTGAACGTGGTAGACTCTTGGATTGACTCTTGGATGGCGGCAATGGTCAGTTGCGTTGGTGTTATTTTTATGTTTTATTTAAACAAAGCTCTTGCCCTTTCACATTTTCCAATTAGCGAGAACGTTTTTGTCCGATCCGTTTTTGTGATTGCTTCAAAACTACTCTGTGTGCTTTCCAAAGTTCAAAAGAAACAACGCTATAATTACAGTATTGCAGCGTGCTTTTTGCTTCTTTGGTTTGTTTTTCATACGCCCCATTAAGCCTGGTACTGAGCCAACATGAGCGAAACAACCGAGTGGCCATTTACATTACTCTGTCTTATCCGCTAATTGGCCAGAGATGCCTTCTCTTGCCTCTAATACAGTCCTCCCGAGCACACTGGACTTTTGCATGCCAGTGTAGTGAATGAGTAATGTCCTAGCCTTTTGGAACTGTAAACCTGCCAGTGGCCCCACATCGTGCATCATCATCATCTTCCCAGCTCTCTCTGTTTGATAAGTCTACCCTGAGAGAGGCGAGTTAGAGCTTCACACCTGCCAACCGCTTACACACTCATCCAGGACCTCCGGCGGGTACACAGGAGACATAATTCAGGACTATATATCTCGGAAAGTTGTCATTTATTGATCATTGTCTCAAGTTTTGAAGCCATGTGTTAAAATAGCGTCGTACTGTTTTTACTCCCCGGGCGCTGCCTTCTTCACTCACTACTCATCCAAACTTCTGTCTCATCTTCCTCGGGCGTCAAATTACTTCCCCCTGAAAAGTTAGACGCTTTGAGGTTGTTTTGCTGCTTCCCTCGCCTGGTTTAAATCGATGAACACTGCAAGTTAACAATAATGAAGTAAAAGTGTTCTAAGCTTAAAATTGAATTACCTAAGTGGTGTATTTTTGGAATTTTACATAGTCTCTACAATGACTGCTACTGTGCTGGTACTACTGCTTCTACTACTTTGACTGTTTGTGTACTGCTGTAGTCTGTACAGCCCCTACCAGAAACTGGGTGATTCTCCAACTAGCAAAAAATTTGTGTCCCAGGCAGAAATAAGAAAAACAGCGCTCTCAAGTCTCACGCTTTGAGAATGACACACACAATTCAACGTGTTCACATGCTCACACATGGTATTTCTCACGCTGAAATTGTGTAAAACAATTCAAAACTGTAGCCACTGCTCACAGCGCAAAGGCAGTCACACAGTCACCCCGCTCCCCCAATATAAATCTCACTCCTACCAAACTTCAAAACTTGAGAGCCCTGAGAAAAACAAAAACACATTTGTCATTTTTTATTCCTGCTGCACTTACTAGACACAAAGACAAACTTACAAAAAATTATGATAGATAAATTACTATTTCTATGATATAAAATATGGTTTTATATTGAGTGTTTTTGCTGTATGTCCTTTGTCCCTTGGCCAAGTTTTGGACTCTCAGTCCCTCATAAGACTGAAATTAAATTTGATTCAACAGTAACTTCATTGACAAAAGGCACAGAAATTCCTTATTTTAATGAAAAATATCATGTGCTTGAAAGATATATTAGTATTTTTATTTTTCATAAAAAGAACACCTGTCTCTAGGGATCACTGTTATTTCCACCACAAAATGTACCTTTTAACTTTTTTTATTATTATTTTTTTTAAACCTTTGTCTACTTGAACCACATCAGTTGTGATGTGACAGGAGCTCATGTTAGCATAGCAGCGTTAGCTCCACGGAAGGAAGGGAAACAAGAACAAAATCAAGGTCAAGTTTTGCAAAACCAAGAGTAGGTTTATTGGTCGTCATTTCCAAACACCTCATATTTCCTTTGAATGTACAAATAATGAGAAAAATACCATTTTATATTGTGTATTTTTAGTATATTTTATGCAAAAATGTAAAACGGAGATTAGCATGCTAATATGTCATGAGATTTTAAAAGAAATGCTAAACATTGTCATTTCCACAACAGTCATTTCCATCACTTTATTTATTGTTTTTGTTTATTATTTCATTTCATTTCATTACAAACACTATCAGTTAATGTTTCTACACATTGTGATGAAGTAGAACAAATCAAAATATTTCTAAAAATATGTGTTGGATTTTCTGAAAAATATCATGACCTAATTTGACTGTAGTTGGAGAATAACCCGACGACGTCTGTTGTGGTACTGCTACTACTTTAACTGTGTGTACTGCTGTAGTAAGTAAAGTCACTGCTCCCATATCTGGTACAGTATATTGACGAACAAAATATAGACAATAAACAATATTATAGAAACAAAATCATAGTAACTGACGCAATAACCCTACAGCTCAAATCTAATTGTAGTGCAGCTGTAAAACGTTCCCCTGGTAAATGATTGTTCTATCAAACGTATACTGAATGATAACTCGATATAGTCATTATCATGGCAGACATAAGAGCCCATTTGCGTATGGCGTGCTCACGACAGACTTTTATGACTCTCTAATTTTGACTTAATTTGATGGGATGATGGCTATTGTAGAAATATAAGTGATAGTTTTACACCAGTCAAGAAGCAATTCGGGACGTACTGGTAAAGATGAAAAATATGACAAAAATAACAGCAAGTAGAGGGTTGATGACGTTGCACTAAGCTGAATTCTATCCAAAGTTTGGCATATTTTTCACTTAAACATATTTTTTTCCTGAAATTTTAAACATGATTTCAACAAAATAAAGGCGTTTTCTTATATTTGTATTTGTCAGATCATACTTTCTGTGTACATTAGACTAGTTTTGCGACATAACAGTTATGAATTCTCTAATGTGTCCAATCAGGAAGTAAAATATTCAATAAATAATAATAAAATGAGTGTGAATGTTTTTGCAAAAATCTTAAATATCTTAACTTTGTTTTAGTAATCAGTTGTCTAACTTGACCTGGTGGGATGAAGCTCTTATTTTGGCTTGGTGACACATGACTTGGTGGACATTTTTACTGCTTTTTAAAGGGCATTATTTTTAACTTGGCTAATGGTGGAGAGGGACGGTGTGTGAAGTGCTGCTCTGGATGACAGCTCCGGGGGCTCCACATAATCTCCAACACCTGCATTTTTATAAGGTCAGTGTGGACATCAGGTGGATCAGAGGAGCTCGCAGGCAGAGGCTTTTACGGACTGAGCTTTGGAGTGTAAACAATCGCTCAAGTTACTATTTTCATTATGTGGGCAACTGGCTTTTGGCCTCGTATGTTTTGTTGGTACAACATTGGATTTGACAAGGATATTATGTTTTTACTAGGAGGAAAAAACCCATGGCATGATCACTGAGGTTACGTTAAATTTGAATGTACATATTAGAACTGTATCCACTGGAATGGCTCTGGTTGTCCAATTACTAATCCTAAAATCACAAATTAAGCAGGTATAGATAAATGGTCATAATTTTTTCAGAAGTAGCGTGACGACATGGTAAAATGAAAGAAACAATTCTGTATTTAAAATGAAAATGTATATATTTTATTTTATTATGTTCATAAAATAAAATAAAAAAGTTTGAAGAAAAATGACAACATTTGAGTGCAACTGTAGTGTAATGCCTGCGTATTCTTGTCATCTTCAGTTATGATTCGCTTTGTATGGTTGCTGCGGAAAACCTGGAGATAACATTACCTACAGAAGGGTGTTTGTTCATTCTGAAGTATAGAGGGTCTGACTGGCTTCAATTTTTTTATTTACATATTCTCAGGTAAATTCAAAACACAGGCTCAGTTTGGCATTTTTCTTGTACTCAAAAACAATGTTCCTGTGTGGATCCTCCTGTATCAGAGTTCAAATTTCATTTGTCAGCTTTATTGTCAAAAACCATATGTACAGGTTGCACATACAGGATTTTAAATTGCAGCACCCCCTAGGCCCGCAGTGAACATAAAACATCTGATAAACAAGACGATAAACACCATGACTAAAACATCACATATACCCACAGCAAGTACTGTAAACTTGTATATAACACAAATATGTAAAACACACAATGTGTAGCGTAATAAAGCTCAAATGGTGTCATTTAAGCAGCAGTGTCAGTGTCATTTAAGTGTCATTTAAAGGAGAATTAACATTTTTTACAATCTGAGCCTTATTTCGGTAATAAAACAAGTTGTTTTACTCACCCATAGCACTTTGGTGTCATTTGGAGCACTTCCGGAGATGTTTTAGATTTGCGATATCCATAACTTGAGTTCTCGGGGCATATGTTTGTGGTCTCCAAATAACACAAACTTTAGCACTTTTCAAATCACAGAAGATCGCTTTGTCAGCGTAGACTTGTGTGGAGTCCAAAGCGGCCTGAAACCCGATATCCACCTACAGTTTCATTTGATGACGTCATCATAGAGGACAGCGCACATGCGTGAAGTCCCAGCTGTTTCGCAGATAAACACCGCTTTGAACTTTTCTATTGCTAGCGAGACATGGCAGAAGATTCGGACTTTGAGGCTGAAGAGGACTTATGAAGGACTGAGGACTGAAGAGGAGTATACGGATGAGGAGACAGAATGGATACAGAAAAATGAAGCAGAGACAGTTTTAGGAGCAGCGCAGAGAACAGCCATCGGTTTCGCATTACTTCTCAGAATTGCCCGCTGAAGACGCTGGCCTTCTTTCTTTTCCTTTGCTGGTAAAAAATCGTCCTGACTGAAGTGGGTACTGCAAACACGATGGTCCAAAGGTCTTACAGCTTTGCGTTTCATGTTTGGGTCCCGAGAGCTGAGAGCGAAATTAGCTGTGACTGAACGCATGCGCACTGGCCTCCTCATCTACTCGAAACTATGGATAAATCGGATTACAGGCCACTTTTGACTCAAACGAAAGTGTAGACTAAGACATGGAGCTTCTATGATTTGAAAAGTGCTAAAGTTTGTGTTATTTGGAGACCACAAACATATGCCCCGAGAACTCACGTTATGGATATCGCAAATCTAAAACCTCTCCGGAAGTGCTCCATATGACACCAAAGTGCTATGGGTGAGTAAAACAACTTGTTTTATTACCGAGATAATGCTCAGATTGTAAAAAACGTTAATTCTCCTTTAAGCAGCAGTGTGGTTGGGGGAGGGAGGGCAGGGCAAGGAGAGAGTTCAGCATCCTGACAGCTTGGTGGATGAAGCTGTCTTTCAGTCCGGTGGTCTCAGCTGCTCTCACTGCTCGGTGTAGCTTTTCCTTCTGTATTTCTTCTGTTGCCAGTAAGGTCTCAAATGCTGGAATAGATGAAGATATAAGTCCAGCTTATACAGTCGCTTTGAGCTGAGGGAACATTTTCACTGGGTAAATGTCAAACAGACATTTACTTGTGTGTCTTCTGGTTTCCTATGGACACCGCACGTACAAATGTCAACTTTTTTAAATGTCAGCTTATAAGATTCAAATGTGCAGTTACATGTAAGATTTTATGTAAAGAGTTTAATGCTGTACTGTGGAACATTTTTTACAAACATTTATTCACTTTTCCACCAGAAAAGTTACATAATGCACTTTTAAAGCAGACCTATTATGCAGAATCGACTTTTAAGAGATTTTAACCATGTTATTGTTGCCCCCCTTCTCATTTACCCTCTCAGTGTTATTTTTAGTGTGATTCATGCATGTTTAAGTAATTCTTTACACTCCTATATTGAATGCCATTGCTCCGATCAACTCGCATTCTTAGGTTAGTTTAGGTTTCTTTATTAGTCTCCACCAGGGAGAAATTTGTCTTAGAGGTAAGGGAAGGTTGCAGTACAGACAGAAAGACATACAGTTCTCACCGCCACCAGTATACACCCACTGCTCTGTACATCGTTGTGCTGTTCTGTACTTCGTTCTCCACTTTTATTTTCTTTATCAGTGACACAGGATTTGGCAGTGTTGTGTAGTAATTTTGTTACGAGTGATCTGCTGCCATAGGAGGTGCAGACAGCTTCATGACGCTTTATGATGTCGTTTTAGATCAGATGTCCGAATTATAACATAATGACCTGTGGGTGTCATAGATTACAACTATATAGCAGATAAAAGCACAACGTCTTCTTTAAAACTGTATATTTACTCTACCATGACACAGGTTAACTAATTTTGCATTAAAAAAAAAAAAAAAAGATTTAACCATTTTATTATCTCGTAAAAAACTATCAAAGGTGGCCTGCAGATGTACTTACACTTATGTCTACTGTAAGGTTAAAATGTCACATACAGGAACAGTTTGTGACCACAGACCACAAAGACTTAAAAGAACCCTTCATGTTGGGACTCTCTCTAGGAGTTCACAGCCCTGGAGTGGGTTCTGTGGAGCAGTGGAGGAGACGTGTTATATTTCGCCCCTTTTATTTGGAAAAATCCTGGAAAGTTAATTCTCAGCCTGACTTTAAAGAGATACAAAAGGCAATAGAATCTTTTGACATTTGAAATCCAGATGTGCCTCCCCGTATCTGAGAAGCAGCAGTAGTTCAGTCATTGGGTAAGTGTTAGTGTTGTCATGATACTAAAGTTTAAAACTCGTGATACTAACGTTACTAAGTCGATAGGCGACTCAATTCTGATTCCGATACCACACGGATAATTTAAAAAAAAACTCTTTATTTAGACAATAGAATGTCATTTTCAACATTAAATCATAGTAATTTCTTTTATATTACCCTGCGATCTTATCTGTGTAATCCCTCAGTCAACCAGGGAGAAGTTCCGCATGGCCCAAGTGCCAAGATCATGCTAAAGCTGTTCAGGAAAGATTCATTTCTGTCCTACGAATGTGACTTTTGGTATTGATACCTGCTCAAATGAGTATCTAGCTTTGATACTACTTTTAGTTCTGATTAGTATCTGATTTTCAGTACTTTTTACAGCCCTAGTGTATTTTTACCTGTGGGTGTAGTTTGTTATGGCTTTTCCGTTGTTAAAAAGGCACATGCCGCGGTATCTTCATTCTCCCCAATTCCCCAAATTGCCTGGACCGATACATACTTGGACCATTTGTTTTCCATTTCATTTTGATTCTGTTGGTTTGCCTCTGTTTTATATTGTGTATAGCTTCCAATGAGTTAAATGTCTAGCCAAAATCTAGACTCCCAAGTTGTTCCTGTTTCTGGAAAGCAATGCCTCATTTTTGCCTCATGGTAGAGGCACTCGTGAGCCCAGGGATTCTTCTGCAACTCCTGGGGCAATAGATTAGAATAAGTGTCAGCAAACTACAGTTTAGAGTTAGCAAGTCACATTTAATAATCCGTTCAACGTCACTTTTTTCTTCTTGTCTGGCCCGATTTCTTAAATGGAGGAAGATTTCATATTAAAGCTCAAGCAGTTTTCTAAACTGTACTTTTGGTCAAAGCAGGAGTTTATAATTAAAGGAAGACCAATGCAGGAGCTAAAGGGTTTGCTCCAGACTACGGGATAAGACTTGCTCTTTTCAGACAGTATGGAAAGAAATAGTCTTTTCTGCTTTTCTCGCCTTCGTTTCTCAACCTGCTGTGACAATGTCTGGACTCAGATGGGATATTGTGACCTGAAAAATTTGCAAAGAAGCCTCGTTGAACACGAGTCATCCACCACTCACATTCAAAGCCAAATTGCACTAAAAACATTGCTATTTTAATTTATGACTCTACTCGGTGCGTTCTGGAAAATGCACTGAACAATAATAATTAATTTTCAGCTTTACATAAAAAATATTACGAGGTCCAGTCACTTACAGAGAGAAACTGGCCCGGGGACAAATTTACTTGCCGACACCTGGTGACGTCACTGATGACGTCAGTGCCTCACCAGCCATGACCATCACCGCACATCACTGATCAGTACATATTTCACTCAAATGTTAATGCTCTTGGAATTGTTTAAACTGTGCACACTGAGCAGAATTCTTCTTTGTAAACAAAAACAAAACAAAACTGCAATTTTTCCCAATATCATACAGCCCTACATTTTGTTCATCTTTCCCTATAATGTCAGCATTTTTCATTCTTTTGCACCTAAAACAAGAATAGCCTCAAACACACTTTTATCAGTTTGGTACAATGGAGTGATATGGTAGTGAAGAAAGCGCCTGTCACAATGACGGCAATGTCTACAGTCTCCGCCGCTGTCTGTATCTGTCCTGAAAAATGTTCTCTTTTACAATCACGCTCATCCGAGTGATAAAAATGACTAAAGACACAGCGGCCCGTGTGGGTAATCTGCCAAACTACACCGTTACATCTTGATTGGGGCTAGGATCTAAACTAAAATGTCAAAGAGCGTTCAGAGAGGCTTGTAAAATGACAAGAAGCTTGGTGTGGCAATTTGATAATGAGAATAAAAGAAACAGTCTCGTTTAGATCAAGCCCTTTACCAGAGGGGGAAAATATTGTGTGATCTCGGATAGCGAAGACAATCCTTTTAGACAACAGAAGTGGTTCTTGATGAAAGATAGTTAGTGTAGGCAAGTCCAGTAACATTGGTCCTGTCACTAGTAAGAGTCAGGGGATGTGATTGTGCTTCAGTTGAGAGCCATAAAGTAGATAAGGATGGATCGATGGTGACATATTTATCATTTCTGACATATGGTACAATCTTTGGTGGTGTAAAGAGCACAGTAGAGTGTCTTGGCTAGAAGTGTATTGTGACTGCATCGATTTGTGTTGATGGGAAGGACATTGGAAGGATATGCAAGAATTGGTCAGGGTACTATGTCTTCAGAATTACAATATACTGTAGGTGGTGTGTGATATCTGAGCGAGTTATTCATGTGTTATAAAGTTACTGCCAGTAGGCCTGTCACCATAAATACTATATCAGCTTCAATATTTGATAGATAATATTAGGGATGCACCGATGTGAACATTTTTTTTAGCTGATACCGATATCCGATATTAATGTTGCTGCTATGGCCGATAATCGATATTAGCTTATATCGATTTATTTATTTAATTTGTTTATTTTTTTAAATTCTGAGATAACATTTTAAACAGACTGAAAATCATGCACAATTAATTTTTGAATGTCTTCTTTTATTTTCAGAACGTTTTTTGACTCCATAAAGCTTAACTTATTATATTCACAAAACCCCTGTGAGAAAGTTTAGATAAAAAAAACAAAAAAACAAAAAACAAAACACAAGGATGATAAATCACCATGTCACTCTTAGTCTGCATTTCACATGGCTCCCATATCACCACATATACTTCAGGTTTGGGGGCCATTTTGTGTATTTCCGAGAAAAGGAACTGCAACACATTTTGTCAAATTACAATAAACTTAAAGGGACAGTGTGTAAGATTTTTACCCGTTAATTACTGAAATTGAAGATACCCATTCAAAAGTACATTGTTTTCCAAGCCTTTTCACTTCCATCATGAAATCAAAGTATTCTTTTGGACTTAGATATAGTCACATAAAAGGGGGATCTTCCCCATGCAGAGGCAGCCATTTTGAATACGAGAGCCGCAGAAGGACATTTGGGCTCCGCCTTCGCCTTCGGCAAGGCTCGTGGTTTTGGGTAAACAACACAAGCATGCTGCCGGATCAGACTCGTAATGGATCTAACACGTGTTTTGGACTAAATTGTTTTACTGGATTTTATTCGCTGGATCCTTACGGACAGATTGAGAGCAAGTTTATGGTGAAATACAGAGTTTGACCTGTGCAAAGCATTCTAAGGTAAGCTAACCTCGTTTTGTGTTTTTCCGTATAAAAGCCCCATGTGCTCGGGGAGTGATTATTGTGCAGGGAAATGAATTGCATAGTCAAAAAGAGGAGACTGTAAGGTTTCATTTGATGTGTAGAGTGTCATGGTACATGATCGGGAATGTGTGTTTTCATGAGAAAAGAAAAAAAAAATAAAATAAAACGGGGCCGCGTTTTATTTATACAGTAGCGGCTCGCGGCTCGAGCCTCGAGGTCTGCTGTAGCTAAAACAGAAAGTGCAATAGCACCATCCACCTATGCGCCACGTATCCTACACACTGGGGCTTTAAATGGACAGATACAAGATAAACACAACGTTTTATAACCAAGATCCCTGTACAGCTCGACCTTATTAAGGACAGCTCCCAGTGCTCTACCTGTAGTGTGACAGAACTTTTATTTTTCAAAGCAAGGTATTTATAGTACTGACAAATATCGGTTGTTAATATCGGTCCAGTTTTACACATCGGGCCGATACCAATATGTTAACATTTGGCAATATTGGCCGATACCGATGTAGTGCCGTTATATCGTGCATCCCTAGATAATATATATAAAACAGTATATTTTGGGACTCAATATTTATCGTGGGTACAGGTGTTTGCAATAATGGGGAGATTTTGTTATTTCTATCGTAATACAAAAAAAAAAAAAAAAGCTGCAGAGGGTTGAAAAAGTAACGTAATACGACTATAATTATTGCCTTTCATTCAGCTGCTTATTTATTGCAGCTCATTCTTTTCAGTGATAATGCAGATTTAAACATGTTTGCTGGGATTATCCAGCTTTGAAGTTATTGTGACAGTGACACCGAGACATAAAACGATTTCACTCTTTCTAGTTTATCGCATGTGACGGAGTAGCCCCGTCAAAGCCAGCGCTAACTTAAGTATCTCTAAACAGCCCACGCTAGCCACTTACGCTTACGCATTCCGCTGTTTTCCACTCCGTGTCCCGCTCCCCGTCTGTCCATTCTGTTCTCCGCTATATTTACCGTCCATTCCCCACCACAGTCGTCTTGCATGCGCACAAGTCCACTGTTAAATCATCCATAACTTTGTTTTACAACAAACTTCAAACCAGTATCCATCTCCCGTTTGCAAGTCCCACTGCCAAACCGAGCGCCTATCTCACCTCCTTTTTCTTTCATGAAGGACATGCGCAGGACATTGGCGTCTGACGACACAGTGACGTCATCACAAAATATCGGTAAATTATTAATATTATTTTTACTGGTTCTGCTACAGGCGCAGAGACATGGCCATGTTATCAAATGTATTTTTCTATATTTTTGTTATGATTGTTAATTGGGTTTTAGTGGAGAAAACCCAGTATTTTTGTGTTAATTGGCTTTTTTTGAGAGGAATTTCATTAATCAATTCAACAATCAAATCAAATTCAACAATCAAAAACATCCTTCTGACTGCGCCATCGTCAGTACACAGGAATAGACCCCGCCGTCACAACCCTCGCTGTATCGCGGTTCTCTGTTCACGGCCTCGCTGTTTCGCGGATTTTTTTTTCCAATTTTTTTTTTTTTTTTCCAATTTTTTTTATAGTGTAACTTTTTTTTACAGTGTAACATTCTGTCCTGCGCCCTGATTAGCTAAGAGACTAGACCAGGACTAAACCAGGTCTAAAGCAGGTCTAAACCAGGACTAAACCAGGTCTAAACCAGGACTAAACCAGGTCTAGACCAGGGATGGTCACGCAGGGTGGTAGGGACAGTCTCTGATGTCCTTCACGAGAGCGCCTGGGTGACAGGAGGTGTGGCCTTTGTTTACTTGCACGAGCCATGGAAGAGAGTGCGAGCCGGACCATGGAAGAGCCAAGAATCAACATGGACGGGCCGGGGGAGCCGCAGCGGGGAGAGCCGCATTCGAGGGAGCCCGCAGCGGGGGGAGGACACTCGCGCGCACAGAGGAGACAGTGGCTCTTCCCCGTCACGCCGAGAGGACGAACCCAACCCCGTCCTAGAGAGCTGTGGAGTATTGGCGACGCATTGATAGCGGTCTGATTTTGGAGCCGGGGTGAAATGCAACCAACTCTTGTGAGCGCAGGTTAGTCTTACCTGGTCTTGTGGTGAGGGCTGGTGCTCAGAGGCGTCTGTTAGCGGTTTGGCATTGTTAGCATTGGCTTGAGTCTTGCCCAAAATGATATCCAGGTCGCTTTCCACTCGACTTTCGCACATGGCATGGATATGTGGTACCAAAACAAACACACGTGTCCGCGCGCACGTGTCCGCGCACACGTGTCCGCGCGCACGTGTCACGTGCCCCCCCCCCCACTATTAATATATTTTAATGAAAATCTACAAAAGTTTGAGTGTTTAAACAAGAGAAAAATGTGAGAAAATGTTAATACCAGTCTCAGAAAGGTGTATATTGTGTCTGGTGAAGCGTTTTCAGCCTTAAAACATGTAGAATAATTGTAAAATATAAAATTGTCCTACTTCGCGGATTTCACTGATTGCGGGCTATTTCTGGAACCTAACCCCCGCGATAAACGAGGGTTCACTGTATACAGTATATTTGCATCAATATATTGTTATTCAAAATTTCTTATTGTGAAAGGCCCATTTGCCTAGCTAGTCCAGAATGAGTCTCATTTCTTCCCACTCAATTTCGAGCATCAGTCTTTCATTTTTTGTATTTGTAATTTGAGTCAATCTTGGACTCAAATTGTACACACTGTATTCATGTCTGTACCACCTTCTGTTGGTTCTGCTGTGACACATTTGGAAAAAAGATTAATAATAAAAGGGATGTCCGTTACTGCTGATCACCACTCGCTCGTTCACTCAGGTTTATTTATTTCAGTGATGCATGTGGAGCTTATTTGGTCGCCCATAATTTTGAACAAAAGTGCATTTCTTTCACCTCAGACTAGTTTAGTGCTTCACTCGTTGATGTTTTTCAGTCTCTTGTGATATAGATTTTTTTCTTTTTTCTCCTCTGTTAAGCAGCCATATTTGTTTTGAGAAATAAAATGTATTATTATTATTATTATTATTATTATTATTATTATTATTATTATTATTAGGGACCGAGCCCGAAGGGGGACGAGGTCCCTATTGTTGTTGCTTTGTTTCCGTATTATTATTATTCTTGTTCATACACGCTGGGGCAATTTTGAGCATGTTCCCATGCTTCAAAACGAACGAAACTTTGCACGGGCATCACAAAGTGCTGCCAGTACGACCACACAAAGTCCCGTCCCCCAGTGACCCCCAGGAGCTCGATAGCGCCCCCTAGCGCGTTGTCTTTCGGGGCTGGCATACTGTTTAAGATAGGCGCACGAAATTCGGTAGGGACGTGTATCTCAATAAGACGAACAAATGCCTCACTGCAATGTCATGGCCACGCCCAACAGGAAGTGAGATAATTGGCCTTTTGTGTGATTTTGGGGTATTGGACATAGAATGGAATTTGAAACACTTCTCCTACACCGTACCTCAGATGGGCTTAAATTTTGGTGAACATAATCTTAAGACGTTGGAGATGTTAAATTGCGAAGGATTTTCAAATAGGCGGTAATATGACGATACGGCGGATCAATAAAGTTAGGTATTTATTGAATGGGAGTTATGAGTTATGAATGGGAGGTATTTGTTGCTAGGCAACGCCCTGATCAAAGATCTTTGATCTTTGTGTACCTTTGATCTGTCTTTGGCCACGCCCAACAGGAAGTGAGATAATTGTGCCAGGCACACGAAATTTGGTATGGGTGTGCGTCTCAGTAAGACGAACAAACGCAGGTGCGAGGTCCCGACCAACGCCGCTTGCGGCTTTAATTATTATTATTATTATATCCTCCTGAGACCCGGCCCATTCATTTGCGCTATGATAAAAAAAATAAAAAATAAAAAATAAAAAAATAATAATAATAATAATAATTAAAAATGCATATATAAGTAAATAAATAAATAATACATAAAATATTAATAAATAATAAATAAACATGCATAAATAAGCAAACAAATAAATAAATAAAAATATACATGAAATAAAAATCCATAAATAAATCCATAAATAAGTAAATGAATAAATAAACAAACAAACAAATAAATAAATAAGAAATTAAAAGGGAATCTAAATCTTTTGAGGTGACTTTAGAAGCTTGTCAGAGATGTTGGTCATCAAAACAAAAACAATCAAAAAATTGCTTTTGTTAGGCTGTTAACTTCACATGGATTTAACCCCATTACAGTCCATTACAGAGGACATGTTACAACATTATGAATAAAAATAAAAATTAACAAAATGAAAATGCTAAGGTGTTCATTTACCTCCAAGTAGAAAATTAAAATAATAATAATAATAATATAGATACACTTTTTTCTTCGGGTCCCAGGAGGATATGGACCATGCTTGTCCCTGATTGGCTAACCCACTTGTCAATCACGCCCACTGGAACCCTGGGACATTCAACAGTTTGTCAGTGATTAAACATCCTGTCCTGTTAGCGTGGCTGTCTCTATCTCCCTTTGATTGTGTGTCACTGCATTTGATCATAACTGCTATTCTCCGAGGACTCGAGGAACAACAATCTCCAAGAAAGCAATCCTTTGATCTCTATCCGCTGGTATTACGGCACGGCAGGCGGATCACTCCATCACTTTAGCCTATATTGTGAACCTGATGTAACGTGTGAAGTGTACCTCTGTAACAGCCTCAAGTCGAGCCTTTAAGTAAGTAAGGCGTACACCGCAGGTATTCATTTCACAGCCCCTCCGCTCTCACGGTTGATGTATTACTGCACAGTGGCCATTTGCGCTTTCAGCACTTGGGAACTGAGTCAAATAAAAGGTAATATCTGCGCTTATGTTTGTGCTCATCACGTTATGTCCCTCGTGAGGACAATTTTCACACTGATTTAGAACGTCTATGTGTCCCTTAGGAGACATTCACCCGAACAGAGCATGCCATTTGATGAGAGAGAGCGGACGGACAAACAGTTGAGGAATTGGATAAATTAATTTATATTAATAATGAGAGATAGTCAATGTCTCCTTTAGGATTATGATCATGCTGGAAACATTATTAGGCATTCATAGTTTGCAAAGAATATTTTTTCAGCCTCTCATTTCATGATGCATTGCATTTTGTGGACTTTAAACCTAATGGAAAATATTAAGCAAATTAGAATGGAGGAGGATTTCGTAGTATTCTGTGTGTCCAAAGTGGAAAAGCTAAGATCTGGAGTTGTAGATTAGGGTTGTCAAAAGTAATGCTAAAAAACTAAAACTAAAGTCTAAAAACTAAAAAAAAAAAAGTCAAATTCACAAGACAGAAACTTTTCATGAATATCTTAACAATGATCTTGGGCTGTATCAGAAAAAGTATTTGACCACATAGACTAATGTACACTCATGGACCACTATTCAACCTACCACACGACTGAGGGATTACACAAATAGAATGGTAATATAATATAAAATACATTTTATAAATAAATCACTATTATTGAACTATATATACTATATTGAAAATTACATTCTATTGTCTAAATAGTTTTTTTATTATCATCCTGGCATTTGAATTATTGAGTATCGAGTAGGGATGCAAATTATCGATTAATTCATTAATTGATAGTTGATTGACCTAACGGTTAACTGATAAGCGGCGTTTTTCACCTGAATTTTAGTGTTTCAATAGGGTCTTTAAGAATATAAGCTATAGTAACATAACACTGAGTCAAAAATATATCATAGTATTATTATATTGTATATTCCTCAATTAATTATTCCTTAGTAAAAAGCAGACAAATGTATTGATGCTGAATAATAAAATACAGTAATCCCTCGCTCTATCGCAGATTTTTTTTATTTTTATTTATTTATTTTTTTTTTTTTTTATAGTGTAACATTGTGTTCTGTCCTGCTAAGAGACTAGACCAGGACTAAACGTGGACTGGACCAGGTCTAGACCAGAACTAAACCAGGTCTGGACCTGGACTGGACTTGGACTGGACCGGGACTCAACCGGGTCTGGACCTGGACTGAACCAGGATTGGGCTGCTGCGTGCCGCTGCTGGCTTCGCGCGGCTCGGGGCCCAGGCCGCGGGCCGGCCGCGCGGGACCAGCAGCGGCACGTTGCGGCGCATTCCTGGGCGCCGCGGTTCGATCTCGCCTCGCACGTACACCCGGGGCTGCTGAGCAGTGCGCGGTTGCCTTGTTTAACTAATTTAACTAATTAATTACAATTAATGCATTTTGTTTGACTAACGTCTTAATCGACAATTAATCGATTAATTGTTGACATCCCTAGTATCGAGTATTTCTTAGTATTGATACTGAAGTTGAAATTTTAGTATCATGACAACACTAGATTATGTGCATGATACTTGTTTTTAGTCAATACAGAAATATGCATGGCAGATGGACAGTTTTGAAGGATTCGGTCCTCCTTTATTGTTATAGCAATAAAATAAAAAAATAAAAAGGAAGAAATTGTTTGCCTGTAACACATGAATAGTCTGTATTTTTGGCTTTTACTTTTTAAATCAAGTCACTGAACCACGAATTGCAAGATCGATGTTAGTTCTGTAAATTCAGCATTGCCACAATTTCTATACCATGAAGGCTCTCTGTTATGTGCATTTTTCAGTGATGTCTTGTCTTGTTAGTGTAAACTTCTCATTTTGTTATGCAAATAATCTGGATTGATCCGATCTTTTTGCACGCATAGTGGACAAGACTGCAAAAGCCGAAACACATTGACCTTTGTTGAGTATTTTCACAAGTAGGGAGAATATTTTGCCCAGATAGTTTAAAATGTTTGAAATGTAGGAAAAAGTCTGATTTGAGTGAGTATCTGGGTACATCATTTGTAATTCTTTGACAAGGTTACACCACTCCAGTCAAATCCTTGTTGTTCAAACATCCACTTTAATTATTCACAGCGCTCATCTCCACTGCTGTGTCAAAGTGAGGCAAAAGCAGCTCCTCTGTTTGCAGCTCTTCAGGTGGACTGATTGCCCTGTGTCTTAAAAGTGATTTTCTGTCACCAGTGTTTCATCAGGTCTTGACGGTATCATTCATTCTCAATAAAAGTTCAGTATTCTCTTGATTTGTGTAGAATCCCTCAGTCGTCCAGGTAGAATCCATGCCAAAGCAAGCTGCGAAACATATTCGATCAAATAAACATTTGTCCAGTTGACAAATTGAATTTCTACTTTTGCCATCCTCTTCATTCACGCAAATGTTAACCCAGAAATTCTGTTGTGATTTTTAAACAATATTGAATTTGTGTGTATTTGGTACTTTTCATTACCAGTTTGGTCCAGCATTTCTGTATTTTTTTAATACAGAGTGCACACTGCATACACTGCAGTGCATCAGGTTTGTGTTTTTTTATTATTATTACTTATTTCATCAGACTGTATAACTCCACTATATAGTCCAAACGTGCAATATCTTCTTTTTTCCATACTCTCCTATAGGGCTGTGCAATTAATTGAATTTTGATCACGATTTAGATTTTGGTGTCAAACGATCTCAAAATTCATATAATCGAGTCCAAACGATTATTTTTACTGGCGCCTGCGGCCGGCTGCGAGTCGAGCTCACGCTAGTTGCTACCAGGAATTGACCAATCACACGGCAGGAGTTGCTACCACGATTTGCTGCCAAGAATTGACCAATGACAGCACTAGCTCCTACCAAGAACGCACACGCTCGCATATGAAGCCAAGAACACGGAAACTACAGAAGACAATAGTAAACGAAGTTAGTATAACGCAACATTTAATCACTTTTAAATCGATCGTTCACCCTCCGTGGTATTTACTATGAATACAACGTACAAAGACACACTTTACACGGGACTTTGTAGAGATACGCGATCTGATTTTCAATAGATAGGCCACCCGTGGCTATGTGAATTACTTATCCCGGACTACACTTCATCTGGGAGCTCTTTTGGATTTGCTGGACAGTATCTCATCTTTACTTTTGGTAAGGCATGTCATGAAATGTTTGTTTGTCATATCACTATTCTATTTTAGCGCTATTATATTATATCATATTATATTATATTAATTATATTATGTTATATTTATTATATTATGATGAAAGGAGAAATTCAATTTGTCAACTGGACAAAGTTTGTTTGGTCGAAAACGTTTCGCCGCTCATCCGAGAGGCTTCGTCAGTTCTGGTTCTAGTGCTGGTTAGACACTGCTTATATCTAGCTGCAGGGAGGAGCTCACTACATTGAAATAGTTCTGAAACTATCTCAACTAATTTGTTTCTTTTGTTTATCGAATTTCTCTGGCGTCTAGTTTAGCATACTTATTCACCCTAATGACCGTCTCCACACTAGGGTGAATAGGTATGCTAAACTAGACGCCAGAGAAATTCGATAAACAAAAGAAACAAATTAGTTGAAATAGTTTCAGAACAATTTCAGTGTAGTGAGCTCCTCCCTGCAGCTAGATATAAGCAGTGTCTAACCAGCACTAGAACCAGAACTGACGAAGCCTCTCGGATGAGCGGCAAAACGTTTTCGACCAAACAAACTTTGTCCAGTTGAGAAATTGAATTTCTTCTTTTATTATGGATTCTACCTGGACGACTGAGGGACTCTTCACTTATATTATATTATATTATACTATACTATACTATATTATACTATACTGAGGAGAAATCTGTGTGAGGAAAGTGAGGAATAGCTGTGTGTGATAACTTTCTGTGTGTCTGTTTGTGTATGTGCCTGTGTGTATATCATAGCACCAGGCTATTTTATGTTTATATTTGTTAGGTTGTATTTTATTAAGTTTAGGGCAATCTGTAGAATAAGACAGAAGAAGAATAAATGTTTAAGGGGAGAGTAGCCCACTTTGTGTGTGTGTGTGTGTGTGTTTGTGTGTTTAAGTAGGGGAAAAAATCGTTTGAATAATCGTGATTTCAATATTGACTGAGATAATCGTGATTATGATTTTTTTCTATAATCGAGCAGCCCTACTCTCCTAGCTACTGTTTGTATTATTCTTATTCTTATTACTTATTTTTATTATTACTTACTTTATTCCATTCTTGCCTGCATGCACTTTTTCTTTCTTGTTCAAACTGTCCCTGCCTGGAGCTACTGTAGTCTTATCTTATCTTATCTTATTTCAGTGATGCATGTGAAACCAAGGAGCTCATTGGTCACCCTTCGTTTTGAACAAAATTAACTTTGAACTTCTCTCACCTCAGATTATCAGTTTAGTGCTTTGCTCAGTGATTCTACAGAAACATGATTTGTTTCAGACCCTTGTGAAACATGTTTTCTTTCTTTTTTCATTGTAAGCAACCATATTTGTTTTGATATGGACATCCGTCATTGATTAATCCACTTGTCAATCACACCTATCTGAACTCTGGGAGATCAGAGTGACCAGACTCACATCTTCATAAATTATTGGAGAAGTGTGTATTCTGGCAATGAATTTATGCTTATGCCCCAACTGCCAGTCGCTCAGCAAGACTCAGTGGATAAAGTGTCTTGCTGGCTACTTTACAGAGAATGTGACTGCCAACTTAACCTACATGATCAACGATTACCTTGAAGAAATATTACAGCGTCTTCGCAGCTTAATTCCAACATGTTCAGGTCAAACCACCAAAGTGGCTATTACATTTAAGTCTTTATGGAAACCACGCCCGGCTAGTCTAGCTCTCGTTTTGTTTTGTTTTTTTCTCCACGTTGACCATCTGGTATCAATTACCCCAACCTGCCTCCGCTGCACTTCAAACTCACGCGCCTCATTCCTACCTATTGTTTTCAGAATAATGGTAACTAATTGCTTGGAAGAATTGAATATAGTATTTGCTAAAGGAACTGTGTGTAAGATTTAGAATGTCATAAAGTATGCTCCCTGTGTCCCCAGATACATGCTTTTATTGAATTATGCAGATGTATACGTACTTAATTCCAAAAACAGTGGAGATTATGACCAAGTTATGCATGTTTTAATTTGGTGTTTTGGGTCTCAGTATGATTATGGAAAGCAGAATGAGCCTCACTTAAGTCTCTCATTTGGGTTGACAGTTTCAATGCAGAAATCCAGTTGGTTTAAACCTTTAGTTAATCAATTCTGAAAGTTCTGAATTTTCACATGCAACAAAGGCAGACCATATACCGTACTTTTCAGATTATAAGCCACTACAGTGGTACCTCACCTTACGAAATTAATTCGTTCCAGAAGTGGTTTCGTAACGTGAAAAATTCGTAAGTTGAGTAGCTATTTCAATGGAAAAAGCCTGATCCATTCCAAGGTTGTTTTTTTTTTATAGTGTAACATTTTTTTTTATAATGTAACGTTGTGTTCCTGACGGCCTAAGAGACTAGACCAGGACTAAAAGAACGTGGAATAAACCAGGTCTGGCCAGAACTAAACCTGGATTGGACCTGTTATTATTATAACATGGCAGTGCCGTTGGAGGAGCGCGTTGCTCGTGTCTGCGCACCTTTAAGAGGCCGAGAAAGACGCTCTTTCAGCGGGAATAAGAGCGGGGCGGGGCGGGCTCTGCTTCTATCTGACCTCCAGAGCCGGGGGGCTGACACTGTGAGCTAACAGGCCGCTCTATCGGCGGGCAAGACCGCGGGGTCTCGCTCGGGGTGGGCTCTGGTTCTATCTGACTTCCAGATAGAACCACACTGTGAGCTGTGAGCCGCGCGGGCGGGCCGAGCCCGAGGAGGAGGCACGCGGCGCCGCAGCTCAATCCCGCAGCCCCAGTGTAGCGCGGCCTTGCGCCGTATGGACGTTTTGATCCTTCGATGTCGGCTCTTCCTATCATTGTGAAGCAGAATTCACCAAGCGTTGGATTGTTCACTCACTAAGAGAACGTAAGCGAGGTTTAGACCGTCGTGAGACAGGTGAGTTTTACCATACTGTGTTGTTGTGTCTCCGCTCCCATCGCACGTTCGGCGGCGCTATATTGAGCCGTGCCCCCCCCAACACATTCCATTGAAAATCTATGAAAGTTCGAGTGTTTAAACGAGAGAGAAATGCGAGAAAAAAGTGTAGAATGTGTGGTGAGGCATTTACAGCCCTAAAACATGTAGAACAATTGCCAAATACAAAGTTGTCCTACCTCGCGGACCTCTCCCACCGCGGGCCACCTCTGGAACCTAACCCCATGTGTGTTGATAAAGTGTATTTATGTTTCTGGGCGTGCATCTGAGCGCACATTAATTGAATTTTTGAGATTTGTTGTTTTTAAAGTGCTTTATAAATAAAGTTGGATTGGATTGGAGATTTCGCGTTTCGTAACTTGAAATTTCATTCGTATCTAGAGACCAAAATTTGACGTGAAGGCGTTTCGTAACTTGAAATTTTCGTTTGTTGGGTCATTCGTAAGGTGAGGTACCACTGTACTTTTTTCTTACACTTCGGACCCTGCATCTTATAGTCAGGTGCGGCTTATGTATGGATTAATTCTTTATTAAGACAGCGAATGTAGCGCGTAACCCGAGCTCCACTTCTGCTAGGTGAAAATACCTACAGTAAATAAGTTCAGGAGAGTTCATTAATTAATGCCTTGTTGTAGCCACTTAAAATCTCCTACACAGGTATCAACAGTTCCGTGAGATTGAGTTCAGGGAGTTTACCCTTAAAGTTAACCTTGAAACTTTATTTTAAGGCTTCCAGAGGCTACAGGCTGGCCATTTTACAGTTGTTTTACTGCCGTGTTTCTGCCGTGTTACTGCCGTAGGCGCTGTTCGAAAAAAGCACGTACCGGTATTTACGTCAATTAATTAATTTTGTGTACCATCTTTCTGTGTAAATAACTCAAGTTACAATGTGGACACCTGCGGCTTATAGTCAGGTGCGGCTTATATATGTACAAATCTTAATTTAAAAAAAAAAAGTTTGTTGTGCGGCTTATAGTCCGAAAAGTACGGTACCGTGTATGTGTTTTGCCCAGATTCAGTGGTGATTCTAATAACAGTAAGAGAATCGTCTGCATACAGTTCCACTAAAAACCTCTGGTAAAGTACATTGTTAATCATCATTGGCAACATTATTGCTGTGGTTAGTTAAGCCTGTCCTTGCAATTACCTGGGTCAGTGGGTCAGATAATACAGATGTGTTGCTATTGGAACAGGATCAGTGGATAAGGAAGGGGAGGGAAATTAGAAGATGCAATCAAGACAATAGACAGAACTATAGTTATTAAAGTTTGTATATATTTTTACCTAAATAAATGCCATTTTAATCTACACCAGTGTTAAGAGCTTTGACTGTATTGTGCCCACTGCCCACACAAGTCCATTGTTCTTGGCAATGTCATTTTCCATGCAGATTTAGGCTTGATTTTGCTTAAATATAATGAAGACATCAATAGGTGTCAACTCACTGTCCACTATGTTGAAGATTTATGGACACTGTATGTTCATATTTCCGTCTAGGACTTTTTCTTAGCTAAACCTCACAATTTCAGATGTTTGTTGCTTTACAAAACAACATTTCTTACCAAGCTAATTTTATTTGGACAGAAGCAAAATAAATAAAATAAAATACAATTATGGATTTTCGATTCTTAATATAAAATAATACTTTTAAGAAATAGAATTTTTTTTTGCCTATAACATTTCTGTTGTGGTATGCACTGCTTATTTGAACAATTACATTTTTATAAAGTGTAACTTTTCTGGTAGAGGGCCCCCCAGTTACTTGTCTCCATGGAGATGTTAATGCTTTACCTCCAATATTCCAAAGTATGGCATTAAACTTTTCAATCTCCATAAAAACAAGCAGGAGACGCCACCAGGGCAATTTGTAGGTGAGATCTGTGAAGAGGCGTCCCCACTCACTGTAAGAATGATTGTTTCAAAGGTATTTTTGAGAAATTAAAACACCAATAATTGAATAAATGCATCTATAATATGTTTAATGTAGTGCTGTCAGGCGATAATAAAAAAAAAGTATCTAATTAATTACAGGATTTGTAATTAATTAATCTAATTAATCACATTTTAAGAGTGTAAGAAAGAGAGAGAGAGAGATAGTGAGCGAGTGAGCGAACGAACCCACTTTGTGATTGAGTTCGTCAGTTTTCATGTGGTCGCTTTGGTCATTCGTTTCCCAAATTCTGTGAGTGTGGTTTGGTGATTTGGTGAAGTGCGTATTATCACCAGTAATACGCATATTGTTCAAATGATCCGTCAGGCTGGAGCGGCTTCGGTAATCGGAGAGTTCTTTTTGACAAAAGCTACAAATCACCGTGTTCTTGTTGATAGTCCCGTCTTTGTTCTTTTTATAAATAAACTTGCCGTTCAAAGGCCCTGGCAGCGATTTGCTCGCCACAAGTCAAATTTAAAATGCATGTGCATTGAATTGCCGCTCATAATTACCGTATTGGCCCGAATATAAGACGACCCTGATTATAAGACGACCCCCTCTTTTTCAAGACTCAAGTTTGAAAAAAGACTTTTTGAACACCAAATTTAATTTTTATACAGAAAATAATTACAGTACATCTGAAACAAATGATTATAACAATATATTCGAGAGAAAAAGCATGTTATTTTGCCTCATTCAAATCATGCAAAAACTGTCTATCACATCTTAATATCTGAACATTTAAATATGTAAACTAAAGTGCAATCACATTTGTAAATGAAAGGCTTCTGGTTTTTGAAATGTAAATAAACCAATCTACTGTGATAAAACAACAAAATTGCAATAACTGCATTAACCATCAAAGTGAAGTCTAAGTGAAGTCAGCTGTGATCTGACGAGATGGGAGGGAGCAGAGACTGGTGTGTGTGTCTGTGAGTCCACGCGGTTCACAACTCCGCCCCCGCCCCTCTCTGCCTGTGTCTCTCTTTCTCTGAACGGGGAAAGAGAGAAAACGGCGCAATTATTTTTTCCCCCTCCCGCTATCTTGGAGCCTCTGATCACCAAAAAAAGTCGCTAGATTTGTTGCTAGTCGCTTTTGTCTAATTTTCTCCCTAGGGGGGTCCAGAAAGTAGCTAAAAATAGCGACAAAGTCGCTAAATTGGCAACACTGCGCGCTAGCAGCATTCGCTTTAAAGATATCTGGCGCCATCTAGCGTTGGAATGGCTAGACCTCGAATGTAAGACGACCCCCGCTTTTTCAGTGTTCTTTCAATGGAAAAAACATCGTCTTATATTCGGGCCAATACGGTAATTGGGATAATTTTTATAGCGCGTTAATTTGCAGTGTAATTAATTAATCTAATTAACAAATTAAAATGACAGCCCTAGTTGCAGCAGCAATGTCTGTACTAAGGTAGGAACTACCAGATGTCTTAACAGTTGGGCTATTGTTGAACTACGCACTATTTTATGTCTTTATTTATGTTAACATCAACACGTCTCTGTTTGGCACCAGTGTGAGGTGACATATAGAGCACTTTTTTATGGGCTCTGATATATTGTAGAAACGTCACATGTATTAATGTAACCACTCATACTGACTTATTGATCTGCTGTCATTTTTTTCTCTTAAGTCATCAGAAAAACTGATTTCCGGACTGGTCGGAACAAATTCTCTTTTCTGTTTTTGTCACTGCAAGCTATATTGTACAAAGATTCAAGCCCACTGCTTTATCCTTGCAATTTTAAAGACACTGTACATAAACGCTTTTCACAACACTCAGAGACCAGTATTGACATAACTCATATCGATATATCCTGGGCTGATAGATATTGGCCTTAAATCTCCAACACAGACTGATAATTTATTATGCCCAACCTGCTACCAAAAGCAGGTCGGGCAAAGTCCACAAGCTTTATTTTAAAGATCCCATGACATGGTACTTCTTGATGCTTTTATATGGCTCCTTAATGGTTCCCTAATACTGTAAATGAATCCTTCTTCAAAATCAACACTCAGTGCATGAGAAACAGAGATAAGCTGAGAAAGAGTAATTTTTCTCACTCAGAACACTCTATAATGGGCGTTGTTGCTTGAATGCAAATGAGGAGAAAAAAGCTGGCCAATAGTAGAAGGTGGGGGCGTGGCTAAACGCTCCGCTGTCTGCTCTGAGCGCTCTCTGATCCATTTCCTTGTTTTTGCACGGGGGAGAGAGTTGAAGAGTTCCATTGAAAAATAAACACATTTCCACATAAAATAAAATTAAACCACTGCTGTTCAAAGGTCCAGAGGCTCAGATAAAGGACTTCCGAGCCTAGAAACACTCGGACGTGCCTCCAGGCAAATAAAAAAACGCATTTCGCATTGCGTAGCGCATTCACAGTCCAAACTCTATGGGCGGGATATACAGGGACGCTGAGCGGAGACAGAAGGAGGGGCTGGAGCTGCATTTGCCGATCTGACGTCAATAAGGTGCCTTGTCCGAACTCGCCCGTTTGAGCACTGGTTTTGTGTAACACAGAAAAGGACCGCAAATGCTCAGTTTAGACATTTCGCAACTTTTAGCCATGGGGAGGGGCTAAACAGGGTAGGGGAGCTCACATTAACGTTCAAAAACCTCAGAAAGTGAAAATTTCATGCCATGGGACCTTTAATATTTTAGTGCGAAGAGACAACTGCACAAAACGTGACTGCAGAATTTGTGGAAAATAATAAAAATCGACCCTAAAAATTGGCCATCTTTTTTCTCTGGATTCTAAAATATCAGTATCGGCATCAGCCATTAAAAAAATGTACATCAGTTGATCTCTAATTGATGAAAAAGCTAACAACTACTAGCATGCTAACAGCACAATTCCTGATTATCACACAGTACAATACTTAAGAATTAGATACAGACAGCAAGCAGCATTTCAACTTCAAGAGCAGTTTAAAAAATGAGCTCAAATACAGGGCCTTGAATTAGGGCTGTCAGTTTAACGCGTTAATTAGATTAATTAATTACACTGCTAATAAACGCGTTATAAAAATTAACACAATTAATTAAGAGCGCAATTCAATGCGCGCGCATTTTAAATTTGGCGTGCGCGGCCTTTGAACGGCGAGTTTATTTATAAAAATGTGACGGAGCAGATCCGTTTCTAAGCCCCCCTGTCCTGTCCCCGCGGAGAGCACGTGAAGACGCCGGGGAGAGCACGTGAAGACGCCGGGGAGAGCACGTGAAGACACGCGCGCCCGTTTCTGTATCTGCTGCGCTCCGCACGCTGAACCCTTTTCAATTACCATAACCTCGCCAGCGTGTTCTGCCCTGACTAAGGGTGCACACTTAAGAAGCGTTAGTTTTGCCCATCCAAATCACACTAAACCCGATCATTTACTCACCCCGCGGTGCGATGGTCCGGACACATCCGCGCCGGTAATCCAGTTTCCTGGGTTCCGGGGGTCAGGTGAGCCATGAGTAATTTACATGGACAATTATTTGTATTCTCTGTATATTTGAAGCTGTGTATATTTATTGACATTGCATGAAAGCTACTGTACGTGCTCACGTACACCAGAAATATTCGCCATTTAATAGGCTAGTGCAGGGGTCTTCAACGTTTTTCAGGCCAGGGACCCCCAAACAGATGGCGAACTGGGCCAGGGACCCCCTACTATATATACGGCATAGAATTGTGTTTTATATTAAATTGAGCTTAGAAGCTATGCCTTTATTAGTCCCACAGTGGGGAAATTCCATTTCTGCATTTAAATTAGGAAATAATACACAGGTTAATACTGTATTTTACACTATAAAATATAAAATTATATTATTTTAAAGTGAAATCAAAAGATTTCGCGACCCCCCCTGCAGTACCTCCGGGTCGCAATCCCCCTGTTGAAGACCTCTGGGCTAGTGGAATGGTGTAAATGAGCTTTCAAATGAATGTTACGTAATGTGGGAGGTGAATGGGGGTGTACAGCAGTCTTGTCTTGGTTACACTGGAGGTAACGTGCACTGAAAGAGTGAGTGAAAGACTGAAAGACTTAAAGGGGAAGTCTGCATTCTTTTCACTGTACCACTATAAATCACACGTTTGACACCTTTTTTGCACTGTGGGAAAGCACAATAAACCACCTAAAAATTATTTTAAAAAATGCGATTAATTAGATTAATTAATTACAAATCCTGTAATTAATTAGATTAATTTTTTTAATCGCCTGACAGCACTACCTTGAATGCATTTTCCTAATGTGCAGTACTGCTACAATGAGACTATTTCATTCAGCTGTCTCGAACACATGATATTTAAATAAAATTTCTATTGTTGATATATTCCATTGTGGGATAATAAAAAGGCCCATTAACGTTGCTAAACAAACACGCTTTAATGAGCATTCAGTGCCATAATTAAGACAGGCTTTTAAAGGGACCCCTGCAGTTGGAGCTCATTTAGTCCAAGTGGTATAATTCCACCATTATTATACAACTGTGGATTATAAACACTCATAACAACAACATCATTTTGTCAAAGTTCACCATTTATTTCGTCATGTTAATCTGCACTATAGACTCACCTATACATTTTTGTACATTTATCAACATTTAGTCATGTGGGTGAGGATACGGTGGAGAGTCTGTTAAGACGAGTGTATTCTGTCTCTTCCAAAGAGGGTGTGATTGACAGGAGCATTAACCATTTCAGTTTCAACTTCTTCTGGGAAGGCTGTCCACAAGGTTTATGGGAATTTTACGTACGGTTCATGTGGCCTAACACTTCATGGCTGAGTTGCTGTTGTTCCCAATCGCTTCCACTTTGTTATAATGCAGTTGACTAGGGCTGAACGATTTTAAGAAAAAAAATTGAATTACGATTTTTCTGGCAGACATTGCAATTTCGATTTCATCCACGATTTTTTTCAAATTATGTTTCAGTGCACATGAACATTTGCAAACATCACAGAAACTTATCACTTTTACTAGACGTTTTTCCGGACTTTCTCGCCATGCACTCGAGTGACGGATTACGGACATTGATTAAACGGGGCTAACACCGGCTTCACCAGCTCGCGACTCCCTAGATTGCACGGGGCTACGCGGTGTATTTGGGTTGAGGGATCGCTCGGAGCGGAGCGGCTAACACCGTCCTCACCAACCTGTCCACACGCAGCATGTCGCTTCTGATTGGTGGGTTTAGCAGCGTGGCAGGGAGGCCGGCCAGGCGGAATACATGTGTGAAATAGTTGACGAAAACAAAAACTGGGTCAGTTAGGAGCACTGCAAAAAACTTTAACGATCTTTAAAGGTCCCATGGCATGAAATTTTCACTTTCTGAGGTTGTTGAATGTTAATGTGAGCTCCCCTACCCTGTTTACCCCCCCCCCCCCCATGGTTAAAAGTTGCGAAATGTCTAAACTGAGCATTTGCGGTCCTTTTCTGCGTTACAAAAAATCGGAGCTCAAATGGGCGATTTTGAACAAGGCACCTTATTGACGTCAGATCGAAAAAAGAAATGCAAATGCAGTTCCACCCCCGTCTGTCTGTGCTCAGCGTCTCTGTAAATCACGCCCAGAGAGTTTGGACTGCGAATGCGCTAGGCAATGCGAAATGCGTTTTTTTTATTTGCCTGGAGGCACGTCCGAGTGTTTCTAGGCTCGGAAGTCCTTTATCTGAGCCTCTGGACCTTTGAACAGCAGTGATTTAATTTTATTTTATGGGGAAATGTGTTTATTTTTCAATGGAACGCTTCAAATCTCTCCCCCCGTGCAAAAACAAGGAAATGGATCAGCTGTGGGCTCAGAGCTCAGAGCGGAGAGTTTGGCCACGCCCCCACCCTCTACTATTGGCCATCTCTTTTCTCCTCATTTGCATTCAAGCAACAACACCCATTATGGAGTGTTCAGAATGAGAAAAATTACTCTTTCTCAACTTATCTCTGTTTCTCATGCACTGAGAAGAAGGATTCATTTACAGTATTAGGGAACCATTAAGGAGCCATATAAAAGCATCAAGAAGTACCATGTCATGGGATCTTTAACAATTTATGCAACTTTAATGACCCCAAAATCATGTTGTCTGAGATTGCGATTTTCGATCTAAAACGTTAGATCGTTCAGCCCTACAGTTGACTGGATTTGTTGCACTGGTGGCATCCTACCACAATACCACGGTGCAATTCACTGAGCTCCTGAGAGCGACCGATTCTTTCACAAATGTTTGTAGAAACAGTCTGCAGGCCTGGGTGCTTGATTTTATTCACCTGTGGCCATGGAAGTGATTGGAACTGATTTCCATTATTTGGATGGGTGAGTGAATACTTTTGGTAATGTAGTGTATATTTTATTTCTGAATGATACAAATGTTTTGGAGAGGATGTCTTCTGCATTTGGGAAATGTGTGATACAAATTATAAGCTGTAGATCGTCCCACGTTTGGGATTTTTTTTTTTCACTCTATGGCCTGATTCCAGACCCTTCTGGATTCAAACAGAATATAGAAGGGACTGGCTGGTCAGGCTAATGGTCTGCTGCTGCGGTGTTAATAGAGCCATGGAGGATTCTGTTGCTTTAATGGCAAGATGGCAAAATGTGTCTTTCTGGTTGAATTCATGTTACAATTCCTT
The DNA here is from genome assembly GCA_036785185.1 of Paratrypauchen microcephalus. Taxonomy (NCBI): domain Eukaryota; kingdom Metazoa; phylum Chordata; class Actinopteri; order Gobiiformes; family Gobiidae; genus Paratrypauchen; species Paratrypauchen microcephalus. The sequence continues at coordinate 9,828,059 of JAVJIX010000011.1, forward strand.
GTAGGCTTTTACTTTTGATAGCGCTCATCAATTTTCAACACCAAAATGGTAATAAAAAGAAATATTTTTTAGATAATACATTCATTCAATCATTTTCACCAAAAGCTATTAGCACCACATGGTCTCATACTAGTTCAAGCTCAAGACAATTATAAAACTGTTCAGGAAAGGATGATTTTTTTTTACACTTTTGATTTTAATACAATCTAAAACATATCAAAATACAGACTTTTTCTTTTGAATTTCTAATAATTAAAATTTCTAATATTTTTATATGTTACAAAAGCTGGTGTCATCATTGATTCTAGCACCAGTGCTCACCACAGACTTCCCCCATACTGTACCTTCCTGCATAAATGAGGCTAAACCTGTGAAGAAAATCAGTCTCGCTTGGACAACCGCACGTGCCAACATCTGAGCGGAGTGTGTATCATTAGCACAGGTAGAGAATCCCACAGGTTCAAACATCAGCCAATGTAGATGCTTCCTTTTTTAGATTTTACACAAGGAGGCTATTGACGAATGAGCTCAGTCTGGATTGTTGCGGGCATTTGTATGCACAGAAAGGATGTTCAAAACGCATCACAAATCACTTAGTGCACTCCCATGTATGTGTACATCTGTTAGCACGCTCACAGCTCGCCGTCATTATAGGACACTTTTAGCACCGCTGTCCCATTTCCATCAAACGCTATGACCCTCTGTCTGTGCATACGCATCCTGGGACTCATATTCAGGGCAAGACGATTATTTCAGGAACAATGTCATAAAAAAGCGGTTGTGAACTGTACAGGCTTTTATGTGACAGTAGGGGTGGGTAATATGGCAAAATTAATTTAAAAAAAATTAATAGATGTATTGTTATTTTGACTTCAATTGCGAAAACACATACAGGTCTGTAAAAAAAAAAAAGGGACCACGGCATTTTTTTCTGAAATCAGCATCTCTACATGTATTAAAGCCATTCCATTCCAGCGAATTCAAACACAAACACAAAGCTGAGCTACTTCAGTTCTTGCACCAGGAGTGGAATAAAGTCACCCAAGAACAATGTGAAAGACTTGTGGAGAGCATGCCAAGATGCATGAAAACTGGGATTAAAAATAAGGGTTATTGCACCAAATATTGATTTCTGAACTCTTCTTAAAGCCCCAGTGTGTAGGATTCGTGGCGCATAAGTGGATAGTCGCTATTGCACTTTCTGTTTTAGCTACGGCAGACCTCGAGGGACCCGTGCGCCGCGCGGTCCCGTTTTTTTTTTTCTTTTTTTCTTTTCTCATGAAAACACACATTCCCGATCGTGTACCATGACACTCTACACATCAAATGAAACCTTACAATCTCCTCTTTTTGACTATGCAATTCATTTCCCTGCAAAACAATCACTGCCCGAGCACATGGGGCTTTTATACAGAAAAGCACAAAACGAGGTTAGCTTACCTTAGAATGCTTTGCACAGGTCAAACTCTGTATTTCACCATAAACTTGCTCTCAATTTGTCCGTAAGGATCCAGCGAATAAAATCCAGTAAAACAATTTAGTCCAAAAGACGTGTTAGATCCATTACGACGTCTGATCCGGCAGCATGCTTGTGTTGTTTACCCAAAACCACGAGCCTTGCCGAAGGCGGAGTCCAAATGTCCTTCTGCAGCTCTCGTATTCAAAATGGCTGCCTCTACATGGGGAAGATCCCCCTTTTATGTGACTATATCTAAGTCCAAAAGAATACTTTGATTTCATGATGGAAGTGAAAAGGCTTGGAAAACAATGTATTTTTGAATGGGTATCTTCAATTTCAGTAATTAACGGGTAAAAATCTTACATACTGTCCCTTTAAGTGTAAACATTAGTATTATGTTGTTTTAAAATGAATTAGATCTTGTTTCTTTGCATTGTTTGAGGTCTGAAAACATGTATCTTTTTGGTTATTTTGTCATTTTCTGCAAATAAATGCTCTAAACGATAATAATTTTATTTGGAATTTGAAGGAAATGTTGTCAGTATTTGATAGGCTCAAACAAAAATGTTCCTTTTGCCCAAACACATACCTATAAGTAATAAAAATCTGAAAAAACTGATAATTTTGCAGTGGTCACTTATTTTTTTCCAGAGCTGTATTTCCATTGAGGAAAAGCTTTCTTTTTCTTGTTACCATCTTCGACTGCATGGTACTATTAACATTATGACCATTGTGATAAAGTGCATTTGGCTTTTGTAAACATTGCCATGCCAAGCCTCAACTGCAAACCTTTTATTACTTTTTTTAAATGGTACTTGGTACTGTTCATGAACATCAACAAACAGGCTTTTATTCGTGCTGTTTAACACAAAAAAATAGTTAAATTTCTTCCTCCGAAGTATTCTGTCTGCTCTAAACCACATCCTTTGGGATTGGCTGTAGACCTCAGACAGGACCTTAGATGCCCCTCCTGTGCCCTGGTCATGTTCTGTGGACCTGGATCCTGCCCTCCTCTCTGCCAGCTGGAAGGGTCTAATACCTTACCCAGGATAAGCTCTCCTTTGCTCTTTAGTCTTAAATGGGCTGCAACAGATGGAACAAATGGATGCACGTCGCTCCTGGACACATCTGCAGCTTGCCCGCCCAAGCTGCATCTTTTGATGTGGCTCTCCTCGAGGTTTCTCTTTTCCCACTGTGTTTTTTTCTTGGAAATGAAGGTCTAAGAAAAGGGGATGTTTTTGGTCAGTTATCCATTTGCTTGTTTCCTGTGAACATTGGTTAATCTACTTATTTAATATTGACTAATGACTGTTTCACTGTTGGATTTTCTAACTTTAGTGTTAAATTAATGATCCTGTTAAGCAGCTGCTACTGTGATTTTGAGCTTTAGAAAATTAATTGAAATTGAATAAACCTCTTGATTACAAACCCCTAACCATATCATTGGTGATTAGACATGAGTGAATCTTAATCTCAGTTAAAATCTGATTAATTGCCCAGGCATAATTGACTGTGCAAACATGCTAAATACAATGTGTGGCATTTAGGGATGTAACAATAACCAAAATATCATGATATCGTATCGTTAAAGGTCTCACTATAATATCGTGAACCATCACAATATAAAGTCCTAAAGTCTGTAGTGTCAAAGTTTAGACGCACTTTACTCACCCCATAAGATTACTCACGTATCCACGGTCTTTCAGCAGCTAAAGAATCTGATCGCATTCTGTTCATGAGCACCGGAGAAATGGACATGTGCCGAACGTGTCCCGAGGAGAGTTTTCCTTCCTTCCTACGTAGCATTTACAGTCAAAGTTACAGATTTTCTTAATTTCACTATCCTTATCCTCTTGAAATGCAGCGTAAATATTCACGAGGTTCGCTCACAGCTGCTAGGCGGAAAAAGAAAACAAAAGAGTGCTAATCGTCACCAGTATGGTAATTATGGTAATTTACACACACCCTGATTCTTTCTGAAAAACTAGCCAATTTCAAAGACAAAATTTATGCTTTTTAATCAGCCAATGCTGTTATCTGAAACATGGAGTGGCTTCTTCATGATCTCAACTAGCACATTTTGCAAAAAAACAAAAATCACAAATTTTGGGAAAAAAAAAAAAAAAAAAGTAATACTAACGTGATTTTCTAGTGTTCACATATCCTGAGTTGTGACTGGTTTTCAGGTGGCCGATCACATATTGAATTAGAAGTCTCTTTGCTTAAATCAAAAGCTTTGGTGCAGCAATAAAAAGAAACAGGGGGAACTACATAGACCATGATCCTGTTTCTGTTTCTGTGCAGACTTCATAAAGAAATAAATGTTATAAGCATCTTAAATCTTAATTTTTTGCATTCTATTGCAGTAAATGTACTGCGCGATGTATATCATGAAAATATTGTTACATCCCTATGTCTAGCTGCACTGAAAGTGCCCCCAGAAAGCAGAGATCCTCCCCTGTCACCTCAGCCTTGTTAAGAGTAAAAGTTACAGACAGACTTGCAAGTTTTTCAGGGTGGTTGTCAGCTTGGCACCAGCATAGATCTTGTTTATGATGTTCATATACAGAGCTATTCAACAAGAGTCTCACGAGTTCTGACACCTCATTGGCCGACAGTGGAGCGAGAAGGTCAGGACAGGATGGGTATGTGGCAGCTGTGAGTTGTCTTCGGGTTATGGCTCAGTCTCTGACAACGAACAGGCATCCAGGCAAAGTTTGACAAGATCGAAAACTCATTGGAGATGGTTCATTCCTGTTTTGGATAAAGGCTCTAACAATGGACAATAGATATTTACTGTGTGTTTGACAAAGGAAATTATATAGTCAAGATCTCCTGGAGTTTGTCAGTGTGAAATTGTTAGCAGTAAGACCTATATTTGAACTGAGCCTGTCTACCTCATATTCAGGGACACAGATAGGTCATGTTAAGGGAATTTAAAATCTAAATCTGCATATTTCAGAATGCACCAAATTTTAAAGTCATTGTTTATCATCCGCAAGCTGTGTCGAATAGAATACTCTGATCTGTTTTTGAGCTTTCTACCATGTTATGACATGCCTTCATCAAAAACATGCCCGAAGAGGTTTTAGATATAATCCATGCATGTTTGAGCATTTTTTTCAGAATACTCAGTCCACAATTCGCCCATGCTCCCACACAACATCTCTCCATAAATATACAAAAAACATGTTCGAAACTGTTCACAACAACTTGAGAACCCTGCTGTGATGTGCAGTAGTTTCATTAGAAGGATCCTAATTGTGTTGTGATAGCACTCCGGAGGGGGAATGACTCAGGCCGTCAAAAACAAAAGTGAAACCTATAACTCGTGTTAATACGTTGTTTTCTGTGAATAGAGCATTTTCAAAACAATAAAAGGTATTGTGGTCTACATATAACACCACAGAAAAGTACAATACCCCCTCTTTAATGTGTAGCCCATTAAAATCAAGATTCAAGATTGTTTATTTGTCATATGCTGGAGCAACACAAGGTGATGCAATGAAATGCTTAGGATCAGAAGATAATAAACAATCAAATGCTCAAAAGCTCAGCTTACGGATCAATGGTACAATTTTTATTACATGATTTATTTGGTTTATTCATTTATTTACTCTAATCACAGTAACAGGGTTGCAGGTAACAGGGTTGCAAATCCGCACTAATGCTAGCTTTATCTCAGGAGTAGAAGCTGTTTAGCTGTTACTGCTAATCAAGAGGAAAAACGTATTTATGCAAATAAGTAAAGTAAAAAAAGTCTTATTCTGATCATTTGCATAACAGGGTTGCATGAGGTAGAGTGAGACATTCAATCAAGGCTAACTATGTTATATAAAAAATATGAAAAACAGAAGAGAAGACAAACTTTGCTCTACCCATTCTTTTGGAAAACTGTTTGATAATGTCAAGTCCAGGGGATCATGTGGCTCTGCTTTCTTCTTCTTCTACCAGGCTAAAAATGTTATGGTAACATGGTTGCATGCATGTTGTGGGACACATATTCCATGAATAATTATTATTTGAAATATTATGTCTGTTAAAACAAATGTTCCCACAGTTACAAGAGATGGCAATGAAACAAATTATACAAAAAAAAAAGAAAGAAATTTAAATTAAATTTTAACTGTTTTATTTGAGATTCAATTTGGCCATTAGAAGGGTGGGACAAGAGGAAAATTGCATTTTGGGGGGTATACCAGACTTATTTGGTATTTTTAAAACTATTTTCAAGCATTCTTTTCTCTTTGTTTTTTAGATAGATTTAGTAGATTTAGTAACTTATAATTCACTCAGAAACTGTATGTTTTAGTATTTTGTATGTGGATTATTTAAAGGTCCCATGGCATGAAATTTTCACTTTCTGAGGTTTTTGAACGTTAATGTGAGTCCCCTACCCTGTTTAGGCCCCCCCAAATGGCTAAAAGTTGCGAAATGTCTAAACTGAGCATTTGCGATCCTTTTCTGCGTTTGAAAAAAACACAGCTCAAATGGGCGATTCTGGACAAGGCACCTTATTGACGTCAGATCGAAAAAAGAAATGCAAATTCAGTTCCACCACTGTCTGGATCTCCACCTCCTGTCTCTGGAAATCATGCCCAGAGAGTTTGAACTGCGGAGGAGCTACGCAATGCGAAATGCGTTTTTTTATTTGCCTGGAGGCACATGCGAGTGTTTCTAGGCTCGGAAGTCCTTTACCCAACCCTCTGGACCTCTGAAACAGCAGTGGTTTAATTTTATTTTCTGTGAAAATGTGTTTTTTTTCATTGAAAAGCCTCTCCTTTCCTCCTTCGCGCTTACACACGCGGAAGTGGGGCCAGGCACAGCGCACCGCTAAAACAAGGAACCAGCGGCGCATTTGGCCCCCCCCCCACCCACTCCTCGAACCAATCTGTGTCCTTCTCATTTGCATTCAAGCAACAAGGCCCAGAATGAGTCGTTCAGAGAGTTATTTTTTGACTCTGACTCTGTACATGTGTCTTTCTCGTGTTGATTTTGAAGAAGGATTCATTTACAGTATTAGGGAACCATTAAGGCACCATATAAAAGCATCAAGAAGTACCATGTCATGGGATCTTTAATATTTGATGGGTGGGATGTAAAATGTATTCCAATTCTGGAATGGCCCATATATTATAAGTATTGCACGTGGGTTATGAGGCAGGTTATTGCACAGGTAACAGTAGTTTACAGTGAGGTAGTGACATACATGATACATTCATCTAGAGCAGCAGCAGAACATATCATACATTACGAAAAGTAGTTTAGTGCAGTATTATTGAGAGTTAAGTATTACACACTGAAGTTTTTTGCTTAATTATTCATTCCAAAATACCACGCTAGACCAAATCTTTTACGCAGACTTACTGCTGTGAGCTTCCATTTGAATGTCAATAACAATAACTCACACTCTGAATTCATAACCTTGTTCTCAGCTTAACTTTCCTTGAACGTCCTTGTAAATCACTCTAACTGTGCAATATTGGGTCTAATGATGTACAATTATTGGCAAACGTAAAGTTAAGGAAATGCAATACAGGGACTATATTTCTTGGTTTCTGTTTTATCAGCGGGTGGTCTTTGATGCAAGACCCCGCCTGTGCACGTTTGGGTGTTAGTGAAAATACACACAAGATTAATATAACAGAAGTAGACTCTTGTGTTTTAAGTTTTCCGGTTCTGGAATTTAACTGTAAAATTAAAAAGCACATCTGGCACTAAGATTTTTACCATAACCACATCCAATATCGAAGTACAGTTTTTAGTAGGAAAAAGGTCTCATTTCTCAATCATCTTCCAATACAGGCTTGTGGTTTGAGTCCGGCTCCCCATGTTGAAAATCTTAAATCCGTTCCATATGCTTATATTTAGAGTTGGGAATCCCTCCTCTTTTCAATCATAAACCAGATCAAGCACTCATCAGCTGCCAAGGCTAGCCCACTTCTTTATCATATCTTGTAATTATGGCCGTGCTGTTGCATGTTACTTTCAAAAAACTAAAAACCCCAAAAAGCAACAACAGAAATTTTCCTCTCTGAAGTTTGGACTTTTAAAAGAATCATAATGAGAGCAGCATGGATGCGGCTTTGTAAATATGCATGCCGAGGTTTTCATATCGCGGGATTGGAAGGGAAGTGATGGACAGAGCAGAGAGTTTGGGATCATGTCAGCCAAAGATTGAAGGACGTTGGTGCAGAAGGGGTAATAAAAGGAATAGAGGAAGGCGTTTTTGAAGGACTGTTTGATGTGTGCTTTGGCATTAACTCGAGTGCGCTTTTAGAATGAGGGCACGGCGGGCTGCTGTGAAAGAGAGTCAAAACAGGCTAAAGTGGAGACTGCGGGAGCGTGGTTGGATCAAATGTTTATTTAAGCTTGGTTGGGCATATCATTATGATGGGACTGTTTTGTATTTGTCCAGTGAAATGAAACACAATTTTGAAGTTTCTAGTGGAAATTGTCAGTTTAATTTTTTTATTTTAAATTTGTGTTGTCTGCAATGTTTAACAATGGAAAATTGTGCATAATAAGGGGTTTAAAGGAGCATTATGTGACTTTTTTGGTGGATAGTTTGCCTGTTTGGATCCATGGAGATGTTGTTGCTTTACCTTTATGTTCCACAGAATATCATGTTACCTGCAGTACATGGAGACAAGCAGGTGATGCTTGTCTCAGATCTTCAATATAGACAGGTAAATGAAATATTATGGAACATTCCAGGCTAGGTCTGAATAATTTGGGGAAAAAATATCTAATTGTGATTTTTCTGATAAGCATTATACTTGTGATTTGATTGCGATTTATGTTTTGATTCTGTTTAAAGTGCTCTGCTCACAATTTAAATGCATCCAGGAGAATTGACAAAAAGTCTGGAATATTAACCGACAGACAAACTAATACAAGACTGACATTTCAGAACATATTGAAATGTGCAATCTCAACTCCAGGGCTACAAAAATTACATCACATACTGATATAAGATAAGATAAACTTTATTGTCCCAAAGGGGAAATTTGTCTTGGACTCACTGCCCGCAGCTTAAAAACACAGTTACACTCACACATACAGTACAGACAGACAAACAGAAAACAGTCACGGCTCATTGCCAGATACATTTTTTCATCTTTGATGTCCATTGTCCATTTGCGCACTGCACAGCCTTACAGTGTTCTACTTATTGCACCAGCTCTATTGCACAAACTGTTATGGCACAATAGTTATTGCACCATTCAATATAAAGTATTATACTTGTTAACGAGGTGTAGCATTTGTTAAGCAGAGCTGCCTCTAATGGTAAATGGTCACATCTTTATATAGCGCTTTTCCACCTTCAAGGCGCCCACCAAAGCGCTTTACAACAACAAGGAACCAGTCACCCATTCACACACACATTCACACACCAGTGTACGCAGACACTGGGGGCGAGGAGGGTTAAGTGTCTTGCCCAGGGACACAACGGCAGCATTCATCTGTGGGAATCGTACTAACCATTCAATATAAAGTGACTAAGTGCTCCTTTTTTGTGCAATAAAAAATAACATTCAAAAAACATGCCGCATTCCACTTAACTGTGGATCCCAGCTTCAGTTCTCTCAGAGCAACTATGGGGAAACTCCCCTAACACAGATCCACAGAATGTGCTCCAGCCAAACTAATTTGGACTGGTTTAGTAAATACTTAAAACGTTAAAATAACTCTTTGACACATTCTTACCTGTATGCTGGATTACACAACCTCTAATTCCAGTAGGACATCACATTCTGATATAACATCACATTACATAATAATGTAATGACATCACATTCTGATATGACAGTGATAATGACATCAGAAAACTTGTGTACTGCAACTAGATATAGATAATAGACAATGTCAAATGAAATATGAACATTTACATTTGTGACTAAAAGTAGAAGTTCTTAAAACACCAAACAATTAAATTTCACTCGAGTTTCTCTTCTTTGCTTGCTGTATTAATTAGCAAACAATTAACATGGCTGGTGTCTCTTTCATTGGCCAGCATGGATGCCACACACTAAACAGTCATTTAAAAATCTTTGAATTATTTTGTGAATAAAAACAAGATATCAATATCTAGCCTTGGCTTTACATTTACATTTTCATGTGGTAAACTTTGGCAGTATAAAGCTGTTGGATGTGAGCAGCAGCAGTAAACGAAGCCATATTCATCAGCAGTGCGACTGGCGTTGTTACAGAGGTATCTGGGGTCCTTATTATCCCGGCATTTATTCAATGACTAATTAGGTATTTACCGCTTCTTTCCAGTAGCCCTGCAGAGACAAACGGAAGAAGTTTTTTCACTGCGTAGCCCCGCTGAAGTGACAGTTCAACTAATTACTCATCTTATAGAGAATAGACTCTCGTGTAAAACCTGCCTGAACGAACAATGGACAGAATCACAGGATACGAGTAGCCTGGACATGTGTGTGTGGGAGGGCGGCAGTACAAGTGGAGGACATATCGGGTCATGTCCACACTGTTATCCTTCATCTCCATTTGCTTTTAGTCTTACCCGTGTATAAGGCAAAAATGTATCTCAGTGTTACATGGGCTAATTATTGTTGCTAAGGAATAAGGCCCAGAAAGGAAGAAAAAATTAAGAAACTTTTATTAGCAGAATGCCCAAGTAACTTCTAATTCACTAATCATAGTTTCATGTAGCAAGTCAAAGAATACATTATCAGCTGTTGCATTTTTTTTTATCTGTTTTCATCACATTGAACACTCTCCCCTTTAGTCCACCAGACCTCCTCCACACTCGCTCTACTATTTGGTCCTCCAGTGTCAGGGATTTTTCCTAATAAAAATCAACAAAGGAGAAAACAGACACAGAAGTATTATACTTGTTAACGAGGTGTAGCATTTGTTAAGCAGAGCTGCCTCTAATGGTAAATGGTCACATCTTTATATAGCGCTTTTCCACCTTCAAGGCGCCCAAAGCGCATTCACACACCAGTGTACGCAGACACTGGGGGCGAGGAGGGTTAAGTGTCTTGCCCAAGGACACAACGGCAGCATTCATCTGTGGGAATCGTACCTACCAACCTGTGGGTCAGTGGATCAACCACTGATGTTTCTTATGTCAACAGTGGGATTTGAACCGCCAACCTGTGGATAAGTGGACAAACACTCTACCAACTGAGCTACTGCCGCCCCATCCTCTGCCTTCATCCAGGCCACACTCAAATTCTCAAAGAACACCTCCTCGTTGCGTCTTTTTATTTAGAATCACAGAGTAACGGAAAATTCCCAGTTTCAAAGCAGTTTCAACAAAGTTAATCTTTACCATACATACATACATCACTAATCAGCAGTTGCATTGATTGTTTGTCTAAGCAGTTAATCAGTCTTTGTCCTTTGTCCCAACACAAGAAGAATATAACACTTTGATAATTCATTAAAGACACTACATACAATTTTCTTTAACATCCAGACACCCCTACCCCGTTTAGTTTTTTACATCATTTTTGTGCATTTTTAAAATCTTTTTTGTGGGTGTTTAGTCCCACATTATACATTATACATAGCTGATTTAGAGAAAATATAGCTGAGGAAATTATCAGCAAAACTCTAATTAGAAATAGAACTGAATCCAAATCAGTATGTCATCGTCACAGTGGTTACAACTCAGCACATCACACACTGAAATGCAACGAAATGTCCAACAAGGTTATGTATTGATTGTGGTGAATGCAGTATTAAGCTGATGAGTGGGCTTCTTCATCCAGCTCAGTTTTGCACAATTTAATTAACAGATACAGATAGCTATGCCTCATGCTCTTCAAATGACTATTATTCTTAGAGATAATTAAAAAGCCTGCATAACGATAACATGCCCTGATAAATTAACTCGATAAATAGAGGCACTGGACATTTTCTGTGTCAATTTCAAATAATCTTTTTCATTTTTTAGATTTTAGATGATAAATTAAAATGGATGAAGTGGTTTTGATTAGGTTCTAAAAAGTTAGTAATATTGTATTTTTTAGTTCTATTGCAAGATACAGTATAACCACTTTAACTGTATTTTGTTTGTGTACAGTTGATTGCATTGTATTTTTAAATACAGACAAGGCCATTCATTTGAGTCACAAAAATATCAGAAACAAATATTTATTTACAGTGTAATTCTAGCAAGGGACAAAAAAACAAAACACAAGTGTGAGATAGGGCCAATTCATTGTAGTGAAGTGTTTTTCCCATTAACACAGGAGACTATGGTGGTTCCGGGCAAGAGGAGGCCCCAGGGAAGACCCAGGATACAATGGAGGGACTATGGCTGCATCCCATTCCTCTGTCTTACCCCTACCCCTTTATCTACGTCTTTGTCTTGCCCCTCGATGCCGAGCTGAGAGGGCTCGGGGTATGAATGTTCCCCTAAGAAATGGGACACCACTCGATTATCGTTTGCGTCATCATCCCTTGCCTCTACCTGGCTGCTACGTCTGCAGAGGCGACAACAATTGACGCAAACAAACGTAAACAAATGTCAAGGATTATCGGGTACCTCAGCTCCACAAAAAAACTAGGTTGTTTATACATGAAATGCGTGAAAAGTCCCTCAGTCGTCCAGGTAGAATCCATGATCAAAGGAGAAGTTCAATTTGTCAACTGGACAAAGTTTGTTTGGTTGAAAACGTTTCGCCGCTCATCCGAGAGGCTTCGTCAGCTCTGGTTATTGTACTGGTTAGACCCTGCTTATATCTAGCTGCCGGGAGGCGCGTCCTACAATGACAAAAGCTCTGAAAACGATCCCCCCTAATGACGGATTCTCTTTTTTGTCAAAAAAGAGAATCCGTCATTAAACAGAAATGGGGGAGTTAGACATAACTTGTCTCCCATTTATAATGCGATTCTTAGACCAGTCAAACAGAGCCAGGGCAGAGGGGTGGAGAGGGTCGTTAGACGTTGAATAGGGGGTCGAAACCAGCCGTCAGAGTAATTTGAAAAACAAAGAGACAGATTAGGGGGGATCGTTTTCAGAGCTTTTGTCATTGTAGGACGCGCCTCCCGGCAGCTAGATATAAACAGGGTCTAACCAGTACAATAACCAGAGCTGACGAAGCCTCTCGGATGAGCGGCGAAACGGTTTCAACCAAACAAACTTTGTCCAGTTGACAAATTGAACTTCTTCTTTATACATGAAAGTTCAATGAAAACGGTAACGTCGGCTAAACAGACATCACTACAATTAAAACCGCAACAACCGTTCACTAAAAAGTAACGTAGAACATAAGTGTCATAATTGTAAACCTGCTAAACTGTTAATCGATAATTATAACTGCTGAAAATTAGAGATGCAAATTATCGATTAATTCATTAATCTATAGTTGATTGACCTTATCGATTGATTAACGATTAAATGATAAGCGGCGTTTTTCACCTGAATTTTAGTGTATCAGTAGGATCTTTAAGAATATAAGCTATAGTATACATAACACTGAGTCAAAAATATATCATAATATTATTATATTGTATATATATTATATTGTATATATATATTGTCAATTATTCCTTAGTAAAAAGCAGACAAATGTATTGATGCTGAATAACAAAATACAGTAATCCCTCGCTCTATCGCGACCAGAACTAAACCAGGTCTAGACCAGGTCTAAACCTGGACTAAACCAGGATTAAACCACCACGTGCTGCTGCTGGTTTCTTGCAGCCTGTTTGTTACTCGGGCTGAGATTACGCATTCTGGGCGCCGCGGTTCGATCTCATGCTCAGCAGCCCCTTGCGCGTACACCGGGCAGTGCCGTTGAGTGAGCGTGGTGTGCCGTTGCCTTGTTTCGTGACCACGCGGGTGTGCGTGTCCACGATTAGCGATTAATTACAATTAATGCATTTTGTTCGACCAACATCTTGATCGACAATTAATCATAGGTCGATTAATTGTCATTGTCATTGACATCCCTACTGAAAATACATTTATGAGACTCCTTGGCTGGTCGATGTGACGCTGCCATCCTGATCCCAAAACCTGCCTGAACTTGTAGGTGTACCCCTTCGTTCCAAGTCTGGTCGAGAGTTTACTTCGTTTCAAGGGGTATGTAGCCCTCGGTCGTGGCTCTAGCCCTTGATCAAAATTAGAATCGGGACACCCCTTGTCCTCACATGAACATGCAAAACCAAGGGGTAGGGGTAAGACGAAGGGGTAAGATGGAGAAATGGGACGCAACCTATGTCTCCCGACTGGAGGAGCTGGAGGAAGTGTCTGGGAGTCCCTGCTTAGACTGTTGACCCCACAACCCGGATAGGAGGAAGAAAAATAATTGATGGATGGACTATGGTGGTCTAAAAACAACCTAGACTATAATGGCATAGCAAAATTAGAATTTGCATTATCACAAACTTATTAAAAATAAAATAAAAAAAATATTAATTATAGGCAGTAAGTGATATTTATGCTCCACAAATAAACTGAGATTAAATTATTCAAATAGAAATGATTTGTGCCTTCAAAACCTTTACCAAATTTATGAGAAAGACTGTAACGCTTCTTATTCTTACATTGTCTTTTATCAGGTCAAACTGACAAAAACGTGGAGCTTGAATAAATCATGTTTTTTAGATTAAAGCCACACTGTGCAAAACTGGGTCACGGCGAGATCAAATATTTCTGCAGTACAACTAACAGGTGCATTAGCGATTTGAGGGTTTAGCCCGAGGAGCGGTGTTGTCAGGCAGGAAAGCCGGAAGCAACATAAGCAAAAGCACACACTTTAGTCTTGTTGAATATTCAGATGGAGAAAATGCTGACTCATTACTATGCTAACCCCACTCCAACCTGCAAAGTTATGACAAGAAAGTGTGTTTGAACTCAAGATATTCTCCCATACAATGTAGTGGATGTTTTTTTTACCAAGTAATTCTAACTCTATTTTTGGGGTGTTGGAAACAATCGGAAAGTGGCAAAGGAGCACTATGTAACTTTTCTGGAGTGTGCTACCTGCTCGCTTCCATGGAGATGCATAGTATGACAGATATGACATGGAGACAAGCAAGAGAGACCAGAAAGGTTACATAATGAACCTTTACATTTGCAACATGTAACTTTTTTGGTGGAGTCCGCCACCTGCTTGTGTCCATGGAGACACAATGTTATTGCTTTGCCTTATACAGCTCTGGAAAAAAAATAAGAGACCACTGCAAAATTAGAAGATTTTTCAGATTTTACTACTTATAGGTATGTGTTTGGGCAAAAGGAACATTTTTGTTTGAGTCTATAAACTACTGACAACATTTCCCTCAAATTCCAAATAAAAATATTATCGTTTAGAGCATTTATTTGCAGAAAATGACAAATGGTCAAAATAACAAAAAAGATACAGATACATGTTTTCAAACCTCAAACAATGCAAAGAAACAAGATCAAATTCATTTTAAAACAACATAATACAAATGTTTACAGTTCAGAAATCAATATTTTGTGCTGTCCTCTGGACAGGAGGTGGGGGACAGGAGGGTCCTGGATAAGGTCACCTCTATGCTGGACCATGAGTGTCACCCCCTGCAGGACGCTCTGTCTGCTCTGGAGAGCAGCTTCAGTGACAGACTGATTCACCCTCGCTGTGTGAAGGAGAGGTTTCGCAGGTCTTTCCTTCCTGCTGCTGTCAGACTGTACAACGAACACTGTTAACATGTCATTCAACTTTATCTACACTACAATATTCAGCTATACTCCAGAGTCTATTTTTAGGTCTATTTTTTAATTATTTAAGCCATTATTTATTATCTTGTTTTACTGCATGCTGCATTTTCCTGCTGTTCTTGAACTGTACGTTGCAACACTGGAATTTCCCCACTGTGGGACTAATAAAGGCATATCTTATCTTAATAACCCTTATTTTTAATCACAGCTTTCATGCGTCTTGGCATGCTCTCCACAAGTCTTTCACATTGTTCTTGGGTGACTTTATTCCACTCCTGGTGCAAGAACTGAAGTAGCTCAGCTTTGTGTTTGTGTTGGAATTCAACAGATGCTGGAATGGAATGGCTGTAATACATGTAGAGATGCTGATTTCAGAAAAAAAAAAAAGCAGTGGTCTCTTATTTTTTTCCAGAGCTGTATGTCCAATATTGAACATCTTGCATTTATACATTACACATACATAGTTTTGGGGCAGATAGGTCCTTCAGGTGCTTTTCTCCATGGATTGCTTCATCAGAAATGCTTCACAGTGTGGCTTTAAACCTTTCTATCATCATGGAGACCAAACCAGGCAAAGTTACTGGTCAGATCTCTGGCAACCTCACTCAGTCAGAATGCAATAAAGCCACCTGTATTTAAATAAATTTAAGATAGTTCGGTTTAATGAACATTCAGAGAACAAGCAGAGAAATAACATATCCATAGAAACAAGAAGGTGACGGACCCCCAACCGTAAAGTTACATAGTGCACCTTTAAGGAAAATCAAGCTAAAGAACAGTCCATGCATGGCCACTGAAGTAGTAATCACTTGTAATCCCCCCAAAAATGTCTCAATTTGTGATATTGCTCTGTCCTTCATATCGTCCCTTTCATCAGATGGGTCCTCATGATATCAAACATATTCATTATTTTCCCAGACCACAGGCCTTTCTCTATTTTTTTATCAAGCCTCTGCCACACGCACAGGCTCCATGTGAACTGTTTTCTCTTGTATTGTCTCTGATGCTGCCAGATTAAGATAAAAGAATTTAAATTGTTTTTGTGTGTGTAAGATGCGCCATGTGATGTTGCAGATTACATTCTCTTAGCCTGGTTTAACATGGGTGGAAGATAGGTCGAAAAATATATATCAAAACGTTTTGGAGATATGGAAAATAAGAATATCGGTTGTGTTGTTTACATATAATGAAAGGTATTATGACCTAAAAATAAGTAGTAACATAAAGTGTAATCTCCAAAACAAAGGTATAAAGCAGGGTTGGGCAATTGTTTTTTCCATGGGGCCCCATGAAAATATTGTGGAGGGCTCAGTTCTGCATAATATTAATTGTATTTCTTTATCAAAAGCAGTAAATGGCATAGTTTGATGCGCTGGTAAGACTGGTAAGAGTTTATGTTATGACGAAACAATGAAAAAGTGAGGCTGCCTAACAAAAAATCTAATAAAATAAAAGCAATGCAGCATTAGTCCATCCATGAGGTAAAATTATAAAATATGTTTATTCTGTAATTCCAAAAGAGCATAAACGGGCTGGTCAGAGTCAACCAAAGGGCCATATGTGGCTCAGGAGCTGGACAATGCCCACGTCTGGTATAAAGTGTTCAATTGTGGTTCAATTCATAGTTCATTCACGTTTGGTACGATACTTGAATCAAAACTAAGACATTTCCATGCACATTTTAGCACATTCCATCTTAAAACAGTGTGACTGAGATAATGCAAAACAATCATTTTTTGACAATATCACCCAGCCCTAAAAAGAAGAAGGATGCTTAAAAATATCCAACCATCAGATTAAGGTCAATGCAGTCATTTGTAGAGATTTCCCGTTTGAGATAGTTCCCAGGTAAAACCAAGAGAAATTAGATCCACTTATCTTCTATAGGTGATTGGATGTGATTGAGCGGAAGGAAGATGGCTTTTAAAAATCTTCTGAAGAAAGTGAAAGGATGTGACAGGCAAGGTTAGATGAACTATATGATTTACTGCTTCTTGGTGGGAAATAAAGATCTGCATGGGTAGTCAGTTATGACATCACATTCTGATATGACATCACATTCCGATATGACATCACATTCCGATATGACATCACATTCCGATATGACATCACATTCCGATATGACATGGCACAGTAATCATCACATTCCGATATGACATCACATTCCGATGAGCGATATTAGTTATTATTCTTTTGGATCAGAAGACCATTATAACATCACATTCCGATATCACATCACATTCCAATGAGTTATATTAGTTAGCTATTCGTCTTTTGGGTCAGGAGACCGTTATAACATCACATTCCAATGTAACATGGTATTGTCATCATATCACATTCCGATATGACATCACATTCCAATGAGCAATATTAGTTAGTTATTATTCTTTTTTGAAATCCCAAATCTCTCTCAACCAAACCACACCTCCCGGATACATTTACATTGAAACTCCACGCACTGAGGGGCGGGGAGGGGGGACCGCAGTCATTTACAGAAAGGACATTAAAATCACTCCCATCACATCCCTACACAGTAACTCATTCGAACACACTGTTTTTAAACTGTCTGGTCCTACTCCTTTGGTCACTGCTGTCATTTATCGCCCCCCCAAGCCCAACCCCTCTTTCCTTTCTGATTTCAAAGACTTTCTCACCCAGCTCTCTGCAATCTCACCTTCCTTCCTCATCCTCGGTGACTTCAACCTCCACATCGACAACCCTGATTCAAAACCTGCAGTTGATTTTTTGGACCTCTTAAAATGTTTTAACATCAACCAACATGTCAATTTCCCCACCCATACCGGTGGTCATATCCTGGACCTGGTCTGCACTACCTGTGTCAAAATCCCAAATCTCACCAGCCATAACCTTCATATATCTGACCACCTGGCTATCACCCTAGACATTGACCTGCCTCTTCCCATCCGAAAAACCAAACATACAATCTCATTCCGGAACCTCAAATCCCTCTCCCCTTCTGCTCTTTCAAAGTCCCTTGCCACAAAACTGTCCACCTGCCCTCCCCCACAGTCTGATGACTCCTCTGAACTTGTTAATTACTACAATAACACACTTTCCTTCTGCCTTGACCAACTTTCTCCCGTAATAACCAAATCTGTTTTTTTCACCCACACAGCACCCTGGTACACTCCTGAACTTCATAAAATGAAACCCCGAAAGCGCCAGCTTGAGTGACTGCTTAGAAAATCTGGTCTAACCATCCATCTCCAAGCCTACACAGATCACCTCCGTCAATATAAAGATGCCCTCAACGCAGCCCGGTCAAATTTCTATTCCAACCTCATTCACTCTGGTTCCAATACCCCCAAAGCTCTGTTCTCCACAATAAACACACTCCTCAAACCCAGTGACAACACCTCTTCATCTTTTACAGTAGACAAATGCAACACTTTCCTTTCATATTTCAAATCCAAAATTGACACAATCTATAGCTCCCTCACTCCCTGTCCAGCACTCCCTTCCCTCCCCCAAACTCAACCCCACAACTTTCCCATTTCTCCTCTATCTGTCCAGATGAACTTTCTAAACTTCTTTCCACCATGAAAACCCCCACCTGTTCACTCAACCCCATCCCCTCTGCACTCATCAAAGACTGCCTTCCAATCATCTCTCCTCTAAAAACAACAATCATCAACTCCTCACTTACCACTGGTTCTGTCCCGCAGTCTCTCAAGCTGGCTGCCATTACCCCTATCCTAAAAAAACCCGGTCTTGACCCGGACAATTTTGCAAATTTCCACCCCATTTCAAACCTTCCATATCCATGTCCAACATCCTGGAACGAGCCATAGCCACCCAACTCAAAGCCCATCTCAAATCCAATAGCCTATTTGAACCATTCCAGTCTGGTTTCCGTCCACAACACAGTACAGAAACAGCCTTTCTCAAAGTCACCAATGATCTCCTCCTCTTCTCTGACTCCGGCCACTTCAGTATCCTCATCCTCCTGGACCTTACAGCAGCATTTGACACCATCTCCTCTCCCATCCTCCTCTCCCGTCTCAAGAACTCTTTCAACATCACCGGCTCAGCACCATCTTGGATCAACTCTTACCTCACTAACCATCAACAATTCATCCACATCAACAACTGCTCCTCCGCCACTGCTCCCCTATTGCAAGGTGTCCCCCAAGGTTCGGTGCTTGGTCCCCTCCTGTTCATCCTCTACCTCCTCCCCCTTGGAAGCATCATTCGCCGCCACGGCCTCCATTTCCACTGCTACGCCGACGATATTCAACTTTACTTAACTACCAAATCCATCAACTCCACAACTCACTCTTCCCTCACCCACTGCCTCTCTGAAATCAAAACATGGATGCAACACAATTTCCTAAAACTAAACTGTGATAAATCCGACTTAATCATTATTGGCCCCAAAAACATCACCAAATCCACTCAAGACTTCAGCCTGACCATAGACAACACAACCCTCACTCCATCCCCACTCATCCGAAACCTTGGCATTCTTTTTGACACCACACTCTCATACCAACAACACATAAACTACATAACCCGGACTGCTTTCTTTCATCTCAAAAACATTGCACGACTCCGCCCATCCTTTTCTTTCTCTGCTGCTGAAACTCTCATTCATGCATTCATCACCTCTCGAATTGACTACTGCAATAGCCTTTTCTATGGTCTACCCTCCAAAACTCTCAATAAACTCCAATACATTCAAAACTCTGCTGCCCGCCTCCTCACCCACACCCGCTCCCGAGACCACATCACTCCTGTCCTCCAAAATCTCCACTGGCTCCCCATCCCTCAGCGTATCCAATTCCTGACCCACAAAGCCCTCCATAACCTGGCCCCATCATACCTCTCTGACCTTCTGCACCGCCACACCCCATCCCGCTCCCTCTGTTCCTCCGACACCAACCTCCTGTCCCTACAGGACCAAGCTCCGAACCTGGGGTGACAGAGCCTTCTCCATTGCTGCCCCCACCCTCTGGAACTCACTCCCACAACCTATCCGTGACTGCTCTGACCTCCCCACCTTTAAAAAACTTCTCAAGACTCACCTTTTTAAAACTGCTTTTAATGTTTCTTAATGTTTAATGTTTTTCTGATTGTTTATTGTTTTGTTACTTGTTTTATTACTGATTTTACCTCTTGTACAGCGTCTCTGAGTGTCTTGATAAGCGCTTTATAAATAAAATGTATTATTATTATTATTATTATCATTAAAAACTATATATATTTACCAATGATTAATATAAAGATTGTGTTTTGAATTCTTGTATTTCTCTTCTGTAGCCATACACCAAGGCAACCAAACCAAGTCTTTCCATAGAGCAGCCAGGGGCCTACCTCAGTAAGCCTCATGGTAAACCACTAATCAAAAGTCTGTATTTTATTATGATGAGTGTGGTCTTTCTGCCCCTCTTATCCTGACTGAAGGATTAGGAATTTCCTTCCAAAGTGATGATAAAGTTCCTTGGTAGAGGGCATAGCTGTATTTAAACAGAGTTCCAGTCAGGTCACATTACTGGTGGTCTGCCTCAACCTCAGTGCTTACTTTCTTTGACTCTGGCTGATGTTGTTTCAGCTGTGCCATTGTGCCTTCTTACCCTTCACGCACATTAGAAAAGCCACAGTTATGCATATAGGTTACAACGCTTCACTTTTACTCACATAGCTTTATTCTCAATGAAACAGGAGCAGGATTTGGTTTGCAGTCATAACTGTGAGTCTCCTGCTGTGTAGTTTTACTTGAAACTCAAATATATTGACTGTATGTGCTGTGGGCTAATGAAAACTGTTATTGAAGCATTACAAGTATCATTTTCTATTTTTGCTGCAGTATAAAAGGGCTGTGCATGTTGACCAACAGTGCAATTATCTAAAAGCATCCTTAAAATAGGGCACAGTTTTCAACAGTGCAGATGGTTTTGATTAAACTTTGTGTATGTCGTAAAGTGGCAGTGGCTGGCTGGGTGGTTAGCTCAACTGGTAAGTCACTTAACTTTCACCCGGGGGACCTGGGTTTGAATCCCCCCGGCAATGAGCAAGCCAGTGTGGGTCCTTGGGCAAGACCCTTCCCCGGGCGCCGGAAAAATGGCTACCCACTGCTCCTGAAAAAGGATGGGTCAAATGCAGAAGTAAAGCTTGTGGGAAGTGTTTGCACTTAGCCTGAGCTGGGATCAAACCATTCTGCTATTGTGTCAAGAGGCGTCAACGGTTGGATTCGATTTGAGAAACTTTATAGTGGCCATACCTACTTGTCAAAGACTGATCTCGTCAGATCTCAGAAGCCCAGCAAGGCAGGGCCTGGGTAGTACTCGGATGGGAGACCACTGGGAATTCCAGGTGCCACGGTGGGGCGTCAGTCACAAAAACGTTGTGTCCTTAGGCAAGACACTTCACCCACATTGCCTAGTATGAAAGTGCAGTGTGCATGAGTGTTGGAGGTGGTCGGAGGGGCCTATGGCGCAGATTGGCAGCCTTGCTTCGTCAGTCTGCCCCAGGGCAGCTGCGGCTACAGAAAGTAGCTTACCACCACCAAGTGTGGAGTGAATGAACAATGAACTGTAAAGCGCTTTGGGTGTCATGAAAGGTGCTATATAAATGCTATGAATTATTATTATTATTATTATAGAGAAATTGTAAAATGTGACAAAATATAATAAGCAATACCAACATAGTGGTCAAGCTGGCTTATCAAAGCCTGATGTCGTCAAATTTCAGAAACTTATCAACACTGGACCTGACTAGTACTTGATGAGGGACTGCTGAGAATTCCAGGTGCCACATTGAGGCAAAAGATGTCACAAGGCACTTCACCCACGTTTCCTGGTAAGAAAATGGTGTGTGCACGAGTGATGGCAGTGGTTGGAGAAATCGATGCAGCAGATTGGGAGTCTCAGTTCTCTCAATCTGCCCCAGGGCATCTGTGGCTACAGTAGTTGTTTGCTACTACCAAGTGTGAGGTGAATGAATAATGCGCTTTGGATGTCCTGAAAGGCACTATATAATCCCAGTGATATAGTGTTACCTCTGACTATTTGAATTTATTCATGGAAAGTCTCTTGAGATGCAACATCTCATTTCCAAGGAGGGCAACATAAACAGTTATCAGTTATAAACAGAATATGAGTATTACATTTGGCTTTTCACAATCTACTGCAGAAACAGTTTGGGCAAGTTGTGCTAGACAGACTTTCCACATGCATTAAAGTTCATCCACTAGAACTGAACAGAAACACATCTGAGGACACCACTTTCTCAGGACTACCAGATAAATTGGCTCATCCTGTCACAGAAGTTCACTCCGAGAGAAGAGTAGCACGCCTTTGCATTCCCCTGACCTGTGCTATCGCTACCCCCTGACCTCTGACCCCATTTCCCAGACTTCAGCGTGTCAAATAGCAAGTGATCCAAATCTTCCTGCTCCTCATTTTGTCCAATTTGAATCGCCATTCTTCAGCCTTGTAGGTTCTGGTGATAACACAGGTTCCCAGGTCAGGGTGAGAAAGAGAGAGCTGATCTGCTCAGGGTCATTTCACCGCACTATGTTTTTATTATACAAGCCCACTACGACTCCTCACATCCTGGATTTAATAATGCAGCAGCACATCCTGGCAGCCTTTCCCCAAGTGTACACTTATAAGCCATAGCTTTTAAATGCATGTCAAATGTAGATATTTTTTCTGCTTTCTGTACTGCAGCAGATCATTTCCACATAGTTTTATATTGATTTTAATATATTCACTTACTCCTAATTTTAGGTCTGAAGTCTGATGGCATATTAATGGTATAAAATGAGTGTTTGCATTATGCAGTGTGTAAGAAGAATTGGAAAATGTATAATGTTCTCAAATGCTGTTTTAGACTACATCGTCTATCTTCAAAATGCTGCAAAAACAGAACACAAACTTGCAGTGCACTCTTTCAAACAAGTATGTAAGGTGATATTTCTGCACCTTACCTCACAATGATGGAGGTAAGGGGTCACCTGCATGATGCTATGGAAATAGAAAATTAAAGCAATACTTGTTTTATTATATTTTATGATGTTTTATGCTATACAGTGGAAAATTATAGCCATTCAATTTGGCCAATATTGCCCAATCCTAGATGGCATTGGACTCACTTACAGGTCCCAATGCATGAAATTTTCAATTTCAGAGGTTTTTGAACGTTAATGTGAGCTCCCCTACCCTGTTTAGGCCCCCCAACCCCCCCCCCTTCCATGGCTAAAAGTTGCAAAATGTGTAAACTGAGCAATTGCAAAACTATTCCGCGTTTGAAAAAAAGAGAGCCCAAACGGGCGATTTTGGACAAGGGAATTTTCTGATGTCACACTCATGAAAGGTTTCCACCCCCTCTGTCTGGATGTCCACCTCGTCTCTGGAAATCACGCCCAGAGAAGCGCAAACGCTACGAGCTATGAGCTACGAACTGCTAGCTGCTAGCTGCTAGCTGCTAGCTGCTAGCTGCGGTTTGTTTTTGCCTGGAGAGACGTGAGAGTTTGAATCTCCATTCTTCAGCCTTGTAGGTTCAGGTGATAACACAGGTTCCCGGGGCAGGATGAGAAAGAGAGCGCTGATCTGCTCGTGAGTCTCTCCAGGCTTGGATGTCCTTTATCCGAGCCTCCGAGCCTCTGAAACAGCAGTGGTTTAATTTTATTTTCAGTGGAAATTTGCCCTGTTTTTTCATGGGACAATACAGAGCTGGACTTGCAGATCGCTTGTCCTTTCTTCCTCCGGTTACACATACGGAAGGCACCAGTGCTAAACCAGGAAACAGTGGCATATTTGGCCACATCCCCACCCGCCTGCACTGGCCCGTCTCTGTCCTCCTCATTTGCATTCAAGCGACACGCCCAGAATAAAATGTAGAGAGACACAAGTCTGAATAGAGCTCCCTCCTAGAGGTTATATCATGCACCAAGGCTTGATGAAGAAGGATTAATTTACAGTATTAGGGAACCACTAAGGCATCATATAAAAGCATCAAGAAGTACCATGTCATGGGATCTTTAAACTTTGACTATAAAATTGTTTATGGTAGGGTATTAGTTATATGAATAAAGATAACTTGTCACACAATATCACCATTTTTTTAAGCTTAGATAGGTAGGAACTGCAAAGTTAGTAGCACTTGGATCTATAGGGATAAACTTTTTTCTTTCATTATTAATAATCAACATTGTGGTAAATATTGCCAAAAGTAACAGTGCAACAGTTGATTTCACAATACTTTTACTTCACTTCGCTTCACATTTTGAGCACATACTCCAAATCCTGTTATTGTTCTAGCCTCTCATACATACGTGTCATGTCCACGGCGCATTTCCCCTGCGTCTGCTTCTGTCGGCTGCTAGCTGGAGGGGCTGCTAAATAAAAATCCCCACTTATTTGCCGATGTTGTTGTGATGACCTTTTCGGTCTCAGAGTTACACAATACCAGGTGAAGACTGTTTCCGCTGCTGCAGGGTGAAACTGCTTGTATGTGTAAATGAAGTAGCTCAAGTCTGAAGCCTTGTGGGTGAGGAAAGTTTGTTGACAGAATGAGACTGGTACTGTTTGGGGTGTCGGGCACGATTGCACTCATGAGCCAGCACAAATTCGAGAGGAATTTTAAACAGCCGCAACCTTATCTAGGAACTTTTTCCCTCCGCGAGCAATACGTGACAATGGAGCTACGTCATTGTAAATCTGATCTTTTACAATAAGAGTATGTTGAATGTCTAATGTCAGGAACAGTTATAGAGATTTAATATTCATGACTGTCTTCTCCCAGTGGCCACTCGGGGTGAATACCAACATGGCTCAGACAGCTGCAGCCTGTGAGGTCTGTGGACAAACTATGAAGGACTAGAGCCCGTTAGAAAGGTCATGTTTGTACAGGGCTTAAAGGCCCGTACCCAACTGTGAACTGTGTGTGAAAACATGTTTTCATCTGTTAGCACCGCCTACTTCCAGTCCATTCTGAAGTTGAACCGTGACAAACAAACAACTGTAAACCGCGAACTCTCAAGGTCATCTCTGTTTAACAGCTTCTCCATTCTTACTATGTCGTGAAGGCATTTACCTGAACTAGAAGAATGAAAAGTAAGACACAGGACTTTTAATAAACAAAAGAATACTGTGGATTTTAGTAATAGTTCAGATTTAAAACACCTTATAGTCTCTTATAATTTGGTCGTAACAGTTGCCCTTTTGCAACTGTTACTGTACACTTCAGAAATGTTACTTTAATAACATGATACTGTATTTGCATGTGCCATTACTGGAAATTAATACATTTTAAATACATTTTATCTAGAGTGCAACATAATGATCATATATGCAGCAGTTTAGAAGTCATTTCTTTTTTTTCTTTCATAGCTATTGTGCCCATTAGCATTAATTAAGATAGTTGTTAAAGCAGGAGGTGTATAAATGTGCATCTGATTAATTCTAAATGGTTCTGTTGTTGTGCACAATAAAAGCAATATCCGCATGCATATTTAATGATCATTGTGCTAATGTTAGAGAAAATTGTGTCTCCATAGCCTAGGCATGCAAGTACCAATGTAACTGTTTTATAATAAACTTCAGTGCTCTGCTTAAAGGTAAACAACCAAGCAACAAATCTCTATTTATGCACATCAAGTATACTGGACTCATATTCTCAGCTCATTGTTTATTTTCTGCAGAAGTGGGGCATCTGGCATCGAAGATGACTGGATCACAGTTGCCCTCACTTCTCATATTGAGATGCCACCTGACGGTCTCACAGCTAAAGCCATGGGCGTATAAATTACACACAAGTGCCAGAAATACCCGTCTATACATTCCTATGGCTTGGCTAAAGTTAGAACACACAACATACCACCTTTCATTCTTCCAGCGTCCTCCAAAATCACACAAACCTTCAAGCAGTTTTTAATTAAAGAGTGGTTTGACTTGTAAAAGTGTTTGCGTACTGATATCCCTATAAAAGTGCTGAGGCTGACTCCAGAGAAGTTTTTACTGCACTCATTTCAACAACTGACTGGTGCTGTCTAGCAATTGTGTGTGGGCTTCTATACTGTACCATGATATGTAAATGCGGTAGAGCAGCGTGCAGGTCCTTTAATGTGCTGTATGGGGTGAATGGAGCAGCAGGGGCAGTGGGCACGCGTTATTCAATCCGTGTGGGGCTCTGGCAGGGTGCCATGCCACATTACCGCCCACAGAGAGCCTGACACTTCAAACGGAGATTCAGGGGCTTGTTCCCCGAGTGCACCCACTGTATCTTCTGCTGTTAAAATAAGCTACACTTATACTCAGGGCATGTCCTAATTGCCTCTAAAAGCCATCAGTTTGTTTATCTTTAAACTGAGACTGACTTATTCCACTGCTGTGTGCATTCCTTCCTGAGGCCACATAAAATATGCCATTTGGAAGATAATTTGGTCCAATGTTCCTCCGAAGTTCACAAGAGGCTGACAGCTGTGCAGAGGCAGGCATCTTTTGTGGTGCTGCACAGGCAGATGCTTATAGTCACATATTTTATGCGGATAATGTCAAACAATGATTTATTGCCTAACACTAACAAGAACAGGAGTTTTAAAAATGCATGAAAATGTCTCCCGCTCCACGAGTTGTCGCGTGTGAAAATGATAATTTGATTAGGGGAGGGGTAATTTGAATAATTCAAATGTATACACATCATTCACGCCTCACTCAGACTGCACATGGAGCAACTGTGACTGTGGTGTTGGAGTTAAATCTCACTAATATAAGAATCAATACAGAACTCCACAAACACCCACATTGTCATATAGCTTATGAATTAGCTCATTTGTCTCCAGTTCGGGTTCATTCAAACTTGCACAGCCTGCATGCATCATACCAGAGTCATTCAAATCTCAAAATAGAACTCCATTCTTCAGTTATCTTTGCGTAATGCTGCTCAGGATTTAATGGGAGCTGCTTAATTTTGAATGCAATGTTCGAATCTTTTCAATTCTCTTAATTAACTGTATTCATGCTATTTTGAATCCCACAGGAGCCTCACTCACACTGTGTTCTTGTTGGGTGCAGTTTTCAGGAGGGATTATGGTTTGCAAAAAGGGCATGTGTCCTTGTGGCTTGGGTTGCAGTAAACATGTGAATGTGGCGTTTTACAGTCTAGTGTTTGTTTAATTGAGTGTACATTCAAAAAGCCAACTTTTTTCTTCTAAAACTCTCTAAACTGAACTGCAGTCTCATGGAAAAAGATTTGGCTGCTACACTGAGGCTTTATAGATAATTAAGCACATTTGTTTCCTCTTTATGAGCTTCTTACCTCAACAGACTACCTGGCTTCAACAATCTTGGCTTGAATAATCGTATAGTTTTGCACTATATTCGTTCCGTTTTGTCAGTCTTGGGGAGAGACTATAGTTTTATGTGCTATTGTTTGTTTAATGAACTAATTGGAGCTGTTGGCTTTGTCTGGTTTTAACCTGGTAACCTTCCAACGCAACCGAGACGGGAACAATTATGTGGAAACTGCTTTTGTATTTGATGAAAAAAGTTTATAAATCACATTTTGGACTTAATATGCCAGTGCAGCGTCATAGAGACAAAGTAAATGCCATAGAAAGTGTTTGAAATGAGTCTAGTCACATCAGAGCAATGTAAAGAAGATTATGTAATACATTTTCTGTGCAAAGCAGACTTTATTAAAGACATTTATACTTTCTCCTACTGCATAGACGAAGCCGAGCAGATAAAATGCCAGAGGTCTCCAGACACAGAAGTCAAATAATCACTGGAGAAAGGTCATATTACCCCTGTACAGTGCATGGTGGAATAACTTTATGAAGTATACAAGCGCTTCCCTGCTCATTGATGTGGACTGATAAGGCAGAGTGCATTTCCCACCGTATTAAAACCAAGTCAGATAACGTTAATATATTTCTTCATTTTGGTTTTGTTAAGGGTCATGTAGAGTCAGAACATTTTCCAGCAACCATATACACCTTATACATCCTCAATAGTTGCGTGAAAAGTCCCCCAGTCGTCCAGGTAGAATCCATGATCAAAGGAGAAGTTCAATTTGTCAACTGGACAAAGTTTGTTTGGTTGAAAAGAACTGGTTTGAGAGGGGAGTTAAAGAGGCTATTTTTGTCAAAAAAGAGAATCCGTCGTTAAACAGAAATGGGGGAGTTAGACACAACTTGTCTCCCATCTATAATTCGATTCTCAAACAAAGAATCATTAGGACAGACAAGCCATTGCAGAGGCGTGGAGAGGGTCGTTGTCTTGAATAGGGAATTGGACGCCAGAGAAATTTGAAATACAAAGAGACAGATTAGTTGATAGTTTCAGAGCTATTTCAGTGTAGTGAGCGCCGCCTAGGGCTGATAGATATGCTAATACTAGACGCCAGAGGAATTCGTAAAACAAAAGAGAGTAGCGGGGATAGGTTCAGAGCTTTGTTCAGGGTAGTTAGCTCCTCCCTGCAGCTAGATATAAACAGGGTCTAACCAGCATGAGGGCCAGAGCTGACGAAGCCTCTCGGATGAGCGGTGAAACGTTTTCAACCAAACAAACTTTGTCCAGTTGACAAATTGAACTTCTCCTTTGATCATCCTCAATAGTATGTGTGTAGAATACCGGTAGTCCAGGTAGAATCCACGGCAAAAGGAAAAATTCAGTTGTCAACTGGACAGAAGTTTATTTGGTCGAATACATTTCGCAGAACTGAAGAAGCAGCTTGGATGAACCGCGAAACGTATTCGACCAAATAAACTTTTGTCCAGTTGACAAATTGATTTTCTCCTTTTGTCATCCTCAATACCAGTATTTGTATTTTTAACACGCTCTACTTCATTCAGAAACTTGTGAGAGGGGTGCAGTGATGAGCGTTCTCCCTCTGATTGTCATTGATTCAGTGTAATTTGTGTACCTGGTAGAGTTGTCCAAAACATCACTAAAGTATCTAAATAATAGATACTCATTTGAACAAGTGTCAATACTAAAAAGAATTGTATATTTTGTGAATAGTTTTATAATTGTCATCCTCTATCAGAACCAGTATAAGATTACTTGGTAATAATAAAGCCTGAACATTATTTTCTGTTGAAAATTACATTCTATTGTCCAAAAAAAGAGTGCTTTTAATTATTATTGTTGTATCAAAATTGCATTTTTCTTAGTACCAAAATAGAGTTTGAGAATTGATATGTTGGCTTCACACTGGGAGACTGGAGAGCATGAACTGTAAATATAGTAATGTACATAGGACTCAAGCTAAAACCAATAAATCCTGACAGATACTGGACAGAGAGCTGCAGATGGATATCACTGACAATATGTTCGACAAAATGAGGAGAAAACCTCACTGGAGGACACTTTGTTTACTGCGTTTAGAAAGGTATGTCTTTGTGTGTCTGTGCTTATGATAATTTAGGAGCCTAATAAATATTTAAAGATCCCATGACATGGTACTTCTTGTTGCTTTTATATGGTGCCTTATCTGGGCCTTGTTGCTTGAATGCAAATGAGAAGGACACAGATTGGTTAGAGGAGCGGGGGGGGGGGAGCAAATGCACCGCTGGTTCCTTGTTTTAGCGGTGCACTGTGCCTGGCCCCACTTCTGCGTGTGTAAGCGCGAAGGAGGAAAGGAGACCCTTTTCAATGAAAAAAAACACATTTTCACAGAAAATAAAATTAAACCACTGCTGTTTCAGAGGTCCAGAGGGTTGGGTAAAGGACTTCCAAGCCTAGAAACACTTGCACGTGCCTCCAGGCAAATAAAAAAACGCATTTCGCATTGCGTAGCTCCTCCGCAGTCCAAATTCCCTGGGTGTGATTTCCAGAGACAGGAGGTAAAGATCCAGACGGCGGTGGAACTGAATTTGCATTTCTTTTTTCGATCTGACGTCAATAAGGTGCCTTGTCCAGAATCGCCCATTTGAGCTGTGTTTTTTTTCAAACGCAGAAAAGGATCGCAAATGCTCAGTTTAGACATTTCGCAACTTTTAGCCATTGGGGGGGCCCTAAACAGGGTAGAGAAGCTCACATTAACGTTCAAAAACCTCAGAAAGTGAAAATTTCATGCCATGGGACCTTTAAATAGCACCGCTGACTGAAATAATCCACAGATAATCAGGTCATCTTTACAACAAATACATTTTTTGGACTAGAGCTGAATCCTATGGGTGACACCACACTCATTCAGTTTACTTCTGTACCCTGGAGAGCTATACCTGCTAAAGTACCCTCCTATAATCATGTCGATGTATATTTACTATGGTATGGAATAGATAGAGAATATGAAACAGAATCAAACTACAACTTTTAGTTTCTTCAAAGGAAAAAATACAACAAAGTACTCCTGCCTTGCCTGTGTCAGTTGATTACCCATCTTGTGCATTTTTCTCGACTAACCACTGGGCCACAGATGCATTCGCAGAGCGCCAACAGGCAGTGCACAGTGGGCCTCTGCTGTTAAATTGGTGTGCTACTATCAATCTGTCAGTGTGTGAGCGCATGGCTGAATAAAGGATAGGGCTAAAATGCTGTCTTCTGGACAGACTGGGGACTGCAGTATGGACTTTATATAAGACTTTGTAAATCCACACTGACATTTACGGCGTTAGTGCAGTGACATGCTCTCTCCACACAACACGAGAGTCACATGTTTAACTGTGCAGATGTATGGGGCTGTAAAGAAGGCTCTGGAAAACAATCAAACTAAGAAGGTCCGTCTTTAGATTGTTACAGTCGTTGTTTTAAAATGTGAAAAACTGAGCTAATTTCACACGGTTTGCAGTGGTCCAAAGTAATTCCTCACCTTACACGTCATTTAGAGGCCAGAGTGGAGTTCGCTGTCATGGTACAAACAATAACTACAATGCTAGACACACCTCCTGACTCTAAGTACCATGCTAGACACACCTCCTGACTCTAACTACCATGCTAGACACACTTCATGATTCTAACTGCCATGCTAGACACATTTCCTTATTCGCGGGTTGTAAAATGCTTCATACAGCAGCCTTATTTTGACCTCAAGAGTTGCATGTTTTATTTATGTACTGGGACAAGACACTTTTTGCCTTAATACAAGTTTTGCTGCAGCAACATTTACACTGTGCTCGGTAATGTTTCACAGTATGGTATTAAGATAAGATAAGACTTTGTTGATCTCACACAGGAGAAATTTACTTGTCACAGTAGCTCCAGGTAGGGACAGTTTGAACAAGAAGACAAGTGCATGCAGGCAAGAATGGCATAAAGATAGGTAATAATAATAATAAAATAAGTAATAAATCGAATAATAATAATAATAATAAAAACAGTGACAGGGAGAGTATTGAGAAATTGGAAAAACGATATTGCACGATAGGAGTATTGAAAAAAATAATATTGCACATTGGGAAAACGATATTGCACGATAAACCTTTCTATCTTCTTGGAGACCAAACCAGACAGGTCAGATGTGGAGAGGCAAGCCACAGTCAGTCTATCAGAATGTCTGTTTTTCTAAGGGCTATATAAAACCACCTATAATTGAATAAGTGTAAGGTAGAGTTGTTTAATATCATACTGTGGGACATTCAAGCAGAGCAGAGCAGAGCAGTGACATCTCCATAGTAACAAGAAGATGACGGACCCCCAACCAAAAGGTACATAGTGCACTTTTTAAGTAGATCTTAGGGACATAATAAAAGCATAAATTATTATCAACTGAAAATATGGAAAAATATTAAAAGGATAGTGCGTTGTTTTTTTTAAAATGTTGCTCTGTATGGGTTTCCTTCTAAAAGTTTTGTGCGGTAAGACTGGCTTACCTCTGACAGTCTCCGCTCAGCCCGGTTCTGGTCGGGTTCTGGAGCTCACGCAATAAGTAGGTCCGGTAAGTTGGCGGGGGCTGTTAATAAAGCTTGTTTTTCTTCTCAAAACAAAACATTTGTCCGAAAGGTCCCAAACAGTTGTCCACGAAAAATCCAGCAGCATAGTTAGCATTCGCATATCTCGTCTCGATTCGTATCACTGCGTGCCTATTACTTATTATTAGCCTGTTAACCTTTAACGGACGTGTACGGCGGATGCGGTCCGCCGTAAATGGAAATTTAGCAATAGAGCTAACGTGGGCGCATTGATACGAATCTAGAGAGACAATACGCGAATGCTAACTACGCTGCTGGATTTTTCGTGGACAACTGTTTGGGACACAAATATATCACCTTTCGGACAAATGTTTCGTTTTGAGAAGAAAAACAAGCTTTATTAACAATCCCCACAAACTTATCGGACCTACTTACCTGAGCTCCAGTACTCGAGCAGAACCGGGCTGAGCGGAGACTGTCAGAGGTAAGTCAGTCTTACCGCACAAAACTTTTAGAAGGAAACCCATTCAGATTAACATAAAAAAAAACGCACTATCCCTTTAATGTGAATACGTGAAGTATCACAATATGTACCTAAAATCTTCATTTGAAAAGACAGTATAGCATGGAATGGGGGTTAAGTTCGGAAAAGACATCTAGGTAGCTAATTGTCAGAGCCAGTATCAATCTTATGATGCTGAGGCCGGCACTGAGCCTAGAATATGTTCTATCCTATCAATCGTATTCATAGTCCAGGCTGTAAATTCACCCTCATGTACCAAACTGCATAAAAGAATGACATCAGCACTACCCTTACACTAAGCATTACATAACACCTTTAAATTGTCCCAGGGTCGCTGTCATTACCTGCATCACGATTCCTCAGCGTCCGCCGGTTACTTCCACATAGATCGCCTTTCAAATCAATCCCCTCTATTACCAACAGCCTCTGACTCTCCTCCCCTCGCCCATTTCCCCTGCTCCATATTTAACAGGATTGAACAAATGGCAGCTTCCATTAACAAGGCGCGTCCGGGTCACTTAGCTCTCTAGACACTGACGAGAGAGTGGCCATTTTAAGGGGACACTACAGGCAGAACTCATTCTTTTTAATGTTGGAGTTTTTTGGGGGTTTTTTTTGTCATTTTGCTCTCTCATCATATGCGTTGTCACATACAAACAGCACTGACCAATCTGCCCCTACATAAGCATTAATTTAATTAACTTGTAAATTTATATGGGATATTGTAACTTCCAAGACCTTAAAGTAGAACCTGCATACACCAAACGTTTCAGTTTTCCATGATTTTGACAGATCGTAAAGAAGGAATTGTTGCTATCAAATATTAAAACGGATTTATTCAAGTTTTGATGGCCAAATAAAAGGTGAAATTAGAATTTTTAGGCAAAATTTGTTTACTAAAATACTAAAGAAGATATCCAAAATCAAATGTTCGTCTATGGTATATGCCCCATAAATATGATACATTTTACACAAAAAAAAAGTAGATTTTTTATTGATGTTGTAAATAAACTATAAAAGAAGTTTCAAACTGGGCATTGTCCAGTTTTTTTTTTCCCAAATATTTGAGCAAAATGTGTCTTGTATTGTCCGAAAATCAGTAAGTGTGTGGTTAGCATGCTAGTTGTTGTTAGTATTACTTTTCCTCTGACTTAGGAAGCGATTGTGGTGAATAATTAGGATACCAAGAATACATAAAATAAGTGAGGATTCGAGAAATAATTTTGAATCACTGCAAACTGTTTAAAACGAACCAATCAGTTTTCACATATTTAAGACAGAAATATCAGGGAAATACCCTCTCACTTCAGTGTTTAGTCTCCTCTCTGTCCCATCAACATGCTGACTTCTTTCGAGCCAGATGTCTCTTTGCTGGGGATTAAACCATTCACTTCTGTGAATTTAATCCCCGCACTCTGACACACTTGTTTGACGTACACCCGCTCGTTAGAATTACATTGAAATCACCACAGCGCGGACTCTGAGATGCGTAATAAAGAAATGACAAACGCTCTTAATGGTAAAGCAGGCATATCCAACAGAGTAGAACCAGTCAGCCATGTGTTCCATTATATGCACATTAGATAGAGGATCTTGTCTAATGAGGTGATTGACTGTGCCAGCAGGATGAGGGTGTGGGGGCCATCTGCTTGAAACACTGCTTTTGAATTCAACAGATAAGAGCCAAGTCTGTCTCTCTCCTCTGTCCACTGAATCGTACTTGAGGATTTACAAGTCTGCAACTTGCAATATAGTCAGACTCTTGGTGGGGATAATTCTGCTTTTCGCTTGGAAACTTTTTGGATTGAAAGGAATTATTGCGGAACAAAGTGCAACGTTGCCTCAGTTTACCCCTCGCAAAACAGGCACATTAGGTTTCATTGTAAGGGAAGTTAATGCTCTTTACTGCCTAAAATATAAAAGTCTTAAACATTTTAAGCCCATTCATATCGACTTGTTCATTCAGTCATACGAGCCACAATTAAAAACAAAACATCTCAGCAAAGAAGTCAGTTGCTTAAAGGTTCATTTTAAAACTGTTTTGGTTGAAAAGTGTCTGCCCCCTTTAACCAAACAGATCTGACATCCACAGATCGGACTCGCCATGAAGACAAGAAGACTGCATGCTGTCCACCCACATTTGAAGGTCCTGTATTCTGCAAAATTTACTTTAAATCATGTTACAATGTTGTTACACAACCACCATCTGAGCCACTGTCATCCAAATGATTTCAGTGAAGGTGTATGTACAGTAGCTCAGCTGGTGGTCACTTGGAGTATTTGTCCACTGATCTGAAGGTTGGTGGTTCAAATCCCGCTCTTGACATAAAACATCATTGGTTGATGGTTAGTGGGGCAATTCCAGCTCCCAAAATGCTGTCATTGCGTTGGCCAAGACACTTAACCTACCTTGCCCAGCAGTGTTTGTGTATTCCGGTGTAGGAATGTGTCTGAATGGGTGAGTGGTTCTTGATGTAAAGCACTTTGAGTTCCTTGAAGATGGAAAAGCGCTATGTAAAAATGTGACAATTTACCATGACCATAAAATATGCAGTGGAGCACCTGTATAAACACGATATCACAAGGTTGAACAGAATGTTTTCGGTTTGAGAAAAGAGCTCATCTTAAAAACGCAGGATTTGTGTGGATGCAGCTATGTTTTGATGAGGAAACAACATCACACAGACTAGAAAACAGAGTAATATGGGGCTTTTAAACCATGGTGTGTAGTATAATGGTGACATGTAGAATGCATTTTCATACAAAGCGATGGATTTAACTTTCAAATCACTTCTTTTGAGTGAACGTTATGATCATAATTCACTTTCATTCAGGTATTGTTAATATTATTTTCGAGAAAATCAGGAAATCACTTCTTACTACATTCAGTTTGGCCAAGGCCATTCATTTTGGCTGCCCTTGTCTCTTTGTTCACAGTTGTCCTCACCTGCACTGCACATATGTGCCCCGCCACGTGAAAAACTGCTACAATTTGGCATTTGTAAAACTGAGAAAATGACATTTACAGGTTTTTTTTTTTTTCAAAATTTGTGATTTTCATTTTTTTGCAGAACGTTCTAGTTGAGATCATGAAGAAGCCACTCCATGTTTCAGATAACAGCATTAGTTGCGTTAAAAACATACATTTTTTAAAATTTCAAATTGGCTTGTTTTTCGGAAAGGAGGCGGGCATAAATCACCATAATTTCCCACGCTTGCGCTCCCGCCAATCATTTTCCCAGTAGTGCCGATGTGTTTTCCCCTGTTCGCCTATCAGCTGTGAGGAGCTCATGAATATTTACGCAGCATTTCAAGAGAATAAGGATAGTGAAAATGGACTTTTAACACATGACATGTTCGGGAGACGTTCAGGACACGTCCGTTTCTCCGTAGCTCGTGTACAGGGTGCGGTCAGCGAATTTAGCTACTGAAAGACCATGGATATACACAATATGCGCATACATGAGGAGATACGCGAATTATCGGACAACATGGCAACACGGGGTGAGTCATATTATTATCATATTATTTCTGCATCAAATGAAGATATTGGGTGGAAGCAGGTGCCTTGTGTCAACATTAGCGTGTGTGTACGGGTGTGTACAGGACTAAAACTGGGACTAAAACAGGACTAAAACAGGACTAAACCAGGACTAAACCAGGACTAAGGTGTGTATGTCTGTCCAGAGTGCGTGTGTACGTGTGTGCATGTGCGTGTGTGTAGTGTCTTATACTATTTTGTATTGTATTAAATCGATACAGGTGACTTTGACTTAACATATTATCCTGTGTATTATTGAATGATTATATTGACTTTGTTATAAAAGCATTTACATTTTAACAAAGTACCTTCTAATTCTGAGCTGCCCTGAAACTCCACACCACAGTAATGTCACTGGTGGGGGAGAGCTTAGCTTAATGTCATGCAAACAAGCTCCTTTCTGCTCCACAAGCCGATCTTTTTTTCAGCTTGTCGTTTTCAGATGTGCTGCTTTCAAATGGCCACAAATTCTTCAAATGTTCTCAGATTTTCATGTGTAAGGCAGATTTTCATGTGTAAGGCATCTACACTTCAGAATCTGTGAATAACCACCCTCATCGCGGATAAGTCGAACAGAATAACGTTTCAGTCCATGCTTATTGTGTGTTGAATACCCAAAAAGCAATCTCCCTCCCATCACGACCAGCCTCCCCCGGGGTCCTCGCATGCTCTCTGTGTGGTATCCCATTATAAGCTTCCGTATTGTGCAAAAGTAAACGGACTACATCGACCACAATCTGTCCAGACAACATGTTAGCACCAAGAAGAGAGTAAGAAAGCACTCAGCTGACCCATCCCAACAAGAGGCCATCTGTTTGTCATCCACACTCAGGAGATCACACAATCTTCAACATTATCAGAGCCCTGTCCACTGGAGTCTGGCCAAAGTCAGGCCAAAGTGAGAGGACTCTTAGACAAACATTAGTGCAGGTAAGAGCAGAAGAGGCAAAGGCTAAAAGTGAATGCTAAAATTAGCTTCAGTTAATCACAGGGCTGGGAATAGATCAGAGCAGACGGTCCAGGTTAGTGGTATTTAAAGCAGGGTAAAAGAGCAGTCATTACTTTTTGGGAGAACAAACAACAACATCAGCAAAGTCCTTGGTTAAAAACTTGTAACCAGAACTACTTCAGACAACAGTTTGTATTAAGGCTGCAAGATCGAAATCACAATTTGAATGGACACAATTAGCAAGTCGAAAGTGTTGAAAGGTAAATGGTACATAGTCACATTTTTACTTTACATCAAGGAACCAAATGTACACAGACACTGGGGACAAGGTGGGTTAAGTGTCTTGCCCAAGGACACAACAACACAACAGCAGCGTTCGTCTCTAGATCTGACCACTCAACCAATGATATTTTATTTTGAGAGTACAATTCGAGCTGCCAACTTTCAGATTAGTGGACACTCTACCAACTGAGCTGTTGCCTATGCCTTAGTTCAGACTGCAGGGCTTAAAGCTCAATTCGGATTTTTTTGCGAGGTCGTTCACATTTTGATTTAAATGCGACTTGTATGCGACCTCCAGTGTGAATTTTAAACGCCCCAAAAGTGTCCCACATGAGCCTTGGAGGATACACCGAAGTCACATGCAGCGAGCGTGCTCATTTTTTACGGAAGTACCCTAAACATGGACGTAAGCATTGAGCGCCTGGAGATTTTAAAGTTGCTGTCATACCAGAGGCAGAACATGTAGCCTACAACTTATTTGTTTTAGGGAGGAGATTGAGAAGGACAAGGTTTTTGGCCTTGGCGTTTTGTGGGGCAGTGGCAGCAACATCCGTAGAAAGGAACGCGTTGGTGCTTAGAGTGGTGGGATTCCTATGTGCTTTACTGCTTCACTGACATGAGTTCATACACAATTTTCGTATGACAAGAACGTTTGTGTACATTTGTGAGCGCCTACTTGTACCACTCTCACTTGTTGATGACGTGTGAGTCGGATGAATGCGACCTGGCCATTCAGACTGAAGTCGCATGCCAAAAGATCGGATATGTATCGGTTTTAGGACCACATATCCAAGTGGCCTGGGTCGCATTTGAAAAAATCAGATCTGTGTTGTTCAGACTGTCATTAAAAGACCAGATACAGGTCGCATAGAGGCAAAAAAAACAAATTTGGATCACTTCAGGCTGCAGTCTGAACGTAGCCTAAGTATAATAATGTACCATAATGTCCTCCACAAACAACAAAATTTTCTGCATAAAAACTGTAGTTTGAGCTATACAGTCATGTTCTGAAATGTGACTTATATTAGTTTGTCAGGTCTTATTTCAGTCTTTATGTCATTTCTCTCAGATGGGTATAATATGTGAACTTTGAACAGAATCCTATTCAAACAAAAATCCAAAAACTGATTGTATTTGAAATGTTTGTCAGAAAAATTGCAATTTGACATTTTTTTCCAAATCGTGCAACCTGTGTCCTGAGTTTGCTGTTCACACAAGGTCTTGGACACTAGTCATCAATATGTTAATATGCAATATCAAAGCAAATGTACATTTAAGTAAATATAATGTGGAATTTGATCGTATAATTCAATATTTTATTGCTTTTTGACTGCCGTGCTGTGTAATAAAATTGTAACTTTTTGCAATGAACTGTAAGCAACTACTCTTCAGACATTTCAAGAAGGAGAAATTCATCAAGATATTTTCCTTGACTGATTGCAATTTTGGTTGTTTGATAGATTTTTTTTTCTTAACACAAAATTGTCAATATTAATTAACTACTATTAACTTTTTAATCAGCTAATTGAACTCAGAATCTAAACTTTTCTACTCAAATGCTTTTAGTGGAGCAGCAACAGAGGACACATGACGACTTGATTAAAAAAATTACCATTGACATTTTTTTCATTTTGTACTGATTGTGTGTTCTCCAAATCCTTGCTGGACATTACAGCTGTAGTCCTTTAGTTGTTTGATCGATTAATCAGTCAATGGTATCTTAATCGACCAAAATTTGTATTAGTTGACCTTGAGATTATAAGGGATTATATGGATCAACAACAGAAAAAAGAGGGTATGGATTGAGTTGGCTAAAGATTTGGGAGTGAATTATGAGTTTAATCTGCATTTTTGCATAAACACATGGTGTTGTGGAATTTCTGATCTACAAGAATAAAACTGGAAAGTTGTCTCACTGTCCCTGACAGAGGCATCTGTCCCTAGATTGGTGATCATAACAAAGCATACAAAGTTCTTATACCCCTCGGGGGGCATTGGCAAATACATAGTCAAGACACAATACTTCAACCAGAACAGGTCAGCACAAGGCTGGGTCATTCGCAGTAGAATAACAAGTGAAAAACAAGTTGAATCCAGTGGGAAAGTTACTGCAGATATACAGCAGCAAGAAATCTAAATCTAAAACTGATTAACAAACCCTTTTCATTAGAAATCACAAGACCAACTTATACATGACCTATATATTTGATTATATGAAGTTATTGTAAAGATTTCCATTACAATTCCCCCCTTTTGATAATAATAAATCACATTTTATTCTTAATCAACCAAACAACACATTTTACATAAACACAGTTGAGAAATAGACGCAGCTGTTTTTGTGGGTGATAGCACCCGAGAATGTAGCTAAAGCTGAAAGCTAAGAATAAAAAAAAAAAGATAACATTTTGAAACCAAAATCAAAAACAAATCATGTGAATATAGTGGAAAACACTAAAGGAACACTTCTAAAGGAAAATTTAAAGTCACCCGTTAATAGCGGCATATCATCCAAGTTCACACTTTACTAAGTTTGAGTTTAGTCATCAGAATCAGAATCCGTACTGTAGTCTGGATCTGGTCCACAGTACTCAGGAAGTGCTTTCTTAGTACTTTTTAATGTAAATGGTAGTTTTTACATGAACTCCCATGCAGTTGTAGTCTTGTGAGTTCATTTTGGTTTCAGATACATAGCAATTCATCAGTTATCTTCTGGGCTGCTTTGCTGCATCTGACACAGGGTGTCTTGAATCTGTGCAGGGTATAATGAAATCTCAAGACTATCAAGGGATTCTAGAGAGTGTGCTGCCCAGTGTCAGAAAGCTTGGTCTGAGTTGCAGGTCATGGGTCTTGCAACAGGACAATGACCCAAAACACACAGCTAAAAATACCCAAGAATGGCTAAGAGGAAAACATTGGACTATTCTAAAGTGGCCTTCTATGAGCCTTGACCTAAATCCTATTG
Source organism: Paratrypauchen microcephalus (assembly GCA_036785185.1). NCBI lineage: Eukaryota > Metazoa > Chordata > Actinopteri > Gobiiformes > Gobiidae > Paratrypauchen > Paratrypauchen microcephalus. The sequence continues at coordinate 9,868,269 of JAVJIX010000011.1, forward strand.
AGCATCTTTGCTGAAACTTGCCGTCTGGAAAAGGCACCCTTCAAGCCTGAGACAACTGGAGCAGTTTGCTCATGAGGCGTGGGCCAAAATACCTGCTGAGAGGTGCAGAAGTCTCATTGACAGTTACAGGAATCATTTGATTGCAGTGATTTCCTCAATAGATTGTGCAACAAAATATTAAGTTAAGGTACCATTTTTGTCCAGGCCTGTTTCGTGAGTTTATTATTTTAAAGGTCCCATGGCATGAAATTTTCACTTTGAGGTTTTTGAACGTTAATGTGAGCTCCCCTACCCTGTTTAGGGCCCCCTACATGGCTAAAAGTTGTGAAATGTGTAAACTGAGCAATTGCGATCCTTTTCCGCGTTTGAAAAAAGACAGCCCAAACGGGCGATTCTGAACAAGGGAAGTTTCTGACGTCACACTCAGGGAAAAATGCAAATGCAGGTCCACCCTCTGTCTGGACTCACTGTCTCTGGAACTCATGGCCATAGAGTTTGGACCGCAAACGAGCTACGCAATGCGAGATGCGTTTTTTTATTTGCCTGGAGGCACGTGAGAGTGTTTCCAGGCTCAGATGTCCTTTATCCGAGCCTCCGAACCTCTGAAACAGCAGTGGTTTAATTTTATTTTCTGTGGAAATGTGTTTATTTTTCAAATGGAAATCGTCTCATATCTTCAAGTGGGTGACAGCGCACATCGCACCGCTAATCCAGGAAAGAGTGGAGAGTTTGCCCCCCCCCCACCTGCTGCACTGGCCTGTCTCTGTCCTCCTCATTTGCATTCAAGCAACAACGCCCAGAATAAAGCGTTTGAGAGAGATATTTTTGACTCTGACTGTGTTCATGGGGCTTTCTCATGCACTGAGTCTTGATTTTGAAGAAGGATTCATTTACAGTATTAGGGAACCATTAAGGCACCATATAAACGCATCAAGAAGTACCATGTCATGGGATCTTTAAATAATTTGGTTGAAGCAGGGTTTAAAAGAAATGTCTATTGGTTAAATTTATTTATTTTTTTATTCATTATTACTTTTGTCAGATTCAAATTATTTCTGTGACCATTGTGAGTTTTTCTTTCATTAACCGACGGGTACCAACAATTTTGTCCACGTGTGTATACAGTCTGTTTCAGACCTGTTCAAACTGGACAAAAAAGCTGATTCATAGGCACAAAACATTTTCAGTACATACTCATGCGACCGACCGTTTATCAGTACACAAGACTCTTCCAATAAGTGTCACAGATCCTTATCGAAGTATTGGCGCTGGGTTTCTGTAATTAAAGTGACATTGTATTAGCAGGTGCTTGCTGTGCCCGGACCATGATTCCTCGTGCTAATGTATTCTGTACGTGTTTTCCGTTCCATTGGTAAGCTTGTGTGCGTTTCTCTGGGTGCATGTAATTATTGGGTGCTTTGTGTGCGATTGTTAAAGCACATAAGAGCGTTTATGTGCCAAAGCTGCATTTAGATTACATAATGGCCGCAATACATCAGGTTTGGACATGCAGAGAATTGCTATGCGTACTTTTGGAAGCATTTTGACCATTTTCACACGTTTTTGCAATTTCAGATCATGGTTGCTTGATACATAACCATGTGATGTTAAGGGCCATATTGATTCCTTTGAACGGCTTCTTAAAGGTGTGTTGTGTAACTTTTCTTGTGGAGGGTTCGTCACTTGCTTGTTTCTATGCACATGTCGTTGCTCTGCCTGAAATGTACTACAGTACCTTACATTTATTCAATTACAGGTGGTTGTATAGTTCAAAAAATGCTTAGGAAAACAGGCATTCTGACTGTGAGCGGGGTTGCCTCTCCACAGATCTGACCTGTAACTTGTTCTGGTTTGGTCAGCATGAAGATAGAAAGGTTTAAAATCATACTTGCCATGTTTACGTGACAGCTTTAATTCCGATTAAAAGTAAGTTAATTCTGAATAAAAAATATTAATTCCTTAATTCCTACTGAAAATTATTATTCACGATTAAACTTAAAGGTCCCATGACATGGTACTTCTTGATGCTTTTATATGGCTCCTTAATGGTTCCCTAATACTGTAAATGAATCCTTCTTCAAAATCAACACTCAGTGCATGAGAAACAGAGATAAGATGAGAGAGTCATAAATATCTCTCTCAAACTCTTTATTCTGGGCGTTGTTGCTTGAATGCAAATGAGGAGAAAACAGATGGCCAATAGTAGAGGGTGGGGGCGTAGCCAAACTCTCCGCTCAGAGCCCACAGCTGATCCATTTCCTTGTTTTTTCACGGGGGAGAGATTTGAAGCGTTCCATTGAAAAATAAACACATTTCCACAGAAAATAAAATCAAACCACTGCTGTTCAAAGGTCCAGAGGCTCAGATAAAGGACTTCCGAGCCTAGAAACACTCGGACGTGCCTCCAGGCAAATAAAAAAACGCATTTCGCATTGCCTAGCGCATTCGCAGTCCAAACTCTCTGGGCGTGATTTACAGAGACGCTGAGTTCAGACAGACGGGGGTGGAACTGTATTTGCATTTCTTTTTTCGATCTGACGTCAATAAGGTGCCTTGTTCAAACTCGCCCGTTTGAGCTCCGATTTTTTGTAACGCAGAAAAGGATCGCAAATGCTCAGTTTAGACATTTCGCAACTTTTAACCATGGGGGGGGGGGGCTAAACAGGGTAGGGGAGCTCACATTAACGTTCATAAACCTCAGAAAGTGAAAATTTCATGCCATGGGACCTTAGCTCTGAATTAAATGGGTGGTTTATTCTGATTTTAAAGCCAAATTAATTTATTCCTCAATCATGTGAATATGTATTCCGCTTAAAAATAATTCCGGTCATTCGGTGCATGCTCTTTGGGTCGCCCTTCTGACGCTATTGTGGCCCGGAGCAAATGTTGGATTCGAACTGAAACTATTTTTAAAATAAGTACGCTGGAAGTATTACAAATAATGAAAATAATGGCTGGCAGAAAACATAAAAACACTAACCAAACTGAGATGACAAAAAGCCGGTAGCAGCTGATTGTGTGTTTTCGTCCCTGTCCAATCAGAACCCTTCCCGACCCCCAGACGTTGAGCGGAATTAAATAATGCCGATTTTACATGGATTTGTTTTCCATGTAAACATCAATTCAGAATAATTATCACCATGTAAACTCGAAGGAGAATAGTTTATTCCCCAACTATTTAATTCAGAATAATTATTCGGGATTAAAAAACGTCATGTAAACGTGGCTACTGTGAAACATTCTAGAAAAAGCAATAACATCTCCATGGAAAAAAATACTTGGATTCTCAGCCAGACCTTTAACATTTTGGACCAGATCTCCATTTTGAAAAATCAGAAATCTTTCTATTTTTATTTTTTTATTTTTTATTTTTTCAAACCCAAGAAACAGCAGGGAGGCAGAGAAGGCATCACTCGTGACATAGGGCTGAGCGATTTGGTAAAAATATTGATTTTTCTGACAAGCATTGCAATAGCGGTTAGATTTGTGATTTATGTTTTAACAACAGGGTTCTGTTCAAAGTTCACATTTTAAACTCGTCCAAGAACATTGACAAGAAAGCTGAAATAGGCCTATGAACAAACTAATACAAAATTGACATGTATTTCAGAAGACGCTTGCATAGATTTAATCTACATGTTTGTTTGCAGAAAAAGACTGGATATTTTGTTGTTAGTTGAGGAAATTACAATTACAGGGGGTCCTCGGGTTACGACGGTCTCGGGTTACGACGTTTCGTGGTTACGAACGCGCCCCCATTAAAAAAAATATGTATATATTACGCGTCATTCCGTCTTACGCGGTTTAGCGTGGTAAGAGATGTAAACAAACACGAACGGCGCACGGCGCAAGAATACGCTCTGTTGTGGTTGTAGGGAGAAGAAGACAGCCTCGTGTGCGTGTCCAATGTGGGCGGAAGTACCTGATGTGGGCTCTGATCTGCTCCTATGAAAGCGGCAGTGATAACCAAGCAGCGTAGTGGTCTAATTATTGAGATGGAAAGGTTATTGGTGCTTTGGTTGGAAGATCAAAGGCAAAATCCGGTTTACGACGAAATTCGGGTTACGACGCGTCTTAAGAACGGATCTACGTCGTAACCCGAGGACTCCCTGTAATCTTGCACCCATTGCATTATGTTATATGGTTGTATATGTTACCCCTGCTGCAATATATGAGCAAGACTTGCAATAGCCTGGCAACTAATGCGTAGTAGAGAACTTTTTTTTTTGCACAATTTTTAATTTTTTTTTTCTTCTATACTGTGTTGTAAATATCCTGCTGTGTTGTAAATATTGTACTTAAATGTCTGCACTCAAGTGAGATGCTTTCAATCTCATTCTGAGTATGTATGATGCAAATTCTACATATGAATAGTGACATTCTGTTCTATTCTATAACATTGTGACCATTAAAATGAAGTGTTTTCAGTTTTATTATATATATGTATTTTTTTTTTACGTAAACATACCTCAGAAATCAAAGTCCTACTAATACATACTGAATCTCTACTTGAGAAACCTTATGTAAATGAAGTGTATTGAAAGCAATATACAGTAGTCTTTGGAACGTTTGTTGTTCTCAACATTGTACAAGAAGGTTAAGCTTTTACAGATCTTGCACTCAACATGGACTAAATGATACTTTTGCTAAGGTCTCAGAAAGTACATCCACAACTTTATAAAGTACGAAGTTGGCGATGAGCATATGCTTGTGATTTAGGAACACCTTTTATTTCTGCTAAAAAATCTCATCCTTCCAGATGGCTTCATATTTTAGACCTCTTGGTCAGATGCCAGGAAGACACTTAGGTTCAACCTTGGCATCTGATAACTTCTAAATCTGTCAGGTTGGGAGGATTTGAAGTCCTGTATAGTATATCATGCTGTCCTAATTGTTTTCAAAATTCGCTTTGAAATCTGAAATTTAGAAAGCTCACTTGACAGGTGACGATCAAAGGAGATAGATACTACTGTCCAGCTTTTCTCACTCTGCCTGTCCCTTTCTCTGTCTTCTATCTTTGTTTCAGCCTTTCTCTTCCTCTTTTTCTCTGTCTTCCTCTGTCTCTCCCTGTCTCATCCTTTCTCTCTCTCTCTTTCTCTCTCTCTCTCTCTGTCTTTCTCTCTTACTTTTGGCTTCTTTCAAGGTTGAAAAAAACCCCGCAAAGTATTGTGTTCATTGTGTTCTGGTCTGTGGTTGCTGGTCAAATGCTCGAATCATAACTTTTCACCCAAATTGCATCTAATACATTTCGATCTTCTATGTGTCTTGTACATATGGTTTTTCGACAATAAAGCAAACTATGAACTATGAATACACAGTTACAACTCTTATCGGATCAATTCACATACTACACCTAATGCAAACACTGATTAACCCCCAATTTACCCCAAAGTAGTAACAGCATAAGTGCAGTTGTGCAGCACACGGCAGCACACTCGCAGGTATCGCTTTCCATTTTAACCGACAATTTACCCCAGCAGTGTCATACGCGCATCCGACACCCATCATTACGCAACAGGCTGCTCAAAATAGGCTGTTGTTCTAATTTTGCTGTGTCAGTGGGGTGTCTCAGGGCTTTTTTATCAGGGGAAAGACAGGAAATAAGCATGTGGTGTCAAAATTAATTTCTTAAGCCCTTTCAAAATATGTTCTCGAAAACCACTACAGTCGTGTAAAAACTGTGCGTCGCATCCAGGAGCTCGGGGAATGACTTGTGATGAACTACAGAAAATTTACAGCCGTGGTGGATAAATATAAAACTGTTTACGACATCAGAAAGCAACTTTACAAGTACAACTTCTGAAGGAAATGGCGCGTGGTGTTAAATGATGAGTTGCTTAATTAATGCAAGCACGGCAGATAAGGCTTGTTATCGTTGCAACGCATCGTCTCTCTTGTTGTCAACTTTTGCTTTGTGATTTAAAACATAATTCATCCAATAAACAATGAATAGAAAATGTGAAAAGTTTAACATGAGAATCCACAGAGGCTGGGGTCTGCTGCCTCTGGTGTGAATCGAAGCTTTTGAAATTTTGTGCGTATGCAGCTCTGCTGTCAGTGACGCTCCTGGTGTAAATTCCCGGTCATATGTATTGTTTTGAAAATTAGTGGTATCACCAGTGTTGTACCTGAACCTGTTCATATTTTGGGTGAACGTGAACTGAACGCACTGTATTACTGCCTGATGAATGAACGGTGAACGTGTTTAAACGTCTGTTTAACTTCATTCAACAGTTTTTTTTTTTGTTCCAGGCTAAAACCCGGCTAAACGCACTGTAACAAGCTCTTAATATTTAGTGGAAAAACATTCAATCTGGCAACAACACTAGCCACCAGCATTGCATCGCCGCATGCGACATCGAAACAAGACAAAACAAAAAAGCAGCATGGAGGTGACTGTAGCAGGCAGGAGCAACACGGATTCATCATATGAACATTTAAGAGCTCTGTGACAAGGTCGGTAAGGAAGGGAATAACCTCACACGCACTTGAGTCACAGCAACAACAAACTTAAAACAGCACATTGAACTGAAGCACCAGGCTAGCCTTTCAAGGTATTGTATATGAAAGCACATACGATATCAAAAGACAGTCAGATCCTCTACCCAAATCCCATTGATTGCGTACAGTAGCGGCTCTGTTGTCATCTCTCAGCCACAGCTGGACAACCTTGTGCTGCAGTATATTGTAGGAGACCCTCAGCCTTTGAGTAAAGTGGAAAGTCCAGCTTTCATAAATTTAATTAAGGGGTTGTAGCCATCCAAAAAGTGCCATTAAGAAAAAAGGAACTATGAACTAGTTCATTTTTTGGAACTGTGAGCAAACTATTAACTATAAACAATTATGAACTATGAACCAACTAGTTCATTTTGAAATTTGTGACCTGAACTTTGAACTATTACAGGTAGAAAATTTACTTTCCCAACACTGGTTATCACAATAGTTAAATTTCAAACTTGATTTTTATTCTGAGCGTTTATATTCAATACCAATTCTGACACTGTTCAACCTTATGTAATTAAGATGGTTTTAAACTATGATTTTTGACTATTTGTCATCATCATTTTTAGAGGCTTTGCAAAGAAATGAGCCCCAAAACTGCTTAAGATAAGACTTTATTGATCTCACACAGGAGAAATTTACTTGCCACATTAGCTCCAGGTAGGGACAGTTTGAACAAGAAATAAAAGTGCATGCAGGCAAGAATGGAATAAAATAAGTAATAATAATAAAACAGTAACTTGGAGAGTATTGAAAAAGATACTGCACTATCATGCAGATATTACCTATCATCAAATATTTGGCTCTGGCTGTAAGATGGACAACCTACAGTTACTGATAAATTAATTGCAAGTCTTAATAAAGCATTTGTGGATGGTGTGAAAAGTGTGTTTTAATGTTATAAACAACATCAAGTCCAGTTGCCAACTTTTGGCTGCTTTAACAGCAAATTGGTAACACCAGTGGAGAGGCATAACTGTCACCAGATCAGCGAAAGTCAAGCATGTTTATTCATTCAGATACAGCAAAAGTTGAAAGCTTTGTTATTCACAGATCACAGCTATTTAAGCCTAAGAAACTCTAAAAGAGGGTTGTCAAAAGTATGGAAAATCAGATTCTAGTATTGAAACTAGACACTAATTTGAGTAAAAAAGTATCAATACCAAAAAAGTCACATCAACAGGACAGAAATGAATCTTTTAGAATGATCTTGAGTTGTATCAGAACAAGTATAAGACCACATCGACTAGTATACACCATGGGCCACTAGGCCTAAAAAAAATAAATGTTGGTTTCCGATGTGTTGACAGTTCTAGACATGGGTAGGTAGGGAATTTATTTTATTTTTATTTTTTATTTTTTTTTCCTGTGGGAATATGGAAATTTTGAAATTTTATTTTATTTTATTTCCTTCCACAGCAGTACTATTTCAATAAAAACTATAATTGACATTGGCATAATTTCCCAAAGCTATCTCAATGCTAAGGGCATATTCTATACTTAAGTATAGTCGAACGAAGCTCCAACATGCCATGCGAAACCAGGTCGTTGACTGTACCAGAGTACATGTAGAATATATCTTACAATGTTACAAAAATACATGCTGATTTTGTATTGTTTTTTATGTTCTTCTTTCAGATGGCAGTCATTAAATTTAGAAGCAGTAAACAATTTTGAATACTACATTTATTTAACACGGTGTTGACATTGGTCAACTTAAAACTGGCACTGCATAATCTTAACAATGATATGTACAGTATACTTAACATACAGATATGCTTTAGGCCTAACAGTAGAACTCTACACAGTTTGTGCAGGGGGTATAGTGAGAACAAAAATCTGTTCTGTAGAAATTGTGGTGACAACACAGACTTGGTGACAACACTCATTCACCATTATAAAAGAAGAAATTCAATTTGTCATTCACCATTCTAAACATGTCCCATTACAGGCCAACAGAGGCCTACTGGAAGAAGAAGAACAAGCACAGTACAGTACAGTACAGTAAGAACAAGAGATGTGTTGAAAAAGGTACAGTTAAATAGTTTCCTCCTGGGCATGAGTCAACAAACCTAATGCTGATGTAGGTTAGCTACTGTACTGTTGCAAGCAAACAGCTGTTGTATGTATGTAAAAGCAAATGGGACACAACCCCACAGAAAACTGTGTGTTTGTGTGTTCAAAACAGTAATTTCTCCTTTCCCAGACCCCCCAGGATTTCGCGGGCATTTTTTGTGATTGTTGCGGGCTAAAATCCCTGAATTTCCGGGAGCTTTTCCAAGCACCGCAAAAAGTTGCGGTGCTTTTAAGGTTTTTGTAGCGATTTTGTTGCGGGAGGAAGTGAAAGTAGCGATAAATAGTTGCGATTTTCGCTTTTTGTAATTAAAATTGAGTAATATTTTGAATACTGAGTTATTACTGACAAAGAATAATACAAAGACACAGAGATCACAGATATGGTCCTAAAACAACCTTACCAACATCGAAAATAAATTACTACTAGGAGGGGAACTGTTTCGCGCGGTCTTTTGCTGTTATTTTTGTGGGCAGGTGGCGCCTCAGACATGTTTCTTTGCCATTAGAAGCCGTGTCTCAATTCCCAGAGTGCACAGTTCGGAGCGTGGCCCGAAGGGCATGTGCGTCACACATTTCGACAGTACACCGGCGCGACGACTGCTGTCCCACTTCTTTTTTGTCCCATGCGCAGTTAACACGCGGTCCGAAGACCGCAGTCGTTAAGCGGTCCGCGGACTGCAGTCGGGGCTGAGCAAGTGTGCACCTCCTTGACTGCAGTCTGAGCCCCCTTCGGGCCGCGCTCCGAGCTGTGCGCTCTGGGAACTGGGACACGGCCGCAGTTTCGTTTAGCCACACGGAAGTAAAGCAGAATGTGGCGCGCGCGCTCAGAAGCACATTACATTACACATCGCAGCGCAGGCGTGGTGAATGACGTCGATTGTAGTCTCGCGGAAATCGAAAAATACAGTAGGCTATTAGTTTTCTTTCTTTCTTTTTTAACCGAAGCTTGTAAAATTAATTTCAGTATCAAATTTATTTTATTTTATTAAGTCCAATAAAATAATTTGGGTCGCATGCAAATCAACAGGGTCGGTCAGCAACCGGAAACTTAGATTTATTTTTTTTAGGCCCTATGGAACCTAACTACCTCCACACTACAGGAGAATTTGCCCGATTTTGGCTGCGATTTCCTTCTCCTCGAGTTTGGGGAGGCGTGATTGCACTTTGTGTCTGCGCTCCTCAGGTGTGTGGTGTCAGTGTGACTTTGAGCTGCTCTGTCAGATCATAACCCCCAAACATCACCAACGCTACAGCAACAGCCAATAAAACAGAGGGCCACGGGCAGACGGAGTGACGGCCACAGAGGCGCAAGATACAAACTCGGGATATAGCGAAAAATAATGAGAAGACTTTATTCCTCACCTCTCATAAAGATGTACATTTAGCCTGCAGCATCTCATCCACATTATCCTTGTCCTCCGCTAATAATGACATCCAGTCCACGAACCCCCCGTGCCATTAATCCAGTCTGTGGTGTGCGCTTTTTGTCGCACATTTAAATATCGTTTAAGACCGAAAAACCCTGTAGTGTGTGGCGGCTTTAAGGGATTACACAGATATAAAACTGCAAGTACTATTATGCTGAAAATGACATTCTACTGTCTAAGAAAAGAGTGTTTTTATTATTATAGTAGTATTAGAATCAGTATTATTCAGTCTATTCCTTAGTATCGAAATGACATCATTGACAACATTGGTTTGACATCAACCAATCTGAAACATGTCACTTGGGTCCATCTAAAAACATCTGGTCTGCTATTCCTTGATTGTGTGTGTTTTTTTCTGTTAATAAAACCGGTGCGTTAACTAGCTTTAGACTGGCTCGGTAATGGTAATGGTACATGCTGTAGTTGTTATTCACATATGTTGTTTATTCCCACATCTGGTACACTGTTCTTCAGAAAGTCTGTCCTAGATTTAACAGAAGTAGACGCATGAATAAGTTATAAATAAAAGAGGAGAGACGTTACCAAACATTGTGTCGATAAAGTTTGAGAAACGGTAGAACCCCCGGCTAAGCTTTAATCCTACATCTGGCACCAATCAGAAAAATGGAGGAAAAATATAGAAATTGGTGTTTTTGAGTTCAAAGCTGAGTTCAGTGCTGGATGTGGAAATAGATGATGTGTTTTCTAAAGGGTAGCTGTGATGTTTGTGAACTTCAGTTGGCCTGTGGATCATTGGTTAATTGGAAAATACAAGTACAAGTCCATCAATGTCTTTCTGTTTTGTTTTTCAATGGTCTAATTCTAACTACTAAAAGTGTTAAGTTGCGTATAAGTAATATTAATTATTATAAATAATATTATTGTGACAAAATTCAAATCTTTGGCTTCAAAAGCTATTGCTACTTTGCAGCTGCTGTTGTCAACATTCCCTGGGGGTGTGATGCTAACTGTAGGCACTGCTCTGTCTGAAGTTCTGTGATTTTAATCTGAGCTTTGTATTGACATAGTCTGACCACAAAGACCTGGCCTAGATAAGTGCAAGTGATTTTGAACAAGTCCATCTCAAATATGTCACAATAGCATTAGCCAACAGTTTTCAGTTAGTCATTCTCCTCTCTTGTTGAAAATCGCTCTCACAAAAATGGGAACATGAATGCTCATATTGATCACAGGCTCTTGAAAACATTTTTTGAGTTTTTAGACCATCTAAAAACTGAGCCGACTGGATTTGCTAATGTGTACATTGTGTCACTATGGTAACTGCTGAACATTCTGCCACAGGCATAGATGCAGAACCCCCAACCGTGATGTCACCACAAAGTGTCAATTGCCCCAGGGCAGCTGTGGCTACAATAGTAGCTTACACCACTGAGTGTGGTGTGAATGAGCAATGAACTGTAAACCGCTTTGGGTCTTGAAAGGTGCTATATAAATGCATTGATTAATTAATTAATTAATTGATTGAGGGTTTTCAGACTTTAGAATGTGATGATGTCATACTCCCAGATATGGGCAAGAACCAGATTTCCCCATTGATTACATTGTATTTTTCCATGAAATATCTAAAAGGTAAATGCACAAATGTTGAACGTGATCTATTAGTGACAGATCCTAGATAGAACTTGCTATATCAGAACAAAAATAGGTATTTTAACAATCTTGATTTTAGTTAACCCCCATTTGTATGAAATGTGACTGGACTTTAAATTTTTTTGGGAAAGAAAATGAAGGAACTTTATATCAAATGATTAAGTTTTATATTAAAGGTCCCATGGCATGAAATTTTCACTTTCTGAGGTTTTTGAATGTTAATGTGAGCTCCCCTACCCTGTTTAGCCCCCCCCCCCATGGCTAAAAATTGCGAAATGTGTAAACTGAGCATTTGCAATCCTTTTCTGCGTTTGAAAAAAAGACAGCTCAAACGGGCGATTCTGAACAAGGAAACTATGTGACGTCACACTGAAGCAAAAATGCAAATGCAGTTCCACCCCCCTGTCTGGATATCTACCCACCGTCACGGCCAGAGTTTGGACCGCGAATGAGCTACGCAGTGCGAGATGCATTTTGAGAATGTTTCCAGGCTCGGATGTTTCCAGGCTCGGATGTCCTTTATCCGAGCCTCTGGACCTCTGAAACAGCAGTGGTTTAATTTTATTTTCTGTGAAAATGTGTTTTTTTTTTCATTGAAACGCCTCTCCTTTCTTCCTTCGCGCTTAAAACGCGGAAGTGGAGCCAGCGCACAGCGCACCGCTAAAACGAGGAAAGAGCGGAGAGTTGCTCTGCCCTATCTCTGTCCTTCTCATTTGCATTCAAGCAACAACGCCCATAATGAGGTGTTCAGAGACATATTTTTTGACTCTGCCTGTGTTCATGGGTCTTTCTCATGCACTGAGTCTTGATTAAGGCACCATATAAAAGCATCAAGAAGTACCATGTCATGGGATCTTTAAGTTTTTACATTTTTAATACAAGCTCAATATCCACTTTCTCAATATTTATGTTTTATTTTAACAAACTTTAATAACTATTGTTTACTCCTGTACTTAAAAACATATATACCTAAAAAACATACTCTTATTTGAGAAGAGTTTGTGACTACTCTACCTCCCTCAATATAGATCAAAACCTATAGAAATCTGTGGTAGAGCTAATGTTTGTATTCAAGTCACATATATAATAGACTTCAACCTCTGAATGCTGGCTTTGATTTGAAAAAGACACAAAATGTGAAAAATAGACTGATGTACATGGTCAAATTTCAGATGGGTTGTGAATGACACTAGTCAGTCTTGTATATCTTTATCCTCTATTCACTGCCTACAGACTGTCACAGCATTTCAGTCTATTCTTAAAGATTACATAATCATGGTTTAGTCCAGATAGTCCAAAGTCTGGCATTTACTTTACTGTGTTATATTCCAAACTTTTGCTTTTACACAGTTTGACCTTTATTGAGTAAGTTATAGTACATGTATAATTGTATTTTGGCACACTAAAAACTCTTGCCCAGAGACACAAGGACAGTATGTGCTTGGGTTGTGAGCGACTGTGGGCCAGCCTGACTTGTTTTAGTGGTTGTAGTCAGAGTACCCAAGCATAGCTTCAAGAATCTTTAGTTTGATTTTTAACTTTACATAGCAATTAGTATAAATCTGTGGTAAACTAATTTAGAGTTTGATTTGGTAAGATGACGATAAAACTATTTTGTGATCTGATTTTTGTGATGAGAATTGGTGATATTGTCATGAGTCTGTAATGTTCAGTAATTTATTAATTTCTCTCCACTGGCTCCTTCTAATGGTCAGCCTTTGTAATGTGTTAAGTCACAGTGAAGTGTGAACTCTTGGAGAGTTGGGGAAGAAGCAGCTTGCTTTAAAGCCCCAGTGTGTAGAATTCGTGGCGCATAGGTGGATGGTGCTATATTGCACTTTCTGTTTTAGCTACGGCAGACCTCGAGGGTCACCCGGGCGCTACTGTATAAATAAAACGCGGTCCCGTTTTTTTTTTTTGTCTTTTCTTTTCTCATGAAAACACACATTCCCGATCATGTACCATGACACTCTACACATCAAATGAAACCTTACAGTCTCCTCTTTTTGACTATGCAATTCATTTCCCTGCACAACAAACACTCCCTGAGCACATGGGGCTTTTATACGGAAAAGCACAAAACGAGGTTAGCTTACCTTAGAATGCTTTGCACAGGTCAAACTCTGTATTTCACCATAAACTTGCTCTCAATTTGTCCGTAAGGATCCAGCGAATAAAATCCAGTAAAACAATTTAGTCCAAAACACGTGTTAGATCCAGGCAGCATGCTTGTGTTGTTTACCCAAAACCACGAGCCTTGCCGAAGGCGGAGCCCAAATGTCCTTCTGCGGCTCTCGTATTCAAAATGGCTGCCTCTGCATGGGGAAGATCCCCCTTTTATGTGACTATATCTAAGTCCAAAAGAATACTTTGATTCCATGATGGAAGTGAAAAGGCTTGGAAAACAATGTATTTCTGAATGGGTATCTTCAATTTCAGTAATTAACGGATAAAAATCTTACACACTGTCCCTTTAAATAAACCTCAAAGGCAATAATAAGTTACAAAGTGTACCTGAATTCTAGGGTTTAAATTCTAGTACATGTTTGGGCACACTCCTAATAATCAGAGTATTACAGAGTATTTTGTGATCTTAACTTCACAGAGTATACCTTTTCGGTGAGTTTGAGTACCACCAGGAATGACTTTGAAAATGACAGAATTCTTGACAAAGTGCGAGTGCCATGGCTGTGTGACTTCAAAACATGAGATCAACATGAGGCTGCTCTGTGAGCACAGGGCTAGTGCTGAGATAGATGGATGAAGTGTTTCTTAACCTATTTTTAATCTGGAACATCTGCCAAACACTTCACCGAGGCACCAGAGACATGCTATTTGTGATCAAAAAGGATCATGGAAAAGTTTCAGAATGACACAAAATGTCAAACAGACATTAAAACATTGCCATGCTCCAATTTGAGTTGAATATGCCACCGAGTGTGCTCTGGCATTACCATTTCAGATGTCAGAATATGACATTTACTTTAAGATTATTCAAGCACATCCATGTGTACAAGTCTAATGTGGAACACAAGTCTGTGCAGTGCAATATTGAAAAGTTTGTAGAAAATCACTGAAACTGGAAGAGCAACTCTTAAAAGTTTGCACCAAATTAAACAGAGCCAGTGCATGCTGTAGCAGACACAACTTGTAACAGGTCTATTGATTTTCACTCGAATAATTGTTGAGTAGTCTAAGCAAGCGTTAGTTTAATTTATGAACCAGTTATTAAACACTTTCAGTTATGAACCACTGTGGCAACCATATGTAAGTTATCTGGAAGGTTTGTTTTGTTGAAGGCTTATTGTTTGTTGAGTTTTAAGTCTTCATTAGGTAATTAGTGTCAGCAGAGATAAAATGACTCTGTCTGTTATCTCTGCTGACACTAATTACCTATTGTCACGAATGGCCATGGAATTTATTTTAAATTTTATTATTTTTTTCTTGTATTGGATTTAGAGGATCTGATCACCACCTCCTCCATCACTTCTCAGGCCAAATTCAAACACAGCCGTCCAATCAGGTTTATGGACATACTCTAGTCTGTGGTATTATACTTGTTCTGATACAATACTTGCTCAAATAAGTGTCTAGTTTCAATACTAGTTTTAGGCTGCGTCCCATTTCTATGTCTTACCCCTTCGTCTTACCCCCTACCCCTTGGTTTTGCGCATTCATGTGAGGGCAAGGGATGTCCCGATTCTACGACCGAGGGCTACATACCACTTGAAAGGAAGTAAGCTCTCAACCAGACTTGAAACGACGGGGTACGCCTACAAGCTCAGGCAGGTTTTGGGATCAGGATGGCAGCGTCACATCGACCATCCAAGGAGTCTCATAAATGTATTATCAGCAGTTATAATTATCGATTAACAGTTTAGCATGGTTTACAATTATGATGCTTATGTTCTACGTTACTCTTAGTGAACTGTTGTTGCGGTTTTAATTGTAGTGATGTCTGTGTAGCCGACGTTATCGTTTTCATCAAACTTTCATGTATAAACAAGCTAGGTTTTTTGTCGAGCTGAGGTACCCGATAATCCTTGACATTTGTTTACGTTTGTTTGCGTCAATTGTTGTCACCTCTGTAGACGTAGCAGCCAGGTAGAGGCAAGGGATGATGACGCAAACGGTAATCGAGTGGTGTCCCATTTCTTAGGGGAACATTCGTACCCCGAGCCCTCTCCGCTGGGTATCAAGGGGCAAGACAAAGACGTAGATAAAGGGGAAGGGGTAAGACAGAGTAATTTTACAATGACAACGCTAGTACGTGTTGAACTCACCCCTCTGGTTCAAAGACACTATTTTGCCAAAGCCATATCGCATCCTCCTCTAGACGACTTAGAACAAATATCTCTCAAATCAACATAGCCTTGACATCTTTAGGTTGATTTTCATTATATTTTGACTTTCATAAAGTTCACTGGACTTGATTTAAACCTCGGTTGTTGGTTCTGTCACTGTATGCCTATTTTTTCTACCTGACTTTTGCACACATCTTCACTGACTCCTGACCAAAACATTGAAATCTTTCACACTGTTTGTCATTGCATTTCAAAGTGAGACTCTCCCCCAAGACCACATCTGACTTTGAAATCTAACTTCAGCCTTGACATCTTTATTCTTTTGGTTTAGTATTCCGAGGAGCTAGCATACTTACTCCACATGTTGCCTGTATTTTTGTCTCGTATGCAAATGTATTCTCAGTTGTCCTTTTATTTATCCCATATGTTTTGTAAAGCATATGGGAGTCCTCTTGTGTATGTTTGTGCACTGGTTTGAATGCCAAAGCCACATTCAGACTACTGGAAGATCTCATATTAAGTGCGACCCGGGGGCTTGAATTGCGTGAGAAATGCCGTGTGAGCGTGTGAACGAGTCGAATTGTCTCTCTCAATGTATGAGACTTGAGAGCCCTGCTGTAAATGTTTGTCTAAAGAGCAAACTTAAACTACAAAGCAACTAATGAGAGTTATATAAATGAAGTTATTACCTGATGGTTCTCAGTTTGTTTTATCATCACCGCAGTGTGCGCTTAGCAGCTGAAACTACACTCTACAGTCTGCCCAACAACAGAACAATCTATTTTCTGATTGGCTGATTTTTTTCCAGGGAGCGGAACGGGGAGGAGGGGGAGAGTTTTTTTCGCTGAAAACGCGCGGTGCCTGCATAAACTGAGCCACACAGACCGATTTTCTGGGCACAAAAAAAAAAAATCAGCGTGAGAAATGCCATGTGTGGCGTGTGAGCGTGTGAACACGTCGAATTGCGTGTGTCACACTCTCAATGCGTGAGACTTGAGAGCCCTGCATATGCCATCGGTGAACTTACAGCCCTGTGTACGTTTCTCACTCAACACGGTACAGTAATAACCAGCTGCACACAAAAGGGCTACTTCCATTGCAATATGTAGAAGTGACATTTGCTTTGAAATCCTGTTATTTGCTTGTCAAAGTAGCAAGGAAAATGTTGTAATCAGAGCGCAAATTACTGTAATTATAGAAACAAGTAGATTTTAATTGCAATTGTGGTGGTTATCGGGGTCAATCCAGACAAAATGAATTTACAGGCCCACTAATGACAATGAATTATACAATACTGAGTGATATAATCTTGATAAAATATTGAAAAAAGTATGTGTTTTAAAAAATATAAGTATTTTAGTTTAAAGATCCCATGACATGGTACTTCTTGATGCTTTTATATGGCTCCTTAATGGTTCCCTAATACTGTAAATGAATCCTTCTTCAAAATCCACACTCTGCATGAGAAAGAGAGATAAGATGAGAAAGAGTCATAAATGTCACTCTGGAACACTCCATTATGGGCGTTGTTGCTTGAATACAAATGAGGAGGACAGAGGTGGCCTATAGTAGGGGGTGGGGGCGTGGCCAAGCTCTCCGCTCCGCTCTGTGACCCACTTCCGTGTTTTTGCACGGGGGGAGAGATGAGAAGCCTTCCATTGAAAAATAAACACATTTCCACAGAAAATAAAATTAAACCACTGCTGTTTCAGATATCCACAGGCTCAGATAAAGGACTTCCACTCGCAAGTTCCTCCAGGCAAATAAAAAAACGCATTTCGCATTGCCTAGCGCATTCGCAGTCCAAACTCTCTGGGCGTGATTTACAGAGACGCTGAGTACAGACAGACGGGGGTGGAACTGCATTTGCATTTCTTTTTTCGATCTGACATCAATAAGGTGTCTTGTTCAAAATCGCCCGTTTGAGCTCTGATTTTTTCTAACGCAGAAAAGGATCGCAAATGCTCAGTTTAGACATTTTGCAACTTTTAACCATGGGGGGGCTAAACAGGGTAGGGGAGCTCACATTAACGTTCAAAAACCTCAGAAAGTGAAAATTTCATGCCATGGGACCTTTAACCACACTGAGCAGTTAAAATACAAAATAAAATAACTAAAAAAGATCTCAGTGCAGTGTAACAGGAAGACTGGTCAGGTAGTGTCAGCAGATCCAGCGGCAAAGCAATTTGAGGAGAGTAACCGCCCTCAAGACAAAAGTGTCCCTCCTCTGTGTCCTGCACCATCACAGCAGCTTCCAGGGGAGTCAGGAATCTGGAGACACAACAGGAAAGCCCTAATCTAAGGCTACGTTTATATGATGATGGTCTGAACAGAAGAATCAAAAGTGGCGTCGCTTCTTCACTTTTTATTCCGCGTTTAGATGAGCGTTTTTGGGAGGAAATCTGTGTGCATACGGTGATGTAAAAGTGTGTGGAATTCGATTGGGTATGCATGCCAGGCCGCTAATAAAAACACCTACCTTTTTCAGGACATCGACAGGGGCTCTCATCACGGTTGTTTCGCCCTCGATGTAGGGTTGGAGCTCTTCGCTTAATGCAACAAGAGCTTGTTTAGTCATTCTGAAGTTTTCCACCCAAGCACTGTGAGCAACTAATCCATTCTCAAAATTGTCCCACCACTGACTGGTTCTGCCCGGTCTTGTCCAATCTCGCCTCTGTCACCTGCGACGTATTGTTATTGTTTTTACCGGCTTGGCGCATCCAGTCAGCTGTATGTAGCAAAAAAAATGGTGTGGTCAGATGAAGAAGTTCAACTATTGCTTCAGACCAGTGATATATGGACCGATGTGACGTAAACGCAAAAACAACGTCAGCAGATTTTACCAGAGTTTTGCGTCTTGGACAGTGTAGACGAAAACGCTACGGCGGAGCGTATTCAAGTTTTCCACTTTGGAGGGCGATTTCAGTTTTTTGCATTTTTAAGTCCCCAAAACGCCGTCATCGTCTAAATGAAAGGCACTTCCGATAAGCGTTCTCGTGTAAACAGGCCCTAAACCTCTCATACTCCACTCTCCTTGTTTCGATTGATGATGAGACGGGCCATTCCCTCCAAGTATTTTCGCTGGAAGGTCTTCTACCACATTTAGCACAGCTCAATTCACACAAGCCAACAATCTTTCACTTCTGTCCTTTGAACTCTACAAGCTGCACTTTTAATTGGGTAAATTCTAAAATATTATGTTAAAAATCACACTTTAAAATTGTGCCAGTTAATCAACAGCAACAGCAGTTTTGATATATGAGGGGGCAAAAAATGAAAGAAGCATGGTTGTCTGTGTCATGTAAGTTTAGCATCAGACAGAACAACAATACAACAAAATAGTGTTTTTTTTATGTGTCCAATCATTATTGTAGTCCAGCATTACAATAAATAAACACAACCTTCATTAGCTCAGACAACAGTAGCGCAGTTGTTTGTCCAGAGTGTTTGTCCACTGATCCGTTCGAATCCTGCTCTACCACCATTGGCTGAGCGGACAGATCCACTGACCTACAGGTTGGCGGTACGATTCCTGCTACCACAGATCAGTGCTGTTGTTGTGCCCTTGGGCAAGACACTTAACCCACCTCTCCCTTAGAGTCTGTGCACACTGGTGTATGAATGTGCGTGCGAATGGCTGAGTGGTTTGAGTGCCTTGAAGGTGGAAAAGAGCTATATAAAGACGTGACCGTTTACCATTAGCTTGCCTCAGATTGTTTTAAGTGGTCAGCTGCTAAAGGCAAGATTTGTATTTCCTATGCTCACTTGGTATGGACCAAAAGGTGACGAGAGCAGCACATTGTTTTGAAAATGATAGATATCAAAGTGTAAAAGGTCTTGGAAAAGCTCTCTGAAGGTATTGCCATATTTGTACTACTGTACTCAAAGGCAATTTCACCATATCTCTTTCTTACGAGTCGTGGTTTAAAAGCATCTTTGGACTGCATTGAAATAACAACCTTTAAAGGTCTTGACAGAGGGTGCTGCAGTGACCTTCTCTGAATATCACTTATTCAGATGAAGAAAGCTCAGCAACACTTTTTTCAGTTCATATCTCAGTGTTTAGCATTCATTATTATGCAATTGCAACTGATCTAGCAAAGACAGTATGACCAATGAATGGCTGGTAACGACACCAAATACATGTCGTTTGTCATTTCAATTTATTATTTTTAAAATATATTTTAATTTTACCTTTATTTAACTAGTAAGTTTCACTGAAATTCAGAATCTCTTTTATGAGAGAGACCCGGCCAAGATACAATTAGCACAGTATAGAAACTAATCACAGGGGTCAGTCAGAGGGATGCAAAAGGATGTGTCAATATTTAGTCTATGAAGTGTGCAATGGAAGCCAGAAAATAATAGAGCTGGATAGTACTGCTGGATTTAGGGGTGGATGATGTGATGACATAAAATTGTGATCTGACACTGCAATAATGGTATTGTCCAGAATCATCATACCACCTTGAGAGTGGCTCTAGTGCAGGGGTGTCAAACATGCGGCCCGGGTCAAAGACCTTTAATCTGTTCCTCAGCTGATTT
Organism: Paratrypauchen microcephalus; assembly: GCA_036785185.1. NCBI lineage: Eukaryota > Metazoa > Chordata > Actinopteri > Gobiiformes > Gobiidae > Paratrypauchen > Paratrypauchen microcephalus. The sequence goes on from JAVJIX010000011.1 coordinate 9,888,733, forward strand.
TATATTAAAATATTTTCATTATATTTCAATTTTCTGTTAAAATATTGGTAATTTCCTCTTTTCTGCACAGCTTAGCATAGCAGCGTCTCCAGTGCCTCTGTGCGTGGCCTCCCACCAGAGCAGCACAAATGAAGACTTGCCTATCGTGTGGACGATCGTTCTGACTGTTGACCGTGACACCCTCATCAGCAAAATGTCAAAAATGAGAAAAGTGGACGCCGAGTGCAGGATTTTCCAAGAAAAATTTACAAATTCCTATTTGTTCACAGAGGTGAATGGGAAACCTGTATGCTTGGTGTGTTTGCAACAAGTGCTCAAGGAATATAATCTTAAACGCCACTACGAGTGCTGGTTTTGGGGTATATATACCATGACTTTTCTGATCCGGCCCCTTTGGGATCAAAGTAGGTGGATACAGCCCCCGGACCAAAATGAGTTTGACACTTCTGCTCTAGTGCAAACTGACCAAACCGGCTTGTCAAACCTGAGCTGGGCCTGAGTAGTACTTCTTGGATGAGAGACAGCTGGGAATACCAGGTGCCACAGCGGGGCCCCAGTGGCAAAAACTGTCACTATGTCCTTAGGCAAGACACTTCGCCCACATTGCTTAGTGAGAAAGGGGAGAGTGCAAGAATGATGGTGGTGGTCAGAGAGGTAACTGTAAAGCGACTTTGAGTGTTTGGGAAAAGCACCATAGAGACTAATATGTTATCATTATTTAAAAAAAAAACAAAAAAAAACATATTCCCACACCCACACTGCCACACCCCTCCAGCCAGCAGAACAAGTTTACAAAAGTGCAATTGTGGGACCTCAGTTTTTGTTACATGATTACATTTTGTGCCTGCATTTGACTTTGAAATTTGCATTAACAACTTATTACAAAATCAATAGCAGTAAGAAAAATAGCAAGCCCTACAGGATGCATATTACAAACCTTTTAAGTTCTAGCTCGCTGCACATCCCTGTAGATTTTTCAATGCATGCTCCATTAGATACTGACCTTGAATTCACTTTAAACAGTTACTCTGAAAGCATTAGGTCCATGAGTAAAATGATGGCTGGTTTTCTCTTTAAACCTGATGAACGTGGGACTGCGGATCTCAAGGGACACCCACTCAGGGCATACATAATTGGCCTTGTACAGTATATTCTCTGGTTTACATCCACTTTAGTCCAATGGAATCCTATAAACCTGTAGAGCATCACAGCGCTGTAATATTACAAAGATATTGACAAAAACATAGACCAATTATAGAGCGCAATTATCTGCTGTCTCTGAAGAAAAATACAGGTATACACCACAAACTGTCTGAATGCAGCTTTGAGATTAGATACATTTTTGAAATAATAACACCAAACTTCTGAGAGAAAGTTTAAGTGGCTAATATGAAACAATACTATTATTTGAGGCCTGAGCTTTATACAGGACACGTAATACCTTGTTATTGTTTTCGAATTTGTGGTGGTGCAGTGGTTTAAGATACTACTGCTGTGTTGTCTCATAAAGACTTTGTGACAGAAAATCTAAAACAAAACAAAAAAAAGAATTAAAGAAATACATTTTTAAAGATCTGTTTAATCCAGTCGTCTCTAGACAATCCTCAGTAAAGAGTTCAGACAGAAAATGTAGCAATTATTTGAAAAGCTGTATTATATAGCCTTAGAAAATGGATCGAAATACATTTTTGATTTGTTTTAGTCAGAAAAAATAAAATGAAATAGAAAATTGTGATCATCTTGTCATCTTGATTATGTGTGATTAATTCATTTTTGGTCATAAAGTCCAGCCTTATTTGAAACTATATTTATTAATGTGATCTGATTGACAATAACAATGATGCCAGGCCTGTATATTTGATTTCAACTTAATCATTCCTTATCCTAAATCAAAAGCAAAGCAGCATCCTTACACGTCCATCTCTCATCTGCTTTTCACCATCTTCTCTGCTTTGCTCCCCCTCTCGATGTTTACACAGGTGAGACCAAAATACCTCATTTCAGTTGGTTATTGTGTTTACCTTTCAAATTTTACCACAAGCTCTTTAAGCTACTCAAACAAACACGCCGTCATCACTGGGCTGCTCGATCATCCCTACGTAATGCTTTGAGTAAACGTTCCTGTGAATAAACTCCGATATAGTGCAGAGTTTTGCTAAGCGCCTGGCTGAATGATGTCCCTGTTGGAGTTAGGAACATTTTGCAGGTTTTACACAGAGTGCTCCAGAGGAATAAGCACAGGTTTTAGAGCTGATTGATGGGATTCACGCGGTAAGTACGGTTTTATGGACTACATTTTATAGTAGTGGAGATATGGTGTAAGAGTCCATCCTTTATATTTAAGTATCTGCAGGTCTTTGTTCAGGCAAGCTGCTTGAACTCAATGCAGGTCTCACACTTATAAGACAGTGTGTTCTGTGTTAATCCACCACGAGTCGCTTACATGGTAGAAATGTACACTTAAAGGCACCGTGTCCAAGTTTTACTGTCTCAAAAATGTGAAAAACTGTGAATGTGGTTACTATTAAACTGTTTGTCGTTCAAGCTTAGGACATTACATCAACAACATCAACATGCTAACTGCACAACGGCGATAATATGAAATACATTTAAGACACAAATACACAAGAGGAAACATGATATTTGCTATGCATTTTTTATTTTTTCAACAAGATAAAGCATTTTAACACATTTCAACAGAAACGTTCTTTCTATTGAAATGGTTGTATGAATCTTCTTCTCAAATTATGACCTACTGAAACACCCTCCTCAGTCTGGAGAAGTGTGACAGAGCGGACTTGGGGCGGGTGTGGAAGGCTCTCAGCTCAACATTGAGATGGGTCAGAAAGCTGCTTCAAAGGTGCAGTATCTTGTGTACAAGAGGCCTCAAGAGGACGTAAGGGGAGCCATACTTCACTCCAAGTCTTCAAAGCTGATATCAACATCTCCATCAACAATGAGGTGCTCCTGGATCTTTCTATGTAACTCAGCAACCATCAGGCTGTGGTCATGATTGGGGATTTTTGACATTTTTAAAATGTGTTTAACACAAGCCTCTGAGGATGTAGGGCACTCCATGTCCACAGGGGGTACAGGCGGGTTGCTCGCCTCTGTTACGGTTTACAGAAACACATTTCTTGTGTTTCTGGATGCAGGGTGGGTTCTGTTGGGCTCACTTCCCTCTCGTCCTCTGGCTCATGTGCAGTGGTACTTGGTCCTGTGCAGATCATGCAATACAATAAGATCATGTAAACGCGTGAAGTCCGGTTTGTAAACCTCCATAGGTATTTCAGTTTCCATCTTGTAGATTTTTAACTGAACTGCAAATATACATTTATGCAACAGTATGTGTGAAATTGTCTGTTAGACGAGTCTGGCTATTTGTGTCCAGTGTTGTGACCGTGCTCTCACTCACACTGGAGGGAGTGATGTCAGGAAGGATGGAATGACATTGGCATGACAACAATCCATAGCAATTTATAATTCCAAACATTGTAATGTTAAAGTGGATTTCATGTTTTGCTAATTATTTCTTGGTTTGGTTTGATAGTATCTGAGGTAAATATTCATCATAGTTTTACATCAGTTTTATGTCCAATCAGGAAGTAAAGTTATAAGCCATATATATATATATATTAAAATCTTTTTTTTTTAAGTGTTAAAAATATAATGATGTTAGGTATGTTTTAGTGTAATGGGAAGTCTAGTCAGTCATATGCACTTTTAAAGATCCCATGACATGGTACTTCTTGATGCTTTTATATGGCTCCTTAATGGTTTCCTAATACTGTAAATGAATCCTTCTTCAAAATCAACACTCAGTGCATGAGAAACAGAGATAAGATGAGAAAGAGTCATAAATATCTCTCTCAAACTCTTTATTCTGGGCGTTGTTGCTTGAATGCAAATGAGGAGAAAAGAGCTGGCCAATAGTAGAGGGTGGGGGCGTGGCCAAACTCTCCGCTCAGAGCTCAGAGCCCACAGCTGATCCATTTCCTTGTTTTTGCACGGGGGAGAGATTTGAAGCGTTCCATTGAAAAATAAACACATTTCCACATAAAATAAAATTAAACCACTGCTGTTCAAAGGTCCAGAGGCTCAGATAAAGGACTTCCGAGCCTAGAAACACTCGGACGTGCCTCCAGGCAAATAAAAAAACACATTTTGCATTGCCTAGCGCATTCGCAGTCCAAACTCTCTGGGCGTGATTTACAGAGACGCTGAGTTCAGACAGACGGGGGTGGAACTGCATTTGCATTTCTTTTTTCGATCTGACGTCAATAAGGTGCCTTGTTCAAACTCGCCCGTTTGAGCTCCGATTTTTTGTAACGCAGAAAAGGATCGCAAATGCTCAGTTTAGACATTTCACAACTTTTAACCATGGGGGGCCTAAACAGGGTAGGGGAGCTCACATTAACGTTCAAAAACCTCAGAAAGTGAAAATTTCATGCCATGGGACCTTTTAAAAAAGCCTTGAACAGACAGAGTCTGGTGGTACATACAGTATCAAACCTTTTTGTCAAAACTATATAGACAGTGTAGATCGAATGAAAAGGTGAGTTATTAACACGTGTTTTTATGTTATAGTGCTACAATAGAAATATTTCATCAAATATGTTTGTCTGTTGTAATGAGTACTGGAGTGTTTCCCTCCATAAACTGGACTGTCTTGCTCACATTACATAACAAACAACACAATGCAAAATACCACTTGTATATATTTCTTTTAAAACACCTCTTTCTGCCATTTAATTAGCTATTAGTGCACACAGAAGAGTAAAGGACCTTGCAATGTACCATTAGTCATGATTACCAAAACGGTCAACATTTAGAGAAGGAAATGAGATCAATAGACACAATTAAAGTGCTCTCATTAATATGCAGCACATCCATCTGCACTGGCTCCCGCACTAATCTAACTGTGTCTAAACGGCGTTAGTCCTGAGTCAACCACAGGGACCAGTATGTAGTGGTCAACAAGCTCTTACCCTGCATCTGCACATCCCTGTAGTGTTGTGTCTGAGGACAGCATCAGAGATTCAGCTCAGGTTTGTGGAAAAAACATCTTCAGACTAGTTCAAAGTGTTGTGTTAGGTGAAAAATAAAAGAAAATATTATACTAGATAAAGTCAACTGACTAGAAATGTGCTGGTCGGGCCCCATCAATGGCATACTTTTATTTATTCAGATTTTGTGAACACGAAAAAAACTATATTGGCTTCAGTTGACCTGAGTATATGAAAGTTGCAACTGTATATTTTGGGGCAAAATTTTTATCATGTGTACATTTTTTTTTGCAATAGTGTGAACATTTTTGCTTTTGTAATAACATAAGACTTGAGCTGTAGAAGGGAGAGTAAATAACTTGTCTATCCCTCCGGTCGTGTTCGCCTCCAGCCCCCTACTTTAGTGTTCCCGGTCAAAATTGACCGGTCTGTTTTAACTGCTCTTAAATGAGCACAAAACATTTTTTTTCACCACCAATTTTTTTATTAAACATTCTTTAGTTGAGAACAATGTTTCAAAGTAGTGTCTAACAACAATTTATTGAAGTAAACATTAAATAACATCAGTGAAAGTACAATTGGGCACTGAAAATGAACTACAAAATGAACATATAATACAAAAAATAAATGGAAAACCAAACACCAAACTCAACTGTGTGTGTGTGTGTGTGTGTGTGTATGTGTGTGTGTGTGTGTGTGTGTGTGTGTATGTGTGTGTGTGTGTGTGTGTGTATGTGTGTGTGTGTGTGTGTATGTGTATGTGTATGTGTGTGTCTGTGTGTGTGTGTGTGTGTGTGTATGTGTATGTGTATGTGTATGTGTGTGTGTATGTGTATGTGTATGTGTGTGTGTGTGTGTGTGTGTGAGTGTGTGTATTCATGCACATGAGTGGCATGTGACACTCAGGTCAGAGTGGGCCTTGCAAACATAAGCATGACATTTGCAGCATGTCAGGCTCGTTTTGATGTCTCTAGGGGCACAGAGGCCACAACGCTTCCTTTTCTGCCCATGTCCTTGTTGGGGAGAGCAGCCAGGGCTGGGGCTGGAGTTTGCATGCTCCTAACCAGACTGGTGGAGGCTGGTGTGTGGGGAATGTGCTGGCGTCGCTGTATAAGACTTTGATCTTTGATAAGAGGAGTCACCAAATCTTTCCCCAGCTCTGTGAGGAAAAGTCTTCTCTTGAAACTTTTCCCCTGATTCCAGGTTGGGTCGATTGCTGTCCACACCACATACCCGTTGAAAGCTGACACATCCAGGATGTTGTGGAATAGTGCCACAGGCCAGAGAGCCGTCATCCGCTTACAGGTGTATGTACCAGTAAGCTGCAATAAAGGAACAATAAATAATAAGAGATTAGGAACAATATTAAATCTGTCGTACACAAAATGCTATGATTCACCTAGATAAAAATAAAATAAAATGCATGATGAGACTTTACATTACCTTATCAAGGCAGTCAATGCCTCCCTTGTTCTTGTTGTAGTCCTGGATCATCAGGGGCTTCCTGTCCTCTGTGGTGCTGACAGCGGCGTCTTTGTGTACTGTGCTCATCAGGATGACATTTCTGTTCTTCTTGGGAACGTATGACACAAGAGTGTGAGTGTCAGTGAATGCAAATTGTGATGAGAGTGCCTGTCTTCCTCTGGTCAATACCAGCGCAGGGGGAAGTTTGGGCTTGTTCTTCCTCACTGTCCCTACCATGGTGAGCTTTCTTTTCAGTAGCTCCTGACCAAAGAGCATGTGATGTGAGGAAGTTGTCACATGTGATATTATGCCCTTGGAGACCGGTTGTCATGTCCAGCACAACACGCATACCCTGTTTTTTTTCCGGCCCTTCCAGTACTGGGTTTCCCCATGTACACCTGCATATTCCAGGCATAGCTCTGTGTGTGTGTGTGTGTGTGTGTGTGTGTGTGTGTGTGTGTGTGTGTGTGTGTGTGTGTGTGTGTGTGTGTGTGTGTGTGTGTGTGTGTGTGTGTGTGTGTGTGTGTGTGTGTGAGAGAGTGTGAGTGAGCTGGGGCAGTGTGTATGGGGATGTTTTCTGTATGTTGAATGAATTTACTCTGGATACCCATTCATTTCCTATGGCGGTCACTTTTGACCGGGAACACCACAGGTGTAACAAGGTTGATTAAAACACTCAAAATTGAATGAAATAGGTGATCATCACTTTTATATGTTCAAGTACACAGTGTGGAGGATATCATAAGGTCTTGGGGTAATCAGATGAAAAACATAATATTTATGAGTATTATAAGTTGTAAAACGGTCAGATTTGACCCGAACACGACAGGAGGGCTATTCATGATACAGTACATTTAAAAACTGGTTCACTGGGATTATCCTGCGTTGTGTTAGTGACATAAAGCAGTTTCAATATTGTTTATCGCAATATTTCTCTGTAGCGCTATATCATGCTTTGATATCGTGACAGGCCTAGTTGTGGAGTGTGGAAGGTTTGCTAGTATGACAGTTGATCTATACTGAACCAGCTGATGTCGAGTAGATCTCTTCTTTCAGAACAGGTTTACACCAAGACAATGGGGCTAATCTAGGCTAATTCCTTGACTACAGCTACACTGTCTCGATGGTAAGATTTTTTGGATGCTTGATGCACTCATTATTGAATATTTAACTCAATAATTCTCCTACACAATTAGAGCTGCATAATAAATCAAGTGACTCAACATCGTCATTTGAATTGCCATAATATCTTAACAAAAGATGCAGTGATTTAGAATCTGTCCTATGAAAAGCACAAATAATCCTTTCTTTGAAAATGTACCTCTAGTTTAGGTCTGTAAATGCATGAGATTCTTGTATTAGTTAAGAGTTCGTATTTCAGTCTTCTCTCAAATGTCAGTGCATCTGGAGTTGTTTATAATGTGCAGTTTGAATCGGGCGACAGCTCAGTTGGTAATTTGTCCACTGATCCAAAGGTTGGCGGTTCAAATCCCGCCTTGACATAAAAAACATTATTGGTTGAGTGGTCAGATCCACTGACCGACAGGTTGGTGGTACGATTCCAGCTCCCACAGATGAATGCTGCCGTTTTGTCCTTAGGCTCCGTTTACACGTACACTGGTATTTTTAAAAACAGAGACATTTCCCTTCGTTTGTACCCATCTTTTACACGCAAACTGCAAATTCACCTCTGAAAACGAAGGAGAACGCTCTGCAAGTCAATCAGAATCGCAGTTTTGGTGTCTCAGATGCCTAAAACTCAGTTTTCCTCAGTTTACATGCAAACGCGAAACCGGAGTTTTCCAAAATCTCCACTTTTACTGGAGGTTTTAGAAAGAATCATTTTCGTTTTTCGTTATGTGTAAACGAAAGGTACAAACGAAGGGAAAAGTCTCAGTTTTTACAGATACCCGGGTATGTAAACAGGGTAAACAGGCCCTTAACGCACCTCAACCCTGTGCCTGCGTACACTGGTGTGTGAATGTGTGTGTGAATGGGTGAGTGGTTCCTTGTTGTAAAGCGCTTTGGGTGCCTTGAAAGTGGAAAAGCGCTATATAAAGATGTGACCATTTTAATCAGAATTTATATATATATATATATATACAGGGGGTCCTCGGGTTACGATGGTCTCGGGTTACGACGTTTCGTGGTTACGAACGCGCCCCCATTAAAAAAAAAATGTATATATTACGCGTCATTCCGTCTTACGCGGTTTAGTGTGGTAAGAGATGTAAACAAACGCGAACGGCGCGCGGCGCACGGCGGAAGAATACGCTCTGTTGTGGTTGTAGGGAGAAGAAGACAGCCTTGTGTGCGTGCCCAATGTGGGCGGAAGTACCTGATGTGGGCTCTGATCTGCTCCTATGAAAGCGGCAGTGATAACCAAGCAGCCTAGTGGTCTAATTATTGAGATGGAAAGGTTATTGGTGCTTTGGTTGGAAGATCAAAGGCAAAATCCGGCTTACGACGAAATTCGGGTTACGACGCGTCTTAAGAACGGATCAACGTCGTAACCCGAGGACCCCCTGTATATATATTTTTTTTATTATTTTTTTTCTGCAGTGATTTGACACAGATGCCCTTAGCATCTCTGATCACCAATAATTCATTCATGCAAGGTTGGTGAAGAGTCTTGCCTTAAGATAAAATTGCACAGGTCAAAGATGGGATTGAACTGTCAACCTTCAGGTTTGTGGCTAAAACCTTTTATACACTCACCCATTCACACACACATTCATACACCAGTGAACACAGACACTGACAGCGAGAAGGTTAAGTGTGGCCCTTTTTGTTTTTATTGTTTTGTGTTTTATTTACCTCTGACTATTAATATAAGAATTATTCAGAAAGAAAAGTGTCTTTTCTGGCATTGTTTTTCTTTTAAAATGATGAGTGTACTTATAATGCAGTAAGATGATATGTTGATTAGATCATTTGGATAATGCGGCACACTCCTGTTTCAAGCCCTACTCGATAACAAACTCTTCACTCTCCAAATATGTTTTAAGATCCAGTTGCCAGTTCCACTTCTCACTCCTTTCTTCTTGAATGAACCAAACGTGGAGGTCGTCCCAGAGGCATTAGAGAACAATGTCAACAGTGAAGTGGCTGCTACTCGTGTGAGCCGGGCGAGACAGGGAGGTCGGGGGGTTAAACGCTCGCTCTCACTCATCTCTGCTCAATAACAGGAGGGCTGGGGCCACGCCACAGCTGCTCATCGCACAAACACACACCCGCTGATTGTGGGGCAGAGGGAACCCAAAGCAGGGGCCAGCGGACACATGCGGGTACAAACAGGGACTGCCGGTGAACTTTGACCTCTGGAAATTTGGAAAGCAAATGAGTCCCATGTGACAGGATGTGTGTGAGATGTCTGGGTGATGGTTCCGTTTCCAGGGTTAGTTAAGACATGTAAAATTATGTGACAGGAAATGGGGCAAGGCGATGTGGCCAACATTTTTATCATGATATAAAAGAGAAAATGTGAGTTTTGGGCTGTTTAATAGCTGTTGATAGCTATAAATTCTTAGCATCCGCAGTAACTGTTTAAGTTTCTCTTGGTCAGTCAGTTCATGTATAAAAAAGACTGTGCTTATCTAGTTTTTGGACTTATAAAGTGCATAGTTCTGACTTCACTTCTCAAATGTTGACTTCATTTGGTGGGATAATACCTTTTGTAAATATAAATTATAGTTTTACACCAATCAAGAAGCAATTTGTGAGAAAAAGTTGAAAAATATTTTTAAAATTACAGAAAGTTGATATATAAGAGTAATGGAATTAAAAATTTGAAACCTAAAACATTACCAAATTGCAAAAAAAAAAAAGCTTTACATCTTAATATCTTAAATATAATGATTTGTTTTATTTGGGTCTTGGAAGATTTAAATCCCAAGTATCAAAATCAATATTTGGAGTGAGAATGTCTGAAATGATCCGTTTCCAATCTCATTCACAATAGATTTAATTTGCCTGTGTTACATAAACAACAACCTTTGTTGAGAATCACAGCTGGTCTCAATGATCAACTCATCATCATCCTCATCATCACTTTCCTTTAAACATACTTTTGTTCCCTGTCGTTGGATGTGTGACGGCTCTTTTCCATGCTTCTCTATCCTTCACAATCTCCTAATTGATGCTTTGTCAGGCAGGTCCTCAGAGATCACATTTCTTCACCGTTTCTTTGGCCTCCCTGCAAGTCGTCATCCCTCAATCTCATAATTTAAAGCAGCTTTTAAAGGTCCCATGGCATGAAATTTTCACTTTCTGAGGTTTTTGAATGTTAATGTGAGCTCCCCTACCCTGTTTAGCCCCCCCCCCCCCCATGGTTAAAAGTTGTGAAATGTCTAAACTGAGCATTTGCGATCCTTTTCTGAGTTACAAAAAATCGGAGCTCAAAGGGCAATTTTGAACAAGGCACCTTATTGACGTCAGATCGAAAAAAGAAATGCAAATGCAGTTCCACCCCCGTCTGTCTGTACTCAGCGTCTCTGTAAATCACGCCCAGAGAGTTTGGACTGCGAATGCGCTAGGCAATGCGAAATGCGTTTTTTTATTTGCCTGGAGGCACGTCCGAGTGTTTCTAGGCTCGGAAGTCCTTTATCTGAGCCTCTGGACCTTTGAACAGCAGTGGTTTAATTTTATTTTCTGTGGAAATGTGTTTTTTTCATTGAAAAGGCTCTCCTTTTCCTCCTCCTCCACTCTTAAAACGCGGAAATGGATCAGCTGAGGGCTCAGAGCAGAGAGCGGAGAGTTTGGCCACGCCCCCACCCTCTACTATTGGCCATCTCTTTTCTCCTCATTTGCATTCAAGCAACAAGGCCCATTATGGCCTGTTCTGAGAGAGAAAAATTACTCTTTCTCATCTTATCTCTGTTTCTCATGCACTGAGTGTTGATTTTGAAGAAGGATTCATTTACAGTATTAGGGAACCATTAAGGCGCCATATAAAAGCATCAAGAAGTACCATGTCATGGGATCTTTAAGACACTGTTCTCCTGCGCACAAACTACATGTCCTAACCAGCAGAGGCGCTGCTGAGCCATTGTCTCCAGAATATCCTTAAACTACACATATGATACATTCTTCTGGCTTTAATTCTCTTTTAATCATGCTTTTGGTCATCTTGGGATCAGTATTTCAAATTTTAAATATTGTTTACATTTGAACTATGTACTTTGTAAACTTCAGCTCAGTTTCCAATGGAGCTGGAGCTCCCTCTTCTGTGAGCAACAGGAATAAACAAATAAACAAAAAATAAACAACTGAAATCCTGATCCTCTGTGAATGCTATGCTAATATACATTATATGTGAACACAATTTGACTGGTGATGGTTCATGGGCTTAAGGAGAAGTCCTAAATGGCCAGTCTATGAACAAAGCATTTTGGAGTGCTCAGAGAAAACAACTTTGGAATAATGAATTAATACAACTATGTGAATGAAACAAAATACAAGTCCAAGTATGTTTTTGATGAGGGACAGCATTATAACATGGGTAAAAGTTCACTTTGCATAATATGTGTTCTTTTTTCAGTAGGTCTCCACTTTTTATTCGATTTTTCTTTGAGCCTTACTTTGCTGTTAGAGTCCATAGCTTTCCTCTGTAGCGCAGGACTGTTCTTACACATGCATCACCCTCTGGCTCTGTGTGGAAGAGGCAGACTGGAGCTCAATAATCAGCTGGTTCTTCAAAACTGACAGCTTTAAGAGCACTGCTAACAGTCAGTATTGTAGCAAATGACATTGAGTTGAGTGTGGTATATGATTTTGTGTAAGACCTGTCAACCAGTCAGGAGGCTGTTCAGACTTGTGTCAATGTAAGTACACCTTTACACTAAACACTTCTACTACTTATTCCGAAATAAATTGTGTTTTTCTTTTAAGGGCCTTGTCACTGCAACTTTTTTTTATCCATTTTAGATTATGGAGACTTGCTGTATATGAACGCTTCAGCTCAATGTCTGAGTAAGATTGACTCTGTGTATCCTGCTGCTTTGAGGTTTGTTACTAACTGTAGGGCCTTGACCCACCACTGTGAACTGTACTCTCCAGTGGGATGGCCTTCTTTGTCCACTAAGAGGTTGACTCATTCGTACACCTTTATCTACAAGGCCATGCTTGGACTACTTCCCTCCTACATATGTAACTTAATCACACAGAGAAGTGTTGATTCTTCTGGTTTGCGTTCAAATGATCAGTTGTTGCTCTCTGTTCCGTTTGTTCGCACAGAGTTGGGAAAAAGGGCGTTTGACTTGTCTTCTCTGCCCCCTCGACATGGAACAAGCTGCAAAAGGACTGGAAATTAACAGAATTTATCTCGTTGAATGACTTTAAATCCAGACTGAGAGCTCTTGAGACAGCCTCCATAAATTGTACCTGTTTTAACTCATTTATATGTAATTTTAACTAATTTATATATCATTTTAATTGTGTTTTAATTGTCTTTTTGCTGCCTCTAGGTCAGGGCTCCCTTGAAAAAGAGGTTTTTAATCTCAATGGGATTTCCCTGGTCAAATAAAACTTACAGACTGACTGAAATAACAGTACCTGGAGAGCACACAGGAGGTTAGGAAATTGTGTAGGGGTGTAAAGCTTGGACTAAACTAACACTAAAGCGAGAACAAAATATAGAACCAAAGTCTACATCAGGACTCAAATGGGCTCAAACTAGTGTTGTCACGATACTAAAATTTCAGATTTGATTACAATAAGGAATAGATTTGATACTTGATACTAACTACGATAATAAAATGTCATTAAAACACATTTTTTAGACAGTAGAATGCAATTATCAAATAAATCAAACTACTTTCTTTTATATTATGTGGTCTTACATCTGGTTATTCCTCAGTTGTATATGTACAACATAGTGGTCCATGGGCGTATAGTGCTCTGTGTGGCCTTGTACTTGCTCAGATACAGCTCAAGATCATTCTAAAGCTATTCAGGGAAGGTTCATTTCTATCCTGTAAATGTGACGTTTAGTATTGATACCTGCTCAAATTAATATCCACGCTAAATATTTGTTTTAGTATCAATTAGCATCTGCCTTTCGATACTTTTGTCAACCTGAGTTCAAACCAGGACACAATGTCATCGCATTCTAACTCCTACCATTCAAAACCACATAACCATTTCTACAGCTCTGGAAAAAAACACTGCAAAACTATCAGTTTTTTCTGATTTTACTACTTATAGGTATGTGTTTGGGCAAAAGAACATTTTTGATTGAGTCTATAAACTACTGACAACATTTCCCCCGAATTCCAAATAAAAATATTATCGTTTAGAGCATTTATTTGCAGAAAATGACAAATGGTCAAAATAACAAACAAATAATGCAAAGAAACAAGATCAAATTCATTTTAAAACAACATAATACTAATGTTTACACTTAAGAAGAGTTCAGAAATCAATATTTGGTGCAATAACTCTTATTTTTAATCACAGCTTTCATGCGTCTTGGCATGCTCTCCACAAGTCTTTCACATTGTTCTTGGGTGACTTTATTCCACTCCTGGTGCAAGAACTGAAGTAGCTCAGCTTTGTGTTTGTGTTGGAATTCAACAGACGCTGGAATGGAATGGCTGTAATACATATAGAGATGCTGATTTCAGAAAATATGCAGTGGTCTCTTATTTTTTTCCAGAGCTGTATTTACACATGGCTGTGGGGGGGGGGGTCTATTCAAAATCCTCTGAAAAACAGAAAGGCCTGTATCGCTCACCTTAGCCTGTGAGTTTTAGTAGCATGTGTTTACACAGGTAGCGGAGGCTCAGGTCTAATAGGATTACAGCAACCTGCATTCCTTTTCTTCCATTCTAATGCGGCACATAATGGGACAAACAAGCTCTCCATAGTTTAATCCCACTAGAAAAAGCATTGACCCGAGCCTGTCGTGAGCTGAGAACCGCACACGACGCTGTCGCCTCTGCGCATGTATTATATTATTGTACTAAGCAGAACGCCTCAGATTAATTCTTTAAAGTTGAAAAGCTAACTGCAGTTCACTGAGGTTTGTATCTTCTCTTGCGGCTACGATAACTGAAGGATTACTCAACATTTTCCCTGTTCTTTTTTCTCATAAAACCTTTATCCTGGATCTGAATAGAACTCATGGAGGAATAATAGACGCTGATTTCAGTATCGGTGTGTTTTGGAAAGCTGACGGAAGTTTTCAATACTCTATTCACTACCAGAAGGTCATGATCAAACTTGTATAGGATAGGTTTAAAATGTGTATTCCTTTTGACTTCCTGTGTGTGGATTGATATATATATGAAAGTTTATTCAACTGTCACTGGGGCCCGTCACCTGCTTGTTTCTATGGAGATGTCACTGCTCTCGGGACCGGCTGGTTAGCTCAACTGGTAAGTCACTGACTTTCCCCCGGGGGTTGTGGGTTCAAATTCCCCCCCAGCAATGAGTGTGGGTAACCAGTGTGGGTCCTTGGGCAAGACCCTTCACGGTACTGCCCCCCGGGTGCCGAAAAACTGCTCCTGAAAAAGGATGGGTCAAATGCAGAAGTCAAATTTCTCCCATGTGTCATTGTGTGTGAGACCAATAAAGGCTTAATCTTAATCTTATCTCTGCCTGGAATGTTCCACAGTATGACATTAAACACCTCAAACTTACATTTACTCCTTTACAGGTGGTTTTAAATCCCTAAAAACAGGCATTCTGACTGTGAGTGGGGTCACCTCTCCACAGATCTGACCTGTAACTTGGTCTGGTTTGGTCTCCATGAAGATAGAAATGTTTAATGCTGTACTGTGACACATTCCAGATGAAGCAATATCATATCCATGGAGAAAAGCAGAGTTTTACAGAGTTTTAATAAATTACAATGTTTTACTTTTGAGAATCTATTATGAAAATGAATCCAGCTGGCACATTGGAGCTACTAAAATCAATTACCAACATACACATATTTGTTGTACACTATGGAACTGTACATTAAAATACAACGAGGAAATTAATTAACAAGCCTCATGAGTAAAATACACCAGTCTGGGACTTCCATGATGTCATATTTGATTTGAGCTACTACTGAGTCCAGATTTGTACATATACATTTATTATCATTTTTTTTATTTTTATAAGTATGTCTCATTTGACACTGGTCTCTCTTTTTTTGCTATTCCATCTATTTTTTGTTACCCTCTGTTATATATTATATTTGATGAGTGAGCTATTGTACCCAAAACAATTTCCCTTGTAGATCAATAAAGTTTGTCTAAGTTTAAGTTTAAGTCTAAGTACTACTACGACTACTACTAATAATAATAATACTAATACTAAATTACAACATGGATATTTAGCTTAGTTCCGTGTGGAAGAACACATGTTGGAACTATAACAAGGTCTCCGCATTGGCTCTCGTCTCCACAAAATAGCTTGTAGCTAAGCCTCTGTAATTTCTCGCCTCTATTTTTAATTCAGTAGTAAATAGCGTCACGTTCACTGTTATAGCTGGAAGAGTACTTGTAACTTAATAACTGCAACACCTTAATTAACCTTAAGACTTAATTCATGTGAACAAACAGTAAGGAAGGTCACAGGCTTAGTAAGCACTTTTAATGCTTAAAGGAGAATTAATGTTTTTTTTACAATCTGAGCCTTATTTCGGTAATAAAACAAGTTGTTTTACTCATGCATAGTACTTTGGTGTCATATGGAGCATTTCCGGAGATGTTTTAGATTTGCGATATCCGTAACGTGAGTTCTCGGGGCATATGTTTGCGGTAATTTGCATAATTTTAGCTGAGCTAAAATTATACAAATGCTTAAAAAATTATTTTAGCCTGGAAATTAAACAACAATTTCTAAGAGTGCAGACATGTCAGCATTAAGTTAGACTAGACATGAGAAGGGGGTACAGGTATCGGGAAAAGAGTTTTAATTATTATTTTTTTACTAATTGATTAAATGTATCACCGCCACTGTAAATATTATGAATTGTATTGTTTTTATGCTTTATGTTCATTGTTTGTAATGTTGTTTGTGATGTCTCAGGGACTGTAGATGGAAATTAGCTCCGAGAGCTAAAGTCTGGTACAAAGCATCTTTTCATTTTTTGGGACTAATGCTCCTGTACATTGTCCCATTCAAATAAATCAAATACTAAACTAAACAAATGAATGAAAGGACAATGAAACACATGAGTATGACACTGGAGGACACAAAACACATTAGATCTACATTAAAAACACATTTGGAGCTCAGAAACACATTAAAAACATGCTAAGCATAAGTGCAACGCTTCTGCTGGCCCATCTAAGATTTTCTTTTTTGAAGATGCCACATTTGGTCACATTTGGTGCTTTTAAATAGACTGTGAGCATTCATCTTGTTATATTTATTTAACTGAAAAACTTTGAAAAGGTTTACCTTGAGTGAGCTTGCATCTCTACAAACCTGACTCTTATTGTGCGAGGAGGGCCTCTTTCTTGTGTCTGTAAAAATGCTGTTCCTATAATCTTCCACAGTATGGCATAAAACTTTTACATCTCCATAGAAAATCGTTGTGGTTTTAACATTTTATTGCCATGGAGTCATGCTGCTACCTCTAGAAATGTACATAGTGTGCCCATAGTTAAAAGATTAGCATTAGGAGTTAGGTTAAGTAAATGAAGTAGTTAATTAAGTAGTTACTAAGCCTGAATTATTCTTAATAAACAATTTCTTCATGCTTTATTAAGGATAATTAAGGTGTTTTATTGTAAATGTTACCCTTTTTTCACTTTGCAGTTTAAAAAGTACACTCAGCTGCCCTCTACTGGTCACATTACCTTTTTATAAACCACCACTAATATATGTTTTTTTTGTTTTTTGTTTTAGTCCATCAATATTTAAGCTTTTAAAACCTACACTTTGTGACTGCACGTATCAGATGGAAAATAAAAGCAAAGACAGACACCCCCTTTTTAAATAGCATTGCTGTGTCTCGTCATGCTGTCCGTATGGGGCTGTGAAAAGCTTCAGTTTGGCTCTGTATCTTCTCCACACGCTCTGCTCTCCCTTATCTGCTCCAGCACACACTTTGGTGCACCTTGCAGCAGTGATCGGTTCCACTATGTGTTTTGACAGCAGCACCATCAGTGTATAATTAAAAGTGTTGTGGAAACCCAGACCGTGGACCCAGATGAGAAGAACCACCACGTTACATAATCCCAATCATTATCGCTCAACACATTTTTAATACAGTGCATGTCTTTTTTTTTTAAAGCAGATGTTTATAGGTTCAGTGCGTCCGGCAATCTGCTCCAATTATGGTTTGTGTAAGTTGTTTTAAAGCAGGGCTAAGTCCGTGTTTGTCTCGAATGAACCGTGTGATGATTAAATGAGCTGTTCCAGTCCGTCCGCTGGAGCTGAACATTTTTTAGGAAAATACCAAATTATTGCAATAGATTCGATGTGAATTTTGTGTTTTAGTTGTTTATTTAGAGAGATTCAGTCTAATTTATAATTAAACAAAAGCTAGAATCCGGGGCATTTCAGAATATGTTTGTAAGTGACCAAACGACAGGCTTAAAATCAGGGTGTGTGATCTAATAACAATTTGAGTTATCCTAATCCAATATGTTTTTTTTTTCCACAAATATATAATTTATTCCCTTACCCAACATTTTACATGCATAGCAAACAGCCAACTTTCAATTTTTCATACCTGAGTACAACCTAAGATGGTATTATTTTTCAAGGACCTGATAAAGTCCTTGAAGGGCTAAACCAGGTCATAAATTAGACTAAATCATATATATGATGGTGCTAAAACATGCATAGAATGCATAGAATTTTCTCTAAATTGAATTATTACTCCGCAGAGAGCCGTGCATACCATTACGTACCACCAGTTGTACTTGTACACATGCCACAATTTAAGAAACTTAAAATTAAATAGATCTACTTTGTACACTCAACAAAAATATAAACGCAACACTTTTGTTTTTGCTCCCATTTTTCATGAGATGGACTTAAAGATCTAAAATTCATTCCAGATACACAATATTACCATTTCTCTCAAACATTGTTCACAAATCTGTCTAAATGTGTAATAGTGAGCACTTCTGCTTTGCTGAGATAATCCATCCCACCTCACAGGTGTGCCACATCAAGATGCTGATCTGACATCATGATTAGTGCACAGGTGTGCCTTAGACTGCCCACAATAAAAGGCCACCCTGAAATGTGCTTTTTTTTTTTTTTTTGCTTTATTGGGGGTCTGGGAACCAGTCAGTATCTGGTGTGACCACCATTTGCCTCATGCAGTGCAACACATCTTCTTCGCATAGAGTTTATCAGATTGTCAATTGTGGCCTGTGGAATGTTGGTCCACTCCTCTTCAATGGCTGTGCGAAGTTGCTGGATATTAGTGGGAGCTGGTACATGCTGTCGTATACGCCGGTCAAGCACATCCCAAACATGCTCAATGGGTGACATGTCTGGTGAGTATGCTGGCCATGCAAGAACTGGGACATTTTCAGCTTCCAAGAATTGTGTACAGATCCTTGCAACATGGGGCCGTGCATTATCTTGCTGAAACATGAGGTGATGTTCATGGATGTATGGCACAACAATGGGCCTCAGGATCTCATCACGGTATCTCTGTGCATTCAAAATGCCATCAATAAAATGCACCTGTGTTCTTCGTCCATAACAGATGCCTGCCCATACCATAACCCCACCACCACCATGGGCCACTCGATCCACAACATTGACATCAGCAAAGCGCTCACCCACACGACGCCACACACGCTGTCTGCCATCTGCCCTGAACAATGTAAACCGAGATTCATCCGTGAAGAGAACACCTCTCCAACGTGCCAGACGCCATCGAATGTGAGCATTTGCCCACTCAAGTCTGTTACGGCGATGATCTGGAGTCAGGTTAAGACCCCGATAAGGATGACGAGCATGCAGTTGAGCTTCCTTGAGACGGTTTCTGACAGTTTGTGCAGAAATTGTTTGGTTATGCAAACTAATTGTTTCAGCAGCTGTCCGAGTGGCTGGTCTCAGACGATCTTGGAGGTGAACCTGCTGGATGTGGAGGTCCTGGGCTGGTGTGGTTACACCTGGTGTGAGGCAGGTTGGATGTACTGCCATATTCTCTGAAATGCCTTTGGAGACGGCTGAAATGCCTTTGGAGACGGCTTATGGTGGAGAAATTAAAATTCAATTCACGAGCAACAGATCTGGTTGACATTCCTGCTGTCAGCATGCCAACTGCATGCTCCCTCAATGCTTGTGACATCTGTGGCATTTTGCTGTGAGACAAAACTGCACATTTCAGAGTGGCCTTTTATTGTGGGCAGTCTAAGGCACACCTGTGCACTAATCGTGATGTCAGATCAGCATCTTGATGTGGCACACCTGTGAGGTGGGATGGATTATCTCAGCAAAGCAGAAGTGCTCACTATCACACATTTAGACAGATTTGTGAACAATGTTTGAGAGAAATGGTAATATTGTGTATCTGGAATGAATTTTAGATCTTTAAGTCCATCTCATGAAAAATGGGAGCAAAAACAAAAGTGTTGCGTTTATATTTTTGTTGAGTGTATATTGACAGGCGGATCGGTGCAGCGTCCGCAGTGATGCGGACATTGTACCGGACCGTTGTGGTGAAGCAAAAGGCAAAACTCTCAATTCCTACCTCTCTATGTTCCTACCCTCACCTATGGTCACGAGCTCTGGGTAATGACCAAAAGGACAAGATCGCGGATACAAGCGGCCGAAATGAGTTTCCTCTGCAGAGTGGCTGGGCGCACCCTTAGAGATAGGGTGAGGAGCTCAATCACAGGGGTGGAGCTCGGAGTAGAGGTGACTCAGGCATCTGTTCCGGATGCCTCCTGGACGCCTCCCTCGGGAGGTGTTCTGGGCATGTCCCACCGGGAGGAGGCCCCGGGGAAGACCCAGGACACGCTGGAGGGACTGTGTCTCTCGGCTGGCCTGGGAACACCTTGGGGTCCCCCCAGAGGAGCTGGAGGAAGTGTCCGGGGTGAGGGAAGTCTGGGAGTCCCTGCTTAGACTGTTGCCCCCACGACCCCGGATAAGCGGAAGAAAATGGATGGATACTTTGTATATTTGTAAATGGTAAATGTTAAGTTAACATGGTGCTTTTCCATCTTCAAGGCACTTTACATCAATAAACCACTCACATTCACACAGCAGTGTAGGCAGACACCGGGGGCAAGGCAGGTTAAGTGTCTTGCCCAAGGAATCATTCTGCCAACTGTCAGTGGATTGTACTGCCAACCTGTGGGTCAGTGGACAAACACTGTACCAACTGAGCTACTTGTACCCTTATTCGACTATTATTCTGCTATTTGCTCTTTGTTACCGAGCCCTATTGTTAAATTTTACCTTTGGAGCTACTGTGTCTAAGTGATTTCCCAAGTGATTGTGGGGGAAAAAAATCCAATGACTGTGAGCCACATACAAATGTTAGTATGCACACAGAAAGGGGGCTAAGTGAAGGAAAGTGACTCACCAGCCTTAAAAGAGACGTCAAAAGTCATCAAGTTTGGTTTGAAAACTCATTTGGAGCGCAGACGTTGAGCCACTGGGCTGCACGGCGTTATATAGTGAAATGTGCACGATGCCCACAAATAATTTAAGATTCACGCAATCTCCCTTCTTTCATCTTTGCTTTGCTGTTGCAGAACTTCAGAAGTGATTTATTATTAAATTTAAGCCAGAGAAGATCAAAGTGTCTCATTAAAAAGCACAGAATGCCACGATTCAAAATGTCAGACCACCTTCCATCTTGGCTAATGTTCTTTCTCCTTCAGTGGTGTTGATTTTGCATTTTGAAGAACACATATTGTGCTCGAGCCTGCTATATAATTATAATCTACAACACACGTGTATCTCTGTGTTATAATTTTAAAGGTGCATTATGTAACTTCTAACTCACTGTCTCCATGGTGATGTGATTTCTTTGCTTGGAATGTTCCACAGTAGGGCATTAAACATATATCTCTTGTATTTGTTCAGTTACAGGTGTTTTATAGTTGAAAAATACCTTAAAAATATGAACTCTTACACACACTTACCATGTGGAGGCTTGCTTCTCCATAGAACTGGCTATATTTTCCATACTGTCTAAAAATCAAGGCAAAACAATAACATCTCCACGAAGACAAGCAGGTGACGGACCCTCAACCAGAAAAGTTACACAGTGCACTTTTAAATCACATATTCTAAATCAATTTAAAGATCCCATTACATGGTACTTCTTGATGCTTTTATATGGCTCCTTAATGGTTCCCTAATACTGTAAATGAATCCTTCTTCAAAATCAACACTCAGTGCATGAGAAAGACCCATGAACACAGGAAGGGTCAAAAAATATGTCTCTGAACACCTCATTATGGGCGTTGTTGCTTGAATGCAAATGAGAAGGACAAAGATAAGCCAGAGCAGCGGGTGGGGGGGGCCAAACTCGCCGCTCTTTCCTCGTTTTAGCGGTGCGCTGTGCGCTGGCTCCACTTCTGCGTTTTAAGCGCAAAGGAAGAAAGGAGAGGCGTTTCAATGAAAAAAAAACACATTTTCACAAAAATAAAATTAAACCACTGCTGTTTCAGAGGTCCAGAGGCTCGGATAAAGGACATCCGAGCCTGGAAACATTCTCAAAACGCATCTCGCATTGCGTAGCTCATTCGCGGTCCAAACTCTGGCCGTGACGGTGGGTAGATATCCAGAAGGGGGGTGGAACTGCATTTGCATTTTTGCTTCAGTGTGACGTCACATAGTTTCCTTGTTCAGAATCGCCCGTTTGAGCGGTCTTTTTTTCAAATGCAGAAAAGGATTGCAAATGCTCAGTTTACACATTTCACAATTTTTAGCCATGGGGGGGCTAAACAGGGTAGGGGAGCTCACATTAACGTTCAAAAACCTCAGAAAGTGAAAATTTCATGCCCTGGGACCTTTAAGACATTTATTTTTTTGAGAAAGCACAAATGAAAAGTCAGTTTTGTATAATGGGACAGTGCGCTTTCGTCCTTGCGTCTTTATCACACTGTTCCTTGTCTCTTTTGATCTTGTACTGTCCTTGTTCGGATTCAGCTCGAGTCTGACCTCACAATGATAAGCAGATCTCTTGTCTGTGAAACTGTATGTCACACTCTGTCCACCGATTTTATTTGATTGTTTTCTCTTAAAATTAATGCAAGTGTCTTGGTCGCTATCTTCAATTGTAGAAAGAGGGACATGTATTGGTTCATGGAGAGATGGACTTGAGACAGTTAAAGGCGATGTACCTGATTTTTTACTATTGTAAGAATGTGAAAAACAAAACTAGTTCATTTGAAATGGTTTGCAGTGGTCCAAATGTATTCTTCACTTATTTTATACATTCAGGCCGTCCTAAATATTCACCACAATGAATATCCTAATATTCACCACAGGGACCAGTGTGGATTTTTGCTGTGATGGTAAAGCTAACAACAATTAGCATACAAACGCGCACTTCCTGATTATGTAACACTAAACCACTTTACAATATATCTGTAGTGGGGCAAGAATTTGGCTCAAATACAGGCTCATTAGGTTCATGGATATCTTTTTTTATCAATCACAGAGAGACTGGAATAGTAATAAGTCTTTATATTAGGGCTGTCAGTTTAACACCTTAATTAAATTAATTAATTACCCTTCAAATAAACATGTTATAAAAATTAACGCAGTTAATTATGAGTGACAATTCAATGTGTGCACATTTTAAATTTGGCCCATGGAAGGACCTGAAGGACCACTTCCACCTATGTCGCTAATCAAACAAATAAAGGAGGAAACTGACAAGGACTCGACCCGGTGGGTGCGAGGGCCTTTGAATGCCAAGTTTATTTATTTAAAAAAACGAAGAGGGGACTATCAACAAGAACGTGGTGTTTTCCTCTCACCGAAGCTGCTCCAGCCTGACGGATCATTTGGTCGCTAAACACGTCCGACAAGTTCCATTGTTACTTTATATATTACATGGAGTGTACACCTGAAAGTCTTGATTTCTGTGTGAGAAAATAATATATTATCACATGTAAATCTCACTTAAATAATTTTTGGAGCATCACTGAAAACTAGGGCATTCTCTAAATAAGTGAGACAAAGAACAGGGCCCTGAATGACTAAAGGACAACCAGGTCCACGCCAGCTTCAATCTTCATTTAGTTGGTAGCATACAGCTAAGTTTTCTTAAAGGGACAGTGTGTAAGATTTTTACCTGTTAATTACTGAAATTGAAGATACCCATTCAAAAATACATTGTTTTCCAAGCCTTTTCACTTCCATCATGAAATCAAAGTATTCTTTTGGACTTAGATATAGTCACATAAAAGGGGGATCTTCCCCATATAGAGGCAGCCATTTTGAATACGAGAGCCGCAGAAGGACATTTGGGCTCATCCTTTGCCTCGGCTCCGCCTAACAGCTGCTTAGCCGCGCTGGAGATGCCTCGCCCCATCCCCGCTCCCCTTCCCCTTCTCTGCTTCGGTCCGCTGCTCCCATATGCAGCCAGTAGCGAAGGAGAGAAGGGGAAGGGGAGGGGGGAGGGGAGCATGCTGCCGGATCACACATCGTAATGGATATAACACGTATTTTGGACTAAATTGTTTTACTGGATTTTATTCGCTGGATCCTTATGGACAGATTGAGACCAAGTTTATGATGAAATACAGAGTTTGACCTGTGCAAAGCCTTCAAAGGTAAGCTAAGTAAGCTAAGTTTTGTGCTTTTCTGTATAAAAGCCCCATGTGCTCGGGGAGTGATTGTTTTGCAGGGAAATGAATTGCATAGTCAAAAAGAGGAGACTGTAAGGTTTCATTTGATGTGTAGATTGTCATGAATCATGATCGGGATTGTGTGTTTTCATGCGAAAAGAAAAAAAAAAAGTGAACGGGGGACCGTTTTATGTATACAGCGGTGCGCGGTTCGTGCGCGGGCACGCGCGATGTCGGCGGTACGTCGCGTCCGGGTGACCCTCGAGGTCTGCCGTAGCCAAAAGAGGAAGTGGAATAGCTAGTAACCACCTATGCGCCACGAATCCTACACACTGTCCCTTTAATATTTGTACATAATATTGAACGTTGGTTTCATCTTTTGCCAAACCACATTTGTGTGTTTTTCACCACTACCCACTCTGGAGTTGTATTTATAGTGATTTATGAATTTTTGAGTACGGTAATCTTTATTCTGCATTCAAGACACCATTGCTGAAATATAATTTTGTAGCCTTATTTAAATGATTATATTTGTACTATGTGTATTTTCAATCATCCAGTTTCTACAGATTTTTTATGTTATTTATTTTAAACAAACACTAAATATTATATATTATATATACTAGATACATGCAAAGGCCACATGAATACGCATCTAGGGCGTCCTCCATTTTTGTGGAGAGAATCTGGTGTTAACGTGGTGCGTCTTGAGCGTTCGGGCTTCGGGCCTCAGAAGTTGCAAAAGTTGAACTTTTGGCATTGTACGCGCCACGTCTATCAATCAGGAACCACTATGCAGTGACGTAGTGATTTATTACCAGAAGAAGGACAAGAAAGAGAAAGACCCAGGAGCCACTAACACCATAACAGGAAATCTACGGCGTGTCATTAACGGAATACAAAAACATATTAAGATTAAGCCTTTATTTAAGCTTAAGATTAAGCCCCCCGGTGACACACGGGGGAAATTTGACTTCTGCATTTGACCCATCCTTTTCAGGATGGGTGAGTAGCCATCTTTCGGCACCCGGGGGGCAGTACCATAAAGGGTCTTGCCCAAGGACCTACACTGGCTTGCTCATTGCCAGGGGGGGGATTTGAACCCACATCTCCCCGGGGAATGTCAGTGACTTACCAGTTGAGCTAACCAGCCGGTGCTAACCAGCCGGTCCAAACGCCGAGCCGATCGCCTCCGCTGATGGGTTTTATTTAAAAAATACACTTAAGACACTCTCTCGACCGCACAAGGCACTTGCAGGTCTGAGCACAGCTTTATTTGAAAACTAAAGCTGCATTCAGACCTCAGCGTCAAAAAACAAGCTAGATGCCTCTAGTTGGACCTCTTTGCATTTGAGTTCAGACGCCATGGACGAATGGAAGAAAAATACTTGATGCACGTCCAGGTTACCCGCTGCAGTCTTATTACATAAAACCCATCAGCAGAGGCAATCAGCTCATCTGAACACAGCTCAACAGCTACCTTTTAACTTTTAGTTCAGTAGAGATTGGCAGATTCCAGATCTGAAATTATCCAAATGATTCTAGTGAAGAGTTTAAAAACACAGTGGAACACTTCCTGTATTACCACATGATATCACATGGTGGAACAGAGTGTCTTCTCTTTGAGAGAAGAGTTCAACCTAAATATGCAGGCTTTGCATGTTAAACATGTGCAAATTAAACAAAACACAACTCGAGTATGTTCATGATGACAACAAACAACATTATAACATAGAGCAGAAAACAGCACAATACAGGCCCTTTGACAACGTGAAGAAAGGAACCAAGAAGAAGAAATAATGTGAATTGTCTTTGCCTGGGTAGACCTCCTTAACATTTAAATGCCACAGACACTTTTACTTGTAATAGCTCTTTATCGTTGTAATGTACTTTGAAACCAAAGATCTCTGTCACTTTCAGAGGGCCCACACTGATGGTTATAATGTCCTTTGAATTACAGCTTTTAGGGCATTTTCCAGGCTGCAGTGGACTGTAATAAAAGTGGTGTGAGGAAGCTCCGTGAACCAGGACTGGATAAGATTAGAAATGGTGTGGTGGTGGACTTTAGGGGAAGTGTGCATAGACAAAAAGTCCCAAAAGTTTCTGTAAGACAAAAGCCAACATATGATGACTTAACAGAAACACCAGGGTATGCAGTATTTTCAGCCAGTGGTGCAGTGGTCAGTTACAAGTATAGCGTGTACAATAACAAGTCATTTGGGTAGGCAAACAAGTGGTTTTAAAGACCCACCGTGGTTTTAGATGAGTGTAAATATTGTGTTGGTGAAGTGAAATTTCAAACTATGTAAGATTCCAGTTACATGTTGGGAGAAATCACCCTTTTTAAAAGTATAAGACTCTTGGTTCCTGTAAAAGCTCCATATTATATTTGTATCGCTGGGTTTCAGATGACAACAGGCCAATAACAGTTAATACAGATGGGGGCAGTTAAAATGAAAAAAATAAAATAAAATGCAGTTACAATTCAGGTTTTGTTGTAATACAGCCAGTTATAGGAATTTAGCTTTTAGATATTTCTTATGTACACCCCCCCATGTGAGTATGACATCGTCTAGAATCTGAAAACCACCAATACAGTATTCACCTTATCCAACATCGTCATTCAGGTTGTATTCTTTAACATGGAGCGGCTGATACTGACAGCAAATAAGTTCTATACAGATTTTCAAAGCTGTTTTAAAGCCTTCGGAAAAATGGTCCTTTGTAGAGTTCTTGGTGCACGTGAACATTTTCCTGGGGTTAACCGCTGACTTTGTGCTTCTGCTTATTTGTATTTTTCGTATTTATTTTTCCCTTTCTTTGGCTCTGAACACACAGGGGCATCTATAGTGGCAGTAGCGGCAGAGTCAGTCACCTCCACACAGTGTGAGCGGCCCTGACAGCCAGATAGATGATAAAGTTTGTGCTTTTTGACAGAGCAGAACAATGACCTTGGCATGTGGCGGAAAATACGCCAAGCCCTGGTGAAGTTTCAATACGCAGCCGCTCGGGTGCAATGGCAGGATTCAGTGGCAGGTTTGAGAAGTGCACTTTGTGATAATGTCTGAAACATGAGATGAAGCAGCTTATCGGGTATTGATTATTTTCAGCACAAGCAATAGTTGTACCCCTAATTGTTGTTATTAGTGAATGAAATCCAATATTGAACTTTTTGGTTGGGGGTCTGTTACCTGCTTGTTTCTATGGATACAGTATGTCATTGCTCTACCTGGAATGCTCCACAGTATGACATTAAATAGCTCTACATCAGGGCTCTCAAGTTTTGAGCGGGGTCGTGCGTGAGACTGCGTAATTTCGCGAGGAGCGGGGGGGCTTGAATTGCGTGCGGAAACCAAACCGTTTTGTCTGCAATGAATATGGGGAAACGTGGCGGTGACCATTGCACGTGTCGGGCTAACTCTACATATTAATCTTACTTTTTGGGCTCAGTGGGTGAGGAGGGGAGCTGGCGCTGTCTCACATCCCTGAATCTGAACTGTGGCGTGGAGAGAGGCAGGGCGGGGGAGTGGGGAGGAAATGAAGCGCTCGCTCTGATTGGCTGAAAGTTCTCTGTTTACATGCAGATCTGTGGATCTGTGTCTCAGCCGCAGAGTCAGTGAAAGTCAATGAAAACTTGAGTGAAACGGACGAAATGTGAGATCCATATGCGTAATTTAGAACAACAAAGCATACAAGCGAACAAGGAGGTCAAAATTGCGTGCCCGCTACGCAAAATGCGTACATGTTGGCAGGTCTGACTGCATCGGCAACATCTCTTTGGCTATGAATCTGGTGATGGCATTGGTTATGTTTTGCCATCGTTGACTTTTTCTGTCATACGGAAAATTCTTTTTGACAAAAGCAAAAGGGGGGCGCTTGAATTGCGTGCGGGATTTTTTTTTCCGCTGAAAATGCGAAAACTGAGCCACACAGACCGATTTTCTGGGCACAAAAAAAAAAAATCAGCGTGAGAAATGCCATGTGTGGCGTGTGAGCGTGTGAACACGTCGAATTGCGTGTGTCACACTCAATGCGTGAGACTTGAGAGCCCTGTCTACCTTGTACCTTATTCAATTACAGGTGGATTTACTGCTCAAAAATACCTAGAAAGAAGTATGTCATGTATTAGATTGTTGTCAAATAAAAACAAAAAGACAAAAAAAAAAAGTCTTGTAACATGAAGTTCTTGTAGCGGAGCGAAGAACACGAGAGTTGGCAATCTTTCCGACATACTAACACATGCACGGAGTTGTAATGAATGCTATTTGACCATAGAAATACTCAGATTCTCATTTATGGGCTTAAAAACTGCACTGAAGACTTACAGACTTTTACCTGTGACGCAACAATCATGGAAAATTCAAAACAATGTGTTTTTTGAGCTCTCAGAGGAAGTGGACTTACTAAACAGGATTCATCAAACAAGTGTGAATGAAGGAAAATACAACTCCAGGTATGTTTTAGATGAATAAACAATAATAACATGGTTAAAAGCTCAAAAAAAGCATTGCATTATAATTGTAATAGGTAACTGGCATGGAATGATTAGATTTATTTCTGTTCTTTGTGGCTGTTGCTGGAAAACCTTGACCATAATGACAGGGCTCTTTGATCCTCTTACTCTCCATTTATTGAGACATCTGTGTCTGATATTCTCACACTGCAAAAGAAAATATTACACTTTTTACTGTTTTGACAGAAATGACCTTCCCTCTCCTTCATGGGGGCCAAAACAGACTTTACTGGATCAGGTCCATTTCCATATAAAGTAGAATCCCAATGCACTGCAATATTTAGAAGGACGTAGACTTTGGCCGTTTGTCATTACTCTGAGGTGTTTCTTGTCCCACAAATCTATTCAACTATTGTGATTTTTGCCAATGTCAAACATCGCTCCCGGCACAAAACTCTTCTATACTATATTTATAAAATTATTCATTATCTGAACATTTTGGATGAATGATCACTCGGTCTTCTCTAATGAACGTTCCAAAATTGTATGTTGTAAGGCTCCCATAGAGTTGCAATAGCACAGCAGTATTATTGGTACTTTGCAGCTGATGTCATCAATATTTTCTGGGGGTTTAAAGCTAACTGTAGACACTGCTCTGTCTGAAGCTCTGTTATTCAAGTCAGCATCTAATCATGAGATTTATTTTAACACAGTCTGACCATAAAGAACTGACTCGGTTGGAACTACAACAGATGAGCTAAACAAGTCCCTCTTAAATAACATTATAGTCACAAGCGTGCTAGTGTTTTTTGTTGTTGTTGTAAATCAAATCCATAAACGGAACCATAAACACTTGTAATAATCAAAGGCTCCTGAAAATGTGTAGTTTAAATCCATCTGTTTTCAGACGATCTTAAAACTTTTTCTGGCTGTGTACGCTAACATCAAAGTTATTAGGTACCTATGGATGCTTGCCTTGTTTTTAAAGTTTTAAATGGACTCGCTCCTCCACCATTAATGGATTTTAAGTTAACACGAGAGCATGGACCAGAGGAGACTGTGACATACAGAGATACAGGACCAAATTTGGCCAAATGGTGACGTCTATCAGAGGATCACAGTCATGGAACACATTACCTGCCCATATCAGGAACTGTGGGTCCTCCTCAACCTTCAAGAACACTCTGAAACATTGGTTGAAAAATAATCAAACATGCTCTCACAGGTAGATTTTCTTCTCTGGGCCTCTGAAACTCAGAGAATGGTCTATTGTGGTTAAGTTGCCGTCATGTCTATGTGCACTTCTGTCTCTTTTGCGGGTTTCTCTAAATGTTCTTCTGTTCTGACCTGCCTGAGGACAACGGATGTGCAGATGCTGTTTGTTGTCATGTTGATTAATATGCATTGTCCTAATTCAAATAAATAATACATAAATAATAAATGTACATGTAGAACACCCCCAGCATGATTTCACTGCAAATGATCAAGAACGCTGGTACCTTTCCATATGTTGACTCCAATCTGCGTAGACTCCAAAAATCACAAACTATGAAAACCACTGCTGTTTTCATGACTGACAATAAAATAAATATGTAAACGTCAGCCATATTGAGCTGTCTTCAAAAGTCAAAATGAATGCTTTAATTTAGTTGTCCTATTAAATGAATAGAGTGGAATGTTGATATCTGTACCAAGCTGTGTACAACAATTCTAAACACATCACTCCAGGAAGGACCGATTCACATTAGTAAGTTGCTCAAGCAGAAACTTTGAATGCCCCGAGGTGACTTTGTATGGCAGCTCTGTTAAAATAAGATTAATTGATTGATTAATTTCACTGACCTTGTTGCTGAGTTTGTATCCAATTTATAAGCGTTTCACAAGTCTAAACTGTAATTTTAAAAGTTAACAAAAAGAACCCTTGCTGGTTAAATAAACACTTGCTATTATGCACAACGGTGCCAGAATCTTATCTCTTTTACTATTCTTCACTTCAGAGATAAGGCTGTTTTGTCAGTGCCGCATTCTTAATCAAGCCTCATAATTGTGTGAATCTTTTCGGACTAAAAATTCAAGGTACCCTTCCATGGTCAAGGTGGGTCAGGGTGGTCACATCTCCCAGGCCAAATGATTAATGGATAGAGTAAAGACTTGTACTTAAGAAGTGCATTGTGTACATTTTTGGTGGATGGTCTGTCAGCCAGAGGTGTGGACTCGAGTTATGTGACTTCGACTCGAGTCAGACTCGAGTTACGAATTTGATAACTTTAGACTCGACTCGACAAAATGTACAAACACTTGCAACTCGACTTGGACTTCAATATCAATAACTCGTGACTTCACTTGGACTTAGGCCTTTTGACTTGTGATGACTTGCTACGTCCAATGAAAAAAAAAAAAACTCTAAAAGTATGTTGATAAAGACCGCACTCGTTGTACTTGTGAATCTGCGAAAATGTATGTAAAGATCATGTGTGCGCGGCTTGCACAACATCCAAGGCAAATTGCACAACAAATGATGCGGAAACAAGCATCCACGCGCCAGTTTGCAAAATGATGCTGAAGGTGATTTCGTTTGGTTATAAAAACTACGAAGTTGTCAACAAAAAACGAAAATCCTTTCATTTTTTTCTAATGTTATTTGATATGGTGTAAAAAGGTAAAAGGAATACAGATCTTGCAGACATGATATGATTTGTAGAAATGTTATTTTTTTGTAAAGGGGACTCGAAATGACTCGAAACTAAAATGCTAGGACTTTGGACTCGACTTGAGACTTGTGAGCTTTGACTTCGGACTTGACTCGGCACTTGGATACTCTTGACTCGGGACTTCACTCGGACTTGAGTGCAAAAGACTTAGATTTACTTGGGACTTGCCCAGCAATGACTTTGTCCCACCTCTGCTGTCAGCTGATTTTTTCTATGGAGATGTTGTTGGTATTTTTTATTTATTTTTTATTTTTTGGCAAATTTTGCTACGGGTATATGTGATGTTTTAGTCATTGCGTTTATTGTCTTGTTTATCAGATGTTTTATGTTCACTGTGGGCCTAGGGGGCGCTGCAATTTCAAATCCTGTGTGTGCAACCTCTACATATGGTTTTTGACAATAAAGCTCATTTTGAACTTTGAACCTCACAGATCTGACTAACTTGGCTTGGTGGTGTCACATGGAGATAGATATGTTTAACGCAATACTGTAGAGCATTCTGGACAAAGCAACAACATATTCTCGGGGACAGGGATATAACGGACCCTCCACCAGAAAAGTTACACAGTGCATCTTAAACTCTTAAACATTTTGTGTAGAATTTGTGTCAATTTCAGTTTCCTTTTCTACTAAACAATACTAAAAATTCAAACTCAGCTAAGGAATAGACATGATAATCAACAGTGATTCCGATCTCACAATAATAAGAAAACTCTTTCTTTAGACCAGGGGTGTCAAACCGGATCCGGCCCGCCAAGACCTTTAATCTGGCCCTCGGCTGATTTTCTATTAAAATATTTTTATTATATTTTAATTTTCTATTAAAATATTGGTAATTTTCTGCACCTCTTTTCTGCGCATCTTAGCATAGCAGTGTCTCCAGTGCCTCTGTACGTGGCCCCTCCCACCAGAGCAGCACAAATGAAGACTTGCCTCTTTCCAAATGCTCTTAAAGCATGATCGTTTTGACTGTTGACCGTGACACCCTCATCAGCAAAATGTTAAAAATGAGAAAAGTGGATGCCGAGTGCAGGATTTTCCAAGAAAAATGGACAAATTCCTATTTGTTCACAGAGGTGAATGGGAAACCTGTATGCTTGGTGTGTTTGCAACAAGTGGTGGTGCTCAAGGTGCTCTTAAACACCACTATGAGACACGGCATGTCGAACATAATAACTTGAAAGGAGAATTGAGAAGACAAAAGATAAACAAATTATTGCTGGGACTGAAGAAACAGCAGTCTGTAATAGATGTGCATTTCTCTGTGCAAATATTTGGACTTATTGCTATTTTTGGGGTATATATGCCATGAGGTTTCTGATCCGGCCCCTTTGGGATCAAAGTAGGTTGGATATGGCCCTCGGACCAAAATGAGATGACACTCCTGCTTTAGAATGTGCGACTTTCTTTTATATTACTACAGTCATACTTCACCTTACGAAATTAATTTGTTCCAGAAGTGGTTTCGTAACGTGATTTTTAGTAAGTAGAGTTGCAATGTAAAAGGGATGATTCATTCCTAGCCAATGGGAGGCCAGCGGGGTGTTGGGAGAGTGTATTTACAAGTGTATTTATGTTTCGGGGGATTCGCGCGGCTGCAAAGCCGAGTGCTTTGAATTTTTGAGATTTTGCGTTTTGTAACTTAAATTTTCTTTTGTATTCAGAGACGAAAATTTTACGTAAAGGCGTTTCGTAACTTGTATTATTCATTAGTTGGGTCTTTCGTAAGGTGAGGTATGACTGTACTATTACTTTATAAAGGGTAAATTCTGGCGTTTTGAGTATCTACAGTACACCTACTCAAATTAGTATCCAGTTTTAGTATTGATTACCATCTGATTTTCAGTATTTTTGGATCCAGGTAAGGACTTTCTGTTGTTTTCTCTCCTTGTCAGTTTCCCCTACTACTAAAAGAGAGTTCCCTGAAGGGACAGGACTTTTCTACAAATCAGATTATAAAACTTGGGCCTAAATATGTAAATATGTACATAATTTTGTTTCCAGTGCCCTTGGGCCCGTGACAGTGCAGGTTTCGAAACATAATTTGTAATTTTTGGAGCTTTCTACCATGTTATAACTTTGTTTCCTCATCAGAACCATGCCTGAAGAGATATTGTAGTATGTCATCCATGCTTGTTTGAGAAATGTAAAGACCTCTCCTGGGCCCTTTTGGCCGTTCAGTCCTATCTAATGCCCACGAGCCTATGTCACCTACGCGCCCTCACAGCAGTTTTCCATAAATAGATTATACAAAATATGATACAAAACAACACACAGCAACTTCACAAACCTGATCTGATGTGCAGTAGTTTCATTAGCTGAATGCATGCCAATTGTAATGTGGAAGCGATATGAAGGTGGAGTTACTTAGTGCAGAGAGCAAAGAGAGGAGGGACTCAGAGCATCGAAAAATGAAACTGAAAAAACAGTCACAAGTAGCGTTGCCAACCAAAACTGAATCGTCCCGTATTCAGAAACAAAACTGCGCGTCCCGTATTGAGCTTAAAAGGGACGCACTTTGTCCCGTATTTCCATGTGAATCAAAACTAGTGTCTAAAACAGGAGTGCCCAATACTTCGATCTACCAGTCGACTGGTGGCAAATACTACGACACCGGTCTTGGTCTCCAGATGAGTGCAATAATTACAGCCGCTGCCGTTAGTAATAAACTTTTACGGGTGTGCAGGACCGCGCGGAGCTTCTCACTGCAGCCTTCTCACTGCAGCCTTCTCGCTGCAGCCTGCGTGCTCGACTGGAGACACCACGCGCGCCGCCAGTGCACGCAGCTTGTTCGCTACAGCGTGTACCTTCGCCTCACGTCCTCCTTTTCACTCTCACTCTTCCCCGACTATAGTGCACACAGGCTCCTCCTCAATGCCTTTGATTAGAAGAGCAAGACGAAATGCAGAGCAAAAACTAATCTAAATTTATGTTACAGCGTCCGCACAGAGCAGGCCTACTGTGACATGTGGTTGAATTTTGCCTAATAAAACTGCACAAATGCACAAATCTGTTTGTCACGTGCATTTGGTAAATGTGCAGAGGCTGGTAAATACCACTGCAAAACCAGTAAGAGAATGTGACTCCAGGTAGGAAGTTGAAAAAACAGGTTAAAAAATAAATAAATCAAAGAAGGGGTCCTCAAACTGTGGGTGAAGGTCGAAAAACGGGGCAGTGTTTAAGTGCAGTACAGTTTGTTTGGCTTATTTTAAGATTAAAATGAACATTTATCAGATAAAATGGAGATAGATTTATGAAAACTTATTTATGTGAGTCAGCCTTTTCCCACATGAAGATCATTAAGTACTGTTCCACCATGACTGATGATCATTTAGAAATGTGCTTGAGTCTGGCTGTCAGCAGCTACTGTCCAGACTATGCATCCGGAGCTGATTCCATCCAGTGCAAGTCACATTTTGTGAGAAGGTCGTCTAAAGTGGGATCATCAAGAGGGAAAGGGAATTTTTCCCCCCAAAATGGGTGGTTGACATCTTAGTTTTTATTGGCTGGAATGACCCCAGATTGCATCTCAGAGCATCTAGAGTTCAAAAATTTTCCGAGGGGGCATGCCCCCGGACCCCTCTAGCTTTTCAGTGACTTTCAGCTTTTTTCCATTACTGGTCACTTTCATCCCGGTTTATATTAATTTATACAGTTTTAAGTTAAGCAGGACAGAAATTTTCTTTTATTCTGTTAATTTTGTTATTTAGTATTAAAAATAAATTGCTGATAATTATTTATTTTCCCTGTGTTCATATCACTCAAATATGCATCTAATTCAATTCAGGTTTGAGTCAAATAGTTAAAAAAAATCGCTTCACACATACAAAAAAGGGCTAAAAAGATTCACTACACCACGAAGGGTGAAGGCAATCGGGCCGGCTGGTCCTGCCAATGAGGTGTCCCTTATTTATTTTTCAGGGAGTTGGCAACCCTAGTCACAAGTTATCCCGGAGGCATTTTGAGTTATTGACAGATTCTGAAAGTGTAGATTCTAAGCTTCCCAACAATACCTTCTGTTACAATCTGATAAGATAAGATAAGATAAGAGATAAGATAAGACTTTATTGATCTCACACAGGAGAAATTTACTTGTCACAGTAGCTAGATGTTGTGATCATTTGAAAGCATGCACATGGGTTTATCAGAAGCTGTGAAAAAAGCCCTTGAAGTTCTCTAACTGTAGGCCTTCTGATTATTTGCGTATCCACGGTCTTTCGGCAGCTAAAGAATCCGATCATATTCTGTACATGAGCTCCGGAGAAACGGACGTGTCCCAATCGTGTTCCGAGAAGAGTTTTCCCTTCCTTCTTACGTAGCATTTACAGTGAAAGTTACGGATTTTCTCAATTTCACTGTCCTTATCCTCTTGAAATGCAGCGTAAATATTCACGAGGTTCACTCACAGCTGATAGACGCAAAAATAAAACAAAAGAGCGCTAATCATCACGTGAATGGCCAGTAGCACCAGTATGGTAATTATGGTAATTTACACACGCCCTGTTACTTTCTGAAAAACTAGCAAATTTCAAAGACAAAATGTACGCATCTAACGCGATTTTCTGGTGTTCATGAATCCCGAATTGTGACCGGTTTTCAGGTGGCCGGTCACATAAGTCAATACATTCTTTTCAGTGAATATAGCATTTTCAA
This sequence comes from Paratrypauchen microcephalus, assembly GCA_036785185.1. Classification (NCBI taxonomy): domain Eukaryota; kingdom Metazoa; phylum Chordata; class Actinopteri; order Gobiiformes; family Gobiidae; genus Paratrypauchen; species Paratrypauchen microcephalus. The sequence continues at coordinate 9,924,743 of JAVJIX010000011.1, forward strand.
ATATAGCAACATTGTGAGCTAAAAATGTTATATGTGTTAGCAGTAAATGGCCCATAGATGTGTAATAGCCCTTCTTTAAAGTTTTAGATCTAAATTTTGTTTCAGACATACGTGAATTATTTCCACCTTGCTTAACACTTTGTGCATAATATTTCTCAATTTCTTTCTTGAAGTTTTTGTTGTTGTTTTGTTTCGCCTTTTTCCTCTGCTCAAAATCAATCTTTTTTTTTTCATCCCCAACATTATATTACATTTTCACCAGTTTTCCTCAAACTAAGAAAATTATTTTGTTTTGTTGAAAATATGTTGAGATAAAACAGTCCATTTCCACATTTTAATGAAAGCAGCTGGAAGTTGCTGTTAAATTCCAATCAAAGTTACTTCTGCTTGGTTGCTACTAAACTGCTAAAAATGTTTTTTTTTTTTGTCTTTTTTTAACCCAGCTAAGCGTACGATTCTCATCATTAAATCATGACCCATTTTGTATCTCCATTAGGGCTGAACCATTCTGGCAAAATATCTAATTTCAGTTTTTCTTTGCTATTAGATTATTTTGTTGTTTGTTGTTACTTAAATAATCATAATATTTGCAGTTTGGTTTGGTAATTTTGACCGTTCACGTTACATTCATTTAATTGAGATACATCATATATATATATACTCAACAAAAATATAAACGCAACACTTTTGTTTTTGCTCCCATTTTTCATGAGATGGACCCAAAGATCCAAAATTCACTCCAAATACACAACACCACCATTTCTCTCAAACATTGTTCACAAATCTGTCCAAATGTGTGACAGCGATCACCTCTGCCCCACCGAGACAATCCACCCCACCTCACAGGTGCGCCACATCAAGATGCTGATCCGACATCATGACCAGTGCACAGGTGCGCCCCAGACTGCCCACAATAAAAGGCCACCCCGAAATGTGCATTTTTTTTTTTGCTTTATTGGGGGTCTGGGGACTCAGAACCAGTCAGTATCTGGTGTGACCATCATTTGCCTCATGCAGTGCAACACATCTTCTTCACATAGAGTTTATCAGATTGTCAGTTGTGGCCTGTGGAATGTTGGTCCACTCCTCTTCAATGGCTGTGCGAAGTTGCTGGATATTAGTGGGAGCTGGTACACGCTGTCGTATACGCCGGTCAAGCACATCCCAAACATGCTCAATGGGTGACATGTCCGGTGAGTATGCTGGCCATGCAAGAACTGGGACATTTTCAGCTTCCAAGAATTGTGTACAGATCCTTGCAACATGTGGCCGTGCATTATCTTGCTGAAACATGAGGTGATGTTCATGGATGTATGGCACAACAATGGGGCTCAGGATCTCATCACGGTATCTCTGTGCATTCAAAATGCCATCAATAAAATGCACCTGTGTTCTTCGTCCATAACAGCCTTTGAAGAGGAGTGGACCAACATTCCACAGGCCACAACTGACAATCTGATAAACTCTATGCGAAGAAGATGTGTTGCACTGTATGAGGCAAATGGTGGTCACACCAGATACTGACTGGTTCTGAGTCCCCAGACCCCCAATAAAGAAAAAAAAAATGCACATTTCGGGGTGGCCTTTTATTGTGGGCAGTCTGGGGCGCACCTGTGCACTGGTCATGATGTCGGATCGGCATCTTGATGTGGCGCACCTGTGAGGTGGGGTGGATTGTCTCGACGGGGCAGAGGTGCTCGCTGTCACACATTTGGACGGATTTGTGAACAATGTTTGAGAGAAATGGTAATATTGTGTATCTGGAGTGAATTTTGGATCTCTGGGTCCATCTCAGGAAAAATGGGAGCAAAAACAAAAGTGTTGCCTTTATATATATATACATATATATATATATATATACACACACACACATATATATATAATTTTTTTTTTTTAGGTTTATAATTTTACGCAGCAGATATGACATATACTGTATAGAGGTAATTTTTTTACCTAGCAACTATAGGGCCAAAAAAATTCTAAATTGCTCAGTTGTTATGATTAAACCGTTAAAAATAAATGACAAAAGTTAAAATGTGTCTCTGAATTTTGGATGGAATTTTCAGTATTCCTTTTTAGAACTCACTTCCTGTACTGATACTTTGCAGTGATACCGTGCTGTGTGTGTTCTACGTGTATTTCTAATGGTGTATTGTTTAGGAGTTACCATGGTGACGTAATGCACACATTAGCAAACATTAAAACACAGTCCAACAAGATAGTTTGAAAACTCAAGAAAAAATCACTCTAGTTCCCGAAACAGTGTAACGCCCTCGACTAGCGCCACCATATGCCATCTCTGGTGTGAACTGTAGAACTGTGTAGAATGCCTTTGCGACGGTCCGCTCCATCTGTTTTATGACCAGCCCACTGTTTGATGTGAGGGTCCACTGAGTGCCGTCCAGTGGCTGACTCACAATTAAACCAGTGCTGTGGATGTGTGGCGGAGAAGGGCTGTGGTCATAACTCACTGCTGCTGCCCGGCGCTCTTCAGAGGCCTGGACTCGGCTGTGCTCATTTCCATAAAGGACACCGATGACGTGCCAAACTTCCCCTGGCTCGGTTAATGATGCTACTTTGACATTGGCGCAAACAAGCAGCAAAGCGGGGTGGTCGTAGTCTGGTTAACACCTGATCATATCACAAGTGAGATATGGGTCTGGAAACTCGCTTCGAAAAATCCCGTAGCGGAGGTGTGGTTAGCGATTGCCAACGGCCGTTTATTGGCGTTATGAATGTCTATCATTGAGCGTATACGTAAGTCCATAGCCAATCATGTCAGTTGTCAGTTCAAACTACAAGCTTCCGTTTGTCATGTAGTACGCGTCACCGTCTTGCCACACCTCCCCCGCTCTCTGATTGGGGCCCTAAATCTGGGACTCTCGCTTGGACGAGTTTCCAGGCCGCCTTCCAGTTCGAAACGAACGGAAGCGGCCTGGGAATTCCCAGGCTAGGGTGGTCGTGATTAGGGATATAGGGTCATGTTTTGTTTTTTGTTTTTTTTTTTGGAATAGATGGTAGGTATGATATCCGATATTTGGCCAGTTGCTGTCTGATATTTGACCAGTATGTACTGAAAATCACATATGAACTTTTTCACTTTTGTAAAATAATAAACTATATTTATCTGAGATGTAGAATAAGTAGTTACATATTTGTGTAAACATACAGTCAAATAAAGCTCTTCTATTTCCATTTTTATTCAAGAGTCTAATCACAAAGACAAAAGAGGACAAACTGGACCTGACACATGCATGGGCACACAGTAGCCAAAAATATTTGTATCAAATAGGCAGATACCGATACTGGAACTGATATATCGCCCATCCCAAGTCATGATAGTACAATTTCAAACTGTTTTGATAATGCTCTTTTTAGACAGGATCTTATCATTTCTGTTTTTATGCAGGGATGAAAGAGTTCCGTTTTTTAGCGGATCTCTGCTTTTTTTTCAGCCGCAGGGTAATTTTTTTTTTTTTTTAATATCTGTGCAAATTCGTTGAGAAAGATTTTGTGTGTATATATATATGTATAGTTGTGTTTAGGGTCGCCAACCATCCCCTGAAAAACAGAATGGTCCCGTATTCAGAACAAAAGTACGAACAGTTTAAACTTCGTATTAAACTGCTCGTATTAAACACGGGCGCGAGTCCGTGTCTGGAGTCGTGGACCGAGCGAGTGAGCGCAGCTCTTTCGCAACAGCCTGTACCATTGCGTGTACACAGGTTAAACTTTATAAAACATCCTATACCTCATCCTACCTGCCCGTGCCTCACTTAACGCGTCGCTCCTCGCTTTTTCACCTGTGCCTTTTAGAGCGCATAAGCTCCTCCTCAATGCGCTCTGATTAGGCAAAGTGCAAAGCAAAAACAAATACAATATATACTACTAGTAGGCCTAAATGTTAATAAAATGTGGGTGGGTTTTTTAGTACTTTATGTACAGTTTTACTTTATTGCTAACATATAGCATATAGAAATCTAAATTTCAGAAATTGTTAATTTTCCAGTGGGGCGGGGGGGGGGGGGGGGTGGCCTGACTTTGACTTTCCGCTTTTTTCATGATTGGCCACTTTCATCCCTGTTTATGTTACTGTACTAGTTCTGATAAAGCTCAAACTATAACAGAATTAATTTCCTGTTTAGTTATTTGTCTTGAAATGAGTATTCAGTTTCAGCACAAATTTTATAGTATCATTTAGTATCAGATTTTTTGTTTTTTTATTTAAAAAATTGAGTTCTATTTCAGATAATGGTTGATATGCAATAACGATTTTGATATTGCTATGATAATAAAACTTTTTGACAAGGACATTCTAAAATTATACAGAAAAAGTAATTAAAAAATGACTTAAGTGTAAGTAAATCTATTTCTGTATATTTGACAACTCTACAGCAATGTTTAAAACATGTACATTTCACACTTTTTTATTTCAAAGTCAATGTTCTGGTATAAAATCATATTTCTGAATAATAACATTGACAAGTGCGGTGTCAGTACGTGGGGGCTGTAATATTGTTAACAGGCATTTTGTCTGATATGTTTAGAGTTAAATTCTTAAGTTTTCTCTACAATATGTTGAGTTCATTTACTCGACAATATTGAACTGCCACCGATGCACAAGAGTATTTCTGTTCTAAATCGCCATCATTCTTTACAAAAACATGTTACATTACATCCCTCAATGGCATCGTTTCAAAAATAATGTTGGCCATCAATATATCAACAAATACAATTGAAAGTTTCTTTGAAAGTTTCCCTTTGAGCCAACACAAATTATTCATGCTGACATTACTGAGGGGGTGGTAAGTATAAAAACAGCCATGTTATTATTTAAACTCTTCAACTTGAAAAATAACGGTGAAGTGATTCAACTAGCATATGTCTACTGTCCCTGCATTTCAGTATTGTAGAGTTTTAACCCAAGTTTACTTTTTCCATGGAGGTTATATTGTGCTCTTTAAAAGTGCCCATTTGGCTGTCCAAGTGAGCCGACACTTTTCCAGCACACTGATTCCTGCACTGGGCTCGGTTACTGCTAACAATCCTGTTTTCAGGACAGCTCCAGCTACACTGCTTAGAATTATATACTTATACTTATAGCAACTTTTTACACTCTGTCCCTGATTCATAGAAATTGCTGATGACTTTTCGATGACCTCATTGCAGTGAGAGCTTTATAAATTTATGATTTTGAGTGATTTTTGGAAGGATTTTTTTTAGGCTGTAGAGGGTTACATAAATAACTTCTATGACTCATTATAGATTTAAACTAATTACTACTGAATGGCATATGCTGTCATTTATTTATTGTAGTTAAAATGTTTTTAACAATATTGTACATTCAGAATCATTTTTTGGGAATAATTCTGTAACCACATTGATATGATCTACACATTATCAATCTGGGATGGTTTTCGCTGTGCACAGATGCACAAAGCGCTTCCCTCCACATGATTTTCACAAACTGAATAGTCGGTATTGACGCTTTGGGCGCTTTTCCTTTGGCTTCCACACAAACCTCAGTGCTGCAAAATGATTGGACACCAATCTCCTGTCAGGCCCTATGGCACCAGCGGCACATGCCATCTTACTGTGCAAGCTTAATAATTCTGCTTTCTCATTAGGTTTTCATACTATTGTTTATCGTCTATATTTACATCAGCAATAGCACTTCAGAATGAGTTATCACGACATGGCTAATGCTGTGTGTGTGCATGTGTGTGTCTGTGTGCTTGTGTGTGCTTGTGTGTGAGTGTGCTTGTGTGTGATCGCGGAGCACAGCGTGTCACTCAGCGCTAAAATGAAAGAGTTTCATCCATTCAATAATGAAGCTGGCTGTGGGACCATGTTCCGTATCCTTGGCTCTCCTCGAGTGTTGTAAAAGCTAATGGCTATCCAAACGCCAATGGGTCCATTATGTAAAACCTGTGTCATCGTAAAGTTGTGGTCCAAGGCTCTAACCTGGGATCCAACTACACCTTCAAGATAATTATTCATGGCTTTGACCAAGTGAAGGTTTAGAAGTAGTCCGTCCTCAGTAAAATGGTCGAGAAAGACTCACAGCACAAAAGCGCTACATAAGTGCTCTACATCTGATGGAAACTTTGATTATTCCTGTCTCGATATATTGCTGAAGTAAATATAGACGATAAACTATAATACTGAAACCAAACCATAAAGCAGAATTAGCTCCCAAAAAGTATTCCAAATGTACAATAGTGTTTAGTATTAATAAATAACAGAATGCAACACTTAAAGTAGTTAGTATGTATCTATAAAGAGTCATAGAAGTTCATAATTCAACCTTTGTAGTACACAAAACTAACCAAGATTTCCTCTAGTATTAAAGGTCCCATGGCATGAAATTTTCACTTTCTGAGGTTTTTGAACGTTAATGTGAGCTCCCCTACCCTGTTTAGCCCCCCCCCCCCCATGGTTAAAAGTTGCGAAATGTCTAAACTGAGCATTTGCGGTCCTTTTCTGCGTTACAAAAAATCGGAGCTCAAACGGGCGAGTTTGAACAAGGCACCTTATTGACGTCAGATCAAAAAAAGAAATGCAAATGCAGTTCCACCCCCGTCTGTCTGAACTCAGCGTCTCTGTAAATCACGCCCAGAGAGTTTGGACTGCGAATGCGCTAGGCAATGCGAAATGCGTTTTTTTATTTGCCTGGAGGCACGTCCGAGTGTTTCTAGGCTCGGAAGTCCTTTATCTGAGCCTCTGGACCTTTGAACAGCAGTGGTTTAATTTTATTTTCTGTGGAAATGTGTTTATTTTTCAATGGAACGCTTCAAATCTCTCCCCCCGTGCAAAAACACGGAAATGGATTAGCTGAGAGCTCACAGCGGAGAGCGGAGAGTTTGGCCACGCCCCCACCATCTACTATAGGCCAGCTCTTTTCTCCTCATTTGCATTCAAGCAACAACGCCCAGAATAAAGTGTTTGAGAGAGATATTTATGACTCTTTCTCATCTTATCTCTGTTTCTCATGCACTGAGTGTTGATTTTGAAGAAGGATTCATTTACAGTATTAGGGAACATTAAGGAGCCATATAAAAGCATCAAGAAGTACCATGTCATGGGATCTTTAAGAAAAACTAAGACATGCATGTTATATTATGAAAAAGATATAGCCTAGTATAAATTTGGGATGCATCGATCCAGCCTTTTCAGTTTCGATTCCCATACTGTAACTTAAAGTATCTGCCGATTGCCGATATTAACCGGTACTAGCGCAGAGAATGAAAAAAGCATGTATTTCTTTACAACAACAATAAAATAAGGAAAAAAATCTAAATATGTTTTGCAGCTGTTATTTATCTCAGAGGTAACTACAGAACAACTTTGTAAAAATAAAAAAATTACACATTATGAGACTTTCTGGGCCAAGTACGACCAGGAAATAGCTGTATTACATCAAATTCTATGGCCAACCAGAAATCAACTGAACTGATATTTGGAAAATAATATCTGATCCAGCAAATCTTTCAGTGTCGGAAAAATGCGATATCAATGTTTAGTCATTGTGAATAATAGTAAAATTGCAATATTTTTGCTCACAATCGTCGTAACAAATTGTGATATCCTCATTATGGGGGTTAGAGTATTAATGAAGTTGCTACTAAGCCTGAATCCTTCTTAAAAATATTTATTCATTATGCGTAAGTTGTATTTATTAGGGCTTATTCAGGTGTAGTTCTTATGAATGATGTCACTGATGTGTTTGTGTCGTTTCTGTTTTACAGCTCTTTCTTTGAATCCCTGTTCACTGTTGAATTGTCATTTTGGACTCTTGCCATCTGTGACTATGTGTCTTAATAACACCAGATTAAGGAACAGTGAGTCTCAGCCATCTGCCCTCTGACACTCAAGTAATAAATTCTCAGCAAAACTAGAGTGTGTGTTATATGTTCATCCAGCTTTAAAATAAAGTTGAGCTGTGTCAAATGTGCCAAAAAGAAGAAATGCTATAAACTGTATACAATAAGATGTAGTATTCAGTGATCAAATATCAAATGGCATTTTATTTTGTTAATTGTTTAATTTCTTTCCAATTTCTTTATTATTTCTTTATTATTTATATTTGATTCACACCACCCAATGCAGCACAAACTGGGAGTTATTCGGACATTACAACACAGGGCCCAAGTGGTTCCCACAAGCACAGAGGGCAAGGAGAAAGAAGAACAGCATGTGCAGGAAGCCCTCTCTGTTTGTGGATATCCTAAATGGTCTTTCAACAAAACCGAGAGACAAGGACAAGAAGCAAGACAACAGAGAATCCGAACCCAGGAGGAAAGGGGTAGCGATTCCGTACCTGGCCGGCGTTTTGGACAAACTACAGAGGATTTTCAGACAATATGAAATTCCAGTTTATTTCAAACCCACAAACACTTTAAGGCAAAAACTCGTCCACCCAAAGGACAAAACACTGAGCCACAAACAAAGCAATGTGGTCTACTCCATTCAGTGTAGTGAAGACTGCAGTGAGCGCTACATTGGAGAAACAAAACAGCCACTTCACAAGAGGATGTACCAACACAGACGGGTGAGCCAGACTGGACCGTCATCTGCCGTACATCTTCACCTAGAAGCCGCGGGCCACTCCTTTGAGGACAGTGAGGTTCAGATCTTAGCCAGGGAAAAGAACTGGTTTGAGAGGGGAGTTAAAGAGGCAATTTTTGTAAAAAAAAAAAAAAAAGAGAATCCTTCTTTAAACAGAAGTGGGGGAGTCAGACATAACTTGTCTCCCATTTACAATTCCATTCTTAAACCAAAAAGGGCAGGCAGGTCAGGGCCAGAGGTGTGGGGATGGTCGTTGGGGTGATTAGGTATGCTGAACGAGACGCCAGAGAAATTTGAAATACAAAAGAGAGAATTGCAATACAAATTAGTTGAGATAGTTTCAGAAGAATTTAGTGTAGTGAGCTCCTCCCTGCAGCTAGATATAAGCAGTGTCTAACCAGCACTCGAACCAGAACTGACGAAGCCTCTCGGATGAGCGGCGAAACGTTTTCGACCTAACAAATTTTGTCCAGTTGACAAATTGAATTTCTCCTTTTATCTTTCAAATTTACTTTTTTTTTCTTCCAAAACTAGATACTCATTTGAGCAGGTATCAATATTTACCTGAATTGTTTTAGAATGTCCAGAATATGCCCATGGACCACCATGGAACCGACCTGGACCACTGAGGGATCACACCAGTGACATGCAGTCAGGGGCGGCTCTCCTGTCATCACAGAGGAAAAATAAAATAAAATGAAAAAAATAAATTGTTATATTTATCCAGTGATTTGTACTATAAAGTTATTTTCTATTTAACTTTGCCATTTTAATTCTTCCTTTATTCAAAGAAATCGCTGAATTTTCACTTTTACCGTTCAGATACTGAGAAGAGACGTGTGGAAAGGCACCAGCCATTCGTGCCTCACATGGACTGACTGTGCTGTAGCTCAGCAGTGACAGATTCTGCGCTAAAGCAAAGCGGCGGTGAAAAGGCACTGGGTGAGGCACGTAGTTACCTGGCCTCATGGTAGAGGCACTCGTGAGCCCAGGGGTTCTTCTGCAACACCTCGGGCAGTGGATTAGAATAAGTGACACAAGATACAATTTAGAGTTAGCAAGTCAAGTTTAATTATCTGTTCAACTTCACTTTTTTCTTCTTGTCTGGCCCTACGTTTTAAATGGAGGAAGATTTCATATTAAAGCTCACGCAGTTTTCTAAACTGGACTTTCGGTCGAAGCAGGAGGTTATAATTAAAGGAAGACCAACGTCAGAGCTAAAGGGTTTGCTCCAGACTACGGGACAAAAGACTTGCTCTTTTCAAACAGCGTGTTAAGAAATAGTCTTTTCTGCTTTTCCTGCCTTCTTTTCTCAACCTGCTGTGTCTGGACTCAGATGGGATATTGTGACGTAACAATTTGCAAAGAAACCTCATTAAACATGAGCGGTCCACCACTCACATTCAGAGCCAGACCGCGCTAAAAACATCACTATTTTAATTTATGACGCTACTCAGTGCGCTCTTTAAAATGCACTGATCAATAATACAATAATTTTCAGCTTCAGATCAAAAATATTACGAGCTCCAGTCACTTACAGGGAGAGAAACTGGCCCGGGGCCAATGTATATCATGTTATAAAGCATTAAAAATGCATAAATGTTTCTGTATGATACAAATTCATTACTATGGACTTGAACGCCGTTTTGGTTAGTTATTATTAGCTGATATTTAAAGGTACAGTGTGTAGGATTCGTGGCGCATAGGTGGATATCGCTATTCCACTTCCTCTTTTGGCTACGGCAGACCTCGAGGGTCACCCGGGCGCGCCGTACCGCAGACAGCTCGCGTTGTTGCGCGCACCCGGCGCTGTGCGAACTACGATATAAATAAAACGCGGCCCCGCGGTCACTTTTTTTTTTCTTTTCGCATGAAAACACACATTCCTGATCGTCTACCATGACACTCTACACATCAAATGAAACCTTACAGTTTCCTCTTTTTGACTATGCAATTCATTTCCCTGCACAACAATCAGTCCCCGAGCACATGGGGCTTTTATACGGAAAAGCACAAAACGAGGTTAGCTTACCTTAGAATGCTTTGCACAGGTCAAACTCTGTATTTCACCATAAACTTGCTCTCAATTTGTCCGTAAGGATCCAGCGAATAAAATCCAGTAAAACAATTTAGTCCAAAACATGTGTTAGATCCATTACGACGTCTGATCCGGCAGCATGCTTGTCAAAACCACGAGGCTGCCCCGCTCCCCCTCCCCTTCCCCTTCTCTCCTCTCCTCCACTCCCTCAGGCGCGCTGCCTGAGGGAGTGGGAGCCGCTGCTAGCCTCCTGCTAGCAGCGGCTGAGCAGCTGCTAGCAGGAGGCTAGGCGAAGGATGAGCCCAAATGTCCTTCTGCGGCTCTCGTATTCAAAATGGCTGCCTCTATATGGGGAAGATCCCCCTTTTATGTGACTATATCTAAGTCCAAAATAATATTTTGATTTCATGATGGAAGTGAAAAGGCTTGGAAGACAATGTATTTTTGAATGGGTATCTTCAATTTCAGTAATTAATGGGTAAAAATCTTACACACTGTCCCTTTAAAGCAAATACAAATATAGATTTCAAACTGTTGACTTCACCGTGGCAACAACATATAGTTTTCTTAAATTAATTATAGTTTATAGTAATCAATTAAATATTTCAAAGGATTTGAATTTCAGAGGATTTTGAAACGTCCGTCTGAAATCATCTCACTTGTTTGTATTCTAGCAATGGATCTCAAAAAGTGACATAGACATTTACAATGGGGATCAATATGGGCTTATATCATGAGTTTTTTCAGCGAGTTCTGCCAAAGCGTGGAGTCCGCTGACGGATCACTCAGGGCAGTGCAAGGGAGCAGTGAATGTCTTTTGAGCTTACGGTGCAAAGATCCCATGTGAAAGCCCCTGTGCCCAACGTACTGATGAAGCATGTGTCTGCTGTGTCAGGGGGTCAGTCACCAGGTTTTCAACTCATGTATTTTATTGATACTTTGCAGTGATATCGCTATGGGTGTGTTACATGCATCTCTATTGGTGGAATGTCCAACAGTTACCATGGTGACACAATGCACACATTAAAGATCCCATGACATGGTACTTCTTGATGCTTTTATATGGCTCCTTGATGGTTCCCTAATACTGTAAATGAATCCTTCTTCAAAATCAACACTCAGTGCATGAGAAACAGAGATAAGATGAGAAAGAGTAATTTTTCTCTCTCTGAACAGGCCATTATGGGCGTTGTTGCTTGAATGCAAATGAGGAGAAAAAAGATGGCCTATAGTAGAGGGTGGGGGCGTGACTAGACTCTCCACTCTCAGCTGTGCGCTCTCTGATCCATTTCCGCATTTTTGCACGGAGAAGAGATGAGAAGCATTCCATTGAAAAATAAACACATTTCCACAGAAAATAAAATTAAACCACTGCTGTTCAAAGGTCCAGAGGCTCAGATAAAGGACTTCCAAGCCTAGAAACACTCGGACGTGCCTCCAGGCAAATAAAAAAACGCATTTCGCATTGCCTAGCGCATTCGCGGTCCAAACTCTCTGGGCGTGATTTACAGACGCTGAGTAGACACAGACGGGGGGGTGGAGCTGCATTTTTTGAGCTGACGTCAATAAGGTGCCTTGTTGAGAATCGCCCGTTTGAGCTGTGTTTTTTTCTAACGCAGAAAAGGACCGCAAATGCTCAGTTTAGACATTTCGCAACTTTTAGCCATGGGGGGGCTAAACAGGGTAGGGGAGCTCACATTAACGTTCAAAAACCTCAGAAAGTGAAAATTTCATGCCATGGGACCTTTAACAATATCTGTCCAAAATATTTCAAGATCGTCTGAAAACTCAAGAAAAAATACAAAATGTCTCTGATCAATACGAGCATTCACGGTCCTGTTTAGGAGTTTGATTTTCAGTCAAAAAAAGTGCAATTAACTGAAAAAATGCTAGCGAGCTTGTGAAAGTAATTTTATGCATGAGAGATTTGTTGAAGAGCACAAATCATGTCATCTGTTGTAGTTCCAACCAAGTCAGCTCTTTCTGGTCAGATTGTGTGAAAATAAAACTCACATTAAAGTCTAACTAGAGTAATAGAGCTTCTAACAGAGTAGTGCTTTCAGTTAGCTTCACACCCCCAGGGAGTGATATATATTCTTTTTTACTTGTATTAAAGCCATTTTTAGCATCATTATTCAACATTCTGAAAGCAGGAGAAGAAAAGAGAAGAGAAGAAAAGAGAAGAAGAGGTTTTAGTGATGGGATGGGTGATTTCACACTTGTTTGAGCCCATTTTAGTCCTGATGAACACTTGGTTTGGTACTTTTCTAGTCCTGGTTTAATCCTGGTTTAGTTCCGGATCGAGGTCCAGTTTAGTCTCAGTTTTCAGTCACAGTGATTGAATTGTTTGTCAGTCACTATTTTGGCGTGGAGATTTTTGATTGACAGCTCTACAGCTAGTCTTGTGGTTTGGAGAAATACATAGAATTTATGTGTGTGTGAAATGGTAAGTGAAAAGCATTGATTTGTTGTTTAAGATATTTAAGCCCATAATGATAGAGCCGTGCAATCAGATTACTTTATTTCAGTGATAAAAGGAGAAATTAAATTTGTCAACTGGACAAAAGTTTATTTGGTCGAATACATTTCGCAGCTCATCCAAGCTGCTTCTTCAGTTCTGTTCAGACGCTGGTGGACACTGCCTATAGCTGTCTGCAGGGAGGAGCTAACTACAATGAAATTACTCTGCAACTACTACTGTACACCTTGTTTATGTGAAAACACCCATTATGGCCCTGCATGACTATACTAACAAGATCCCACACTCCCACTGCATATTGAATAGGCTTACCTAACTAACAGAAACTGAAAACAAATATATAGTGTTATAGTTTCATGGTAATTTAATTGTAGTTGGCTCCTCCCTGCAGAGAGAGATAAGCAGTGTCCACCAGCATCTGACCAGAACTGAAGAAGCAGCTTGGATGAGCTGCGAAACGTATTCGACCAAATAAACTTTTGTTCAGTTGACAAATTGAATTTCTCCTTTTGCCATGGATTCTACCTGGACGACTGAGGGATTCTACACACTTATTTCAGTGAGGCATATGAAAAGAAGAGAGAGAGCTCATTGGTCACCTTTCATTTTGATCAAACTTCTCTCACCTCAGATTAACAGAGTTTAGTGCTTTGCTCATTGATTTTGCAGACACCAGAATCATTTTTCAGTCCCCTGTGATATTTTTCTCCTTTCCCTTTTCCTTGTAAGCAGCATTTGTTTTAATATATGCATGTCCCTGATTGCCTAATCCACCTGTCAATCACGCCCATCTTTGTAAAATATTGGTAAGTGTGTATTCTGGATCTCATGCAACCACGTTTATGAAGTTTATTTTTTATTTTATTTTTTTGCATATGATGCCTTGAATGCCAGTTGTACTAAATTAATATTGTCTCACATAAAAATGAAGTCATGTAAGAGCTTGAAAATCACACAAGCCAATATCTAAAATGTGTTTACTTTTATTTACAAAGAAGAAAGTATCTCAGTGGGTTAGAGTTGTAATCTTTTGAACTAAACATAAAAGCAAGAATGAAAATAAGAATAGCCTGAAGCGGATACCACACTGCTAATGGTATCATGTTAGTTACAAACAGTCTATTATGACTTCTGAAAGATGCATTTAGATAATTAAAGAACAATCAACAATAATGTAAATCTTGTTTGTAAAGTGAAGATTGAAACAAATGATAAGAAATAATATCTAAGTGTTTCATTTGGTCATAGTGTGCCAGTATACGTGGACAGGATCCACTCCGTGACATCCCGACCAAATTTCACATGGGAAAAATGGCTGTGGTTCAAAGCTAAAAAGCAAGCTCCCTTTTGTTTGCTTAGTTTCATTATGGGCTCTTGCATCAAATTGTTTTCACTACTTCTCATTTTCCCAGTAATGTCTTATTTTAACACACACACACACACACACACACACACAAAAAAAAACGACCATTTAGCTTTCATTTTGATGTGCCTAATCTAAAATAAAAATTACCCATTTCTAATTTGTGTGAGGGTGTGTAGTGTTGTCTTGACTTAACATTATTAAGAATGGCATTTATGTTTGCTAAAGTTGCATTAGGGCTGCACAATTAAAAATAAATTGTTTAAAAAGTAGGATTCTGTTTGTGCACATTGTAAACTACTCCAGAAGCATTCACATTTGAGAGAATACTGAAATCTGAATTGATGAATCCCATGCATTTCGGAACATGTTTTTATCGGTCCAAACTACAGGTACAACAATACTTTTTCTGTTCATCTCTTTTTAGCTTCCTGGTATAAGCAACATTTTGAGTTTCACCTTTCACCATTCAAAATCTGGATATTTTGTATTAAATTGTTAATTCCTATGACAACAGTTCTAAAACCCATGGATAAAACTATACAGGATTTTGGCAAAAGGAGAAATTCAACTTGTCAACTGGACAAAAGTTTATTTGGTCGAATACGTTTCGCACCTCATCCAAGCTGCTTCTTCAGTTCTGGTCAGACACTCCTTATAACTGGCTGCAGGGAGGAGCTAACTACAATGAAATGACTCTGAAACTATCACACCTATTTGTTTTCAGTTTCTGTTAGTTAGGTGAGCCTGTGTAGTGTGGGGTCTTGTTAGCAGAACCATTCAGGGCCATAATGGGTGTTTTCACACCTCTGGACATGACCTGGCTAACCCTATTGTTTTCTTTGTTTTGATTTAGCTTTGAGGATAGATTTATAGATGGGAGACAAATGATGTCTGAGACTTCCATTTCTGTTCAAGGAAGGATTCTCTTTCTTGACAAAAATAGCCTCTTTAACTCCCCTCTCAAATGAAATCATTGACTAAGAGACATGTAGCAAACTAATCACACAAGCAACGCCAATAACCATAGCTAGGCAGCGCAAAAACAGTCAGTTGTGTTCTGAAAATATTTGTCTGCACATTTTAAAGAGAGTCAAAGGCAGGTGTAAACAAACTCACTGTAGCCCTGTGCACCATATGGAATGTTTTGATCAACGAACTTCAGCCAATTAGCACGTCTGTTTACAATGAGGAACGCTTCAGGCAGTCTATGAATTAATGATTAAACAAGATTCTATAACATTTTCTGACCAGTTGTCACAGTGGAGGCCCATAAACACTGTTTTCTGATCCATGTTATGATTTCCCCATCAAAAACATAATTTATCAGTTTTTAACCCTTTCTTGCATAGAACAAAGTTGTTGTTGTTTTTTTAACCAGAACTTCCAAATTCCAATCAGACATGTATTTTTTACATTATTAGACATACCCCATACTGATTTTTCAAATAAAGTTCCTAAATTGGGGTTAGGGGGTTTTAGGGGTGTCACATATGTTGCCACCATGCAGCTAATGCATGGTATGAAAATGTCGAAAATGTCAAAAAATGCAAAATATTTATTGTTCCCTTAAGTAACACTGACATTCTGTGAACTTTACCAACAATTTTGTCAACTTTCAGCAGTGTTTGGTTGTTTAGCCAATCCAAACAGATAGAGATTGCACTATATATATATATATATATATATATATATATATATATATATATATATATATATATATACACTAATGTATTGCAATAAAATGTACCCCTAAACTTGCGTACTATAGCTGCTTCATCACTGTATGTGTGGTGTGAAATATTATTACTATATAATTACTTTAATACAATACACAAAAACTTACATGCATACTGGCCACATATGTGTCAAAGGTCTTTTTCTTTGAAAATCACCAACTACTACATGTTCTAAAACAAATATTTTACTAAACTGATATAGATTTTCCCTTCATTTTCCTCCATGGAGGAATTATTACACTTGACATGTGGGAAAGTCAAACTCACATGCTTCCACTGGGGGCTGCCATATTGATTCTGCAACCGGATATCACAGAGCCATCTAGCAGCAATAGAATGCAAATACAGGGCTGCATGTATGTGGCCAGCATGGTTTTAGGGGTGAAAATGTATTTTTTTCCCTCCAGTTCAGTCCCTGAAATTGCTCTACTGAACAAAAGATAGCATGAAACCTACCGCTTCATGACATCACGAGGTGGAACATTTTGAGCGTGGGTTGTATAAACAGATTGATAAAAAAGGGTCACTCAAACATGTGTGAATGAAACAAAACACAACTCCATGTCTGTTTTTGAGGAGGAAATCGCATTCTATCATGGCTTAATACTGTTTACATCCACAATGCAACACCTGAGCCGAACCCGATAGTTCATATTGGTTTGGCGCTGTTTTTTTTTTGGCAATGATGAACGCAGGATATGAATTGAACATTTGGTACTCAAGCCCTTGTCATCATCTGAGAGTAGAAAATTGATTGTTTTGACATGTGATTTCCAAATTCCTATATTTGACACAAACCCTGCTGAGACTTGTTGAGTTGTTGGTTATGAATGGACTGAATGACTGTACTCCAACACACCCCATTATAACACCTCATAAAAAAGGAAACACAATATTCCCATTATAGAAGTAAAGCCAGCATATGCTGCAAGTAATTGTGTGGTGCATTATTTCAGCTCCTTCTTGAAACTATGTGAGCACGTAATTGGTCAAATCCCATCTTTGCTAATTGCTCATTCACCAAAAACTATTATTTAACAATTATTTCATATAATTCTCTTATAGGGTCTCAGAATGTCTTCTTTCAAGAATGATTTCTTATTCTGTGCTATTTTTGGACAAATTAGTCCCCCTCAAATCTGGAAAAAAAAAAGTTATCCATTATTGACAGTTAATGGGGCACATTTTTTCTCCTATACTTAAGAATACCTGAGAATGGTTTAATTCTTGTAGAGAGGACATGTTAGGTAAAAATCAATTGTACTTTAGAATTTTATTTAGATAATTACAGGCTTGAGTAATCTTGTATAATCCTGAGGGCTTTATTGAGTGTTTTCACCTACCCCCTAGCTTCGCCCACTGTTTTGTACATACAAGGAATTATTCAATAGTCATGTTTCCATTGATTAGCTGTGATGCAGAATGGTATTGTCCAAAAGTGTTTCCACAGTCTAAAGTGTGTCTGGCTGGTGGGGTCTGAGGCAGATCCTGGGCAGTAGTAGCATCAAAGTGCCCTGGATCTCTTTGGCTCCTGGATTAGAGGAGGAGCTAAGCACAGCATTAGGCAAAAGGCAGATATACTGTACAGTATATAGAGATGCATGAACTAGCTTTTTCATTTCCGATTTTGATACTATATCTTCAAGTATCTGCCGATACCTTATATCAAGCAATACTGGTGCAGAGACTGAAAATATAATTTTTTCATTAAAACAAAAATAAAATAACACAAAACTGATCCAAATGTGCTGTTATTTATCTCCAATGTACGGATGCACGAATCCAGCTTTTTCAGTTTTGATACCGAGCCTTCTGCCGATACCCAATATTAAAGGAAAAGTAACGTTTTTTACAATTTGAGCCTTATTTCGGTAATAAAACAAGTTGTTTTACTCACCCATATCACTTTGGTGTCATATGGAGCATTTCCGGAGATGTTTTAGATTAGCGTTAGGCTAATGCCGTTAGCCTAGCGCGACTTATAGCCATAGCTCGGGGCATTCCCCCAGCATGTAATATGCCCCGTGCGGGCTCCAAATAACACAAACTTTAGCACTTTTCAAATCATAGAAGCTCGATGTCTTTAGTCTACGATTTCGTTTGGTCAAAAGTGGCCTGTAATCCAAGATTTAGCCATAGTTTCGAGTAGATGAGGACGCCAGTGCGCATGCGCGGAGTGTGCTCTCAGCTCCTGGGACCCAAACATGGAACGCATAGCTGTAAACTATGGATAAATTACCGTTTTACTACCGAAATAAGGCTCAAATTGTAAAAAACGTTACTTTTCCTTTAAATGATACAAGTGTAGGGAGAGTGGTTCTAATTTCCTTTAAACACAGTTAATTTATGTCACAAGAGATACAATTGTGTTCATTTGCCCCTGTTATTAATTCTGTTATTTATCCTTCAAATAAACTATTGAACAGCTTCATATGGATAAAAGTTCATTATGAGACATTCTGGGACAAAATCAGCCTGTAAATTGTCATATTGCATTCAAATAAAGGCCCAACCAGGATATCTGTATAACCAGTATCATGGAACTGATACCCGATCCAGCAAATTTTCCTGGATCAGCGGCGATATTTGATACCAGCATCAGAATCGATGCATCCCTGTATCGATGCTCCTGTAACAACAGAACGGTTATGTTTAAAATTAAACTTCAAACATTATGAGACTTTTTCGGGGCATACTACCACCAGTGAATAGCCTTATTACATCAATTCATATGTCTAGGAACGACCAGCATCGTATCGGTGCATCCCTAGATATAAACAGAAAATAATACGTTCTGGATCGATACTTGATCTTATGATAAACCACCATATTTCCAGTGATAGCAAAACAAATTTAGCACACATCAGCTGTTTTTTTGTCTATCAATACATGACACCAAGATCTATTTTCAGTCATATTTCAGGAGCAGATACATGCTACAAGTATTTCTAGATGCAGATACATCACAACATCGTTCTTAAAGGTCCCATGGCATGAAATTTTCACTTTCTGAGGTTTTTGAACGTTAATGTGAGCTCCCCTACCCTGTTTAGGCACCCCCAATGGCTAAAAGTTGCGAAATGTCTAAACTGAGCATTTGCGATCCTTTTCTGCGTTTGAAAAAAACAGAGCTCAAACGGGCGATTCTGGACAAGGCACCTTATTGACGTCAGATCGAAAAAAGAAATGCAAATGCAGTTCCACCATCGTCTGGATCTCCACCCCCTGTCTCTGGAAATCACGCCCAGAGAGTTTGGACTGCGGAGGAGCTACGCAATGAGAAATGTGTTTTTTTATTTGCCTGGAGGCACATGCGAGTGTTTCTAGGCTCGGAAGTCCTTTACCCGACCCTCTGGACCTCTGAAACAGCAGTGGTTTAATTTTATTTTCTGTGGAAATGTGTTATTTTCACTGAAATGGCTCTCCTTTCTGTCTTCGTGCTTCAAACGCGGAAGTTGGGAGACAGCCGCAGTGCAGCGCTCCAGCGGCTTAGAGGAGCGGGTGGGGTGGGGGGGCTCCTCTAAGCCAATCTGTGTCCTTCTCATTTGCATTCAAGCAAGAAGGCCCAGAATGAGTTGTTCAGAGAGTGAATTTGTGACCATGTCTGTGTAAATGGGTCTTTCTCATGCACTGAATGTTGATTTTGAAGAAGGATTCATTTACAGTATTGGGGAACCATTAAGGCACCATATAAAAGCATCAAGAAGTACCATGTCATGGGACCTTTAAAGCAGATTCTTGTTTGCTGTAGCTGTCCCCATAGAGATAGAGTGCATTGTGCTTGACCTTGGTTAAACATGTCTTGTTGAACATTTTTCTAGGTACACTCCGGCCTTGAATCTCTTTCTTTCACTATGTTCCTTATTATTCTTTTGATAATAGTGTTATTGCTCAAGTCCCCAGCCTATCTTCTGTGTAATGTCTCCCAGCATTCTGTTTGCTCAATAATCCCAAGAAGCTTGTCCATCAAAAGCCTGTGTTGCGGATCAATATTTCTCGTTTGGTTTATAGAAACATACTTGCATTGTCAGTGAGAAGTAGGTGTCTGAACATCGATTCACACTAGCCTTTTCTGATGCGTACAGATCAAAAACTCATTAAAAGCCAACATTTTTAGGACAATTTCAGGATGAATAGGCCGAGAAGAGATGGTAGCACACCACTGGGTAAGATTGAAGGGCAGGAGAATAATGGATTCAGTTCTAATTGAGGGCAATGATAATTAACATGAAATGGGAATTAATCAGGCCACTGAATAGTATTGTGTTTATCTCAAACCTATGAATGAAATGTCTAGAAGCTTAATGTTATTAGCAATGTTATTAGGAATGTGATAAGAAAGTATAATTAGCAAATTAGCAAAACGCAAAAATCTGAATTTGGAGCATGCTCAGCGTTTGGATTCCTCCATATTAATACATATTGGATGTAGTCAAAGAATGCACATTGCCAGGGCCGTATCTAGCTTTGTAGGGGCCCATTGCCACATTATATTTGTATAAGCAAATATAATACCATAAAATTGAAAATTAAAAAGGGCACTATATAACTTTTTTGTCACCTGCTTGTTTTTATGGATATGTCATTGCTCTGCCTGGAATGTTCCACAGTATGACATTAAACAGCTTTACATTTATTCAATTACAGGTGGTTTTATAGTTCAAAAATACCTAGAAAATTCTGACTGTGAGCGGGATTGCCTCTCCACAGATCTGACCTGTAACCTGTTCTGGTTTGCTCCCCACGAAGACGTTTAATGCCATACTGTGAAACTCCATAAAGAAAAACACAATTTTTTTAAACTATGTATCTTAACTATGACATTTTTCTGTGTATAAGCAGACCAAAACAATATTTACATTTGTTTTATATACGTCTTTATTTTAAAAGTACTGAACCACTTGTCACAAAAATTATTATTATTTTTTTTAATCTTATTATCTCATTAAATGCATCTCACATTTACTTTACAAATTTAAGTTTAGTGAAAGATCCCGAGGGGGTGATGGGCAGTCTGCCTGTGCCTGGAAATGCCACTGTCCATATGTGATAGGCTAGGCTTCAAACACTTGAAAAAATAAAAAATAAAGAAAGACATGCTTGTGCCTTCATGTGACAGAATATACTGTAGTTGAATGTAAAATGCAGTATGTTTGTGTGCGACTAATTGTACCACTTAATCAGTGTACAGTGAATGTGTCATGCAAATATTGTGCTGTGACATTTTGATTTATTGTGGCTATTAGCAGTACATATGACCAGAGTTAACACAATGGGAGGGCATCAGAACTGCTAATTTTTTTCCTGGAAGTTAATAAAGAAGATATGCATACTGTGAATAAGACCTATTTAATATGTGTGTAGTTATTGCAACATCAGCCATTCCTTAGGCTGTATTACAAGTCCTCTTTATTTACCATATTATCATTTACAAATTCATTTCTTAAGCCTCCACCTTCTGTGTCTCGACTCCTGAATCTTGTTTTTACTGTTTAAAGCACCTTGAAAAACCTGCATTCTTACTGTGAGCGGGGCAATTTCTCCACAGATCTGACCAGTAACTTGGCCTGGTAGCGCATGGTGGTTCATGTCTACATGGAGATGTTTTTCAAGTTATTTTGAGCAATAAAAATACCTGTAATTAGATGAATGCTAGAAAAATTATGTTTAATGTCATCAGAACATCCCCATGAGGCTTGCATGTCCAGAAAAGTTACACAGCACACCTTTAAAGCTACAGTAACTAAACAAAAAACAACAACAAAAACAAAAAGTAAAACACTCTATTAAAACATATCATTTTGGTTGTGTTTATTGCATCGAAAAACTTAGATTGGGCTTGCATTTCCACAAACTTGATGTGACCTGGAGGAGGACTCCACAGAAATGGTGTTCCTTTGGCTATAATCATTCCACAGTATGGTATAAAGCTGTATGTCTTCATATCTTCTTTTAAGAAATGTTCTAACCTTTTAAGTTTCAAAATTATAAAACATTTGTATGCAACTTCCAGATCCCATTTCGCCATTATCTATTTAAATCCAACATTTTCATGCTGCATTATCACTTTTTAAAATTTTGTAACCTGTCCCTTTGAATTTGAAGGTCAAATCTCTCACTATATATGGCAGCTTGAAATGTAGCTGTCATTTAAAATGTCAGTAGGGTGCTTTAAAATACAGTAAGTCAAAGAAAGTGTCATTCTTAATCCTTTGCCTTTTACTAACTGTCAACATGAACAGGTGTCAGCCCTTCTTAGCGTCTTTAGAATTGCTGGAGTCATTGAAATACTTTTTCTGACCGCTGCCCTGTGTGTCTCCTCTTTCTCTTCTCCAGGACTGGCTGAGTAAGTTTGGTTACCTCCCGCCCCCTGACCCTGTGACTGGACAGCTCCAGACCAAGGAGGCGCTCACCAAGGCCATCAAAGCCATGCAGAAGTTCGGTGGACTCAAAGAGACCGGAGTGTTAGGTATGTGGACCAGTGGATTGTTGAAAGGTGGTTCAAAGTAACCAGCGTAGTTAACACTGCGCTAAATAACACTTGGGTCTTTACAGCTCATTTTGGCCTGGGTTCTGTTTCAGTGTGGGAAAGTGTTCAGTATTGATGAACAAATAAACAATAGGATGGGTCCACATTATTGAAACTATATCGTAAAAAAAAAACGATGAGCTGGAGGACAGGCCAGAAATCTATGGTAGAATTTGCTGTCAGATTGCTGATTTGTTCACCTGGTTTATGGTGAATATCTCTGTAATTATTATTATTATGTAATTATGTATTATTGGCCTTATCCACATAAAACAAAACTGACACAAAGTTCAACTCTGTCAGCATAAACCAAGCATCTCCAACCTGTAGTTCAGGAGCTACCAGCAGCTCTCTACCTCTTTTGCTTGCCAAGGGATTTATGAATTATACATTTGCACTGAATAACTCAAATTTCATTAACATTGTACATGTGTAACTTTGTGCACAAATAACTGGATAATGGTTTATGTTTTATAGGCATCTAAGTGTACCCCATCTAATTGTAACGCTAATTTAAGGCTAGGCAACATGACTGCGGCTAAGAATATTAACAGGAACAGAAGAGTGGTTCTTGAAGGAGCCCAAGGTGTGGATGAAGAACTTGTATGTTCTTCATCCAGGACTGTAGTTATATTATATTATGTTATGTTATGTTGGACGTGCTTCACATCTCCACCTCAAACATGAACCTGACTTTGATGCACTTTTTAAAGGTCCCATGACATGGTACTTCTTGATGCTTTTATATGGTGCCTTAATGGTTCCCTAATACTGTAAATGAATCCTTCTTCAAAATCAACACTCAGTGCATGAGAAAGACACATGTACAGAGTCATAAAATCTCTCTCTGAACAACTCATTCTGGGCCTTGTTGCTTGAATGCAAATGAGAAGGACACAGATAGGTTAGAGGAGCGGGTGGGGGTGGGGGGGGCAAATGCGCCGCTGGTTCCTTGTTACTGTGCGC
Organism: Paratrypauchen microcephalus; assembly: GCA_036785185.1. Lineage (NCBI taxonomy): Eukaryota > Metazoa > Chordata > Actinopteri > Gobiiformes > Gobiidae > Paratrypauchen > Paratrypauchen microcephalus. Next base: position 9,948,425 of record JAVJIX010000011.1, read on the forward strand.
TGTCTCCCACTTCCGCGTTTTAAGTGCGGAGGAAGAAAGGAGAGGAATTTCAATGAAAAAAACACATTTTCACAGAAAATAAAATTAAACCACTGCTGTATACGAGGTCCAGAGGGTCGGATAAAGGACTTCCGAGCCTAGAAACACTCGCACTTGCCTCCAGGCAAATTAAAAAACGCATTTCGCATTGCATAGCTCCTTCCAGCGCCCAAACTCTCTGGGCGTGATTTCCAGAGACAGGGGGTGGACATTCAGACGGTGGTGGAACTGCATTTGCATTTCTTTTTTCGATGTGACGCAACATAGTTGCCTTGTTCAGAATCGCCCGTTTGAGCTGTGTTGCGAAGCACGCACCACGCAGGCAACAGGGGAACTCCCTTCCTGGTGCGTAACAGGGATTCCCCTGGCAGCGTGCTGCGTGATTCGGCTATGTTTTTCCGCACTGAAAAATAGTTCCCACCCAAAATGACCAAGGCAAGCTCTCCGTGTTGATTTGTACATTTATTTGCACTCGATATGAATGCGCACTACACAGAAAGTAATTGGGAAACGCATCGAGCAAATTAATTCCTTTTGGCCGAAATCTTTCTCTGGCGACGTTAGACTCCAGTCTAACGCGGAGGAGCAGCAGATACTGCGGCGGTCAGTGGTGACAGACTCGGACAATGGCTGGTGGTGAGCAGGAAAACGCATTCCACCACTTATTTTAGTCTCTGGACTGTGGGGAGATGCCCAAATTTGACCTGGGGGTGGCATATCCCTTTAACAGAGGCTAATTTTGATGGCAGGACATCTGGATTGGCCTGGAGGATGTTTTTCTGACCCATCACTAATTGGAGCCGAGCGGATAAAAGAGCCCGAGCCGCTGGAGGCGGACTAGGGAGGACGAGATCAGAAAGGGAAACATGGATTGAACTGAAACACCTGATTTGTTGAAATCTGTCTGGCACTGGATAACATCTCGGATAATGGATGTGGAACTGTGCGGAACAGCGGATCAGTCTGCGTTCAGTCATCATAGGTGCCAGCGGGAGGATTGCGAGTCGCGCAGACCTGCTTGGTGGCATGAAGTTGGGGTGACTGGCAGAAACCAGGGTTCTGGCAAATTGTCTGTTCGCCTGGGCTCTAAAAATGTATTGATTATGCTAAATTTCCCGGTGTAATTAATTCTCCTGAAATTGTGATTCAACTGGACTTTGTTTTGACTCTGCTTCTGCACAAACACGTCCAAGGTCACAGCTGGGGCCTTATCTTACACAGCACTCTACAAAACAAAAACAAGACATTCCATTCGGCTCACACTGACATTTTTCTGCCCTGTCTATTTAGTAAGTCTGCCTCTGCGTCAGTTTCCAATCAATTATTGATTTCCAATCTGATCCCCCCACCCTTCCTTCTGTTGCCAAAGAAAAAGATCACCATATGTTTACCTCTCCAATTATTTTTTTCTGTCATTACATGTTGTAAAATTGTCTGCATCTTTTTTTTTTTTTCTACTCTGTTGTAACCAAGTTGGTGCCGCGAATGGCAGCCCTGGTGCTCGGAGTGTCTGTCCGCTCCAGGTATCGAAGCAAGTTCCTAATGTTGTGAACCTGTTCACTCATATGGCAATAAAAACCTTCCTGATTCCTGATTCCTGATCCACAGTTCGAGAATCTCAATTTATAGCCGTGTCCCAATTCAGAGAGTGCACGGTTCGGAGTGTGGTTTGAAGGGGGCTCAGACTGCAGTCAAGACTGTGCATACTTGCTCAGCCCTGAGTGCAATCCGCGGACCACATGGCCGTCTGCGAAATGCAACAGGTCTCGCAACTACGGAAAGCAGTCGCCGACTCCATTTTCTCCTGTAGAAGAAGTAGCGTGCGGTGCATGCTGGGATATATGACTGTGCGATGCGTGTTAACTGTGCATGGGACAAAAACGAAATTGGACAGCAGTTGTCGCGCCGGATGTGACGCACATGCCCTTCAAACCATGATCCGAACAGCGCACTCTGGGAATTGGGACACAGCTTATGATTCATGGTTCGAGAAGTGGCGGGGGAAAAAGACGGAAACAGTTTTAGGTTAGGTTTATGGTTATAGTCCATTAAAAGTGGATTCAATCCATAAAAAAACCTGACCTCAAAGGCCAAAAACACAAATAAGTATTTCATTCAAAATAAGTAACATTGTTACTATTATAATGTAACCCAATATGAACAAATTAAATCAATGCATGTGTAAACACACATGGGCAAAATATACATAATCAGGGCATTAACCATTAAACATGTCTGAATAATTAATATAGTTAATTATTCATAATTAATATAATTAATTATTCATCTTAGAATTAACCCAAAAGTTCATTTGAATTCGTTAACTAAATCATATGTCGATAATCAATTACTATAGCAATCAAAACATTCAATTAGGTCATTAAAGACAAATACACTTAATTGTAATAATCAAAATGTTAATTCCAAATACTGGTCAAAATACTCAGTTCATAAATAAGTGTTGAGCAACAAACATGTAGTTGGTTTCAATAGCATACAAAACTATAAACAAATCACGCATTCTTGTTGATATCCCGTCTTCGTTCTTTTTATAAATAAACTTGCCATTCAAAGGCCCGAGCAGCGATTTGCTCGCCGCACGCCAATTTAAAATGCGGTCGCATTGAACTGACACTCATAATTAATTGTGTTAATTTTTATAATGCATTAATTTGCAGTGTAATGAATTAATCAAATTAACGCGTTAAACTGACAGCCCTAATTTACCTTTATCACAGGCTAAAGCTACACTCTGTGCACGGCCCGACTGGTAAACAGATACAAATATGGAGGATTTGAAAGGAGCAGTTAGCGACTTTGCTTAATAAAACATTTTAGCTGCAGTTTACATGGTTGTAATTTTCTCTGATAGATACTTATATCTCAGCAAAAGGCTCACCTTAAAATGCTGAGTGAAATGTGTAGTTTTAGAGAGTTCGGATACTTTGTTTCAGGTTTTCTGACAGACCATGCCACAGCCACAGCGGAGATGAAGGGGAAGAAAACTGCGTGAATTTAAAAGAAGTGGAAAGTTCGGGGCAGCAGGACAGGAAGTGGACCCGCCAAAGTAAAAATCTTTGTATTAACTGAGGGTTACAGGTTCCCCCCATAAACTCATGTATGGCCTCATACATGGAGATGGCTGATGACAGACAGTTTGTTCACAGGGAGTAGTAGTCAAGGGGGTTTCCTCAAATTGCAGTGCAGAGCATCGGGCTAATGGTTCAAACTCTGGACTAGAGTTTGGAATTTCAGGTGGTGACTCACTTCAGAATCACTGGAGATACTGACAGGCTCTGAGGGGTGTGAAGAGTTGAGTTGGGAGGAGATTCTTTCTTCTGACGGTTCTTGACTAATAGAAGAATCAATCTCTGGTACTGATTCAATAACCAACTCAACTGAGTCAACTGGGTTAGGCTTGAGGACAGAAGCAGACTCGGCTGCACATTCCATGTCATCCCCCACATCAACAGTTTCCTCCTCCAAAACACTCTGTGATAGCTGGCCAGGTGGAATCACAGGTGCAGCAACAGGAAAGGCATGGAGACTCATAATTTAATCACTGAGGTGAATTTGCAGGACAGGAGCTGGAAGCAGATAGGTCAGGTAGGTACGGTTCTGATAAATCTTGATTATAACTTTCTTGCAGGTCTGGAGTTACTGAAGTTGTTGAGGGTGCTGATGTCACTGGCTGACATCACTGACAGGTAGCCACAAGGCAGTAGCAGGTCTCTGTGGATGAGGCGGTCTTTGCCTTCATGCTTGACTGTATATACGGGAAGAGTGCCGGCTTTCTTCTCGACTACATATATGTCTGGCTCCCACTTGTCGGCTAGTTTATGTTTGCCTCACAGTTTGACATTTTTGACCGGAACTCTGTGCCCCATTGACAGCTCTGAGGTCGTGACTTGCTGGTTGAATCGGAACTTGTTTCTCCCCATGACTTTCTCAGCATTCTGGGTTGCGATCTTGTAGCTTAAGCTTTTCCATGTACTGTGAATGAGATATGGATGTTTTTTGAACAGAGGCACATCAAAAGCCACGTCAGCAGGGGGGCGGGGTTGTCGGCCAAACATTAATTCATAGGGTGACTAACCAGTGACATCATTACGAGTACAGTTGTAAGCAAGTACCAGAGGTTTGACAAAATCCTTCCAGTGTGTTTTATCTTGTTCTTGCTAACATGTGGAGTCTCTCAGGTATTCCATAATGAATTAGGAAGTTGGCCCAAGGCTTTGGCTACTGTCTTGGCTTGCTGATTAGATGTTGGCACCGCCACTGCATACTTTGTAAAATGATCGGTGATGACAAGGACATTTTTTGTGTTGCTCTGATCCAGTTCTGTTGACAGAAAATCCATACAGACAAGTTCGAGTGGTCTTGAAGTTTTGATGTTGACGAGTGGTGCAGCTTTCTCAGGAAGTGCTTTTCTCCGTACACATCTCTCACATGTGCTGATCTTATTGCTGACATCAGCGGACATCCGTGGCCAAAAGAAACAAGCTCTGACCAGATCGAGAGTTCTTTCCATTCCCAGATGGCCTATTTGATCGTGCAACTGGTAGAGAACCTCCAGCCAACACTCCTCTGGAAGGACAAGTTCATAAGTGGGCTCTCCATTGATGTTTTTCTTTCTAACAAGAACATCACAAGAAGTCCAGGCATGTTAGTTCTCACAGCAGGAGTGGCAGGTCAGGGAGCTGTTATCTTAGAGAAGGGAGCAGAGTTTCTCTTCTTTCCAGTTGGGCAAAAATTTGCTGAATAACTGGGCCTGCTCGTTGTTTCTCAGCAAGCTCAGCATCAGTAAGAGCGTGCATAATGGGTGAAGAGAACTGGGAATTGTTGATGAAGCTGTCTGGCAGGCTGTCAGCATTGATGGAGAGAGCTTGGACAAAAGCAGTGACTTGATCTTTGTGAAGTGAGCTGTACACAAGTTGTCTGTCGCATATATCTTGGACTGAGTACTGGTCAATACAGATACAGGATGGATTTTCAAGATGCCGTTCAGTGAATCTCAATATTCTCTCTCATTACTTTTGTGACCAGGCATCTTCAGATTGCTCTTCATGAGGTCGCCGAGAGAGTACGTCAGCATTCAACTTTCCAGCTCTGTAGATAATCTTGAATATGAGAATTGAGAGGGCAGAGAGCCACCTGTAACTTGTTGCATCCAATCTCACAGAGGTCAGCTGGTACATCAGGGAATTACTATCTGTAACCACAGTGAATTCAGATCCGTACAAATAGTTGCTGAATTTTTTATCTGTCCGCCCGGTATTAAACTAGCTGGTCGGTAGTATGGCACCGTTGGGCATATTGTCGTTTATCTATGTTTCCACAAATACAAAGACACAACTCTCTCTCACTGACTTTAGAGTAGCCCGAAGTAAACGTACGTGGTCCAGTTTATTATCCAGCAAGTGTACATTAGCCAGTACGATGGTGGGGAGTGCCGGCTTGTGCAGGTTAGCAGCTAGACTGTTCCCTCCGCGTTTACCCCGCTTCTGTTTCCTCTCATGCCGCTTGTGGCGCCTTCACTGTGGGCGAGGTCTAGGAGTGGGGGTTGGTGTTGGCGAGAGCTCTCGGAGCAAGCCGTTGTCTCTGAGTTTGTCCCATAGCCCTTCAACGTACGAGCTGTTTGTAGCGTTGTTTCTGCTAATGTTGAGCAGAGACTCCCGGTTGTATGTGCACCTTTGAGGAGGCAATGACGAACAAAAACAACGTTGTTTACACGACAAAACACGAAAACACTGAAACGTTAGGACTGAGAGCAGTCGCTGAATGTGTCTGCACCGCCATCTTGGAATTTAACGGTTTTCTGGTTGCCCAAGATTTCTGCGTGTGTTTGAGTTGTCTCTTTTTTCCTCTACCAGACAGGGATTTAGCTCATTGGTACAGTTTGGGGCAATGTGGTCATCTTGTCCACACTTGAAGCAGAACCATGGCTTAGATTTGCCAGTTTGCCTTTGTTTCTGTTTGTTTTGGTTATGATCGACTTTAGCAGAGCTGGATGATTTCTTGGACAGCAGGGTGGACATTTGACTTTGAAGTTTCATCATTTGTTTTCTCAGATCTTCAATAGCACTTGTGTCTGAGGTATGGCCACAGGAGCATGCACTGGCACTCTGAGTTTGAAGATGAGCGCGGTGCTTGACAGAAGGAATGTGTTTTTTGCATGTCTTCTTCGGTTCTGAGTGTGAATAACAAGTCTGCGAAGGAAGGTGGCTGATGTGTGTAGAATCCCTCAGTCATCCAGGTAGAATCCATGGCAAAAGGAGAAATTCAATATGAAGATGGTCTCTCTCCATGAACTTGAAAAGTGTTTAGGAACTTTGCCAATAATTCTTCTCCATCTTCAACAGTGGAGTAAGCAGAATCAAGAACACGCAGCGTGTCACATGCGTAGTCATAATGGAGACAGAGACTGGATGTTAAAAACGTCTTTTCGCACAATATGTTCCACAACACGTTGTATCTCAGGTGGGTTCAGATCATGGCTAGAAAGTGAGACTCTTGGGCCCCGGTTGACAGCTAGATTAACTTGAGGTTGGAATGAGGGCCCCGGCTGGTTAGCAGATGAAGGCCGTGTTCTCTTCTCCATCACCATCTTCGTCCTCATCATCATCATTATCATCATCCTCCTCTCCTCCAGTAGCCACCAAGCCCAAGAGTGCACTCATTTGATCCATAGCTCCTGTTAACAGTTCTTTAAATGGCCGACCACTTTGTTGAGTCTGAATTCTAGCAGATAATCAGTGGATTGGGTAGTTTCCGCTGTGGCTATGGCACCCTGGAATGAGAGTAATTTAACCACATATTCAATGTTTGCATCTATACGAGATGTGTAAGTGTAAGGCAAAAGCGGTTTTAGTTTTGTTAAAGCTGCAGCATTCACTTTCAATTTTTTTAATAAAATGGAATTTGTGGCTCTGGAACCATAAGTGACATTTTAATCTCACCATAGCTGCATAAATGGTCAATGATTTCATCATCTGCATGAGTATTTCTAACACCAGAAATAATTAGTGAATTGGCAACAGAAATGCCAATCTTTGCAAAATAATCCATGGCTCAACTCAACCAACTTTTTGACAAATTAATTAAACACAATGATATGAATGATATGAGTCATCCACACGATCAGGCTCCTGGCTAGCTCACCAACTGTAATGCTAATTTAAGGCTAGGCAACATGACTGCGGCTAAGAATATTAACAGGAACAGAAGAGTGGTTCTTGAAGGAGCCCATGTTGTGGATGAAGAACATACAACAGGACTGTAGACTGTAGTTATTATATATTAAATTACATTAGAGTGAGAGAGAATTAATAGTGCAATTTAAGACTGACAAATATATAAACTAAACAAATAAATAAATATAAACACACAAAAAGTAAGGCGGGGTGTAAGTTGAGTTTTTACTTATCAATACAGAACGTATTGACAACTTTCGGGTGATGTCAACAGTATTCCCACCTTTGCCCTGGAGCTCATGAATGTATCCCAAATGTCACACGTGTGAGCATGTTTCCATCCCATAATAATATGCCTTTATTATTATTATTGGTGACATTCACTCCGCACTGTGCATTTAAGGTTTAGGCTGATAAACACTTTCAATTTCCATTTTTTTGACATCACAGCCTCATTATTTTTGGTTTTATTTTACCGTTGCACACAGTTAATCATCTTTAGTGGCTTGTATTTACTTTCGATTTGTCTATAATTAAGTCTTCAATTCATCTCACAATGTAGAAAAAAACAATTGTAAGAGAACAGTGAAAAATTATTTATCTGGCTTGCCTGTTCACAGTGGTTATGGTACATTATATTGAAAGTAGAGCAAACTGCTTTCCTACAGATTCTCGGGTTATTTACTGTACATTACTGACATCTCTATCTCTAAAAAACTATTTGTGTATTTTAGTTTGTGTTACTGTCAGTAAATTGATACTTTGCAGCAACCTGGCACTGTTCTACGTGAATCTCTATGGTGGAATGTTCAGCAGTTGCCATGGAGACACATTGCACACATTAGCAAATGCTACCAAAACGTTTTAAGATTGTCTGAAAATTCAAGAAAAAATACAAAATGGATTTAAACATCACATTTTCAGGACCCTCTGATCAATGTCCTGTTTAGGTGATTTTCAACAACAAAAGTAAGAGTGACAAATTGCAAAAACTGTGCGTAATGCACCTTGTGACTGTAATTTCATGTGAGAGCGACCTGTTTAACAGCACAAATCAGCTCACCTAGTAGTTCCACCTAACTCAGGTCTTTCTGGTCAGATTGTGTTAAAACATACAGCTCTGGGAAAAAAATAAGAGACCACTGCAAAATGATCAGTTTTTCTGATTTTACTACTTATGTGTTTGGGCAAAAGGAACATTTTTGTTTGAGTCTATAAACTATTGACAACATTTCCCCCAAATTTCAAATAAAAATATTATTGTTTAGAGCATTTATTTGCAGAAAATGACAAATGGTCAAAATAACAAAAAAGATACATGTTTTCAGAGCTCAAACAATGCAAAGAAACAAGATCAAATTCATTTTAAAACAACATAATACTAATGTTTACACTTAAGAAGAGTTCAGAAATCAATATTTGGTGCAATAACCGTTATTTTAAATCACAGCTTTCATGCGTCTTGGCATGCTCTCCACAAGTCTTTCACATTGTTCTTGGGTGACTTTATTCCACTCCTGGTGCAAGAACTGAAGTAGCTCAGCTTTGTGTTTGTGTTGGAATTCAACAGATGCTGGAATGGAATGGCTGTAATACAGTGAACCCTCGTTTATCGCGGGGGTTAGGTTCCAGAAATAGCCCGCAATAAGTGAAATCCGCGAAGTAGGACAATTTTATATTTTACAATTATTCTACATGTTTTAAGGCTGAAAACGCTTCACCAGACACATTATACACCTTTCTGAGACTGGTATTAACATTTTTCTCTTGTTTAAACACTCAAACTTTTGTAGATTTTCATTAAAATATATTAATAGTGGGGGGGGGGGGGCACGTGACACGCGGACACGTGCGCGCGGACACGTGTGTTTGTTTTGGTACCACATATCCATGCCATGTGCGAAAGTCGAGTGGAAAGCGACCTGGATATCATTTTGGGCAAGACTCAAGCCAATGCTAACAGTGCCAAACCGCTAACAGACGCCTCTGAGCACCAGTCCTCACCACAAGACCAGGTAAGACCAACCTGCGCTCACAAGAGTTGGTTGCATTTCACCCCGGCTCCAAAATCAGACCGCTATCAATGCATCGCCAATACTCCACAGCTCTCTAGGACGGGGTCGGGTTCGTGAGGGGAAAAGACCCACTGTCTCCTCTGTGCTCGCGAGTGTCCTCCCCCCGCTGCGGCTCCCCCGGACGCCGCGCGGCCAGGCGCCAGGCCCGTCCATGTTGATTCTTGGCTCTTCCATTTGTCCGGCTCGCACTCAGTCTCTTCCATGGCTCGTGCAAGTAAACAAAGGCCACACCTCCTGTCACCCAGGCGCTCTCGTGAAGGAAATCTGAGACTCTGTCCCTACCATCCCTGGTCTAGACCTGGTTTAGTCCTGGTTTAGACCTGGTTTAGTCCTGGTTTAGACCTGCTTTAGACCTGGTTTAGTCCTGGTCTAGTCTTTTAGCTAATCAGGGCGCAGGACAGAATGTTACACTGTAAAAAAAAGTTACACTATAAAAAAAATTGAAAAAAAAAAAAAAAAAAATTGGAAAAAAAATCTGCGAAACAGCAAGGCCGCGAAGAGTGAACCGCGATACAGCGAGGGTTCACTGTACATGTAGAGATGCTGATTTCAGGAAAAAGAAAAAAAAAAAATGCTGTGGTTTCTTATTTTTTCCAGAGCTGTAGATCAGGTTAAGTCTAATAGAGCTTCAGACAGAGTAGTGCCCTCAGTAACAACGTAACTGACAATGTAACACCACATGGCATCACAAGGTTGAACGGAGTATTTTCTGTTTGAGAAAAGAGCCCTAAATATGCAGGGTTTGTGTGTTAAACATGTGTGAATGAAACAAAACTCCAGGTTTGTTTTTGACAAGGAATCATTCAAACATATCAGAAAATAACAATGCACCCTTAAAAGCACGCATTCCTCTCAAATTCTCAGTGAGCTTAAGATTTGATTTGAAGGAACCAATCAGTGTGTGAGTGAACGTGTAATATCGTAGTAATGTCATAATGTGTAGGTAGTGCTATGACACAGGGAGGTGTGTAAGTCATAGTAATTTATGGATTATGAGGTGGTGGCCAGGGCTGGAGAGACTCATGTGTGAAATGGGGTATGATTTATTATTTAAAGGGGCTCTCCTCCTTGCACATACATATGCATATGGGAGCTCTATACGTGTAAATCAGATCTGCTGTTGACCTCTGCTGTACATTCACATGTCCCTGCCCCGAAGCGCACTGTTTACGGCTGTCCATGCTATTACATTATATTCAAACCTGTATTTCACCAAGGTCTTTCAGTAAAGTAAAGGGTCTAAAGACTGTCTCAGGTGAAAAATTGTGTAGATAAGATAGATGCATGAGTGTGTCAAGGTCATATGGATTTTTTTTTTCTCATAATCAACATATAGGTAGGTACGTAGGTAGGTAGACAGATAGATGGATAGATAGATGGATAGACTACATTATACATTTATGAACTAATAGAATTCATTTGCAGGTCTGACATGGTGGAAAGATTAGGTCCTATGTTATGCAAAATTGACTCTTGTGAGCTTTAAGCCATACAAAAACATATGCGGAGTTGTGTTTTGTTTCATTCACATATGCTTGAGGGCCTTACAGGTAAAAACGACAAAATATTTTGTCGGAAGTGCCTTTCGTTTAGACCAGGATGGTGTTTTGGGGGCTTAAAAATGCAAAAAACTGAAACCTCACTACAAAGTGGAAAACTTGAATACGCTCCACCATAGTTTTCATCTACACTGCCCAAAACTCTGGTCAAATCTGCTGACGTCGCGTACGTGTTTACGTCACATTGGTCCATATGTCAGTGTACTTTGTTTTGCAAGACTCCCAGTCCACACCTTGTTGCGCCTTCGTTGCTTTGTAGTCTAACGTGGTCTGAAGCAATAGTTGAACTTCTTCGTCTGACCACACAAACTTTTTTTTGCTATCGGTAGCCATGTTTTGTTTTGCTTTTCACGGCGCAGATGAGAAGAAGGAATATTTACACATGCCCGTGGACATAGTGATAATGTATCACAGCACCACCTAGCCGCCTGGCATGTATACCCAATCCAATTCCACACACTTTTGTATCACCGCATGCACGCAGATTTCCTCCCGAAAACCCTTGTCTAAACACGGAATAAAAAGTGAAGACGTAACACCACTTTTGCGTCTTCTGTTCAGACCGTCATCATATAAACGTAGCCTGAGTAACCTTGTATTATTACTCTATATCTCCAAAGCTCAAAATACTCCACATTGTGATGTCATGAAGCGGTAGTTTTCAAGTTAACAGCTCCTTTTACTTTTAGTTCAGTCCAGGCCTGAAATTATCGGAATGATTCTACCAAAGTGTATTGAGTTTAAAAACACAATAGAGCACTTTATATGTTTTCGAAGAGGTAACAACATGGCTTAAAGGGACAGTGTGTAAGATTTTTACCTGTTAATTACTGAAATTGAAGATACCCATTCAAAAATACATTGTTTTCCTAGCCTTTTCACTTCCATCATGAAATCAAAGTATTCTTTTGGACTTAGATATAGTCACATAAAAGAGGGATCTTCCCCATATAGAGGCAGCCATTTTGAATACGAGAGCCGCAGAAGGACATTTGGGCTCATCCTTTGCCTCGGCTCCTGCTAACAGCTGCTTAGCCGCGCTGCGTATGGTTCCCCCCTTCTCTTCTCTCTCCTTCGGTCCTCTGCTCCCATATGCAGCCAGGACCGAAGGAGAGAAGGGGAAGGGGAGGGGGGGAGGGGGAGCATGCTGCTGGATCACACATCGTAATGGATATAACACGTATTTTGGACTAAATTGTTTTACTGGATTTTATTCGCTGGATCCTTATGGACAGATTGAGACCAAGTTTATGATGAAATACAGAGTTTGACCTGTGCAAAGCCTTCAAAGGTAAGCTAAGTAAGCTAAGTTTTGTGCTTTTCTGTATAAAAGCCCCATGTGCTCGGGGAGTGATTGTTTTGCAGGGAAATGAATTGCATAGTCAAAAAGAGGAGACTGTAAGGTTTCATTTGATGTGTAGATTGTCATGAATCATGATCGGGATTGTGTGTTTTCATGCGAAAAGAAAAAAAAAAAAGTATGTATACAGCGGTGCGCGGTTCGTGCGCGGGCACGCGAGATTTCGGCGCTACGTCGCGCCCGGGTGACCCTCGAGGTCTGCCATAGCCAAAAGAGGAAGTGGAATAGCTAGTAACCACCTATGCGCCACGAATCCTACACACTGTCCCTTTAAAGCTCATAAGAGTCAATTTCACATAATCTAGGATCCTTAAATATACTGTTTGTGCTTAAAGTGGATACAATTAAATTCTTGTAGGTGCTTTTGTTTCTATTTTTTTTTCCTGTACATTGTGATTAAAAGATCTCCTTTCTTCCTGTGTTATAGACCAAGCCACTCTGGGGTTGATGAAGACACCCAGATGTTCTCTGCCTGATGTGTCCGAGGCAGAGGGGACCGTGGGCCGCTCCAAACGCAGCCCGGGCCCTCAGAACAAGTGGAACAAGAGGCACCTGTCCTGGAGGTCAGAACTCTCTTCACTGTGCACCACTCTACTGCCAACACTTTTCTATTAGTCAGTATTTGCACTGACGCAGTATAAACTGGCCTCTCTATGATTATTATGCTCTTAAATGGAGGTGAATTTGATTTCTGAGATCTGCTCAAAAACAACTATAGAGCAAATATACGGTATGTACCCATTACAGGTTTTCTCATTATTGTTTGATTTGGTGGGATAGTACCTGTGGTAATTAATTATTTTAACATTTGTGGGGGAAAAAAAAAGAAAATAAATGTATAAAAATACAGAAAGTTATGGAATTACCTCTACATATATGTCATTTCTGCTGCCTATATCCTGCCAGAAAATACAATTATTAACTTAATCAAAATTGGAAAACTTAAAATAATTCTGTAACATCTTAAATATAAGATTCCTATGATAAAAGGAGAAGTTCAATTTGTCAACTGGACAAAGTTTGTTTGGTTGAAAACGTTTCGCCGCTCATCCGAGAGGCTTCGTCAGCTCTGGTTATTGTACTGGTTAGACACTGCTTATATCTAGCTGCCAGGAGGCGCTCCCTGCACTGTATAAGCTCTGAAAAATGATCCCCACTAATCTGTCTCTTTGTTTTTCAAATTACTCTGGCGACTAGTTTCGCCTCCCTATTCAACGTCTAACGACCCTCTCCACCCCTCTGCCCTGGCTCGTCTGCCCTAATGTTTCTTTGTCTGTTTTGACTTGGTTTAAGAATCGAATTATAAATGGGAGACAAGTTATGTCTAACTCCCCCATTTCAAATGGGGGAGTTAGACGTTGAATAGGGGTTCGAAACTAGTCGTCATCACTAGTCATCATGGATTCTACCTGGACGACTGAGGGACTTTTCACGCAATATAAGATTCCTATTTCAGAAACAAGACGTTAATTACTTGTTTCTGAAATGAGTACTGTGACCTGTATGCACTTTAAGGTTTTACTTGTTTTTGTCAGGTGAAGGCAGAAACTCAAAATGAAGTGAAGTCCATCCCAGAATAGTCCTTAGCCCGTTGCTGCGTGACCCTGTTGCTGGTCAGTGGTGCTTGTGCAGAGCTCAGACTCCTCACATCTCTCCGTTGTTTGTAGAGCTGCAGAGGTTGACACCAGAGCAGGTGATGGGCTTTTGGCAGAAGATGCATCCTGCTGTTGCTCAGCAACAGCATCCATACTCCAGCTCTTTTCTGTCGTTTTGATTCTAATGGCCAATAGCATCAGCTACTCCCCCAGTGACACAAACTCCCTCTTTGATGTGTCATACATGATTGGGATGTGGCTATGCACTTTGGAACTGTGGGCTAGGACTTTTCTAGCCTCTTCTGATAAAAGCCTTTCTTCACAAACATACTGTCCAGAATGGGTGCCTTGTGTGCTATAACAATTTGAGATATTGTGCTAAAATTGCTCTGAAAATGTGTCCAGTGTATTTTGAGTTCTATTGTACCGGCGGGAACAAAACAGTGCACTTGTGAAGACCATGGCCTACATTTGTTAGCAGGTATCTAGTTTAGGGATGTTTATGTTTCACAAACTGTCAGCCTCGCCAAGGTTAGGAGAAAACCAGTTCACGGCTAAAGCAAAAACCAAAGCTGATATCAGTAAAGTTCTGCTATGGAGACTAACACTAGACTTTACCCTTGTTTTTGTCTTTTGTCAAATTTTCCTTTTTCTGTTTACTGAAATTATTAATTAATTGAGCATGTTTCCAAACAAAGTTATTATGGTAAAAAGACACTTGTTTGCAGCATAAGATAAATGTAATACAGGGAAAAAATATCTAAATCTCTCTGTACGATATTTTCACCATGTGCAGCTAACAAAAAAAAATGTGAATATGCTACTTTTATGTCGTGACAACCCTTTGGTTTTGTCAAAAACCAAAGACTTGGATAAAATGTGCCGTATATCTTCACCTAGAAGCCACGGGCCATTCTTTTGAGGACAGTGAGGTTCAGATCTTAGCCAGGGAAAATAATTGGTTTGAGAGGGGGGTTAAAGAGGCTATTTTTGTCAAAAAAGAGAATCCTTCTCTGAACAGAAATGGTGGAGTCAGACATAATTTGCATCCCATCTACAATTCCATTCTTAAGCCTAGATCAAGCAAACAGGGGAACAATAGGGCTAGCCAGGTCAGGGCCAGAGGTGGGAAAAACAGTCGTAGGGATGAATAGGGATCGTTATCTAGACGCCAGAGAAACAAAAGACGGAAACTAATGAGATAGTTTCGGAAAGTAGTTAGCTAGGTAGCTCCTCCCTGCAGCAAGATATAAACAAGTGTCTTACCAGTATTCTTATTAGAGCTGACGAAGCCTCTCGGATGAGCGGCGAAACGTTTTCAACCAAACAAACAGTTGACAAATTGAACTTCTCCTTTTATCACTTGGATAAAATAGTGCTTAATAACAGTTATTTATCCATAGTCTGCACTGAAACAGAGCAAAGGATCAGAGTTTTTTTTAGCTGATGCTGCACCATAACAATGAATTAAAGTAAAGGGACTTGTAATATATTGTGATAGCTTGTGATATTATTGTGAGACTTTTGATGACAATATCACAAAGCTCCTAAGACCATAGAAACGAAGCATAATATGACATCACAATCCCTGTATCATTCGTTCATTCGTTTTTCAAAATAAAACCAAGAATAAGAAAACGAAAAAAAAAACTATTTTCTTCATTATTTGTCTCCAAAACCAAAATGAAAAAACAGATAACAATTTGTTTTTTCAGTTTTCTATTTTGTAATTAAATGAATGAACGTCTGTTTCCTGTTTCATCCAATTTGGACCCTTAAGCAAGTTGAGTAAAGTGGAAATGAACCTTTACTAGGAGCATAAACACACACGTCTATGACTAGGAGGGTGCGCAAAACAAACCTACTGGCCACTGGAGTTGAGGATCATTATTATATGATTAAACAGCTTTTTGAGGATGTAAAAATGCATGCTGAGATTTATGGAGGGTGGAAACTTGGTCGCTCTCTCCAGTTATAAAATACCTCCATGGTTTTTGTAACATGCTCTCAAGCAGAAGAACAAACATTACCACCATTTAAAGTAGAGATGTGCAACCGCAGATGGTGAAAAATAATATTTACATCCAGTTGATTATCACTTTGTTTTAAATAAAAAGAACATACCTAGAATATGACACCGATTTTTTCTGTCGTCATGGCTTCGGGTCTTAGGGTTACCCTTGGACGTAGGTTTCCACATGGATTTCCATCTTGCACTTTCCATAGGCATATACTGTACATGTACAGCTCTGGAAAAGAATAAGAGACCACTGCATTTTTTTCCTAAAATCAGCATCTCTACATTTATTACAGCCATTCCATTCCAGCGTCTGTTGAATTCCAACACAAACACAAAGCTGAGCTACTTCAGTTCTTGCACCAGGAGTGGAATAAAGTCACCCAAGAACAATGTGAAAGACTTGTGGAGAGCATGCCAAGACACATGAAAGCTGTGATTAAAAATAAGGGTTATTGCACCAAATATTGATTTCTGAACTCTTCTTAAGTGTAAACATTAGTATTATGTTGTTCTAAAATGAATATGATCTTGTTTCTTTGCATTGTTTGAGGTCTGAAAACATGTATCTTTTTTGTTATTTTGACCATTTGTCATTTTCTGCAAATAAATGCTCTAAACAATAATATTTTTATTTGGAATTTGGGGGAAATGTTGTCAGTAGTTTATAGACTCAAACAAAAATGTTCCTTTTGCCCAAACACATACCTATAAGTAGTAAAATCTGAAAAACTGATCATTTTGCAGTGGTCTCTTTTTGTTTTTTTTTTACTTTTTCCAGAGCTGTATATGTGTATTGCAATTTCTGCTTAAAGGGATATGCCACCCCCAGGTCAAATTTGGGCATCTCCCCACAGTCCAGAGACTAAAATAAGTGGTGGAAAGCGTTTTCCTGCTCACCCAGCCATTGTCCGAGTCTGTCGCCACTGACCGCCGCGGTAGCTGCAGCTACTCCGCCTTAGACTGGAGTCTAACGTCGCCAGAGAAAGATTTCGGCCAAAAGGAATTAATTTGCACTATTTTCCAGTGCGTAAGAATACAGCCGTATCACGCAGCACGCTGCCAGGGGAATCCCAGTTACGCACCGGGAAGGGAGTTCCCCTGTTGCACAACGTGGTGCGTGATACGGCTGTATTCTTACGCACTGGAAAATAGTTCCCACCCAAAATGACCAAGGCAAGCTCTCCGTGTTGATTTGCACATTTATTTGCACTCGATATGAATGCGCACTACACACAAAGTAATTGGGAAACGCATCGAGCAAATTAATTCCTTTTGGCCGAAATCTTTCTCTGGCGACGTTAGACTCCAGTCTAAGGCGGAGGAGCACCAGATACCGCGGCGGTCAGTGGCGACAGACTCGGACAATGGCTGGGTGAGCAGGAAAACGCTTTCCACCACTTATTTTAGTCTCTGGACTGTGGGGAGATGCCCAAATTTGACCTGGGGGTGGCATATCCCTTTAACTAATGTGTCACTTCCGGGCCATGGAAACGGGAAACGACCGATTTTTTTTCATTTTCTTATTTTTGGTTTTATTTTGAAAAACAAATGAACGAATGATAAACGGATTCATTCACATCATCTGGGTATGCCACATTCGAAAATGTCATATTAGAAAATGATATCACAGCCCAATATGACACCACATTGAGATACGGCGTCACATCCTGATATGACATTCGATATGACATCAAATTCCCAAATTCTATCACATTCCTTTGCACTGGAAGAGGTCATTGTAGATGTAGTTCCTTCTGTTTTTAGCTAATTAGCTGATGTATTAAAGCAAAAAGACTTGTAATTCCATATAGTGCGACACTGTAATATTTCAGTTATTGTTAAATCCCTTGTATTTGCTTCATGAACCTTTTGAACGCCAACATTACCACAAGATGACATAGCAGACTGATAAACCGGTGGTGAAAGGAGATTCCCTGACTCAGAGCTCTGATGTCTCTCAGTGATGGACAGTGCTGGACACGAGCAGACATATGGTGGACAGGGCTGACTCACACACACACATCAGGATCATTCAGCGTCAGACACTAAGCCGCTGCCTGTCATCCCCTAGAGCGCAGATGTTTGTGGGCAGAGGCAGAAGGGTGATATTTTCTATTCCAGGTATGTTGAGGGAAAAAAAAACTCCTGACATCCGCGGGTTAGAGTTATGCATCTGATTATGTCAAAAAGTAGAGACGTGAACTTACTTAAAGGTGCATTGTGTAACTATTCTGGTGGAGGGTCTGTCAAATGCTTTTCTTCATGGAGATGTTTTTGCTTTGCCTGGTGTGTTCCACAGTATGCTATTAACACTTTCTATCTTTATGCAGACCAAACCAGACCAAGTTACAGGTCAGATTTGTAGAGAGGCACTGCTCACAGTCAGAATGTCTGTTTTTCTAGGTATTTTTGAGCAATAAAACTACCTGTAATTGAATAAATGTAAGGTAGAGCTGGTTAATGTCATATTATGGAACATTCCAGTCAGAGCAATGACGTATCCACAAAAACAAGAAGGTGACCAAAAAGTTACACATGTTAAATTTACCTTTAGCATGAACAGTTGGAAATGATCTTGGAATTTTTATTTATTTATTTATTTTTTAATACTTTTTTAAATGAATTTTTATACTGATTAACCCTGAACCAGCCCTGTACCAAACACAGTATTGTAGCTTATGCATAATTTCAATGGATAAACACACTCCCACTCCCAGTTTGAACCATTTTAAACACATCTGCTGTAATCATTTTTCTCTATGATTAGTTTGTAGATTAAATGAGTTCTCATATTGGTTTCTGTCATATAAATAAACATTAAAAGAGCCAGTCTTTTGAACAGCTCACTGAAGGGAATGGATCCAAAAGATTCGGATCCCATTAAAGGGATATGCCACCCCCAGGTCAAACTTGGGCATCTCCCCACAGTCCAGAGACTAAAATAAGTGGTGGAAAGCGTTTTCCTGGTCACCCAGCCATTGTCCGAGTCTGTCAGCACTGACCGCCGTGGTATCTGCAGCTCCTCCGCGTTAGACTGGAGTCTAACGTTGCCAGAGAAAGATTTCGGCCAAAAGGAATTAATTTGCTCGATGCGTTTCCCAATTACTTTCTGTGTAGTGCGCATTCATATTGAGTGCAAATAAATGTGCAAATCAACACGGAGAGCTTGACTTGGTCATTTTGGGTGGGAACTATTTTTCAGTGCGGAAAAACACAGCCGAAGCACACACCACGCTGACAGGGGAATCCCTGTTACGCACCAGGAAGGCAGTTCCCCTGTTACACAGCGTGGTGTGTGCTTCGGCTGTGTTTTTCCGCACTGAAAAATAGTTCCCACCCAAAATGAATGCGCACTACACAGAAAGTAATTGGAAAAAGCATCGAGCAAATTAATTCCTTTTGGCCGAAATCTTTCTCTGGCGACGTTAGACTCCAGTCTAACGCGGAGTAGCTGCAGATACCGCGGCGGTCAGTGCTGACAGACCTGGACAATGGCTGGGTCACCAGAAAAACGCTTTCCACCACTTATTTTAGTCTCTGGACTGTGGGGAGATGCCCAAGTTTGACCTGGGGGTGGCATATCCCATTAAGGAGCCGAAAGTCCCATCATTAGTCTATTAGTCTATTGTTTCACAAATGAACATACTTATAGTACCAGTGATGATAATATGAACATATAAGCAATATTTCTTATTTTATTGCCTTGTGCCTTGCCTTTTTATTGCCTTGCCTTTATTGCCTACCACTTTTATAAATTAAAAGTGGTACACAATATCAAGTTTTTTCCCTCTGACCAGACAATTCAAGCCTTGAGCTGTGGGAGATGAATGCCCTTATACTCCTGTGTGTTGCAGGTAGATAAATTGAAGGTGCACTGTGTAAACCACCAGCTTGTCTTTGTGAAGGTAGCGCTTTACTAAAAGTTCTCCACAATATGACATTAAAAGTATCTATGTATCTATTTAACCATATTACGAAAAAGTGCCTTGAAAAACCTGCATTCTTACTGTGAGCGGGCCCACCTCCCCACAGATATGACCTGTAACTTGCCCTAGTGTTATCACCTGTTTGTGTCCATGGAGATAGGAAACTCTAATGGCATACTGTGGAACATTCAAGGAAAATGATAACATCTCCATGCAGACAAGCAAATAAGTAAATTAAATACAGCTCTGGAAAAAAAAAAAAAAAGATTACCACAAAATTATCAGTTTTTTTTTAGATTTTACTACTTATAGGTATTTGTTTGGGCAAAAGGAACATTTTTGTTTGAGTCTATAAACTACTGACAACATTTCCCCCAAATTCCAAATAAAAATATTATCGTTTAGAGCATTTATTTGCAGAAAATGACAAATGGTCAAAATAACAAAAAAGATACATGTTTTCACCTCAAACAATGCAAAGAAACAAGATCAAATTTATTTTAAAACAACATAATACTAATGTTTACACTTAAGAGTTCAGAAATCTATATTTGGTGCAATAACCCTTATTTTTAATCTCAGCTTTCATGCGTCTTGGCATGCTCTCCACAAGTCTTTCACATTGTTCTTGGGTGACGCGTGAAAAGTCCCTCAGTCGTCCAGGTAGAATCCATGATAAAAGGAGAAGTTCAATTTGTCAACTGGACAAAGTTTGCTTGGTTGAAAACGTTTCGCCGCTCATCCGAGAGGCTTCGTCAGCTCTGGTCCTTGTGCTGGTTAGACACTGCTTATATCTAGCTGCCGGGAGGCGCTCCCTACACTGAAAAAACTCTGAAAACGACCCCCACTAATCTGTCTCTTTGTTTTTCAAATTACTCTGGCGACTAGTTTCGCCTCGTTAGACGTTGAATAGGGAGGCGAGTTTTTTCAGTGTAGGGAGCGCCTCCCGGCAGCTAGATATAAGCAGTGTCTAACCAGCACAAGAACCAGAGCTGACGAAGCCTCTCGGATGAGCAGCGAAACGTTTTCAACCAAACAAACTTTGTCCAGTTGACAAATTGAACTTCTTGGGTGACTTTATTCCACTCCTGGTGCAAGAACTGAAGTAGCTCAGCTTTGTGTTTGTGTTGGAATTCAACAGACGCTGGAATGGAATGGCTGTAATACAATACTGTAATATTGTAGAGATGCTGATTTCACAAAAAAATGCAGTGGTCTCTTATTTTTATTTCCAGAGCTGTGGAGTAGCACTCATCTACTAGCCTGAGAAAATTGATTTGTTGATTTGTGTTTTGCATGTTGAAAACCAGCCTGTTTTTGGCAATTAACCCACTTCAACAGTCCCTTCATTCCTGATGCGTTTCAAGTGTAAAGTAAATACAGCCCACTCCATATCTGATAAAAGCTATTGACTCGGAAATGTGTCTCTGTTTGGCGTATTTGATTCTAATTGTCAGATAGATGGAAGCCTAAAGCAGCTGCCAGCCCCACACTCCCAGGAGTGAGAGCGGCCGGTGCCTCCTCCTTCTGTCTCTTCTTCACGCACCACAACATTTAGATGAGGTCGACTCCTGCTTAACTTGTGGGGATAGCAGCACTTCTGAATATAGATGGCTCATTCCCATGAACATTTGGAAGGATTTCAGTGCTGTTGCGCAAGTGGTGATGAAAAATGCATCTGCAGATAAATATATGACTTCCTCCAAAGTTTTTGGTATTAAAATATTTATTTGTTTGTCTTTGTTTGTGTCCCTGTGGGTCAGGTGGGGTGGACCCTTGCTATCTCTCTCTGTTTGTATTATCCATAGTTTTGACTGGGGAAATACTTTGATTTGTTGGAAAAGTAAGTAATATTTTTAAATTGAAAAACTAAAACTTTTCATTAAAGGGCCCATATTCGGCTATTTTCTGATCTGTTATAATGTTGTTTCCTCATCATTAACATACCTGGAGTTGTGTTTTGTTTCATTCAGTGCACGTTTAACAGAGACAAAATGCACACCTTGTGATGTCATGTGGTAATACAGGAAGTGTTCCGCTGTGTTTTTAAACTCTATGCACTATGCATTACACCCCTGAAATTGCCACACTCTACTGTCTTACTGTAAAAGGCAGCTGTTAACTTTAAAACTACCACTTTGTGACATCATTTTGAACTTTGGAGACAGACTAAAGGATTATTCAAACATGTGAATGGAACAATTTCGAGGAGATAACAGCATTCTTACATGACTAAAAGCTCACAGTAGTAAATTGTGCATAATATTTAAATATTTAAACTGAAAAACTAAGACTTTTCATTAAAAGTTCATTCAGTTGTCATGGAATTTCCAATCCTTCATTCTGCCATCTCTGCCCTTAAAATTAGACTTGCAAATACTAGTGCCCCTGGTTTTAGTGGCTACATTTACAAAAACACCAAAAATGTATTATCATTATCTGATTTCTGGAGGTAGATAGATAGATAGACCTTTATTGTCCCCGAGGGGAAATTTGATTCCACAGACACTGTCAACAAAACAAACAAAAACAGATTACTGTAATATAAACACTTACATTTCTTTTTTGATTGGTCACTCCTGTGCAGTTTTTGACAAGAACAATTATCCAAAATGGGAAAACAAATGTGACAATGACAAAAATGAAAGTGGCCGTGCAAATGTATCCTACCCACTGGTCTTAAGCCTCACAAAAGTGACTCAAAACCTGGTGAATAGACTTACTTAGACAAACTTTATTGATCCACAAAGGAAAGTATTTGGACACTGTAGCTCACTCATCTCAATATAATATAATAATAAAGAGTAGAAAAATAGAAATGGTATTAATAAATTCTAAATAAGTAGCAAAAAAGATAGCTAGAGACAAGTGTCAGTTTTGAGATTGCCCTGGAAAAGAGCCAAAAAAAAACAAGTTGAAAGAAGCATTTATTTGTTTTGCTGCTGGTTATAGTCACTTTTTAAATAGTTTAGCTTTCATTGTCGCGCTGTGTTCACTACTGTCCCCAGCCGTGAGTACATGCAGGGTTTGACTGGGTCAAAAAAACGGCCCTGGCATTTTTGGCTTAGATCGGCCCCCTCATAATTAGTGGAGCACAACGGAATAATTTATGTCTGTATTCCCCAAAGCAAAGTATTTTACTATGTATTGTATATGTATTTTATGTCATGGCCTTGGGGAAACCAGGGCGCAACATTTAAAGGAAAAATCCCAGCTCCCAAAAACCACCAGCAGTAACTACACATTCAGTGGTCTATTTAAAATGCATCTTGCCCACAAGGTCAGGAGCACGTTGGTTGGCACCCCAGGTGAAATTCCTGTGGAAACGAAGCGTAAAAAAAAACAACAACAAAACAAACCCTCATCTAATCTAAACAATTCACATAGGTCATCTGTTTTGGCTTCAAAACAGCGAATTTCACCAAAAGGTGAGCGATTTTCATGCCTGTCCATCACCTAAAAGTCCCGGTATTATCCTAACATTACTACTTGCTTACCTGCTGTGCCTGTGCTACACTTCCCTGGTCACTCTGTCCCTCGGGTTCCCTTGGGTTCCCTTGGGTTCCCTCGGGTTCCCTTGGGTTCCCTCGGGTTCCCTCGGGTTCCCTCGGGTTCCCTCTGGCTCCCTATCCACAGTCTCTGGCTGCTTCTCTCCTTCTCCACCTTCAACCTGGGCTGCAGAGGACGTGGAGGCTCCACCAGCCCCTCCAGATGTCTGTAATTTCAGGACATTTTGCAGTGTCTATAGAGAGATTTCTTTTAATCTTTTAGCCTACAACTTCTCCACACCCCCTTTCTGCCGCTTCTCCATGTTTCCACGCTCAACAAGAAAGGGGTATGACCGCTCTCTTTAAGCGTCTATATCCTGATTGGTTTAGTCCACTGTCTATATTGAAGATGAACCAATCGGCCCACGGCGAAAATGCCTGGTATGCCCGATTACCAGTCCAGGCTTGACCACATGTACAACTCTGTTGATAAGATTACACATGTTCTGAGGAGACAGATTAAGCCTCCATGTGTGCCAGTATGCATCTAGAATGTAGAGCATAAATGGGCCTTAAGAAATGTTGACGCTACATGACGAAGCCTCTTGGATGAGCGGCGAAACGTTTTCAACCAAACAAACTTTGTCCAGTTGACAAATTGAACTTCTCCTTTTATCATGGATTCTACCTGGACGACTGAGGGACTTTTCACGCTACATAAAAAACATAAAAGCCATGAAAAGACCAAAACTGGTGCAGTTGTAGCAATCTTTCCAACATTCTGGTTACTGTGGCTACGTTTGATAATCCAGACATTTTTTTTTCATGTTCTACTTTTATCTATAATGTCTGCACAATCAAATGTTTTTGGAGTATTTTTTGGTAAAAGCTTTAGCGGTGCTTTACATGAGCGTCGCCGGGTGGCCTGACAGGTCACTGGTGGTGTGTCACAGGACTGCATTGTGTTGCTGACAGCAGGAGCAGAGTGCAGCAGACAGGCGGGATTTGTGCAAACTTCACCTATGCTTTCAGAATATGGGAGAATGTCAAGAAGAGGAGAAAGTGGCAGGTCCACATACTGAGAATGAAAAAGCAGCATAAATAATGGAAAGCTTTGTGACAAAATCTAATTATTTTGAGAGAGTTTATATTTGTCTGCATTAAAATACGTGATATTCAGGTACTGCAGAATGATGTCATAATAGTTAGGATTTTTACCTGATATCAAGAAGGCACCTAAGTTTGGAGTTGTAACATCACATTCCAATATGACAACACATTCTAATCAGAGGCGCTGTCGCTGTCGGATATTCGAAAATGACACTGGCCAGGAGAGCTTAAAATTCCAGCCAGTCGTGTGGATTTATTGACATTCAACTATAACTTAATGAAAATGATGCTGACAGTCAATAACATGTGCACTAGTGAGCACCATGGGAAGCCGTTATTAAACTACTGGCTCCTAAGTCCAGAGAAACAAAGCATGATGTGGCATTACACATCACATTCTGATATATCACATTAAAAAAAATAATAACACATTAAGAAATTACATCGCATTGACATTACACTAGACTTTTGTGCCACTCACGTAGGCCTGGAGAGCTTAAAATTCCAGCCAAGTAATCATTAGACTACTGGCTCCTAAGCCCAGAGAAATGAAGCATGAGATGGCATCATATTATATCACATAAAAAAATGATATCACATTATGAATATACGTCACAATACAATATGATGTGAGGTTCCATTATAATCAATCAAACATTATTTATAAAGCGCTTTTCATACAAAAATGTAACACAAAGCGCCTTACATTGATTAAGGATTAGAACTTTTATTGATCTCACACAGGAGAAATCGTTTTCTGCATTTGACCCGGGGACCATCCCAATAATTTTGTTGTTTATTCTTGGTCAGGACCCAAACTGGAGGATTTTACCTATGGTGCATGTTTTGGGTTGGTGGGGGAAACCGGAGTGCCTGGAGGAAACCCACCCAGACACGGGGAGAACATGCAAACTCCACAGAAAGGCCCAGGCGACCCGAACCTTCTTGCTGTGAAGCATAAGTGCTAGCCACTCAGCCACCGTGCCGCCAACAGAAAAAAAAGCAAAAAACCCAAACAAACGAAAGAACAAAAAAAAAACCAATTGACATCACATTCTGAAATTGCATCACATTGTGATATGACATGATAACACATTACAGTGTGGCAAAACATTCTGAAATAATGGCACATTCTAATATGACATTGCATTCTGATATTATATCACATTCTCATAACATCACAATTATTTTGTTGTTTGTGGGGAAAATTAAATAGAGCAGTGAGACCACTGTGCAATACCTGGAACCCATCTTCAGATCTTGAGCAAGGCTTGGTCAGGACTCCCTGTATGTTGAAAGTTTCTCCTTGTTCTTTGCCTCTGTTTGTGACACTCCTTAAAGAATGTACATGTACCATTTGTGGTAAGGTTCTCAGGCTCTTCAAACAGGTCAGGCTGTGACGAGAGGCTGCAGATTTTAGAATACAACATTTGGAGTCTGCTTTGAGTTTCTTCAGCAGCAGCTCCAGAGATAACAGGCTGGGGAGATAAGAAAATAAGATGATTTTTTTTTTTTTAACTATAGCTTCTCTGTGCCATTTAATGCACTATAGCCTGTGGTATTTTCAGCAGAGATGTCTCTTTGCAGTAAGAAAGTAATGTGCACTTCAGTGTTAAAATGCCTGGTACTGAGAGAGCTTTTCTGTTTGTTATGTCCATCAGACGCTACAGTAACAGCACATAATGGGACTTGTACAATTTACAATATGATTACAGTGTTCATTTTGACTAGATTTTATTTTACGTCATAACCATTTGTCATAAACTTAGGTATTGAGTTTATGGTCTGTTTGAGGCTCTGTCTTTGTCTTTTTTATTATTTATATTGACAAACATATCTGTCATTGTGGTCATAGCTTTGGTGATCACGTACTACATTTTATGTTGATTTTGTTCGCAAGAATATGACATTTGAGGAAACTATGGTTACGGCAAATGGGATTTAGTTCTTAATGGAAGAAATTGTAGTACTTGCGTCCATTCAAATTGAGATTTGATTTGATTGTGATTAATGGAACAGATGCAAGAGCTAAGGGCTAATATAAAAGTGTTTTTCCCCCTGTTTTTTTCCCCTCTCCTTTTATATCTCCAAATAAGTCATAGTCATAGTCATAGTTTACATTATTGTCGAAAAACAATCATGTACATGTACATAGAGTGAATTCGAAATTTCGTTTCCCCACTAACCAGGCAGGACAGTGATAGAGTGGGTAGGGGAGGGGCCGCTGCGCATGCGCGCGCCGCCGACTGGGAGATGCAGAGTAGAAAAGATGCGATACACTCAGTGACAATTTTACAACATGTAATGAGAGAAAAACAATTGGAGATATAACATACGGTGATCTTCTTCTTTGGCAACATAAGGAAGGGTGTGGGGGGATCAGATTGGAAATCAATTAAATTGATTGAACCGAGAGCAGAGATCAGACCTTTCTAAAAGACAGGGAACATTTTACTCAATCATGTCAGTATGAGTGGATAGTCCAATAGTATATGCTATGTTTATGTCCATGATAATGTAACACCTGCTTGGATACTGTATGAGATTCACAATTGGTTACTTTTAAGGAATGGAGGAAAAATCAAAAGAATGGTTCAGACTCTAGGAGGAAGGTGAATGCATGTTAAATGAAACTCAAAACAAGGAGATGTGGTGCTACCCATGTACCAAGTGTTATTGAATGAATATATATACAATATTTACAGAAACAAGTGCACTTGTAAGTAATAGCAATTTTTGATGAAACCACAGTAGAAGTTCATTAGTAGAAGTTTGATAAATCCCAGGCACAGTAAGAGTTCGTAATGCTCGTTTCCACTGAGCGCTAGAGTTGTTTGGTTTGTAGATAGTTGAGGTTTAAATGTCCATTTTGTTAATCTGTATAAGCGATATCCGGAAATGATAAGTGTCCATTGTCCATCGTCTCATAAAGAGACCGAGCCAGAGCGCGTTGGGGGTGGTGGAGTGAGCGAAACGAGTTACAAAAGGCTACAGAGCCTCCTACCGCACACTGAAGTGTAGGCTGATCCAGGTCAAACAGGTCTTAAGTTGGGCTGCTGGCCCTTTGATTAGTAGCAGCAGGACAACCCAACAGCAGTCCAAAAACCTGGCCTGTGCAAGAACATGCATGTATAAATAATCTGTGTACACAATAGATGCCTAATAAATAAATAAATAGCAATGAGTAATATAAATTGTAAGCAAATTGAATGTACATTATTAATAGAAAAATAATTCTGCAGCACCATTTCTCTAACAATAAAGTGCATAGTACTTAATCACAATTGCATATCATTATCATTAGAGGCAAATAATCATGATTAAAAGGTCACATTAGCACAAAAGACATGTCAATAAAGTGTAAAGTTACTGCTTAAACCACACAGCAGAACTTTAGCATTATGCACCTTCAAATACAATTCAGTTGAGTGATTCATGAAATAAATCGGTGCTTATAATCACTTCTAAACATAGTAGATGCTAAACCAATGCTAGCACCGGCTAGCGCTAGCGCCGGTTAGCATTAGCATCAACACAACACTCACCGATTCCTAAGTTTCTTTCACACATGGATCAGTCAGTGTCTCACTTGCAGCGGAGGCATCTACAAGGTTAGGGAGCACAACGCTTAAAAATCGGATAATTTAGTTGAATAAGCGATTTAATGAGTAAAATGGGTTACCTGCAGCTTGCTCACCGTCCTACTAGCCACGCACCTAACAGCCGAGTGAGTGTCTAGTCTATATTGCGAACGGAGGAGGCAGAAAATCTCGGGACCTAACTCAAATCCCGCGAGACTTCAAAGGATATTAAAATGACAGCGGCAGCTCAAAGGTAGAGAGGGAGAACCCATAGATTACTTATTTATTAATTTATTTATTATATATATTAATGCACAACTATTTTGTAATATTAAAATATAGACCTGGGTTACAATAACAAACCACATCTGTGGCCTTGGGAGTGTTCATGCAGGGAGACAAAGTCAAAACAAAGATAAGCCGTTGGAGCCACACAGATTTTCACAGGGAGACATAATTTATCCAAAGGGATTAATTTAGCATGATGAAATACATTTTTAGAGACCCAGGTGCACAATTTAGATTGAGCTTGGGTTTTGCCAGACCCCCATCTTCATATCGCCATGAAGATTCATGAGAGATCTCATTAGTTCCTCTTGGCGCACAGACTGCGCTGCGTTGGCTTTACACAGTTCTGTAACCATGCCCGTGATGATATCCAAACGTCGAGATGTTTCCTTCGGTTGAAACCCTTCCAAAAGGTCCTCAACCTGTACCAACCTGTAATCCTTTCACGAGATCTCCCACGGCTTCACAGTGGCTCGAAATTGCTGCAGACAGCTTGGGGGACTCTTTACTTGCTGCCAGCTTACAAATTTTGCGATAGATCATGGACAATCCCAGGCCAATTAACAGATGTCCAGCTATCAGAAATCCGAATAAGTAAATATCCTCCACATCCTCTAGATACAATGGTGCCAAACATACGACTTGCCACGCACGATACGAGTCCCTCGCATATCCAGCAGCAAAAGTACCATCCGGACACGCCGCATCTCCCGGAGCAGCACTCCTCCGTGAAAAAAGAGTATCAGTCGTGTTGAAGGGCCAGCTGATCACATCTATATTTTTAGGAATTTGGAAAATCTGCTCCAAAAAGCGAGAAAATGATGAAAAACAAGAGAGGCACGCAGACAACGGAGCAATAGATAAGGAAGAGGAAAGAGAAAACACGTCCGCTCTCTCTCACGGTCAGAACAGAATAAAAGAGGCAAATAAAAGAGGCAACCAGTCAGGATCAGCTGGTGACTGCTTGGTTGGTTACTGTATTATTTTTTCCTTTATACTAATAACTACCTTAACTTTTTTCTCTTCTCTGCTGGTCGATTTCATGTCTGTAACAAAAAAAAAAAAGACTTGGATGAATAAAACTAATTCTGAGGACGGTAGTACTTATAACTCTTTAGACTAACCTACAAACTCCAAACAGAGATCTACACATTTTGACTACATCTTTATACCCACACTGTTTGGAAATATACTGTATTTCTTCTTTTTGATCATCATTTTTTGTTGAGTTAGCCCAGTGGGTGGGCCGCTCTTAAGATTGTCTTTTCATGCCAGTTGAATGTAGTGTATAAAGGAAATCTAACAATAGAAGTCTGTCACACCACACTAAAGATGTAAAAAGAATATATCAGTTTATAGAATATATAAACTATATTTTCACTCAACAACAAAACAAGGATTATCCTTCAAGGGCAGATTTAGAAGCATTATATAAATTTGTTTTTCCCAGTGTCTATGACAGGTTTTCATGTTTGTCTATGTTTTTTTTTATTATTATTATTATCCTTTATTTATCCCTGTAGGAAAATTATTCTCTGCATCTTGAAATCACCCATCCTTCCGGAGCAGTGGGCGCCCGGGGACTCATTTCCATGATCTTATTCCTAGTCTTGGTCAGGACCTCAGCTGGAGGATTTTTTTTTAACCTATGGAGCACGTTTTTGTGTGTTTGGTGAGATAGTAACTGTGGTAAATATGTATCTTAGTTTAACATCAGTCAAAAGTCTATACAAAATAAGTTAAAAAGAAAAGTACAAAAAAACAGGAAGTAGTGATGGAATACTTTTATATGTCATCAACGTGGCAAATTCTAGCGAAAATTCAGCCAAAACAGATCCAACACTGTTTTAACAAAATCGAGGTTTTGTCATTTTGTGTTAGTCTAATTATAAACGTAATAATATAAAATAACAACCACAATAACAATAATAATATAATAATTGTTTTGTAATATTTTAAGAGCATTATGTTAACTATGTTTTAGTGACATTAGTAGTCTAACCTGTCATCCAGTCACATAAGCTTTACCTAAAGGTCCCATAATGCATTATTTTCTGATCTATGTCATAATGTTGCTTCCTCATCACAAACAGACCTGGCGTTGTGTTTTGTTTCATTCGCACATGTTTAACACACAAACCCTTTATATTTAGGCTGAGTTCTTCTGTGTTCCACCTTGCGATGTCATGTTGTAATACAGGAAGTGCTCCACTGTGTTTTTAAACGCAATACACCTTCACTAGAATCATTTGGATAATTTCAGCCCTGCCATTGCCGTTTTATACACTGCATTTTTTTTCCTGAAATCAGCATCTCTACATGTATTACAGCCATTCCATTCCAGCGTCTGTTGAATTCCAACACAAACACAAAGCTGAGCTACTTCAGTTCTTGCACCAGGAGTGGAATAAAGTCACCCAAGAACAATGTGAAAGACTTGTGGAGAGCATGCCAAGACACATGAAAGCTGTGATTAAAAATAAGGGTTATTGCACCAAATATTGATTTCTGAACTCTTCATAAGTGTAAACATTAGTATTATGTTGTTTTAAAATTAATTTGATCTTGTTTCTTTGCATTGTTTGACGTCTGAAAACATGTATCTTTTTGGTTATTTTGACCATTTGTCATTTTCTGCAAATAAATGCTCTAAACAATAATATTTTATTTGGAATTTGGGGGAAATGTTGTCAGTAGTTTATAGACTCAAACAAAAATGTTCCTTTTGCCCAAACACCTACCTATAAGTAGTAAAATCTGAAAAACTGATCATTTTTGCAGTGGTCTCTTATTTTGTTCCAGAGCTGTATGTGTGAATGAAACAAAACTTCGTGCGTGTTTCTGATGAAGTAACCCAACATGGCGCTCACCATTTTGTAGGACCTTTAAACCCATTTATATAAGCCGGTATTTTATCTATCCAAAATTTCCTCTTTTAATATCCTGTGGCCGTAAATCACGTTCATGTTATCTCATTCTTTAAGCTGCATCTGAAGTTAAGTAAAGCTTCTTCATTCTTCTTCATTTAGAACATGCTTCCAAAACACTTCTCTACATAATAAACAAGCGCTTTGATCCGTCCTTTGCCTGCGCCCCAGGGTCAGCAGGTGCATGACCTCTCTGTGACCTCTGTGTGACCTCTACCTCCAAATTAGTTCTGAGTTTCTTTGAAGTTATATTGCAGGTGCTGCATGTTTGTGTTTTGGATTTTACTTATAGCAAAAAGGTCTTTACAAATCATTTTCGTGCCCCTGATATATGAATGCTTTAAGAACAAGTCCAAAACACAAAATTAAACCAATAAATCAACCAATATGTGTTAACCTTTTTGTAGAAATTTGTAGAAAACTGGCACTGTGCAACAATCAATTTTTAGTAAAACTTGAAAGATATATTTGCTTTTTAATTTGACAGTTTTTAGGCTAGCATCTGCCACATTTTCCATCCATCACATTTTCGAGGTTATCACTTAGAATGATCCACAGTATGGCAATATCTCCAAGACAGGCAGGCGACGCCAGATCTGTGGAAAGGTGAGCCCATGCGTGTTTTTCAATATAATTAAATGAATGCAAGATAGAAGACGTTTAATGCCATACTGTGCATAATAATGTCGTAATGTTTACGCGTCACAAATATCACTGAAGTTGTGTTTTGTTTCATTTACACGTTTAACACACAAACGCTGCGTACTTAGGCTGTGTTATTCTCTCAAACAGAAAACACTGTCCCACCTTGTGTTGTCATGTGCTAAGTGCTCCACAACTCCACACACCTTCAGTAGAATCATTTGGATAATTTCAGCCTTGGAGTTGACAATCTACACTGAACTAAAGGTAAAAGGAGCTGTTAACTTGAAAACTATCACTTTATAACATAAGGTGGAACGGAGCATTTCAAAGTTCAAAGTCAGCTTTATTGTCAAAAACCACATGTACAGGTTGTACACACAGGATTTGAAATAGCAGTGCTCCCTAGGCCCACAGTGAATATAAAACATCTGATAAACAAGACAATAAACACCATGACTAAAACATCACATATACCTGTAGCAAAAGTACAGTAAACTTTTATATAATATAAAATAATATAAAAAACAGGTAAAACACAATGTGTAGCGTAATAAAACTCAAATGGTGTCATTTAAGCAGCACTGTCAGTGTCATTTAAGTGTAAATTAAGCAGCAGATTCAGTGTCATTTAAGTGCCATTTAAGCAGCAGTGTCATTTAAATGGCATTTAAGCAGCAGCGTCAATGTAATTTAAGTGTCATTTAAGCAGCATTGTCAGTGTAATTTAAGCAGCATTGTCTGTGTCATGTAAGTGACATTCAAGCAGTGGTGTCAATGTCATTGAAGTGACATTTAAGCAGCATTGTCAGTGTCATTTAAGTGACATTTAAGCAGCATTGTCAATGTAATTTAAGTGTCATTTAAGCAGCATTGTCTGTGTCATGTAAGTGGCATTCAAGCAGTGTTGTCAATGTCATTGAAGTGACATTTAAGCAGCATTGTCAGTGTCATTTAAGTGACATTTAAGCAGCATTGTCAATGTAATTTAAGTGTCATTTAAGCAGCATTATCAGTGTCATTATCAGTGAAATTTAAGCAGCAGTGTCAATGTGATTTAGGTGTCATTTAAGTGACATTTAAGCAGGAGTGTCAGTGTCATTTAAGTGTAATTTAAGCAGCAGTGTCAGTGTCATTTAAGTGACATTTTGAGCGTTGGAGATGAAGACAGACCAATAATAAAGGATCACTCAAACATGTGAATGAAACAAAACACAGGTATGTTTTTGATGAGGCAACAATATTCTAACAACTTAAAGCGCAGGTGAATCAATTTTGTGTAATATTGGACCTTTAATAGAGACGGGCAGGTCCCATTAGAAAAGTCCCACAGTAGACCTTTAATCTGATCTAATTTACACAGATTGGCTAATAGCAGGACTGACAGGGTACATCCAGCAGAATAAGAGCAAACAGCAGATGCTATTAGCCGGAACAGTAAGACACCCAAAAGCTGCTTGACGTGGAAAAAACAGGGACATGAGGACAGCGGAGGATTAAAGAAGCCGGTCGATAAGATGGGGAGCTCTCCTCGAATGCACAGTCTGAGAACAAAGAGCCAGCAGAGACGGGGAAGTTAAAAGCAAAATGACAAAATGGGCTCAAGCTGAGGAGACATGCTGGAGATGATGAGACAACAGGGCACATGTCAGACACAGGAAGTCTTTGGTGTTTTCAGAAGGGTCCTTGTAATGAATGGTACAGTTCAAAGTTCCTTCTTCTATGATCTGTCTTCAGGAGTACAAAGACTGATGGAAAAGTGGGATTTCTCAACCCAATACCAGTTACTTTAATCTGAAAGTAGGCATGTGTTGTTGTGTACAAAAATGCTGAATGTTGTTTTCTCATATTGGTCTTTTACTATTGCCTGGGATTCAGAATACACACATCTTATGCTATGCTATCTGAGTCTGGTTGCTGGTGAATCTCCCTGTTTTCAAATGGCCATGACTGACAGGTGAATTAGCCAATCAGAGACACACATGGGCGGATTTCTGCAGAATCAATGAGCGGAACAAGCAACTTTGTTAATCTGAAGTGATATAAATTTGATTTTATTTATAGATGATTTATAGATTACCAATGAGCTCCTTTGTTTCACATGTGTCACTGCGTCACACAGGCAAAATGGAGGATGTGGAGATATACAGCAGGATATTTAGAAAGCTATGCCTTTATTAGTCCCACAGTGGGGAAATTCCATTTCTGCATTTAACCCATCCTGTTATTAGGAGCAGTGAGCAGCACATTACTGCGCCCGGGGACCATCTCCATGATCTTCTTGCTTCGGCTTGGTCAGGACCTAAGCTGGAGGATTTACCTATGGTGCATGTTTTGGGTTGATGGGGGAAACCGGAGTGCCCGGAGGAAACCCACCCAGACACGGGGAGAACATGCAAACTCCACACAGAAAGGCCCAGGCGACCTGGGGATCGAACCCAGACCATGCATGCAAACTCCACACAGAACACACACAGAAAGGTCTGGGCGACCCGGGGATCGAACCCGGAACCTTCTTGCTGTGAAGCATGAGCGCTAACCACTCAGCCACCGTGCCGCCAACACAGTATTAAAAAATAGTGCAAAAAAATTATTGCAAAAAAAGTCCAAGCTGGTACTATATAATAAAGAGAAAGAGATATCAGGGAACTTTTACTATTAATTTTCTCACAAAAATAATACTGGCCAACTTTTGTCCTCTTTTGGGTTAGTCTTTATTTACTACACTATACTATAGAAAATGTAGTGTCCCTTTAAATCAGGTTTAGTCCTACAATAGTCCTGTTTAGACCTGTTTTAGATTTGGTACATGTAAGGTTGAAAAATAGGTGAAAAGCTTAAGAACAACTAAGGGCGAAACGACCAGCCAGTTTTCCTTTTTATCTAATTAAATAACTTCCAAAGCCGCTCTGAGCGCTTCACTATATATTCATTCACTCCTTGATAGTAGCGAGCTCTTGTAGTCAGAGCTACATCTACCTAGGGGTAGAATGCCAATCTGTGCACCACATTTATACTTGGAAAGGTGGATAAAGTGTCTAGCCCAAAGACAGGTCTGAGTTTTAAACGCTATATTGCCCTGTGCCTTAATTGAGTAAGAACTAACTGATGAGATAGAAATGTAACAATCACAACTGAACCTGTGCCTCCAGTGGCTAAACCTGCAGTTCACTAGCTAGGACCACGCCATCAACATAATGCAGTGAAGATGTTTATTATTGAATGATAGTGGATGTCTCGGTGAATAGGTGGTGATGGCTGGGTTGAGACAGTGGGTGGGGGCTCCGTCTCAATCTTCGATTGGCCCAGCGGAACGGGACCCCCCCCTTTAGGAGATGTCTTGTGGCTGAAAGACAAACGAGATAGGGGTGGGAGGGAGGGGTCGAGATAACCGAGACGAACTGGAATGAAGGGATGAGTGGCTATAAATGGCTCCGGGAAATTAGAGGTGTGGTTATGGTGAACTGTGATTCGCTGGTGAGGAGGAGAAGGTGGTTGAGGCGTGGTCCTGCCCCTGAATTTCAGTTAATCACATTAACTCCATTTCACTAGCTAGGACCACGCCATCAACATAATGCAGTGAAGATGTTTATTATTGAATGATAGTGGATGTCTCGGTGAATAGGTGGTGATGGCTGGGTTGAGACAGTGGGTGGGGGCTCCGTCTCAATCTTCGATTGGCCCAGCGGAACGGGACCCCCAAAAGTTTTTTGAAAGAGCATAAAAGTGGAATGGGTCTGGAGGAGATCGTTGAGGTCGTGATGATCGTACACGAGGTAGGTGCTGGAGACCCGACAACCAAGGGTTCGAATTTTTCCGGTCGGGTACATCTGCCCTGGCCGTGGACATAGTGGCGCCAATGCGAAATAAATGAATGGAGAATGGATGGGGTGTTATGCCAGAAGAGGTCCGTGAAAGGCGAGAGGTTGCCGGAGCGCAGAGTGAGAGTGCAACGGTAGAGAAGGTCCGAAATAAGTGGTAGGCGTTTCGGAGGAAGGCGAGGTTCAGTTTTTTGCAGTTCTTTAATCAGGCACGGGAACATGAAGATGAGACTGTCAGTCTTCACCAGAAATCAGCTTGTATATGAGATTTATCCCTGAGAGGTAAGCCTGGACCTACTCCCGCGGGAGGATTCATGGGGGCCGGTGCATAGTGTTCTGGGCAGCAGATTCGCTGTCCCCGTGATCCGGAAAAGCAGAAGATGGATGGATGGATGGCAAGCCTGGACGGTGGAGACGCAGACATTCCTGGAGTGGCGTGAGAGGGTGCTGAAATTGCAGATGATGGTGACGTCAGATGAGCAGAGGGGAAGCTGATGAAGGTGGTGTTGACTGATTTATTATTGTTAGAATGAATGGGAATGCCTGGATTAATCAGACCCCCCAAAAAATGGTGGAAAAGTAGGACGAAGTTCCGATGAAGCTGAAGGCTAATTGTGCGATTCGAGGGCTCTGGAAGCAATGCAGAATCCGACTACTGCCGAAGATTCGGATTGAACACTGGAGAAACTGGAGCTGCGTCGTGAAGGTGCCGTATGGCGAATGAGTCAGGAGTGATGTAGAGAAACCGTGACGTGGAGGGTCTTCTCCCCTGACTGAGGAGTTGGACCTTTGCTGGAGTGGAGTCACTCGCGCCAGCGCAGATGGTTGACGGATGTGACCATGATAATGCTGATGTGCGTCCTTCAGCATGGGTTCGGATGGCAAGCATAGGAGCCTGTAGGTGAAGAAAGCCACGCTCGAATGTTGAGGGTTGGATAGGTGAGGGATGAGGGTCGGAGGGATGGGGGGTCGGAGTGATGGGGGTCGGAGTGATGAGGGTCGGGGGATGAGGGTCGGGGGATGAGGGTCGGAGGGATAAGGGTTGGAGGGATAAGGGTCGGGGGGTCGGGGACCTGTCGGGAGCGAGACCTGACGGGAGGAAGATCTCCTATCGTGAGTCGACCCGTCGTGGGTCGGGAGGGAGACCCGTCATGGGTCAGGAGAGCGAGGCAGAGAAAGACCCGTTGTGGGTCGGGAGGGAGGAACACCCGTCATGGGTCAGGAGAGCGAGGCAGAGAAAGACCCGTTGTGGGTCGGAAAGGAGTGAGACCCGTTGTGGGTCAGGAGAGAGGGAGACCCGTCATGGGTTGGGAGGGAGGGAGACCCGTCGTGGGTCATGAGAGAGAGAGAGGCGGAGAAAGACCCGTCGTGGGTCGAGAGACCCATCGTGGGTCGAGAGAGAGACCCGTTGTGGGTCGGGAGACCCGACGTGAGCTGGGCGAGCTGTCGTGAGAGCCAGGCGAGCTGTCATGCGGTCGTGAGAGCCGGGTGAGTCGTCGTGAGACCCAGGCGTATTGTCATGCCGTCGACCTGACGGGAGGAAGACCTGTTGTGGGTCAGGAGAGAGGTGGAGAGAAGAAGACCTGTCGTGGGTCGGGAGAGAGGCAGAGAAAGACCCGTCGTGGGTTGGGAGGAAGGGAGACCCGTCATGGGTCAGGAGAGAGGGAGACCCGTCGTGGGTCAGGAGAGAGGCAGAGAAAGACCCGTTGTGGATTGGGAGGGAGGGAGGCCTGACGGGAGGAAGATCTGCTGGGAGGAAAGGAAGCTATGCCTTTATTAGTCCCAC
Organism: Paratrypauchen microcephalus; assembly: GCA_036785185.1. Lineage (NCBI taxonomy): Eukaryota > Metazoa > Chordata > Actinopteri > Gobiiformes > Gobiidae > Paratrypauchen > Paratrypauchen microcephalus. The sequence goes on from JAVJIX010000011.1 coordinate 9,985,835, forward strand.
AGTGGGGAAATTCCAGTTCTGCATTTAACCCATCCTGTTATTAGGAGCAGTGGGCAGCACATTACTGCGCCCAGGGACCATCTCCATGATCTTCTTGCTTCGGCTTGGTCAGGACCTAAGCTGGAGGATTTACTCATGATGCATGTTTTGGGTTGATGGGGGAAACCGGAGTGCCCGGAGGAAACCCACCCAGACACGGGGAGAACATGCAAACTCCACACAGAAAGGCCCAGGCGACCCGGGGATCGGACCCAGACCATGCACGCAAACTCCACACAGAACACACACCTGAAGACCTGTTGTGGGTCAGGACAGATGTGGAGGAGAAGACCCGTTGTGGGTCGGAAGACTCGACGTGAGAGCCAGGTGAGCCGTCGTGAGAGCTTGTCATGAGGCCAAGCGAGCAGTCGTGAGCCGTCGTGAGAGCCGTCCTGAGAGCCGTCCTGAGAGCCAAGTGAGCAGTCGTGAGAGCCGTAGTGAGAGCCAGGCGAGCCGTCGTGAGAGCCGTCAAGAGAGCCGTCAAGAGAGCCAGGCGAGCCATCATGCGAGCCATCGTGAGAGCCATCGAGAGAGCCATCGAGAGAGCCAAGCGAGCCATCGTGAGAGCCAGGAGAGCTGTCGTGCCGTCGTGAGAGCCAGGCGAGTTGTCGAGCCGTCGTGAGAGCCAGGCGAGTTGTCGAGCCGTCGTGAGAGCCAGGCGAGTTGTCGAGCCGTCGTGAGAGCCAGGCGAGCTGTCGAGCCGTCGTGGGAGCCAGGCGAGCTGTCGAGCCGTCGTGGGAGCCAGGCAAGCCGTCGTGAGACCCAGACGAGCTGTCATGCGGTCGTGAGAGCTGGGTGAGCTGGCGGTCATCATGCTGTCATGAGAGCCGGTGAAACGTTGTGACAATCGGCCAGTCATCAGTCGGCTTGGAACCTGTGGAAAAGCTAAGGACCTGAGGGTGGAGGTGCATATTGGGGATGTTCACAGGGCAGGTACGGGTTGAATGCTGGACAGATGAGCGCGGTCGAATTTGGAGACCGTAATAGTAGTCGCGACATGAGAGCTGAGCATGATGAAAGAATGCAATGATGTAGCATGAGCAGGAGAAGATGAGGATTAGATGGCGAGAGCATCGCTGAGGATGCGTATAGGATAGAATGGTGAAGTCATGAGCTGACATCGATGGTAGGATCCTCGATCGGGAAAGAGGTGGTGAGCCGAGATGGTGTAGCTCAGGTGAGGGCGGAACTGGGAGGAGCTGAATAGTGTGACACGTGGTTATGATGGCTTAAGCTAGCTTGTAATGGATGACGTGAGCTGCCCGAGCTATAATAGCGTGAAACAGCAAGGGCCGGAATATGAATTGATGGCGAGCGGGTGTAAAGACAGCTAGCGTACGTCAAAATTGCGTGAGCAGCACGAGCTGAAATTGAGTGAGTGACATGAGTCGATGGGTGCTGAATATTGGAATAGCAGAGAAACGATGTAGAGACTGCTTAGCTAGCATGTGATGGAATGGTGTGAGCTAGCATGAGTTGCATGAGTTAGAATGGTCGGATGCGAGTCGGTAGGAGAGGTTGAATACGAGATGACAGTGTGCCAGTGCAGAGAGGAGTTAAGCGAACAAAAACATTCGTACGACGTTTCGGAGTGTGAACGAAAATAGTGTGAATGGGCGTGGTGACTTGTGCACTGCAACAACAGAAAAAACATTTGGGTGTTGGGGAAAGGGGTGGGGGGGGTGGGGGGGAAAGTGATAGAGCAGAAGACGGGAAATGGATTAGAGGCCCTGCCTAATGTGGGTAGGGCACGAGAGCCATCTAGCTCATGATGACTGAAATGAGAGAAATGAGAGATGGGGAGAAGATGCATGTGCATGGGGAATTGTGCAGCCTGCGAGATGGGGACAAGAATGAGACACGAAGGGTGCAGGCACAGGGGGAGATGGCCTGCTTGAAAGCAGGCTGAGATGATACAAGAGAATTCAAGTGAAACTGCACAGTAGACAGAATATGTTTACTGGCCACTGGTGGTGATACTACTTAGCCCCCAGCAGGGGGAGCTATGACACTGTAGTGGAGGAGAGGAGGGAGTGGCGACGTCTGCAGCTGCACGCGGGAAACTTGATGGGAACCCGGAAGCTCGTTCGTCTCGTTCCAGGGCGCTGGGGTTACATTCTTGATCTAAACTGTTGAAGGTCCCGTCTTGATGTGTCAGCCTGAAGGGGAACGGCGGGTGCTGGGCGGTACCGAACGCTGTGGCTGCTGGAGGCCGGGCCGCGCTGTGCCGAAAGCCGTGGTTGCCAAAGCCGGTCTGCGCACTGAGAGCCGTCTCACTCTGACAGTACACCGGGTTGCGCCAGGCTGCGCGCTCGCCTATACGAGGAGGAGGAGGCGACGAGAGGGACAATGTGGATATCCCGTATATGCCGCCAGCACAGAGATATTGACGGTGGGTGCTCCTTAGAGGTGGAGGTCCGCTGTTTGAGCGCGCGCCTGGAGCGTTCGCCGGGCGGCGTGGGCCGTGGGCTGGACTCCGCGGATATGCGATGGAAGATCCTCCAGCTGCGGATTCCTGAATAGAAATCCGTCGTGGCGTAAGGAATTGCGGACTGGAAGGAACGAGGAGACGTGAGGCAGGTTGGTGTTTGAATGTGACGGGTTGTTAACCCAGCTCGAGCGAGCTGACGCGGTTGAGAGCTGTCGAGATAACCGAGACGAACTGGAATGAAGGGATGAGTGGCTATAAATGGCTCCGGGAAATTAGAGGTGTGGTTATGGTGAACTGTGATTCGCTGGTGAGGAGGAGAAGGTGGTTGAGGCGTGGTCCTGCCCCTGAATTTCAGTTAATCACATTAACTCCATATAGACGACATATACAAGACTTTTGTCATTCTGAGCTGCAGAGGCTGCATTAGCACTGATTGACTGGCTGCAGATCAGAGAGACTCATGTGAGGCTCATTCTGCTTTCAGCAATCAGCGTTACAATTACAGGCAAGAGCTACATTTGATTTGAATATGTTTACCTCATATCTGGGTACACAGATGGGTCTTACATGCAGAAAATGTAATGAATGTCAATCCATATCTTCATACGGTTGCTTCAGTGCCATGACCGTCACATCATCACCAGCATTCCCCCCTCCTGCCCCTGTCACACCTGCCCTGTCTGTGCTCTTGCAGAACACTCTAACCTTCACTTCTGATTTCCCCCGGCTGTGTCTGCACATCATCTGCTCCTTGAATCAACATAGAAAATGAGGAACATTTGTGGCGTTTCCCTAGTTAGCCGTAGCAGAAGGATTAGCTCTGGCTGGCGGCAAGACCAGTTGAGGAGGATGAATCACTTGTCCCACGGGCCAGGGGACTTATTGAGGGTTCATTGATAACAAATTATCTGGTGACTTTGGCCCTGTGGCAGCACCTTGTAGAAATAATCCCTCCACATTTCCTCTGACTGCAGCTCTTCATGCCCGGATAGAGCCACACAGACGGGCCTGTCGTGCACATGGGGCTCACTCACTCATCCCTCAGAGCAGGTTTCTGGTGGTTTGAATACCAGCACAAATCCAACCAGGTTAAGACACTGTTTTAACACATATTTTAGTTATATAAAATAAAAATGACCATCTTGAATTTAGGTTATATGGCTTGAATTAAAGGTCCCATGACATGGTACTTCTTGATGCTTTTATATGGCTCCTTAATGGTTCCCTAATACTGTAAATGAATCCTTCTTCAAAATCAACACTCACTGCATGAGATATGACTCTGACAGTCTTCATGAGGCTAGATATGTGTCTAAAATGCTTTATTCTGGGTGTTGCTGCTTCAATGCAAATGAGAAGGACAGAGAGATTGGCTAAGGAGCGGGGGGGGGCGGGTTTCCCCCGCTGGAAGCGCAGCTCTGCACCGCTGTCTGCTCGCTTCCGTGTTTAACACAGGAAGACAGATGGGAGACTTTGCAATGAAAAAAGCATATTTACACAGAAAATAAAATTAAACCACTGGTATTTCAGAGGTCCAGAGGGTCGGGTAAGGGACTTGCGAGCCTAGAAACACTCGGACGTGCCTCCAGGCAAATAAAAAAACGCATTTCGCATTGTAGCGCATTCACAGTCCAAACTCTATGGGCGGGATATACAGGGACGCTGAGCGGAGACAGAGGGAGGGGCTGGAGCTGCATTTGCCGATCTGACATCAAAAGGTGCCTTGTCCGAACTCGCCCGTTTCAACACTGATTTTTTGTAACGCAGAAAAGGACCGCAAATGCTCAGTTTAGACATTTCGCAACTTTTAGCCATGGGGGGGGGGCTAAACAGGATAGGGGAGCTCACATTAACGTTCAAAAACCTCAGAAAATGAAAATTTCATGCCATGGGACCTTTAAGAATGTCACCTTGCTGTTTTTTTGTTTTTTTTGTTTTTTTTATTTCAAGTACAGTAACAGATTTTGTGTGTGCAGCTTTTTTTTCCATTTGTAAGTAGAATGCAGTGACTTGTGTTTTTCCTTGACTTGTACTCAATCAAATCAGAGCGACTTTGACTGTTTAAGATGATCCTGGTTTTCAGTGAGTGTGTATCCATCGATATTTGGTTGCCACATCTTACCACCTGTACTGAAAAAGGCATTGAAAATGATCTTAGTTATCCTAATTGTGAAAAGTCTAAACAAATATTGCCACATGTATTCCTTTGTATACTTTGGATGTTTTCTATCTAGTATGCTGATTGTATTGGGTATAGGATCTTTGATAGGATCTATAAATATTGTTTCTCTGTTTAAAGAATGACATCTCCTTGCAGAAAGCAGCTCTTGTGTTTTTCATGCATGGTTAGAGCTGGAGGAGTCTTAGTCCTTATGTTATTGCAGTGGGACTCTCCAGCTCATCTTGGAGCTGAGCTGGGATCCCTGAAGACCTGAAAAACAGGTGGCGCCAGGCCAAGACACAGAAAAGACAACATCTGCCTCCTCCAAGACTCTACAGACTGCTCACTTTAAAGGTGCACCATGTACATTTTCTGGTGCAAAGTTTTCCACCTGATTGTCTCCATGGCGATGTTATTGTTTTACCTTGAAAGTTCCACAGTATGACATTAAACATATGTGACCAGCCATGGAAAAAACAGTCACAAGGCGTTTTGAGTTATTCACAGATTCTAAGCTTTCCAACGATGCCTTACACATGGAAATCTGAGAACATCTGAAGAATTTGTGGTCATTTGAAAGCATGCACATAACATTTTGCAAAGCTCTGAAAACAGCTCATGAAGTTTCCTCACTCTAGGCTTTCTGGGCTCATTTGCATGACATTAAGCTAAGCCCTCCCCCTGCAGATCATCTATCACTGTGGTGTTAGAAGGTACTGGTACTGGTTTAGTTCTGTCAAAAAATGGATCAATAAAGTTTGACTAACTCTAAATCTAAGTCTAAAATCACAAATTTTGAAAAAAAAAAAGCTTCTAACGTGATTTTCTCGTATTCTCCTGGCCCGACATGTGACTGGTTTTCGGGTGGCCGGTCACATATCTATGTCAATAGAAGCAATGTGACACCATAAGGCTAAGTCTAAGATCTGAGGCTTTGTTTACAGTAAGAATGCCGTTCTTCAAGATCTGTTTCGGCAATAAAAACACCAGTAATTAATTGTACATTCAATATAAACAGACGTTTATTGGGAACCACTTTATAATAACAACATCTTAATTACCCTTAATAAAACATGAACAAAATCTTAATTTTCATAATTCATAGGCGGCACAGTAGCTGAGTGGCTAGCGCTCATGCTTCACAGCAAGAAGGTTCCGGGTTCACCCAAGCCTTTCTCTGTTGAGTTTACATGTTCTCCCCGTGTCTGGGTGGGTTTCCTCCGGGCACTGCGGTTTCCCCCATCAACCCAAAACATGCACCATAGGTACCTCAAAGTGAAGTCCTGACCAAACTGAAGCAAGAAGATCATGGAGATGGTCCTCGGGCGCAGTAATGTGCTGCCCACTGCTCCTAACAACAGGATGGGTTAAATGCAGAGAAGAATTTCTCCTGTGTGAGATCAATAAAGTCACTCCTTCTTCTTCTATTGGACAAATAGTTATGAATGGTGTTTGTTTAATGCTATACTGTAGAACATTCCAGGGCAAAGCAATAACATGTCCATGGAGACAAACGGATCTCAAACAAATCTCAGACTCTCCACCGTAAATTACATAATACAGCTTTAGGCCCTCATCTGTGGAATATTTTTCTCCTACATGTCTTTTTTACCCTCTTCTCTTGCATTGTCTTCCTCTTCTTTTTCCAAGTTGGGCCGACTTAGCGCTGCCAATCACACGCCTCCAGCTTGGCCTCCTGGCACTTGTGAAGTTCGCTCCTCTTTCTCTCTGTTCGGTCGGCTGAAACCATCTCTCCGCTTACATTTGCATAGCGACGCTGGGAATACAGTCTTTTAGTAGAATGAATATATACAGTGCACAACCTGTGTTTCTCCACACGCTCTCATCGCTCAGCTCCTGCCAACAAACAGACACTACTTCATTCGAGTTATTACTGGAGACTCTTTGTTGATTTCAGATTTAGAACCTTTACCCATATGGCTAATTTTATCAATATAGGTTTTGTATACATGATATCATTTATGTGTTTTGTTCTACACTCCACCTGGTACAGGAATCCCTTGGTATAATATTCAAATTTCAATGTAGGATGGACGATACAATGAAAAAAATCATCATGTTTTTTTGTTTTTTTTTCATCATATTGATTATTCACCATTTTCAATTTGATTTTGCTTTGCTTAAAATAAATTAAAATGGCTTTCACTACTTATTTTATGAACATAAACAATATAGACTTTTAAAGATGGAGTATTACACTTCCCCCCTCCCCATATTGCACAACGTAAATAACAGCTACATACCACATTCGGATTAGTTTGGTCTTAGTTCATGGTTGTTTAAAGGAAATAAATGCTGTTTCAGTCTCTGCATTGGTATCAGTTAATATTGGTTATTGTCACTTAAAAAAAATTGTCACTGGAAAAAAATAAGAGACCACTGCAAAATTATCAGTTTTTCTGATTTTACTACTTATAGGTATGTGTTTGGGCAAAAGGAACATTTTTGTTTGAGTCTATAAACTACTGACAACATTTCCTCCAAATTCCAAATAAAAATATTATCGTTTAGAGCATTTATTTACAGAAAATGACTAATGGTCAAAATAACAAAAAAGGTACATGTTTTCAAACCTCAAACAAAACAAGATCAAATTCATTTTAAAAGAACATAATACTAATGTTTACACTTAAGAAGAGTTCAGAAATCAATATTTGGTGCAATAACCCTTATTCTTAATCACACCTTTCATGCGTCATGGCATGCTCTCCACAAGTCTTTCACATTGGCTGTAATACATGTAAAGATGCTGATTTCCAGAGCTGTATAGTGTTGGGATCGGTATCTGAACTGAAAAAGCTGGATCGTGCACCATAATAATAATAACTATAATTATAATACCTCCTCTTTAATGTTTGTCTTTTAGGAGAAAAAAAAAAACTATTCCTCCGAAGTCGTAAATCTGAACCCACTTTCATTACTGACAGAGGATTGGCTGTACAGTCCTTTTGATGAAATAACTCAAGATGATTATTGCAGATTAGAAATGACCGAACCTCTTCAAATGTAATTATTTGTCCATGCAGAGCTTATTGAAATACTGCATGAGGCCGTTTACTATTCGTGGCTTGTTTTGCAGATGTTAGCGTTCAGTTGTTGTAGTAGTGTAATCTGTGGTGGTTTGTGGACACGCTCTGACACTCGTGAGCACACAGCACCATTTGTGGCTCTTCTGTTTTTGTTGCGCTGAAGGTCTCGGCTATAAAGGCGCAGAGGCTCCATTTATATGAATGAACAAAGGAGGGAGAGGCACTGAACTGAGAACGCCATCAAACATAACCTGACAGACAAATAGAGAGCATGTCACCTTAGAATCAGTTCCTACTCTTTCTTTATATCGTGCTGTTTGTTTGGTTTTTTTACATTAAAGGTGCACTATGTAACTTTTTGACGGGGGGTCAGTCACCTGCTTGTTTCTGTGGATATGTAACTTCTCTGCCTGGAAAGTTCCACAGTATGACATTAAACAGCTCTACCTAACACTTATTCAATTTCATGTCATCATCTTCATCATTTCTGCATCTAATTAGTGTTATATTCCCAGCGAAACAGAAAGTGCCCGTTTGCATGATAATGTTTGCTCGCTTCACTGTAATGATACAGTCCACTCTAGCCTCTGAAAGTTTTGAAAAGCACTTGAGCACTTAATCTCATCATGGTGATAGTCCAAAAGTGAGCAATATATTTGGACTCCTGCAAACAATGAAACATTCAGTTTAATTTCATCATCCTCCGCCTTATCCGGTATTCAGGTCACGGGGGCAACAGTCCAAGCAGATCTGCCGCCCAGATCTCAACACACCAGCCCCCATGGATCCTCCTGCCTTGATGTAACTCTCCTGACATGGGGGCTCTTGGTAAATGGTCACATCTTTATATAGCGCTTTTCCACCTTCAAGGCACCCAAAGCGCTTTACAACAAGGAACCAATCACCCACTCACACACGCATTCACACACCAGTGTACGCAGACACTGGTGTGGAGGGTTAAGTGTGAGGAGGGTTAAGTGTCTTGCCCAAGGACACAACGGCAGCATTCATCTGTGGGAGCTGGAATCGTACCAACCAACCTGTGGGTCAGTGGATCTGTCCGCTCAACCACTGATGTCTCTTATGTCAAGAGCGGGATTTGAACCGCCAACCTTTGGATCAGTGGACAAAGGCTCTACCAACTGAGCTACTGCTGCCCCTCTCTTCTACCAGTGGACACCAACACTTGGGGGTGAGGTGGGTTAAGTGTCTTCCCCAAGGACACAATGGCAGCATTCATCTGTGGGAGCTGGAAATCGTACCACCAACCTGTGGGTCAGTGGATCTGACTGCTCTCCCAACTGAGCTACTGCCGCCCCAATTTTTATTTGTTTTTTGTTTTTTTATTGGAGAGAAGTATTGTGAGGCAAGACATCTGGAGTACAATTTATGCCTCCTTCTCATAAGTCCTTACTGCAACAACATTGCCCATGGTGCATTTAGCCACTATTTTTCCCTCCTGAATGTTACGTTCAAGAACTGTAGTTTTTCCGTCCCACGTCTGTTTTTGCACGAGCTTGCCGTTCTCAACTGTGAAAATTGTCATAGTCTTTCGGTTGTCTGCTGTGGTTTCTTCAAACTCCTCGTTCTGTGGTTTTATAGCACAAAAATGAGGAAAAAACAGGCATTCTGACTGTGAGTGAGGTTGCCTCTCCACAGAGCTGACCTGTGACTTTGGTTTGGCCTCCATGAAGATAGAAATGTTTAATACCACACTGCGAAACATTCCAGGCAAAGCAATAAGGTCACCATGGAGGAAAACATTTGACGGAGGCTCTACCGGGAAAGTTACACAAAGTTAAAGGAACTGTATGAATGTGATTACAGTGTAAAAAAGCATTACAATCACAACTGAACCTGGATTACCAGTGTCTTCACCTGCATGTAGGGGACACATACAAGTTTTTGTCATTCTCAGTATTGCTGGGTTTCAGATGACATAACAACATTCTCTTGGCCAGTGTTATTTAATACAAACAGCTAAAATGAATATTGTTTTATTTATTATATTGTTAGATTTCTGTTGTAACACAGTGAGTTCTTGGGTCTAGTCACCAATAGAAGTGATGAAGATCAGTATTTGAGAATTCACCTTTTGTATATTTCATGGTAAAGTGCAATGTAAGCGATTTACCCCAGTGCAGATATATTGTTGAAGCAGCTCTTGAGTGAAATTGGACAGATGTCGGCCTCTCTGCATCTAATTAACGTTTTATTCCTAGTGAAACAGAAAGTGCCCCATTTGCATGATAATTTTTGCTAGCTTCACTGTAATGATACAGTCCACTCTAGCCTCTGAAAGTTTTGAAAAGCACTTATCTCATCATGGTGAATAATAAGGATCGTCCAAAAGTGAGCAATATATTTGGACTCCTGCAAACAATGAAGTAGTTGTCTTTTCCATATTCTTAAGACAGTAAAAATGTATTTAAATTTAAACCAGCTGAATTTCAGCATTGGAACTGGCAACCTTAATGAGACCCAATCAAAAAAGCAGACTAGTTCTGCTTTTTGATTGGATTTGATTGGCTACTGTGTCAATCAAATCAAAATAATTTCCCTTATGGATCAATAAAGTTTGTCTAAATCTAAGATAATTGTCTTGAGAACCAAAATACCAAATCATAACATAAACAACTTGGCCATCGTATCAAATGTTTTTATATTTTAGAATAAATCAGCCTTACAATTGCTAGCAGCATATCTTTTGTCTCCATGGAGATAACTTAGTTTGTTCCAGGCAAAGCAGTACCAGCAGGTGGCGTACCCTCCACCAGAAAAGTTACACTGTACGCATTTCATTTTGGTATTGTTGTGGGGAAAGAAAGCTAGTTGTGTGGCTTATAACTGTTGTGACCGCCAGCGGGCATCAGTAAGAACGTACAATGAGAAATGATGAGCTTTTATGACATTAACCTTGAACAGGGCTGGACTGGGACAAAAAAATGGCCCTGGCATTTTTGGCTTAGACCGACCCCTCATAATTAGTGAAGCACAACAGACTAATTTATGTTTGTGTTCCCCGAAGCAATTATTCTTATGTCTTGGCCGAGGGGAAACCAGGGCGCCACATTTAAAGGAAACATCCCAGCTCCCCAAAACCACCAGCAAACTCACAGTAACTACACATTCAATGGCTTATTTAAAATGCATCTTGCACACACACAAAAAAACTTTTCTCATCAAATCTACACAAATCATGTAGGTCTGTTTTGGCTTGAAAACGGCAAATTTCGCCGAAAGGTGATTTTCATGCCGGTCCATCACCTAAAAGTCCCGGTATTATCCTAACATTACTGCCTGCTTACCTGCTGTGCCTGTGTGACACTTCCTGGTCACTCTGTCCCTCGGGTTCCCCCGGGTTCCCTCGGGCTCCCTGCCCACAGTCTCTGGCTGCTACTCTCCCTGTCCACCATCAACCTGCAGAGGACGTGGAGGCTCCAGCAGCCCCTCCAGAGAATATGTCTGTTATTTTAAAACATTTTGCAGCATCTATAACGAGATGTTTTAATCTTTTAGCCCGCAACTTCTCCAAACCCCCTTTCTGCCGCTTCTCTATAGCCGTTTCCCATTTCAGTGAGCGCACAGTTCGGAGCGTGCTTGGAAGAAGATGTGCGTCATATCCGGCGCGACAACTGCTGTTCCATTTCGTTTTTGTCTCATGCACAGTTAAGACGTGGTCCAAACAGTGCAGTCGTTTCCATGGAAATCGGGGCGTGGACCAAGCGTGCAAACATGCACGCTTCGCACACTCAAAAGCCCCAGCATGCACAATGTGGCAGGATATATGACTACAAAGATGGACTCGCCAGCAACATCGCCATGTGACAGTTGTGACTTCACTATAAAATGTGTGTACTGGTTCATCTCACCTACAACTATGCTACATGAAACTCTTCATAAACTACGCTAAACATGTGTGACGGTAGCCGTAACGGCATAGTTCACGGCACCTGTATTACCGTTCACATGCTTTTTCCCTTACTCTTCTATATTTCTTTTGCTGTTGTAATGCTGGATATTCTACAGTATAGCCATGTCCCAATTTGAAGTATTACTAGTAGTAATAGAATAATATTTTTGCCTTTAGGGAACAAGGAGCAGACCACCCGGCTCATTGAGCTGAGGCGGGACCTGTTCCATTTCGCAGACGGCCATGTGATCCACAGACTGCACTCAGGGCTGAGCGAGTATGCACTGCCTCGACCACACTCCGAACCGTGCACTCGCTGAGTTGGGAAACGGCTCATGTTTTCACGCTCAACATTGAAACTGGCGGGGATCAGTGCAGAGAAAGGGGTGGGACCGCTCTCGTAAACTTCTATATCCTGATTGGTTTAGTCCACTGTCTGTATTGAAGATGGACCAATGGGCCGCCTCCTCTAAATTGTGGGCCGGTCTCTAAGTAAAAAAAAACAAAAAAACAGCAGCGGCCCTTAGGAGGGAAATAGACGGAAATTATTATATACTCAGCCAAACAGCCAAACAAACACATCGGACGCAAACAGTAATAGCAGGCCATTAGCAGGGTCTTAGGATCTGACACTTAGCATTTCCCGATATCAAGAATGAACACCTAATTGGCCCTTAAACACACATTTTCTATAATCTACTACTGCTAACAACTTCAAAACACTCTGCAAACATGTTGATGTATGTGTGCCTTTTTTAAAATCACTACTCACGTCTTTAAAACGCACACGAGCCCTGCAGGATGCACTGAAACAACTAAAACACGTAGCGCTGTCAAACAAACTTGAAAATGATAGCGTCTGACTGGCTACAACATCTGTCAATCAAACACCCGGCAGAAATAGAGCATGTCCTTGCTACTTTTCTAAACAAAAATAAGCTGTTCTTTCTTCTTAGGGACCACGACAGCAAATAATACCTGATGCCCTTCCACTGTTCGTCCAGATTTGGAAGTTTGGTGTAGTAACAGGAAGTCACTGCCATTGAAAGTTGATTATAGTTTGTTTGTTGCGCGATCTGATACTACCATTTTCTTATATAGTATTTAAATCTGCATCCATAAGTGCAGGAGTGAGTTATGGTCAGGAATGCTGCCAAGCTGAGATGTTCTTCAAACGAGAAAAGATAAAACTGTTGAAACTTCTTGAAGCAAAAACTCTGCTTTGAGTCTTTTCCATCTGCAAGAAATCTAACTAACCAAATCAATTCTAATCTAATTATGGAAAACATTTTTTCAACAGATGTTTTTTGCTTTCCATGTTCCTTCCTTTCCTCATTCCTTCATCAAAACATGCCTGAAGAAGTTTTATACGTCATACATGCATGTTCGAGTAATTATCGATCTCTCTTGCTCTATTCAAAGATGTTTTTTGTTTGTTCTCCAATTGTTTTCTTAAAGTTGAATAAATCAACTAAATCAACCTTTTTGCTACTAAACTGTGTGTAATGTTGTTTTAATATTATTCTCCCCAGTTTTTCCTGATTTTATTTCACCCATATTCCAAATAAAAATATTATCGTTAAGAGCATTTATTTGGAGAAAATGACAAATGGTCAAAATAACAAAAAAGATACATGTTTTCAGACCTCAAACAATGCAAAGAAACAAGATCAAATTCATTTTAAAACAACATAATACTAGTGTTTACACTTAACTCATTCAATGCCGGAGACGTCTATTGACGTCCCCTCGAATCCAACCGTTGAGTGCCGTGACGTCTATAGACGTCAATTGCTTTTTTCAGCGGGGGTTGCTAGGTTACGGCCTGGAGCAACTTTTGAGGTGTAATTTACATCTCTCAACCTGTAGATGGCGATGTTGTATCATTATTAGCCGATCAGAGCCGGGGAAGAAAGGAGGAGTGCAGCGTGTGTATGGTGTATTGGCCAGAGTAGTAAGATGGCGAGGCCAGGGAACCCGGAAAAGCAGACAACTGTTGATCAGCGCCTATGGAGCGATCAGATTGCTCTTGGGACCCAGGATCCTGGATCAGAGGATCGCAGAGACAAGCCGGATCAAGCAGCGAGGTCTGAGCAGAGATCTGCTGTGCCCGAGGAGGGGGCGTGTCCTGTGTGCGCTGCACGGACCAGGGAGTCTCCTCAGAACTACGACAGCTCCAAAGAAGAAGTTTACTGACTTGGAGCAGTGAGCAGTGTATGGTAATTGTAATGAATGAAGTTTGTGTGTGTGTGTGTGTGTGTGTGTGTGCGTGTGTGCGTGCGTGCGTGTGTGCGTGTGTGCGTGCGTGCGCGCGGGTGCGTGCGCGTGTGTAGCTGTGTGTGTGTAAAGGTTTATGCATGGGCTTGTGTGTATGTACATATATATGTGTGTGTGTGTGTGTGTGTGTGTGTGTGTGTATTAGTTTTTATTATGGGTCTGTACTCTGGGCCTCAGACAAAGCCTCAACAAAGTTCTATTTTATAGGAAAAGATATTATATCCTGTAAACATCTCTTGGCACTATTGATTTGAACGAATTTTCAATTCACAGAGCCTTATATTCTTATATTTGTAAATAAAAAATGTACTTTGTCATCAAAAATCTCTTTCTCTGTTATTTTAGATGTTTGAGGTGTCACTAAATCAATAAATATTGATGTCAAAGTCACTGATCTGCTCGAAATCCTTCCCTGAACTAAACGGTCGTTTTCTCCATTTCTTGCTCAAAAACCAGTGTTTTTGCTGAAACTTCCCTATGTTCTACTATCAGTTATTTGAGAACCGAAAAGGTTAGAAACATAATTTTTTTTCCAGGTGAAAGAAGAGAGTCGACACTTTATTTTGATGTGTCCCATGTTTATATAGTCAAAGAACTCAGTATTCTGTGGGTCTTGGAAAATCAGTGAAATTCTACTGAAACCTGTGGCACTCTGGGGGATAGAATTCTGAAAACAGGCCGGCAGTGAATGAGTTAAAGGTCCCATGACATGGTACTTCTTGATGCTTTTATATGGTGCCTTAATGGTTCCCTGATACTGTAAATGAATCCTTCTTCAAAATCAACATTCAGTGCATGAGAAAGACACATGTACAGAGTCAGAGTCAGAAAGTCTAACTCTGAACAACTCATTCTGGGCCTTGTTGCTTGAATGGAAATGAGAAGGACACAGATAGGTGTAGGAGCGGGTGGGGGGGGCCCACTGGTTCCACTGTGCTGTGCGCTGTCTCCCACTTCCGCGTTTTAAGCGCGGGGGAAGAAAGGAGAGGAATTTCAATGAAAAAAACACATTTTCACAGAAAATAAAATTAAACCACTGCTGTTTCAGAGGTCCAGAGGGTCGGGTAAAGGACTTCCGAGCCTAGAAACACTCGCACGTGCCTCCAGGCAAATAAAAAAATGCATTTCGCATTGCGTAGCTCCTTCGTGGTCCAAACTCTCTGGGCGTGATTTCCAGAGACAGGGGGTGGACATCCAGACGGTGGTGGAACTGCATTTGCATTTCTTTTTTCGATGTTACATAACAAAGTTGCCTTGTTCAGAATCGCCCGTTTGAGCTGTGTTTTTTTCAAACGCAGAAAAGGATCGCAAATACTCAGTTTACACATTTCGCAACTTTTAGCCATTGGGGGGGGGGGCTAAACAGGGTAGGGAAGCTCACATTAACGTTCAAAAACCTCAGAAAGTGAAAATTTCATGCCATGGGACCTTTAAGAAGAGTTCAGAAATCAATATTTGGTGCAATAACCCTTATTTTTAATCACAACTTTCATGTGTCTTGGCATGCTGTCCACAAGTCTTTCACATTGTTCTTGGGTGACTTTATTCCACTCCTGGTGCAAGAACTGAAGTAGCTCAGCCTTGTGTTTGTGTTGGAATTCAACAGACGCTGGAATGGAATGGCTGTAATACATGTAGAGATGCTGATTTCAGAAAAAAAATGCAGTGGTCTCTTATTTTTTTCCAGAGCTGTATGTGGGTGAAGTTTAGTCCCAATTTAAATTATATTTTAGTATTCCGCAGCTTTATGTAGCCATTTTGGCAAAAATAATTACATTAAAAATCAGCAGAGCGGCACTGTGTTTTGATGATATTTACAATGGCATAGTGTATAATGATCCACATGTGTCATTGATTATATATAAAAGCATACTATATCTTCTTTAAGTGTTACCCAATTTCCCTTGTGGATCAATAAAGTTTGTCTAAGTCTAAGTTAAGCTGTTTCATACACTGACAATGAATTGTGGTGTTGTGTTCTAGGGCAAGACTCTTTTTGTCCCAGGATAGGCTTGACATAGCCTTACATTTAGTGTCAGCGAGGAAAGAAGTAACAATGCGCCAAACTGTGAACCAACTTTGAAAACTTTTTGACAATGTTAGAAATCTGTATGCAAATGATTTTGTTAAGAAAATTCGAAGGAGACATCCACTACCTCCTGCAACAGTTGAATTTACATGATCTGTGTAGCATGTAACACCTGCTATTATGTGCATAGAGTATATTGTGCCTCGTCTTCTAAATCAGAGTGTTTCTCTGTGCACTTAGGGACCGTGTCTCTAACTAAAGACAGTTGGGACAGCAGCAGATGACGAGCTGGACAGCTGCTCCTCTGCATGAATGAACTTGGCTCTCAGTGAGCTAAAAACAAACTAGTCAAGCTGTTTACAAAAAGCCTTCCTTTGACAGTCTGTGAAATCAGTTGTTGTTTTTTTTCTTACACCACAAATTATGAGTGACTAAATGCTTTTCAAAACTCATTTGGAGGAGATGGCTAAAACAGTAGTCTTTATTTTTTGAAATGACTTTTTAATTTGAAAACACAATACCTTGGCTGGCACAGATGTTTGAGCTCACGTGTGTCAAGGTACAATTTAGAATTATCATGCAATTGCTTTTCTTTTTGTAAGACAAATGTGACAGACATTTGCCGGTAGTTGTATAAAAGCAAGTAGGTTTGGAGTTGGATCCTAGCTCTAACTAACCTAGTCTTCTGTTTTTGTGCCATGGGGCAGGACATGTCACCCTTCTAGCCTGTGTGAATGTGGTGTGTGAGTGGGGGTCAGGAGGGACATACATAAACATATTGCTGCTTACATCAATATTTTTAAATGGTTTCATATATAATCTTTAAAAGTGAACAAATTGTATTATTTAAAAAAACAAAAACGTCGGCACTGTGTCCTGGGTCTTTCTGTGTGGAGTTTGTTCTTTCCGTGTCTGGGTGGGTTTCCTCCGGGCGCTCCTGTTTCCCCCATTAACACAAAAACATGCTCCATAGGTAAAATCCTCCAGCTGAGGTCCTGACCAAAGCCTAGCAACAAGATCATGGAGATGGTCCGCGGGCGCCTTCATGCGCTGCCCACTGCTCCTGAAGGATGGGTCAAATGCAGAGAAATAATTTACCTACAGGGATAAATAAAGGATAATGAAAAAAAATATATATATATATCCAAGAAAATAGATTAATGTTGTTTTGTTTTTGTTTTTTTTACAGAAGAGGAAAGTTCATTTGTGAACTTTAAAAGCTCCAGTATGTAACTTTTTAGTCCCCCCAAAGATATATGATTTTTCATTTTGGATTCTTTTATAGGGCAAAATATGCACTGTTACTGTGAGTGGGTTTCTCCACAAACCTGACTCATCTTGGCCTGGAGAAGGGCCTCCTCCTGCCTGTTTCCATGGAAATTCTTTCACTATAATCTTAAACAGTACATCTCTATGCTTCACAGAAAGAAGGTTCCGGGTTCGATCCCCGTGTGGCTCGTTGGTATGGCCGTAAGATTCAGGTCGCCCGAGCCTTTCTGTGTGGAGTTTGCATGTTCTCTGGGTGTGTTTTCTCTGGGCACTCCGGTTTCCCCCATCAACACAAAACATGCACCATAGGTAAAATCCTCCAGCTGAGGTCCTGACCAAACCGAAGCAAGAAGATCATGGAGATGGTCCCCGGGCGCAGTAATGTGCTGCCCACTGCTCCTAATAACAGGATGGGTTAAATGCAGAGAAGAATTTCTCCAGTGTGAGATCAATAAAGTTTCTTCTTCTTCTTCTTCTTCTTCTTCTTGACCTGCCACCTCCAAAAAGTTACTGTTGCAGTATTAAAATATTGACAAATATCAGTTATCAGCCACAAGAGCAAATCAAATGTTGGTACATTAGAACCTGCCATGTCTCTGTGCGGCCGCCTCAGTGCAGCCGTGGTTACAGAATAACATCAGAGTGTGGGGAGATAATGAAGAGCGACCTTCTCTAGTGCTTAGTTTGCTTGTGAAGCGCAGTATAATATACTGAGCTTTTGTAAGACATTATTATTTATTGTAGGATGAACCAGAAAAAAACGGTGCACAGCCATGTTGTTATCCTAGATTTGAAAGTGAAAATGTGTAGGGAAAAACACACTACACACTACACTACACTACAAACAAGATATTTTTTTCTTTACTTTGTTAGATTTTTTGTCATCTTTTTTTTATTGTGCTAAACTCATTTTGGCTTTTGAAAACACTGCTACAAACAAGAACTGCAAGCCTTTTTCCGACTGTTCTTGGAAATATTTTTTGCAAATAACTTCTGCTCATTTCTGACACAGCTTCAAATGTTCAGATGTTTTTTTTTTCTTTATTCTTTGTTCATTTGATTCACTGTTGGCACACTTGTGTTCCTCGAAATAAAAAATGTACAGTATATACTTATGCACTTGGGAAATAAAGCCACGCTGCTGAAAATGTGGATTAAATTGAACAGATAAAAATTGTACTGTCAGAGGTTTTAGATGCATGTTGGAGTAAATGGTAGTAACAGTTAGCAGTCCAATCACACACATGCATAAATATTCAAAAGCATGATTGAAAAAATACTCTACAACTTCACAAACCTGACTGATGCAATGTGCAGTAGTTTGATGAGTGTGATTGGTCTCTGAAGGGGGAGCAAAGAGAGGGAGGACTTAGAGCATCAGAAACAAAACTGAAAAATATTTACGATATTTTATTAGGATATTTTCTGCAATTAAAGCATTTTTAAACTATAAAAGGAAACATTGTGATCTAAATGTTATGTGTTAGCGATTAATACCAGATAGAAGTTTAATCCCCCCTCTTATCTTAAAGATCCCATGACATGGTACTTCTTGATGCTTTTATATGGCTCCTTAATGGTTCCCTAATACTGTAAATGAATCCTTCTTCAAAATCAACACTCAGTGCATGAGAAACAGAGATAAGATGAGAAAGAGTAATTTTTCTCACTCTGAACACTCTATAATGGGCGTTGTTGCTTGAATGCAAATGAGGAGAAAAGAGCTGGCCAATAGTAGAGGGTGGGGGCGTGGCCAAACTCTCCCTCTCCCTCTGAGCCCTCAGCTGATCCATTTCCTTGTTTTTGCACGGGGGGAGAGATTTGAAGCGTTCCATTGAAAAATAAACACATTTCCACATAAAATAAAATTAAACCACTGCTGTTCAAAGGTCCAGAGGCTCAGATAAAGGACTTCCGAGCCTAGAAACACTCGGACGTGCCTCCAGGCAAATAAAAAAACGCATTTCGCATTGCCTAGCGCATTCGCAGTCCAAACTCTCTGGGCGTGATTTACAGAGACGCTGAGTACAGACAGACGGGGGTGGAACTGCATTTGCATTTCTTTTTTCGATCTGACGTCAATAAGGTGCCTTGTTCAAAATCGCCCGTTTGAACTCCGATTTTTTGTAACGCAGAAAAGGATCGCAAATGCTCAGTTTAGACATTTCACAACTTTTAACCATGGGGGGAGGGGGCCTAAACAGGGTAGGGGAGCTCACATTAACGTTCAAAAACCTCAGAAAGTGAAAATTTCATGCCATGGGACCTTTAAACTGTAACTAAGGGAAGTAATAGATTTTCATTCACTAACTTCAACTTCACTTTTGTCTCTCCAGTAGCTGTTTTGTCTTGCCTTGTAATATTCCCCACTAGTCCAGAACTCAAAACCAGTCATCCCGCTCAAAATCAATAGTCATAACAACTGAAAAAACTAGTGCAAATATCCGCTGGCTAGAACATTTTCTGCCTGTCCACTGCCTTTTGTTGACAATCAAGGACGCGGTCAATAGTCCGGCCAAAACAAGCTGCTGTGATTTTAAATACGTGCATCAGCTGTGAGACGGCAGTGGTAGAGGCTGGGTGTCACTCTCGTATTTCATTCGTTTTACTGGCTCTGATTATGTGCAGCGAGCCACAGTGCGTCTTTTCTTTGCCTCGGGTCTGGTGGCGAAGCTTTTGGAGATGCAGAATGTGCACGAGTGGCTCAAGGTGGTTGGATATCTGTGGTGTAGGTTGGATGTAACGAGGGCTGGCTGTGTGGCAGTGTATTTCTTATACAGGCAGCATTTGTGAGCACTGAGAGTTATGGTAAAATTATTGTTACTGCAATATTGGCTATTGCATTATTCAGTTTGAACAATAGAATGTAATTTTCAACTCATATACAGCTCTGGAAAAAAAATAAGAGACCACTGCATTTTTTTTCTGAAATCAGCATCTCTACATGTATTACAGCCATTCCATTCCAGCGTCTGTTGAATTCCAACACAAACACAAAGCTGAGCTACTTCAGTTCTTGCACCAGGAGTGGGATAAAGTCACCCAAGAACAATGTGAAAGACTTGTGGAGAGCATGCCAAGACACATGAAAGCTGTGATTAAAAATAAGGGTTATTGCACCAAATATTGATTTCTGAACTCTTCTTAAGTGTAAACATTAGTATTATGTTGTTTTAAAATGAACTTGATCTTGTTTCTTTGCATTGTTTGAGGTCTGAAAACATGTAGCTTTTTTGTTATTTTGGCCATTTGTCATTTTCTGCAAATAAATGCTCTAAACAGTAATATTTTTATTTGGACTTTGGGGGAAATGTTGTGAATAATCTATAGACTGAAACAAAAATGTTCCTTTTGCCCAAACACATACCTATAAGTAGTAAAATCAGAAAAACTGATAATTTTGCAGTGGTCTCTTATTTTTTTTCCAGAACTGTATAACATAGATCAAGACCACATGAGAACTAAAGTAAAAAAAAAAAAAAAAAAATACGGTGGTTGGTCTCTCACTCTCATCCAGCTTGAGTCCTCTACCAGAGGCCTGGGAGCTTGAGAGTTCTGCGCAGTATCTTTGCTGTTCCTAGTACTGCACTTTTCTGTACTGAGATGTCTGAGGTTTTTCCTGGGATCTGCTGTAACCACACAGTTCGGGGGGTAACAGCCCCGAGTGCTCCGATCACCATGGTATCACCAGTAGAGTTTCTGCATCACTGGAAACAAAACATATTGTAGTTACACACTCTTATTTAAACTGTTTACTTTTTATACTTTAAAAGACACATTTGAGATGATTTTCTTACATTTCTTACATAAACCTTACTGTATCAAACTAACTTTTACAATATTAAAGGGTCCATAATATGCTATTTTCTGATCTATGTCATAATGATGTTTCTTCATCAAAAACATATCTGGTATTTTGTTTTGTTTCATTCACACATGTTTAACACACAAACTCTGCATATTAGGCTGAGTTCTTCTCTCAAATGGAAAACACCGTTCCATTTTGTAATGTCATGCGGTAATACAGGAAGAAGTGCTCCACTGTGTTTTTAACAGAGCTCTCAAGTTTTGAGCGGGGTGGTGCGTGAGACTGCGTAATTTCCAAGGAGCGGGGGGGACTTTTGCCTGCATTAGCTAACCGATTTTCTGGGCACAGAAGCGCTGTGCCCTGCGCTTAAATTGCGTAACAAAATTTGAGGGAGGTGAGGTGTGAGGGACTGGACATGATGGTTGTGAAAAATATAATTGAATCTGTTATTGATCCCTTTACATACATATGCAATTTATCATTAACAATGGGAACTTTCCCTGACAAAATGAAATTAGCAAAAATAGTACCGCTTTATAAAAATGGTGATAAACACAACTTCTCCAACTATAGGCCAGTCTCACTGCTTCCACAGTTTTCAAAAATATTGGAAAAGGTGTTTGCAATAAGGCTTGATAGTTTTTTACAGAAACAAAACATCTTGAATAATAACCAGTATGGATTTAGGGCAAAACATTCAACCGCAATGGCAATAATGGAACTAACTGAAAAAATAGCATCCGAAATTGACAATGGGAATTATTTCTTAAGTATATTCATTGACCTACAAAAAGCTTTTGATGTAATAAATCATTCAATATTACTTAAGAAAATGAACAAGTATGGCATTCGAGGGGTGGCTCATCAATGGATAGCGAGTTATTTAGAAAACAGAAAACAATATGTACAAATTAATGACACAGAATCAGAAAGATATAATATCAAATGTGGTGTTCCCCAAGGCTCGATTCTTGGGCCCAAATTATTTAATTTATATATGAATGATTTTGTTAATGTATCTGAACTTGGGAAAATTTTATTTGCCGATGATACAACATTATTTTACCATGGAAAAGATATGAAAGAGGTCATAATTAGAGTAAACGAAGAGCTAAAAAAGGTAAAATATTGGTTTGATTTAAATGGATTGATTCTTAATATTAAAAAAACGAATTTCATTTTATTTAATGATAAAAATAAAAAAGACGACATATCATTAGAAATAGATGGGATGCAGATTAAGAGAGTAAGTGAAACAAAATTTTTAGGAGTCATGATTGATGAAGGACTAAACTGGAGGTCTCATATAAATTACACAAAAAGCAAAATAGCTAAAGCAATTGCGGTGATGCATAAAGTAAAGTTCTCACTAAACAGTGCAGCATTATTAATCTTGTATAACTCCATAATCGCACCATATCTGATGTACTGTGTGGAAATTTGGGGGCCGACATGTAAAACTTACCTACAGCCATTATTTATTTTACAGAAAAAGGCTTTGAGAATTATCACCAACAGTCATTATAGAGAGCCATCCAACCCATTATTTGTTAAACTTAAAGTGTTGAAAATGTGTGATATTGTTGAATTAAGTCTCCTCAAAGTCATGTATAAAGCAAAGTGCAGAGTGTTACCTGTAAATATTCAAAGACTGTTTGAGATGAGAACAAGCCAATACAATTTAAAGGGAACCTACATGTTTAAAAAACCTAAATTCAGAACCAAGGTTATGGAGCGAAGCGTCGCTGTGAAAGGAGTTAATTTATGGAATAATCTTGACAAAGAAATCAAAGAATCAAGTACAATAATGGCATTTAAAAAATACATAAAATCCAATGTAATGTGTATGTATGAAAAAGAAAACTAAATTGTTACACTAACAATGAAGCTTTATGTTTACAATTGATTAATAATTGTGATTGAAATGGAATGTAATGAGGAAAGGTTTTACAGTCACTATCGGTGTTGGTGTTTGGAAAAGGGAAGAGGGGGCAGATAACATAAGATAACTCTTCTTTCTGCTCCCTTTCATTCAATATTTTGTTATTTGTTATCACAAATGTTGATGTCTTTTTATACTTATGAATGAAATAAATAAATAAATTAAAAAAAAAAAAAAAAAAAAAAAAAAATTTCAGCGTGAGAAATGCCATGTGTGGCGTGTGTCGAATTGCATGTGTCACACTCTCAAAGCGTGAGACTTGAGAGCCCTGGATTTTAAACTTCACACACCTTCACTTGGATCATTTCAGCCCTGGAACTGGCAATCTACTAAAATGGTGGACGAAGATAGACATAGACAGACTAATAATAAAGGGTTACTCAAACATGTGTGAATGAAACAAACCACAACTCCAGTTGTGTTTTTGATGAGGTAACAACATTATAACATGGTTTAAACCTCACAAGAATTTGTATAATATAGGACTTTAAACATAGTAATCAAATACCACATGCATTCCATTCAGAAAATTGACATTCCAGGAAACACGTATTCCCTAACTAATAATGGACACAGCTATGCATGATGAGTGGGCACATGCATGTTTAATATATCAGCAGGTGAAGTAGTGATACGATATGACCAGAGGCAGGTTTATGGTCCAATACAAATCAAGTTTATTGTCAGCAGCATATGAGCATGTGATTGGCTCCCCCTGCACAGAATCTATCATTTTTATTTCAGCAATAGATATTATACTGTATGTCATCTCCATAGATCAGTGTTTTTCAAACTATTCACACTGAGTACAGTATGTTTGGCTTTTCCAGATCTATAACAAAACCATGACTGAAAATGTTGTCAAAAGTTTGGACACGCCCTCTTTTTCATTGTATTATTTTTTCTTTAAGCTTATCACTTTCTACATTTTGTATACATACTGAAGACATCAAATAGGATATATGGAATTTTGTAGCAAAGAAAACACGTTTTTAAAAAAGTATTTATATTAAAATCCTCAAAGTATCCTCTCTTTGCTTTTTCAACAGTGCTGGAAACCTTTGGCCTTCTCCCAGTGAGCTTCTTGATGAAGTCTCCTGAAATGGTTTTCAATTCACAGCTGTGTTTTGTCACGGTCAAGAAATACCAAGAGTGCAAAGCAGTGGTCAAAGCAAAGGGCTGCTATTAAAAAACAAAACAAAAAAAACATCTAAAATCTAAAATGTTTTTGAATCAATTTTAGTTTATTTTTGTTTATTACATTTCATATGTGTCATTCATAGTTTTAGTCCCTTCAGTGAGAACTTTCAATGTATATAATCTTGGAAATAAAGAAGAAACATAAATTAAAAAGTGCATCAAAACTTATGACTGATAGTGTACATTTGGACAAAAACAAGTTTAACTGTAAATGAACCACCAGAAAATGCCCATGTTCCATCAGCAGTACCTTTACACAGTTTGTGCAGTTTACAGTTTGTACTGTGTAACCTGTTCAACTAACATGAGTTAGCTCCTCTGCGCTACTGGAGCGCTGCTTTGTGCGCTGTCTCCCATTTCCGTGTTTGAAGCACGGAGGGAGAAAGGACAGGAATTTCAATGAAAAAAACACATTTTCACAGAAAATAAAATTAAACCACTGCTGTTTCAGAGGTCCAGAGGGTCGGGTAAAGGACTTCCGAGCCTAGAAACACTCGCACGTGCCTCCAGGCAAATAAAAAAACGCATTTCGCATTGCGTAGCTCCTTCGCAGTCCAAACTCTCTGGGCGTGATTTCCAGAGACAGGGGGTGGACATCCAGACGGTGGTGGAACTGCATTTGCATTTCTTTTTTCGATGTTACGTAACAAAGGTGCCTTGTTCAAAATTGCCCGTTTGAGCTGTGTTTTTTTCAAACGCAGAAAAGGATCGCAAATGCTCAGTTTAGACATTTCGCAACTTTTAGCCATTGGGGGGGCCTAAACAGGGTAGGGAAGCTCACATTAACTTTCAAAAACCTCAGAAAGTGAAAATTTCATGCCATGGGACCTTTAAGTACAAAAAGCCAACTTGTGTCGGATCAAGTCCGGTCTGCATTCTCACCTCAAATGAACCGCACCAGGATTCGAATGGAACCGTGCTGAGACCGAGCTTTTAAGGTGGTCTTGGTTCGCTTGTTTGCTCTGGATCGAGATTTTTAGTTTTTATTCACACCAGCTCAAAAGGTCCAAATCAAAGGAGCAAACAAACTCTGGTTCGTTTTAAACTAACCAAACAAAGCCGGTGTGAAAATGTCAATGAAGGATAAAATGAATGCTCCACCCCACCAGCGCAGGAAAAGTATTTATAAACAGATTTAATTATTTAACGTAAGTAGAAATAGTATTGATATGATTCCGTGGATCCATTTGAGTGGACAGTATAAATGTTTTATCATTCCCCAGTGGGCCACAGATGATTTAAGAACATAGAGTTATTAATATTTATAACAGTGGATGTTTGCGGGCTAGCTTACTCTGTGGTCACGGCTAGTTCAAATGTAATCAATAATATTGTCTTCAAATACAGATGGTGTATTGATTCCTTTATACAGTGACTTACAGGGGGTGTGTGAGACAATAAAGCACAATGGAAAGAGGTTGCTTTGGGTTAAATAAACAAGGGAGCTGGTCGCCTTCAAACCTGAAAGTTGCAGGTTCCAAACTCGCCCGAGGTTCATTGTGTCGTGTTGTTTTAAACCAGTTGCAGTATTGTTGCGAGGAGATTGTGCCAAATTGCTGCGCTACTACTATTTGCTTTAGCGTCCCATGGCAGAGACGCTAAATGCAAACTAGAAAGACGTACGTGTGGGGTAAATCTCTGCATATTTTCTACAAAAATATGCAGTAAATATGTGAAACTCCTCACAAGTTAAATTATACAAAAAATAAATAGTATTTTTTTCTTGCAGCATACGTTTACTCCTATATGAGTAATGTTTTTATTGAAGTAACAGTACTCTTCTCACTGTGAGTAAATCTACGTCTACAAAAGCTTTATGTTGACAGTATTGCAAGATTTGAACATTTGTTTTTCTTGCACCGTTCCTTGAGATATGATTTTATTTGATATCAGATTTTGTGCAATATTTCATGTTTTGTTCTCAAATTACACTCATAAAATTATAAATCAGATGTCCCACAGTTACCCTTTAAGTTAATTGAGTAGTACTTTTCCCAAATACTTTCTTACTCTTACTTGACTAATTTCTTGGACCACTACATCTACTTGAGTAATATTGTTTTGAAGTAATATTATTCTTGAGTAACATTTTCAAGACTCAGCCCACCTCTGTTCATATGACACTAGACTTAGGCTACGTTTATATGACGACGGTCTGAACAGAAGACGCAAAAGTGGCGTTGCATCTTCACTTTTTTTAGATGAGCGTTTTCGGGAGGAAATCTACGTGCATACGGTGACGCAAAAGTGTGTGGAATTTGATTGGGTATGCATGCCAGGCAGCTAGGTGGTGCTGTGATACATTATCACTATGTCCTTACGCCTCTGTAGAATCTTCCTTCTTCTCATCTGCGCCGCGAAAAGCAAAACAAAACATGGCTACCGGTAGCAAAAAAAAAAAGTGTGGTCAGATGAAGAAGTTCAGCTATTGCTTCAGACCACGTTAGACTACAAAGCAACAAGGTGTGGACTGGGAGTCCTGCCAAACAAAGTACACTGATATATGGACCGATGTGACATAAACACGTACGCGACTTCAGCAGTGTAGATGAAAACGCTACGGCGGAGCGTATTCAAGTTTTCCACTTTGGAGGGCAGTTCCAATTTTTGGCATTTTTAAGCCCCCAAAACATCATCACCGTCTAAACGAAAGGCACTTCTGATAAAATATTTTGTAATTTTTATCCGTAAGCGTTCTCATGTAAAACAGGCCCTTAGTGAACATTTTTGCTATAACTAATCTTCCTGTAGTTTTTAACTTTAATTTTTCAACTTTTCTTCACAAACTGGCACTTGAGTCACCTGAGACTATATTAAATATTTACCACAGGTACTATCCCATCAAAGAGAGAAATTAGAAAAAACGTTTGGGTTTTTAATCTGAACAACAAGCAGACTTAAAATGAACCACTCTCTGGGATCAAAAGGCCATTTAAGGGAGATTTAGCCATTAAACCAGATTTAAGCCAGAGCAAAGGCCACTGACATCGTTACCACCCTGAAGATGGGCGCACTTCAAAACTCTCAGAGCATGGTTGGCTGGACTGGTTGTTAAATTTTTTATTATTTTTTATTATTTTTTATATTTTATTTTGTCAAATAATTTCCCTTGTGGAACAATAAAGTTTGTCTAAGTCTAACATGTAACTTTTCTAGTGGAGGGTCTGCCTGCTTGTTTTCATGAAGAAAACAAGCTTTGCCTGGGAAGTTTCACAAATTGGCATTAAATCTCATTAAATCCCCATGGAGACAACCCAAGGACACCACCAGGCGTAGTTACTTACCGGTCAAATCTGGATAGCCAAGAAATTAATACTAAATAAATTCAAATGGATGTGTTTACTGCCATACTGTGGAACATTCCAAGCCATGTAGCATATAGGGGACCATTTAGTTTATTGCAGGTCATGGAAGATTGAGATGATTCAAAACAACTCTTAAACTTAATTTCATTTCTAGAAAATGTCCTTGGGAGATTCTAGTTATGAGGTTGGATCAGAACTATTCAACAGGGATAATGCAGTATTCTAAAGGATCAGTGCAGTACTCTAAAGGGGCAATGCAGTATTCTATAGGATCAGTGCAGTATTCTATAGCATCAATGCAGTATTCTCTAGGATCACTGCAGTATTCTATAGGATCAATGCAGTATTCTATTGGGGTTATGCATTGTTGTAATTTCCACGTGTTCCATTGTCCTGGATGTAAACAGCAGGGCTTAAATGGGCCAACACACTTAGGCTACGTTCACACTGCAGCCTGAAGTGACCCAAATCTGATTTTTTCGCCCCTATGCGACCTGTATCTGATCTTTTAATGACAATCTGAACGACACCGATCCGATTTTTTTCAAATGCGACCCAGGCCACTTGGATATGTGGTCCTAAAACCGATACATATCCGATCTTTTGGCATGTGACTTCAGTCTGAACAGCCAGAGGGGTATTCCACGAACACGGCTAAGCGCAAGGCCCGGCTTTATTTGACAGTTCGCGCTAGTTTTAGTGAGAGTTCGGTTCCATGATGCTCGCTAAGGTTAGTCCCCGCTGAGTTACTGGGGCAACATGGTTTCAGCGGCTAGTCTGGTCGCGGGCAGGCTAAAGATGAAGCTTAATCAGGCCGTGTCACAGAGAATACATACCTGTCGTAAACAGAGTGTCAAACAACTGCACATGACCAATTCACTGCTGTATCTTCCATTGCACATTTTGATGCACACTGCACACTTTGGAAATCTGTATATAGTATAGGTTATTTGTTATTTATTATGTTGCACTGTTTTAAGATTTTAGACCGTAGACTTTAGTTTAAACTTAGATCTCTGTCTTAGATAGTTTTTGTTGTGTTTTGTCTTCATATTGTATCTTGTACACTGTCTTTTTGCACTACCTGACCAGAGAGAAACGAAATTTCGATTCACTGTATGTTGAACACATATGGCAGAATTGACAATAAAGCTGACTTTGAACTTGAACTTTGAAACAAACCGTTCCGCACACCTCCCGCATGACTATCTGTGTTGTCCGAAAACAATATCAGCAAAAAAAATAAATTACCTTACGTTCTTGGTTCTTGACAAAGTGTGGGTGTCCTGGGATCAATTCTCGCTATTGACGGATTCATGCGAAAGTCAATTTTGTGTTATATTTTCACAAATTTACATTTGCCACACACAAATGTCAATGAATTTAACCTAAAATTATTCATATCATCATAGAACTTATATCAGCTGGGCCTAGCATCACTCTCACTTGACGACATTGACACTTTATATTTTATGTGACATCTCTATCAAAGAATACAGTTACAGGTAAACCTTTACTTTTAAAACAAAATGTAGCCAAATAACAGGCACGCTCCATGATGCAACATTTCAATTATTCAACAAATTTGCTTCAGAGATGCTGTGCAAGCCTCTTTAATGAAATCCTATTTATCAATTTCCATCAATAGGCATAAAACAATAAAAGACATTAGGTATGACAATCTGGTGTGAGGCCACTGCTGGAGGACTGCTGAGGAGGGTGTATGCCATCTTCAGTAATTTATTTATAACATTAACCGTCCTTCCTGAAAATCGAACTCACAATTCCCACACACCAAACCATAACCTCTGCGCCACAGACTTGTCTTGACACCAATGGTGAAAAACATACTTAAAAATCTCAACATACAGCACTGTTATAGGACTTAACTTGCGTATTTAAGCACTCGGCGATCTTCTGCCACGCCATGTCTCTCGCCTTGGTTATTGCAAATGTGTTGTAGAGTTCCAAAAGCAACTTCTGTTCTGATGCGCTGAAATAAGATAAGATAAGATAAGATAAGATAAGCCTTTATTGTCTCTTCAGGAGAGAAATTTTGCTTGGACATGAGAGAGTGTGATTTATAATAAACACTAAAAACAGCACAGCAGACAGACACATAAAAAACATGTATAACACATGAACAAAGGAAACATGCAACATATAAAAAGACTGCCATTGTTAGTAAAACCTGTTTAAAACACACACACACACATAAAAACACATAAAAAACCCTACAGAAAAGTTGCATCCCCACACACACACATACACACACACCCGCTAAGACCTACTATTCAGTAGTTTAATTGACCAGGGAACCAATGAAAATTTGAACCTATTTGTTTTACAGTTTGGGACCCTGTATCTTCTTCCTGATGGCAGTATTTCATATTCACTGTGCAAAACGTGCTCGTCATCCTGTAGGATTTTCAAACCCTGCCTTTTCACTGTTTCATCAAATAAAGCCTGCAGTGATGTGGGAGGGGGCATGCCCATTATTTTCCCCGCTCTCTTAACGAGAGTTTGCAGTTCAGTTCTCTGTTTAACAGACAGGTTCCCAAACCATATAATGATCCCATATCTAATGATGGATTCAATGGACGCCCTATAGAAGGCCATCATTATTTCTTTGTCCACCCCAAACACTCTCAACCTCCTCAAGAAGTGCAGACGTTGGCTAATTCGTCTGCTTAAAAAATCAACATGCTGGCCCCATTTTAATTGGGAAATAATTGGCCCGAATCTACGACTTGATCGCGTTTTCGACAGTCGCTTGTTCTGGGCTTCTTATGTTCCCCGTGCACGCCCGTAGGCCAGGCCTGCTTAGGCCTGACTGAAGGCCTGACTAGTGGAAGGACTTGAGGCTTTAGTCTAAGTCAGGCGAGGACTAACCACTTAGGCACCGCTATGTTTAGCAACGTTCGTGGAATACCCCTCAGGTCGCATTCATCTGACCATCAACAAGTGAGAGTGGTACAAGTAGGCGCTCACAAATGTACACAAACGTTCTTCTCGTCATATGAAAATTCTGTATGAACTCCATGTCAGTGAAGCAGCGAAGACCATAGCAATCCCACCACTCTCAGCACCAACACGTTCCTTTCTACGGACATTGCTGCCACTGCCCCACAAAACAACAGAGCCAAAAACCTTCACCTTCTCAATCTCTTCCTTAAAACAAATAAGTTTTACATGTTCTGGCACTGGAACGACAGCAACTTTAAAATCGCCAGTTGCTCAATGCTTGCGTCCATGTTTAGGTAACTTCCGTAAACTCTGAGCACACTCGCTGCACGTGACCTCGTCGTGTCCTCCAAGGCGCATGCGGGACACTTTTGAGGTGTTTAAAGTTCACACTGGAGGTCACATACAATTCGCATTTAACTGGAAATGTGAACAACCTCGCAAAAAAAAATTTGGATTTCACAAAAAAATCAGAATTGAGCATTAAGCCCTGCAGTCTGAACGTAGCCTTTGAGAATACACGGCTGAAGATGTGCTGCATTTTCTATTGATTTAAACCTTGCTCTAATTCAAGTCAACTAAACAGGTGAAGATTGTTTCTAAATTTCTTTCCAAATTGTTCATTGTGTAAGATCTATAAGCATTTACATTTTGTATTGAATACCACGCACTTTTCCTATTGGTTATCCCCTGTAAGGCTCTGAGTGAGTGACAGCTGGATAAAACAATCACAGGGAAGTGTGAACATCAATGTACTTTATTTATTTATTAGAAAAAGCAATAGTAATACACAAATTGGGATCAAATTGAAAATGTGATCTGGCACCAAGTTGGTTTGTTGGTTTGGTGAAGTGCGCTCACGCTCGCTCTATCAGCAGTAACGATGGAACTTGTCCAGACGTGTTTCTCGTTCAAACGATCCATCAGGCTGGAGCAGCTTCGATGATTGGAAAATTATTTTTGCCAAAAGCTACAAATCACGGCATTCTTGTTGATAGTCTCGTCTTAAACTTGCCGTTCAAAGGCCCTGGCAGCGATTTGCTCGTCGCACGCCAAATTTAAAATGCGCGCACATTGAATTGCCACTCATAATTAATTGCATTCATTTGTATAACACGTTAATTTGCAGTGTAATTAATTAATCTAATTAACGCGTTAAACTGACAGCCCTAATAATAATAATAATAATAATAATAATAAAGGATTCAGTTTAGCATAATATAGGACCTTTAACAAATCGTAATGTGTTTTTTGCTTACGCTTTTTCACTTTTTCATGTACCTCCAATGAATGTGAATTTAAACAGTAACGCGTCTGTGGGACTCTATCTGGGATTCTGAGCAGCTCTGACCTTGGACCGACTCGTTTATATATTCACTCTCTCTCTTTCTCTCCTCTTTTTCTCTCTATCCATCTATACCTAACTGTGTATTTCATATTCAACCCCTCTCTACCACTCTCCTTCTTTCTCTCCAACTAGCCCGTCCCCTATAACTCTCTCCTCTTTTCCTCTTTAACTCTATCAAACCTGCATGTCCTTCCTTCTATCCCCCTTTTCCCTACCTCCCTACCTCATCCCTCTCTCTGTATCTCTTTAACTCTGCGTCTGCCTTGCTTCTCCAACTTTTTTCTCTAGCTACCTACTGTAAATCCCCTCTTTATCGTTTGCTCCCTCAACGTCTATCTCTGTATCACTCTTTCTCTTTGTCTCTTACTCTTAACACTATCTGCCTAACTCCCTCCCTCGCACTTGTCCTCTCTCCCTCTCTCTATCTTTTTAACCTTCCTCATTCGCCCTTCCTCTCACTATCTCGCTCTGTCTAGCCTCCCTGTCTGTCCCCCTCACACTTCCTCTCTCTTTTGTTCTTTCTCTCCCCGTATAGTCTTGTTCTTACATTCTCTCTCTTTCCCCCTTACATTCCTTCTCTCTCTCTCTTTCTCTCTTCCCACTTACACTCTTTTATTATTACTTTCACACTCTTTCTCTTCCCCTTACACTTCACTTATTTCTCTCTCTTGCTTGCTTTCTCTCTCTCTTCCCCTCTCTTTTTCGTGCTTATTCTCGCTCTCATTTGTACATTCTCACTCTCTCTCTTTCCACTTTACATCCCTTCTCACTCTGTCACGCTCTCTCTTTCCCCCTTACGTCCCTTCTCACTCTTTCTCTCACTCTTTCTCCCTTCTCACTCTCTCTCTCTCTCTCTTTCTCCCTTACATTTATTCTCACTCTCCCTCTCTCTCTCTTCCCCCTTTTACTCTTTTATTATTACTTTCACACTCTCTCTTTCCCTCTCACTTCTTTCTTTCTCTCTCTCTCTCTCTTTCTCTCCCCCTCTCTTTATGACAAATAGGCAACGCATGTGTCCATATGTACACCTTTACTCTCTCTCTCTCTCTCACTCTCTCTCCCTCTCTCCCCTCTTTCTCTCCCTCTCTCTCTGTCTCTCTTTCTCTCTCTCTCTCTCCCCTTTCTCTCTCTCTCTCCCTCTCTCTTTCTTTCCCTCTCTCCCCCTCTCTTTCTCTCCCTCTCTCTCCCCCTCTCTTTCTCTCCCTCTCTTTCTCTCTCCCTCTCTCTCTCTCCCTCTCTTTCTCTCTTTCTCTCCCCCTCTCCCCCTCTCTTTCTCTCTCTCTCTCTGTCTCTCTACCTCTCTCCCCCTCTTTCTCTACCTCTCTCCCCACTCTCTCTCTCTCTCCCCTTTCTCTCTCTCTCTCCCTCTCTCTTTCTCTCCCTCTCTCCCCCTCTCTTTCTCTCCCTCTCTCTTTCTCTCCCTCATTCTCTCTCCTTCTCTCTCTCTTTCTCTCCCTTTCTTTCTCTCTTGCCCTTTCTCTCTCTCCCCCCCCCCCCCCTCTCTCTCTCCCTCCCCTGCTCCATGTCCCTCGCCCGCCCCGCTCGCCCGCCCCGCTCGCCCCAGTCCATCTGAATTAGGTCTAATAAGCAGGTGAATTGTCTGTGGAGCTGCAGTCATTTGTGGTGCCCTTGGTTAAGCGTGGTTGGGCGCCAGGGTCAGGCAGAGCTGGCGGTGTGTGCAGGCACATTGTATCAGCAGAATCACAGGAATTATTCATAGTATTTACAGTGCGCTTGAAGCCCCCATAATAAAAGACTATCTGATTGGAGAGTGAAGGCCTCCCTGCATCGGTCTGCGTGAACACAGAAATACAAGGCTGATCTGTCAAAAGTGATAAATAATGTTTATTTATGTTTGGAGATGCCTGTGTATAAAATCGACATATTTACATGGGTTTATAGGTTAATTCAGTTTATTTTAAAGCAAAAATCAACATTTCAGAGCTTTTAACCATGCTGTTTCTCATTTTCATTTATCCCCTCGAAGTTGTATGCAGAGTGATTTGTGCATGTTTGAGCAGTCTTTAATCACTTATTTTCAAAATGCCCAATTGCTAATCAACCCCTCTTTTCACCGCCACCAGTGTACGCCCACCGCTCTGTACTTATTTCATTTTCAAATAGTATTTTCTTAATCAATGATACGCGTAGAATTTGGCAGCATCATGTAGTCTTTCTGGTGCAAATGAAACAAAAATCAGTTTGGCAGTGTGATCAGTACTCAGAACTCTTTGTTGTGATGATGTTTACGGTGACGTCAGCCCCCACTGGGCACTGCGGTTTTCTAACACACCGATCTTGTTTCTTTTGTTAAGTCGTTTTAGCTGAATATTGCAATATAAAATGATCAAACTAAAACATAATGATTTAAGGGTGTCATAGATTATGACTATAGAAGACACAAGCAGAATAGATCTTCTTTCAGTATAGACTATAGTTTATTCAGCAGCAGTATATCTGATATAAATTTTACAAGCTGGTTGAAGCCTCTCAAAGTGCTACATAGTCATTTTTCATTCACTTCAGTTTAGAACAGACTCAGGTAAGAGAGGCTGCCAATCTGTACTATAAGCTGGGGCTGCCATGATAATTAATATATCATTCAGTATATGAAAGCTGGAACTATATTTTTTGTTGGCAAAAGGATAAATTCAAAAATTTATTTGTACGTTTCGCAGCTCATCCAAGCTCCTTCTTCAGTTCTGGTCAGACGCTGGTGGACACTGCCCTGTATCTGTCTGAAGGGAGGAGCTAACTACAATGAAATTACTTTGAAACTACCACACCTATTTGTTTACAGTTTCTGTTAGTTAGGTAGGCCTATTAAATATGCAGTGGGAGTGTGGGGTCTTGTTAGCAGAAACATTCAGGGCCATAATCAGACCCTCCAGGAATTCGCGATGTTGCGATTTGCAACTTCAACGCAACTTCAGCCAATCCCTGTGAATTCAGGGCGGTGTTGCAATTTTGACCCGCAATTTTTTACCAATTTTGACCAGTCATCGGCGACGTATTGAACTCACGTCGACCAACTTCCTTCTGCCTTACTTCCCGTGTGACCAAACGAAACTGCGTCCGTGTCCCCAGTTCGGAGCGTGGTTTGAAGGGGGCTCAGACTGCAGTCAAGGCGGTGCACACTTGCTCAGTCCTGAGTGCATTCCGCAGACCGCATGGCTGTCTGCGAAATGCGACAGGTCTCGCAACTACGGGAAGCAGCCACCGACTCCATTATAAGAAGTAGCGCGCGATGCATGCTGGGATATATGAGTGTGCGAAGCGTGCATTTTCACGCACTTGGTCCACGCCCCGATTTCCATGGAAACGACTGCGGTCTTCAGACCACGTGTTAACTGCGCATGGGACAAAAAAGAAATGACGCACATGCCCTTCAAACCACGCTCCGAACTGTGCACTCTGGGAATTGGGACACGGCTTCTAATGGCAAAAAAAACATGTCTGCGGCGCCATTTGCCCACAAAAATAACAGCAAAAGACCGGGCGAAACAGTTCCCCTCCTAGTAGTCATTTATTTTAGATGTTGGTAAGGTTGTTTTAGGACCATATCTGTGATCCCTGTGTCTTTGTATTATTCTTTGTCAATAATAACTCAGTATTCAAAATATTACTCAAAAAGGGAAAATCACTATTTATCGCAACTTTCACTTCCTCCCGCAACAAAATCACAACAAAAACCTTAAAAGCACCGCAACTTTCATCGCAACTTTTTGCAAAAGCTCACGCAAATTCAGGCATTTTAGCCCGCAGCAATCACAAAAAATGCCCGCGAAATCCTGGGGGGTCTGCATAATGGGTGTTTTCACACCTCTGGACCTGACCTGCTGCCCTATTGTTTGTTTGTTTTGATTTAGGTTTGAGGATAGAGTTATAGATGGGAGACAAATGATGCCTGAGACGTCAGTTTCTGTTATATATTTTTTATTCTGTTATCTCTCTCAATTACAGGATGCAAAAACTGGAACACAATACCTATATCAATCAGAATTAGTCCAACTCTTGCTTCTTTTAACTCATTGACTGCCGGTGACGAGTTTTCTCGTCATGTTGAATCCGAACGTTGAGTGCCGTGACGAATAAACTCGTCAAGGACGTTTTTCAGCGGGGGTTGCTAGGATACGACCTGGAGCAGCTTTGAAGGTGTAATTCACACTTCCCAACCTGTAGGTGGCGATCTTGTATCATTATCTGCCGATCGGAGAGGCGGGAGAGGAGAGGAGTGTAGTGTATGTGTACTGTGGAGTGCGAGTGGAGGCGAGTGGAGCAAGATGGTGAGGTGAGTGAACCCGGAAAAGCAGAGGACTGTTGATCAGCGCCTACGGAGCGGTTTGATCGCTTTTGGGACCCAAGATCCCGGATCAGAGGATCACAGAGACACGCAGCGATGTCGGGGCAGAGATCTGCTCTGGCTGAGGCAGGGGGCGTGTCCTGATCGCACTGCGCAGAGCAGGATCTCTGATCAGAATTACGACAGCGCCAAAGAAGTTTACTGACTTGGATTCTGCTCTCCAAAGAGGCACGAGATGAGAAGAATTAAGTTTATATGTGTGTGTGCGTGCGTGCGTGCGCGCGCATGTGTGCGCGTGTGTGTATGTGCGTGTGTAGCTGTGTGTGTGTAAAGGTTTATGCATGGGCTTGTGTGTATGTACATATACGTATATGTGTGTGTGTGTGTGTGTGTGTATGTAGGTGCGTGTGTGTGTGTGTGTGTGTGTATGTACTCTGGGCCTCAATATTGTTGTGAAGTGACAAAGTTCTATTTTATATGAAAAGATATTATTATATCCTGTAAACATCTCTTGCCACTATTGAGTTGAAGGATTCACAGAGCCTTATATTCTTATATTAGTAAATAAAAAATGTACTTTGTCATCAAAAATCTCTTTCTCTGTTATTTTAGATGTTTGAGGTGTCACTAAATCAATAAATATTGACGTCAAAATCACCGATCTGCTCGAAATCCTTCTTTGTACAAAACGATCGTTTTCTCCAATTTTGGTCAGAAAACTGTGTTTTTGCTGAAACTTCCCTATGTTCTACTATCAATTACTTGAGAACCGAAAAGGTTAGAAACATAATTTTTTTTCTAGGTGAAAGAAGAGACACTTTATTTTGATGTGTGCCATGCCTATATAGTCAAAGAACTCAGTATTCTGTGAGTCTTGGAAAATCAGTGAAAATGGTCTAAAAGTTCTGGCAGTCTGGGGTTGACATTCTGAAAACAGGCCGGCAGTGAATGAGTTAAAACACATCTTAAAATATGGCTGAAAAGGAATCAAAACTTTAATCATATAATACAATAGCCATGACATACAAGAAGCACACACACACACACACTTACATGCACACATACACTTACATGCACACTACAAAAATCCACATTGTAAATAGAATAGGCACCTTAAAGGGATATGCCACCCCCAGGTCAAATCTGGGCATCTCCCCACAGTCCAGAGACTAAAATAAGTGGTGGAAAGCGTTTTCCTGCTCACCCAGCCATTGTCCGAGTCTGTCGCCACTGACCGCCGCGGTATCTGGTGCTCCTCCGCCTTAGACTGGAGTCTAACGTCGCCAGAGAAAGATTTCGGCCAAAAGGAATTAATTTGCTCGATGCGTTTCCCAATTACTTTGTGTGTAGTGCGCATTCATATCGAGTGCAAATAAATGTGCAAATCAACACGGAGAGCTTGACTTGGTCATTTTGGGTGGGAACTATTTTCCAGTGCGTAAGAATACAGCCATATCACGCAGCACGCTGACAGGGGAATCCCAGTTACGCAGCGGGAAGGGAGTTCCCCTGTTGCACAACGTGGTGCGTGATACGGCTGTATTCTTACGCACTGGAAAATAGTTCCCACCCAAAATGACCAAGGCAAGCTCTCCGTGTTGATTTGCACATTTATTTGCACTCGATATGAATGCGCACTACACACAAAGTAATTGGGAAACGCATCGAGCAAATTAATTCCTTTTGGCCGAAATCTTTCTCTGGCGACGTTAGACTCCAGTCTAAGGCGGAGGAGCACCAGATACCGCGGCGGTCAGTGGCGACAGACTCGGACAATGGCTGGGTGAGCAGGAAAACGCTTTCCACCACTTATTTTAGTCTCTGGACTGTGGGGAGATGCCCAAATTTGACCTGGGGGTGGCATATCCCTTTAATAATAAGCACCTTATTACGCACACTGAGAAGCACCTTTTAATTTGCACTTTAGGCTAAGCCCATCAATTGTATTTTTACTGTAATTTATTGAATTATATGCTACTATTATATAGATACTAAATTGTTTTTATGTTTGTGATCATAACACATGTACTAAATTGTCTAATGTCTGCAACTGCAACATATTTTCTAATGTTTGCTATATCTTTATGTCTGGGACTGCGGATGGAAATTAGCACTGTGCTAAATCCGGCATATTTACGTCGGTTTGTGTGATCTTATACAAATCGTGCGTTCATTAATATGCATTGTCCCTTCCAAATAAATGAATAAATTAAAAAATATATATTTTTCGTTGTTATTATTTATCGCGTGTACATTTTATACATTTTATTTGCACTACTGGGAAATGTTTGTGTCCAGGTAGGATCCACAGCGAAGGAGAAAATTTTTGTAGCTCATCCAGGCTGCCTCTTCAGTTCTGGTCAGATGCTGGTGGACACTGCCTTATATCTGCTGAAGGGAGGAGCTAATTACAATTAACCTAGTCTGAAACTAACACGCCTACTTGTTTACAGTTCTGTTGCAGTTTCAGTTTCTGTAGATCAAGCTAACAAACAGAACTGTAAACAAGTAGGCGTGTTAGTTCAGAGTCGTTACATTGTAGTTAGCTCCTCCCTTCAAGGCAGTGTCCACCAGCGTCTGACCAGAACTGAAGATGAGCTGGAGCCTGGATGAGCCGCGAAAAGTATTTGATCAAAAAACTTTTGTCCAGTTGGCAGAATTGGATTTCAACTTTGCTATTAGGATTTTTTGGCTATATGATAAGATTTAAGCCATAAAAGGTTGAATGAATAACTTCTATGACTCATACAGATGCAAGTTAAGTACTAAAGAGTCCCATTAATTCTACTAATTGATTATTTATTGCAGCTTATGTTTTGTTTTTTTGTTTGTTTTTTTAATAGTGTAACTTTTTTTTAAAGTGTAACATTGTGTTCTGCGTCCTGATTGGCTAAGAGACTAGACGAGGACTAAACGTGGACTAAACCAGGTCTAGACCAGAACTAATCCAGGTCTAGACCAGGCCTAAAGCAGGCCTGGACTGGTCCTGGACTAAACCAGGACTGGACCAGGTCTAAACCAGCATTAAATCACTCCGTGCGGCTCTTTGCTGGTTTTGTGCGGCTCTTGCATTTGTTTGTGCGTGTTCAGTTTGTGGCTTGGGCTGCGTGCGCCGCAGTTCGATCTGGTGTACGCGCGGCCTCGCGCCGGTCACGCTGCTCTGTTATGGATTTGTCCACGATGAGGGGTGCACGTGTCGTGCACGTGTCGTGCACTTCTCCAAGGGGTTGGTGTGCGTCGCGTCCCGGGACGTGGCAGTGCTCCTCGCGCGCCCGGCGGGGCTTCCGCGGCCGTGTCTCCCCCCACGCGTCACTATTAATACATTTTGTTGAAAATCTATGAATGTTTGAGTGTTTAAACGAGAGACAAATGTGAGAAAATGTTAATTCCAGTCTGAGAAAAGCGTATAATGTGTGTGGTTACAGCCTTAAAATGTGTAAAAATTGTGAAATATAAAGTTGTCCTACTTCGTGGATTTCTCTTATTGCGGGTTATTTCTGGAACCTAACCCCCACGATAAACGAGGGATTACTGTATTGTATATTTAGAATAGTTTTTGTGGTTTAAATCTGCTCTTGGATTGTTGCATCAGTCATTAGTTTCATTAGTTTACCGTCAGTTTATCACATTTCAAAATTTGTTATCATGACAGGCCTACCACTGACCCCTCCGACCACTTTCATACAAGCTGGGCGAAGTGTCTTGCCCAAGGACACAATGACAGAACCTGGGCTGAAAGGGAATCGAACTTCAGGCCTTTGAGTTGGTGAATAAATGCTCTAACCACTGAGCCACTGTATGACCCAAACACTAGAAAATGTAGAAAAACAGAAGGAGACATTTGAACTGATGTTGTTGAAGTGTTTTTGGCGCTCTGAGGTGACGCTAGCAGAGATAAAAAGTAGATAAAGTGACTGCAGGATATTACTTTTGTAGATCTTATTATTGTTTTTTTTCCTACATATCATTTACTTATTATGGGATCAGAAAGTTATAATACATAATAACAATAATAATACACAACGCTTGTATAGCGCTTTTCATGACACTCAAAGATGCTTCACATAGATCCAAACAAACACAAATGAAAGAAACAGATAAACAGGAGATGCAGTTATTTAAAGGCAGTTTTGAACAGGTGAGTTTTTAGGGCTTTTTTGAAGATGGGGAGTGTGGATGAGTCTCTGATGTGTTTGGGCAGGGAGTTTCAGAGTTCCCCCCAGTTCTTACAGCTCTGGAAAAAAATAAGAGACCACTGCAAAATGATCAGTTTTTCTGATTTTACTACTTATAGGTATGTGTTTGGGCAAAAGGAACATTTTTGTTTGAGTCTATAAACTACTGACAACATTTCCCCCAAATTCCAGATAAAAATATTATCGTTTAGAGCATTTATTTGCAGAAAATAACAAAAAAGATACATGTTTTCAGACCTCAAACAATGCAAAGAAACAAGATCAAATTCATTTTAAAACAACATAATACTAATGTTTTACACTTAAGAGTTTTTAATCACAGCTTTCATGCGTCTTGGCATGCTCTCCACAAGTCTTTCACATTGTTCTTGGGTGACTTTATTCCACTCCTGGTGCAAGAACTGAAGTAGCTCAGCTTTGTGTTTGTGTTGGAATTCAACAGATGCTGGAATTGAATGGCTGTAATACATGTAGAGATGCTGCTTTCAGAAAAAAAATAAAAATAAAAAAATGCAGCGGTCTCTTATTTTTTTCCAGAGCTGTATATGGGTGAAGTTTAGTCCCAATTTAAATTATATTTCTATTCCTGGTGGGGGGAGACAGGAGGTTGGCGTCTGAGGGCACAGGCGGGGGTGTGGCGGTGGGGGCCAGGTTATGGAGGGACTTGTACACAATGGTGAGGAGTTTGATGAATTGGATGCGGGAGCCAGTGGAGATCTTTGAGGACAGGGGTGATGTGTTCACAGGAGGAGGTGCGAGTGAGGAGGCGGGCAGCAGAATTCTGGATGTACTGGAGTCTGTTGAGGAGTTTGGAGGGTGAACAGTAGAGCAGGGTATTGCAGTAGTCGAGGCGGGAGGTGATAAAGGCATGGATGAGGGTTTCAGCAGACTGAGGGGGGAGGGATGGGCGGAGGTGAGCGGAGGTGACAGAAGGCGTTTTTGGTGATGTTTTGATGTGATGGTCGTAGGAAAGGGTCTGATCGAAGGTGATGCCGAGATTACAGAGGTGGGAGGAGAAGGAGACTGAGGAGCCGTCGATGAAGGTCGTCGGTGAGGTTATTGTGGGTTTTTGTGAGTGTTTTGGGGCCAATGATGATTATTTCTGTTTTTTCACAGTTGAGTTGAAGGAAATTTGATTTGAGCCAGGATTTTATTTCAGAGATACAGTTTGTGAGGGTGGAGTTTGTGGTCGGGGTTATGGATTTGGTGAACAAGTAAAGTTGGATGTCATCTACAAAACAGTGGAATTGAAGGCCGCGATGGCGGATTATATGACCAAGGGGGAGGATGTAGACGATGAAGAGGAGGGGGCCTAAAACTGAACCTTGGGGGTAAACCTTGAGTGAGTAAAGCAGAGGGGAACTTGCAGTGATTGATGTGAATGAATTGCTGTCTATCAGTGAGGCAGGAGGGCTGTGTCGGTTATGTTGAAGGTCGGGTGCAGGCGGGAGAGAAGGATGGAGTGGTTTATGGTGTCAAAAGCACCGGGGAGGTCCAGGAGGATGAGGATGTTGAGGTTGCCAGAGTCAGAGGAGAGCAGGATGTCGTTAGTGACTCGGCGGAGGGCTGTCTCAAGGCCAGGTTTTTTAAGAATGGGGGTGATAGCAGCAAGCTTGAAAGTGGGTGGAACGGAGCCAGTGGACAAAGGAATTGATGAAGGAGGTGATGAGTGGGGAGAGAGCAGGCAGGCAGGCAGGCTGAGTTAAAAAATCCCCAGTCCACGGCTACATAATAAATCTTCTAAACTGGTCACTCCATATATGAAGGGCCCATATTACAGTACAGTGAACCCTCGCTGTATCGCGGTTCACTCTTCGCGGCCTCGCTGTTTCGCGGATTTTTTTTTCAATTTTTTTTTTTTTTTTTTTTTAATTTTTTTTATAGTGTAACTTTTTTTTACAGTGTAACATTCTGTCCTGCGCCCTGATTAGCTAAGAGACTAGACCAGGACTAAACCAGGTCTAAAGCAGGTCTAAACCAGGACTAAACCAGGTCTAAACCAGGACTAAACCAGGTCTAGACCAGGGATGGTAGGGACAGAGTCTCTGATTTCCTTCACGAGAGCGCCTGGGTGACAGGAGGTGTGGCCTTTGTTTACTTGCACGAGCCATGGAAGAGAGTGCGAGCCGGACCATGGAAGAGAGTGCGAGCCGTGTCCCGTCGAGAATCAACATGGACGGGGAGCCGCAGCGGGGGGAGGACACTCGCGCGCACAGAGGAGACAGTGGCTCTTCCCCGTGAGAGGACGAGAGGACAAACCCGACCCCGTCCTAGAGAGCTGTGGAGTATTGGCGACGCATTGATAGCGGTCTGATTTTGGAGCCGGGGTGAAATGCAACCAACTCTTGTGAGCGCAGGTTGGTCTTACCTGGTCTTGTGGTGCTCAGAGGCGTCTGTTAGCGGTGTGGCACTGTTAGCATTGGCTTGAGTCTTGCCCAAAATGATATCCAGGTCGCTTTCCACTCGACTTTCGCACATGGCATGGATATGTGGTACCAAAACAAACACACGTGTCCGCGCGCACGTGTCCGCGTGTCCGCGTGTCCGCGCGCACGTGTCCGCGTGTCACGTGCCCCCCCCCCCACTATTAATATATTTTAATGAAAATCTACAAAAGTTTGAGTGTTTAAACAAGAGAAAAATGTTAATACCAGTCTCAGAAAGGTGTATAATGTGTCTGGTGAAGCGTTTTCAGCCTTAAAACATGTAGAATAATTGTAAAATATAAAATTGTCCTACTTCGCGGATTTCACTTATTGCGGGCTATTTCTGGAACCTAACCCCCGCGATAAACGAGGGTTCACTGTATTTTCTGAGATGTTATAACGTTTCCTCATCAAAAACATACTTTAAAAACACATTTAACACACAAACCCTGCATATTTAGTTCTTCTCTCAAACTGAAAACACTGTTCCACAATCCTGCACATTAAGATGAGTTCTTTTCGCAAGCAGAAAACACTGTATACTGTGTTTTTAAACTCCATACAGCTTCACAAGAATCATTTGGATAATTTCAGCCCTGAAATTGCCAATCTCTACTGAGCAAAAGGTAAAAGGTAACGGTTAACACGAAAATTACAGTCTCATGACATCACAAGGTGGAGCAGAGCATTTAGAGTTTTGTAGATATAGACAGATTAATAATACATGCATTCATGAATGAAACAAAACACAACTCCAGGTACATTTTTGATGTGGTAACAGTGTTCTAACATGACTTAAAGCTCACAAGAGGCAATTTTGCGTAATATAAGAATGTACCATACAATCGATTCTGTTTAGATCTGCAGAAATGCCCATGTGTTTAGTGGCACCCTGTTGACATCGATGTATTTGCTAATTATTACATTAATTAGCTGCACTAATGAGTGTGTTCAGATCAGTGGGCCGAAGGACAGCAGTGGCAACCAGCAGCTCAAGTGACTGTAATGTGATGAAGATGACAAAAGAAAAAAGGAGGATGGAGAAACAGCCTAATTTATTTTATTTTACTTTATTTTTAAGGGTCCTATATTATAAAATGGACTCTAGTAAGCTTTCATGTTAGAATGTTGCTACCTCCTCAAAAACATACCTAGAGTTGTTTTATTTGAGTAAATCAATTTAGTCTGTCTACATCTCCAAAGCTCAAAATCCACTGTTTCCACCTTGTGATGTCATGTAGTGGCCGTTTCCATGTTAACAGCTGTCTTTTGTTCAGCAGAGATTGGCAATTTCAGGACTGAAATTA
Source organism: Paratrypauchen microcephalus (assembly GCA_036785185.1). NCBI lineage: Eukaryota > Metazoa > Chordata > Actinopteri > Gobiiformes > Gobiidae > Paratrypauchen > Paratrypauchen microcephalus. The sequence continues at coordinate 10,029,803 of JAVJIX010000011.1, forward strand.
TCCAAATGATTCTAGAGAAGGTCTATGGAATTTAAAAACACAGTGGAGCGCTTCCTGTATTACCACATGACATCACGAGGTGGAACATAGTGTTTTCTGCTTGCGAAAATAACTTAAAATTCTTAAATGTGCGGGATTGTGTGTTGAAAATGTGTGAATGAAACAAAATACAATTCCAGTTATGTTTTTGATGAGGAAACAACATTATAACAGATCAGAAAATAGCAGAATATTTGCCCTTTAAGTTACTGTAAAATACTTGTTGAGAGAACAGGGCTGCAGATTGGAAAAGACCAATGTAATTTAGAATACAAGATTAGATCAAATATTAAAACTTGAATAAAGCATTCTTCACAGAGCCTATTGCAAGTCGCTAGAATTTGATTAAAGGCAAAAATTGGGTTTTGAACCACTTACGTTGTGTTTGTGAAATAATTTACTGCCATAACACACAACGCATTATCTTGTTTTATTGAGGAAATATGAAGAGTGATGTTTGATGAAGGACTAAAAGACTACTTTGTTCTGATCAAACTGAGGAGTTATAAATAGTTAGTTAGTTAAAAGTTATAAATAAACATGAGAAACCCCTTTTGATGAATGTGTGTCTCAAACTTTTTCCATTTATGACTGAAGCTTTTGTGCTTAAAGTGGAACTAAATACTAAAATATCAACTATTTTTTTTTTTTTTTTTTTTAATACCAAACTGGATTTTTAATAACATTGTCTACTGTTCCTAATCCTTTTTGGCAAATACATAGTAAACTAGATGTATTTGCAATTTTCCTATTAATTACAAAAAATATGTGTGTTTTGGTGATTATTAGCCAATCAGAAAGCAGAATAAGTCTCACATGAGTCTTTTATTTGGGTTGCCAGTTCCAGTGGTAAAATCGAGTTGGTGTAAATCTAAAAGACCTCTCTCTGATCTGAATGGTCACTACCTAAACTGCAGCACCTTCGGCGATTCATGAATCAGTGCTAGTGCTAGTACTTCTATTGATCCCATTTGTCCCTGTCCACTTTTGCCTCTAAATGCTATTATCACTTTAACAGCTTTCCTCCTTTTAAGCAGGAATCCCATTCATTTCAATTGAGAATTTTAAGTTTCACTAAAATATGATATAAAGTAGGTTGGTTTTTGTAAAATGTTCAATGTTCATGCACTGTACAGATTTGCTGGAAGGTTTTAAAACAGCTTTGTAGTCCAGTACTGTAGAAGTTTTGCTGTCGGCAGCCCAGTGCAGAATGACAATGGCAATGCCCACGGCAACTTCCAGAATAAGGTGGCAACCCAGGGCCAGTTGTGATTGGAATACCAGTTTTAAAGCACTAAGAGCACAGGCTGGATATAGTTTCCTTAAAGAATGATGCTATGACATAATGCAGCTGCCAAGCACATAAACATGTCAGTAAGTACATGAAGAGGTTGTAGATCAGGTCAGACATAAACAACAGGGACAGTGCAAAGCAGCTGAGGTTGACAGTGGAGTAAGTTGTAAGTTTTTGGCAGCGGCTCTTCTGGCTGTGGTTCAGAAGTGGCACAGTGGAGTAAAGGTCCGGTCACCTTCATTAAAGGCTGAGTGCTTTGGGCAGCAGCTGGAGCGCAGACCTAACACAGAACTAAACATGTGTTAAACCTGATACTACACAAGTTTAATTCAGCAGGGGACACTGAGTGATACGCACTATTAGGGGGGTAGAATAGGATTGGATGCACCGATATTGATAATGGTACAAGGGTATCGGCTCTGATCCAGAAACAACATGCTGGATTGGGTATTGGTTGAACAATGTCAGTTCAGATGATATTCTGTTTGGGGTGTACACATTGTTGTAATTAGACTAGTTACTGACTGTCATTGCCTCTAATCATCCCATAAAAAACTTATCTGTATTATTTGCATACTTGCTGCACCTCTATTGTTTTGTTACTGATTAAAATGACATGGTCAGTCACATTACATACAAATTACATCTGATTTTGGTGTGTTTACATATACAAAGAAAATCGAATAATCAAAAACATAATTTGGCATGTATCACTGTTAAAGATCTATATTATACAAAACTGACTCCTGTGATCTTGAAGCCGCGCTAGAATGCTGTTAACTTACCTGGAATTGTGCTTTGTTTCATTCACACGTTTGGGTAATCGTTTATTATTAGTCTTTCAAAGCTCAAACTGCTCTGTTCTATCTTGTGGTGTCATGAACTTGTAGTTTTCAAGTTAACAGCTACTTTTTTACCTTTAGTTCAGTGGAGAGTGGCAATTCCAGGGCACATCAGATATAACTGTTTCCATGGCATTTCACTAATCTGATAACTCCAGAAAAATGATCAGTTTCAATTATCAGTTTTTTGCAGTGCATGTAAAAGTAGTCATATTGTGCTTTGAGAGATTTGGATAACATACAAATAACTGTGTACCTGAATGAAAGGGAGGATAGGCCAGATTCAGACACATTCTAGATACGACGGAGCCTGAGGGAACAGCAACAGGGGACACTGACAACACTCTGTATTTAAGTTCTATTAGTGGATTCAAATATTGTTTTTGTTGAGTCGCGCACCAGGAACCTCAATGCCAGAGCCTCAACCATGACTTTACTGGTTAATGCAACATCAGACTCAGTCATTGGTTGCTCAATGTGTCTATCAAAATACATTTATAATGTCTATTTACAGCTTTTTAACTCCTTTTATCATATTTAAAGAACATATATATGTAAATGTTATTTATCGATATTTATTCCCATTGTGATTTTAACCAAGTGTTTATGAATATTTATTCATTTTTAATCATGTTTAACACTGGAATACACTTGACATTAAAATGCAGTAAAATTCAACCAGTGAAGAGTAAAGTAGCAGTTTTGGGTTCACAGTTCTTCTAGCTCACAGAGAAAAGAAAGTTGTTTTGGAGTCCCCTTGACCTGGCCTTGCCCTTGGTCTTTGCACCTGTAATTCTTGGTCTCAACTGGAATAACGGGTGTTTGGTGCTGTTAAGTCAAGACACATTGATTCTGATCACTCCATGAAGAAATGTATGAATGAATTGACTGTACATATGTTTTGTTTCTCTACAGTGTTCATTTATGAAATTGCATTAATTGGTAGGTGTTCTGTCAGTATCTGACTACTTTAAACTAGTTTTTTTTTAAATATTTTCTATAAAAATTGTGCATCAATTTGCACTCACATAAGTGCAAGACATATTTGCCTGTTCAACCAGTGCTTCTTGCATCCTACTCGATTGCAGAAGGGTCTGGAACCGGATAGAGCGCGATAAGTAACTAACTCCAAACTTGGAACCACACTTGCCAATGTTTAGCATGTGTCTCGTCGCAAATGGTTGGTTATGCACACTCACACGTTTTTGACAAATGAGTATAGCCAAATTGTTTTGGCTAAGCAACATGTAGCAAACAGTGCCTTTTCCACAACAGCTGTCATCTTCTGGGTTTTTTCATGAAGAAATGGTATTCATGTCTTGTTCTGTCTGTTAAATTACAATATGCCAGCTGGCCTTCGTAGTTCGTCTAATTACAGCACAGATGTTTTGTGTTCTTTTGCTTGCAGGGTGCGTACATTCCCCAAGGACTCGGCTGGGCTTCTGGGCAGAGACACAGTGCGCGCTCTCATGTACTACGCCTTAAAGGTGTGGAGTGACATCGCCCCTCTCAACTTCCATGAGGTGGCGGGCAGCGACGCAGACATACAGATCGACTTCACTAAAGCCGACCACAACGACGGGTACCCCTTCGACGGACCCGGGGGCACGGTGGCACACGCCTTCTTCCCTGGAGAGAGGTTCACGGCCGGGGACACGCATTTTGACGATGACGAGGCCTGGACCTTCAGATCACCAGGTATGGAATCACTCATAACAGAAATCATTTTGAGATTTGTATTAGGGATGTTAGAGCAAAGAGTAATCACAATTGAATCAGAAGCGCAGTTTTAATGAACGCAATCCGCAAATTGTAAACACTGCAATTTTTGAAGTATGATTAAAAAAATACTTAAAAATACTAAAAACTGCAGCTTACATGTGTATGAACTTGTTCTGAAATGTGATTATACATTTAGTTTGTCAGTCTTTTTGTCAATTCTTCTGGAAACTTTGAACTGAATTCAACTATTCCAACATAAATCTTAATTGGAATTCAATGTTTTTTCTCAAATTGTGCAGCCCTACTTTGTGTTGTGGAAAATTCAGCTTTCTTTATTTTAAAAAGCAGCGCACCAGTTCAGGACTACGAAATACACTGTTGGCGTAGTATACTGCCGTTGTGCCCTTGGGCAGGATGTGTAACCCAGTCAGGAAGACATTTGCTACAGAATGACATTCACATTCCTATAAATTGACTTTTAAGTGTCTAGGAAAGCTTTAAACATGACTAATTTGTTTGTATTCTTCAGATATTGCCCCAATGTGCAAAGCAATTTCCAGTCTTTCCTGATATGTTCGTCAGTCTCCACATTGAGTTTATAGACAAAGAATGAATTTTGTTATTTGTAGCTCACATTAGGGCTGTAAGACTAAATGCAATTGAATCGAAATTGCAATTTGAGCGGATGCCATTAGCAAGTGGGAAAGACTCTAATTTTGAAGTACCATGAATTCCTCCACAAACAACAAAATATCTTGTGTCATTTGCATAAAACTGTTAACCTTGTAGTTTTGAGCTGCAAGAGGATGTTCTGAAATGTGATTCTTGTATTGGTCCATATTTCAGTCTTTTTGTCAATTCTTTTGGATGATTTTTAAAAGGCCCGCATTACACTATTTTCTGAGCTATGTTATAATGTTAATTCCAGGTGTGTTTTTTTGTTCCATACCCACAAATCCTGTGGGTATGGAACACACAAATCCTGCATATTTAGGCTGAGTTCTTCTCTCAAACAGAGAACATTGCATCTTCACTAAAATTATTTGGATAATTTCAGCCCTGGAATTGTCAATCTCTACTGAACTAGAGGTAAAATGTAGCTGTTAACTTGAAAACGACAGCTTCATGACATCACAAGGTGGAATAGAGCATTTTGAGCTTTGGAGATGTAGACCGACGAATAATAAAGTTACTCAAACATCTATGAATGAAGCAAAACACAACTCCAAGCATGTTTTTGAGAATGTAACAGCATTATAACATGGCTCACAAGAAACCATTTTGCGTAAAATGGCACCTTTAAATATGAACTTTCAACAGAATTCTATTATTAAAGCATACAGCTCTGGAAAAAAATAAGAGACCACGGCATTTTTTTCCCCTGAAATAAGCATCTCTATATGTATTACAGCCATTCCATTCCAGCGTCTGTTGAATTCCAACACAAACACAAAGCTGAGCTACTTCAGTTCTTGCACCAGGAGTGAAATAAAGTCACCCAAGAACAATGTGAATGTGATTAAAAAGAGTTATTGCACTAAATATTGATTTGTGAACTCTTCTTTAAGTGTAAACATTAATATTATATTGTTTTAAAATGAATTTAATCATTTCTTTGCATTGTTTGAGGTCTGAAAACATCAAATGACCGTTTGTCATTTAAATGCTCTAAGCGATAAAACTGATAATTTTGCAGTGGTCTCTTATTTTTTTCCAGAGCTGCAAGTCAGAAATCAAACCCCAAGCACAATGTTTATCAAAAAAAAAATTGCAATCATATATTTAGCCCTAGCTCATGTCTTGCAATCGCCATAGCAGCTTTAGTGAAATAGGTCAAAGAAACACACCCACCTATTGAACAAAATCCTTTATACTGACAAGGACACTAGCCAGATAAACTTTCTTCTCTATGATGACCAAGAACAAGTGTCCTGTTTAAATCACATGTTCTTATTCCCTTATCTTATCTCGGTCTGTGTGGTGTTTGAGACTGTGTAGCAGACCAAAGCTGCCGAGCTCTCTGCTGTTTGGTGGAGTTCCAGATTGCGTGATTAATATTTTATTTCCCAGAACAATGGAAGAACATAGTAAGGGGCTGTGATAGCTATCCCAAGCAGATGAGGAGACATGAAAAGCTTTTGTTTCACTTTAATCTCTCCGCCTTTGAGCCAACACAATGGGAATGTTATTGAATTCATTTTAAGTGTGTTGGTTTGTCTGTGTTAGATTTAAAGACTTGTTTTTAACATTGTGTTTTCATTGTGTTTTTCACTGTGTATCACCATCTTCAAAGCGTGAAAAAACTAGTTCAACAGTGTGTAGTGGTTCACAGTTATTCCTCACATATCTTATACATTCTGAATACATTCCATTAATACATTAATACATACATTAATACGTATATGGGTGATTCTCCAACTATCAAAGAATTTGTGTCCCAGACAGAAATAAGAAAACAAAAATACGTTTGTCATTTTTTATTCCTGCTTCACAAAGACGAACTTACAAAAAATGTATCATAGATAAATTACTATTTTTATTATCTAAAATATGGTTTTATATTGAGTGTTTTTGCTATATGTCCTTTGTCCCTTGGCCAGGTTTAGGACTCTCAGTCCCTCATAAGACTGAAATTAAATTTGATTCAACAGTAACTTCATTGACAAATGGCACAGAAATTCCTTATTTTAAAGGGATATGCCACCCCCAGGTCAAATTTGGGCATCTCCCCACAGTCCAGAGACTAAAATAAGTGGTGGAAAGCGTTTTCCTGCTCACCCAGCCATTGTCCGAGTCTGTCGCCACTGACCGCCGCGGTATCTGGTGCTCCTCCGCCTTAGAATGGAGTCTAACGTCGCCAGAGAAAGATTTCGGCCAAAAGGAATTAATTTGCTCGATGCGTTTCCCAATTACTTTGTGTGTAGTGCGCATTCATATCGAGTGCAAATAAATGTGCAAATCAACACGGAGAGCTTGCCTTGGTCATTTTGGGTGGGAACTATTTTCCAGTGCGTAAGAATACAGCCGTATCACGCAGCACGCTACCAGGGGAATCCCAGTTACGCACCGGGAAGGGAGTTCCCCTGTTGCACAACGTGGTGCGTAATACGGCTGTATTCTTACGCACTGGAAAATAGTTCCCACCCAAAATGACCAAGTCAAGCTCTCCGTGTTGATTTGCACATTTATTTGCACTCGATATGAATGCGCACTACACACAAAGTAATTGGGAAACGCATCGAGCAAATTAATTCCTTTTGGCCGAAATCTTTCTCTGGCTACGTTAGACTCCAGTCTAAGGCGGAGGAGCACCAGATACCGCGGCGGTCAGTGGAGACAGACTCGGACAATGGCTGGGTGAGCAGGAAAACGCTTTCCACCACTTATTTTAGTCTCTGGACTGTGGGGAGATGCCCAAATTTGACCTGGGGGTGGCATATCCCTTTAATGAAAAATATCATGTGTTTGAAAGATATATTAGTATTTTATTTATTTTCCATAAAAAGAACACCTGTCCCTAGGGATCACTGTCATTTCCACCACAAAATGTAACTTTTAACTTTTTGTCTCCTTGAACCACATCAGTTGTGATGTGACAGGAGCTCATGTTAGCATAGCAGCGTTAGCTCCATGGAAGGAAGGGAAACAAGAACAAAATCAAGGTCAAGTTTTGCAAAACCAAGAGTAGGTTTATTGGTCGTCATTTCCAAACACCTCATATTTTCTTTGAATGTACAAATAATGAGAAAATTACCATTTTATATTGTGTATTTTGAGTATATTTTATGCTAACTCTAAAACAGAGATTAGCATGCTAATATGTCATGAGATTTTAAAAGAAATGCTAAACATTGTCATTTCCACAACAGTCATTTCCATCACTTTATTTATTGTTATTGTTTATTATTATTTATTTAATATGTATGTCATTTCATTACAACCACTATCAGTTAATGTTTCTACACATTGTGATGAAGTAGAACTGGGCCGTATGACCAAAGACTGATATCACGGTATTTTTCAAAATTATACCGGTATCACGGTATTTGACTGTATTTTTTAAATATTTTTTTCATGCATGACTAGGTGTTAACCACATTTCCTAATAATTTAGAGAATAATTACTGCGGTAAATTTGACCTGGTAAAACATATCTGGGTCCAGTGCTTTAATCATCTCCTTGAAGCTCCTTTCTCAACAGGACTGGTGGTTCCATGTCTAAATGGATAGCAATAGCGTTGGTAATATCGTTCCACCGTTTGCCTTTCTTGTCGTAGGCAGTCCCCTTAGCAAACGTGTCTTTGAGTGACGTCTGAGTCGCTACAACTTTAGCCCGACAACATTTACAGAATCTTTGTTTGATCAGAGTCGGATTTTTTACAGCCGAAGTACTTCCACACAACTGACACGGCTCCTCTTTTCAGTATAAGTTCCTCTGTTTCTAACAACAACGTCCATGTTGTTCACCACTTAGCACCAATGTTCCCCCTAATTTTTAATGTGTCTGAGCAAACACTCTAACTCCCTGAGCGTTCCTTGGACCCCTGTGAGCGACATCCGACATGCACACTGTGGCCACACCAGTATCACACCTGAGATCATCACAAGTTACAGCTTATTCATCAAATTACTGCAGTTATTTGCGTTAGATTACTTTTAATTTAACTGATTTTTTTTTGGTCCACTTAGAATGACAAAGGGAAAAATCTGTTCATGAGCTTTGTATGTTGCATGTCAGTGAAACATTAAACAGTACAATATTTTGAAAAATAACCTCAAATAATTAAAATAACTTCAAATAAAAAAACTGTGGGCTACAGCCCATAAATGAGCAGTGTATAAATCTGTAAAATTACATTAAGAGATTTTTTTAGCTTGATAAATATAGCCTGCATATAGCTACTGATTTTTTTTATGAATTGTAGGACCTATAGGCCATAAAATGGGTAATCTTTCCCAAAAAAATGATCACCAAAATAAGTATAAATTATATCACTTTATATCTTGTTTTTTAATTATTAGCCTATTTCAGTAATTTTGCATGAGTGACAGCGCTCTGTGGTATAATGCTCTGGGGAGAGGATTCACACTTTGAGAAAGTCCCATCTTTTTGGCTCACAAAAAAACAATGAAAACAAAGTAAACAGGGGAAGATTACATTATGGCTCTACCTGTCTCCTCTTCCTGTGTTCTTCCCTCCACGATCTGCCGCTCTGACAGCGGAGATGTGCAACTACAACTACTGAAGGAAGCGAGAGAAACGCGGTCGAAATGTGTCTGTAGTCGTCTTCTCCCTGACGCGTGTCACATTCACATGTGCATCTATCAGATTGGTCGTTCCGTGCGTCTAACCAGCGCTTTGTTTGTCAGTTGAGGTTAGATTTTATTTTATGCGCTGCACGCACCTAGAGGGACCTCTGGTTAGCATTAGCGTATCTTAACTCCGCTGCACTGTTATTACTGTTATAGCGTGTATGGGCAGGGCACGTAGACAAGTACTGTCAATGCCATGATTGGCTGCGTAGCGTAAGTGAATCGTACCGTATGATTGGCTGGACACCTGTCACTCACTGAGTTACACAGCAAAATGATACAGAAAAAAATATAGATCTAATTCATTTACAGTGCGCTGCATAAGGTTTTCTTGTGCGCTGAGAATGTGCGAGCAGTGCGCAATTGCGCAGGCGCGCAGCTTAGAGGGAACACTGCTTAGCACACACTATAGTCATGTCCCAGTCTGAGGGTTATTGATCTGTGTGCAAAATTTGCTTGGTGTGTATTGTTAGCATTAGCGTTAGCAGCGTGTCTGGGTGCTGCAAGTGGCTCCGTGGACCTGTCCCATTTTGGCAATGGCCTTGTGGCCTTTTGCAGCCTTTGGAGCAGCCGAAAAAGCGTCCGAAAAAGCAACAGAGGCTGCATCCCTCGAACATACATTCTTAATTTTAGTTTTGATAAACGCTTTTCAAAGCCTTCAGATACCAGATCACAGTTTTGCTGTCACAGCAACACTGCACTAGCATGCTAACCACGCACTTCTTGATTCTCTGACGCAAAATCTTTTTGAATTAATACATGCTGGACTTATTTTGACGTGAAGAACTGCTTAATGCAATATTTAACACATTTTGCTGAAATACACAGAAAAGGTACAAGCTCTTTAAAGCTACCGTCTTTCATTAGATTAGCCGACCCCCCAGCATAACACCACTAGACGCTACCTACATGACTTCAGATAGTGTGACAGCTTTGGTCTGACAGAAGAAGACCACAGAACGCAGGTGAGCTCGCTCTTCTCATTTACACTTATCTATGTAAAATAATTCCTAATAATTAGGAATTATTAGACCAGGGGTCGGCAACCTGCGGCTCCTGAGCCACATGCGGCTCTTTGATCCCTCTGATGCGGCTCAGTACAGTGGTCCCTCATTTATCACGGGGGTTATGTTCTAAAAAATAACCCACGACAAGGGAAATCTGCGAAGTTGTCAGCTTTATATTTTACAATTATTCTCCCTCCATGTTTTAAAGTGATACTCCGGGATTTTTGACATAGGGTCCAATTTTCTAGTTAGCCAGCGTGTAGGATATGTGTAGAGAAAGTTATTTTGCGATTTCATGCAGTCTTTGTAAAATCTGAGTTGGCTGTTGCTAAGCTAGCGAAAGTGAACGTCCTGCAGCTAGCCAGCCACTAAAATAGACATACCCAGTACAAAACAAACACCCAAACAAATCAGTTATTATGCCAGGGTATCGATTTAAATATCTGTGTTGATATAATAAGATTTTGAACGAAACGGACCTTGCTTCAAACGACTTAATTGACGCATATTGGGGGACTAGTTTCTAAGCAGCGGCGGAATTTTACTTCTCCCTCGTCAATTCATCAGCAGCAGTTGTCATTATTACAAAGAGTAGAGACTGGAGGCATGCATTACACACGTTGGTGAGTAACAGAAACAGGAGGCCTAACTTAGAAGATGTGAGTATAATCATCTCACTGATTTTGCAACTGGCCAAACGCTCCTACATTCAACATTTTTTTCTGGCACACCACTTACCGCATTGATAACTGGCCATTAGGTCCAGCAGGTCTAGGTCGTTTCTTCCAATTTATCTTTTCGACGCAGAAGAATGTCTCCAGTACGCCACGATTGAGATGGGGCAAGAAGTCCTGGTGCTCTGTTATGCAGACATCATTGGAAGTGCTATGGCCACCAGACACATCTAGACTTCGAAACGAAGTATCTAGCTCCAGCTCTTGCATTTGTGGGATAACTAAGTCCCACTCCCTGCAGCAAAAACATTCATCCTCGTTCTCCATAACTTCGCAATTTCGGCACTGACACCACCAATCCCCGGTTCTTCTGTCCCGGCTTTCTGCTGCAGCTTCGGCGGCGGCTGCATTTGCAGACGCGCTCTCTTGTTCTCTTGCTCTTTGTAAATCCATCTCTTTCAATTCTTCGTCCGTATACTCCGGCTCATACAAGTATGGTTCACTGGAAAAATGCAACTGCTCTTCCTCCTCATCAAAATAATCGGGCTCGCCAAACATTGCCATACTTTGAACAGGCTCCGTGTGCTCACTTTTACAGTTGCGAGGTTGCTAGTAAACAAACTATTAGAGCCGGTCGGATTGGGACATGCGGGTGATATCAATCCGCGGCTGTCAAGCTTTCAATGAGGAAGTACGAATTGCTGATGATGATCAAAGGAATACATGCTTGGTTTACTTCCTTAATCATTCTATCAACACAGATATGTACATCGATACCCTGGCATAATAACTGATTTGTTTGGGTGTTTGTTTTGTACTGGGTATGTCTATTTTAGTGGCTGGCTAGCTGCAGGACGTTCACTTTCGCTAGCTTAGCAACAGCCAACTCAGATTTTACAAAGACTGCATGAAATTGCAAAATAACTTTCTCTACACATATCCTACACGCTGGCTAACTAGAAAATTGGACCCTATGTCAAAAATCCCGGAGTATCACTTTAAGGCTGTAAACGCCTCACCACACACATTCTACACTTTTCTCAGACTGGAATTAACGTTTTCTCACATTTCTCTCTTGTTTAAACACTCAAACGTTCTTAGATTTTCAACAAAAAAGCACAGTATTAGAGAACGAAACCAAAGTGTATTTCGTGTGTATGTCACAGTTCTTATGACCGAGCCTCTTTGTCCTGGCACCGCTTCGCTGTGGCGGGTTTTGTCAGGGAGAAATCTTGCAAATATACAACACTTCAGAGTCACACTGCGATCGAACATTTATACAAATCTGGCAAACTGAACGCATTCTGTACAGGAGACATGGAGGAGAATGACTGACGAATCGGCAAAGGTCTACAGTCCCTTAGCCAATCAGGACACAGAAATGCACTTTGATACACTATAAAATAGTGATACACTATACACTATAAAAAAAAATGGAAAAAAAATCTGCGAAACAGCGAGGCCACGAAAAGTGAACCACGATATTTCAATATGTAATTCTATGGCACAAAGGCAAAAAAAGACGTTATATGCAGTGTTATTTCATTTTAAATTTCAAAAGGGTTTTGTGGCTCCCGCTGTTTTCTGTACGGTGTGGAATGGGTCCAAATGGCTCTTTGAGTGGTAAAGGTTGCCGACCCCTGCCTTATACTATAATGACATGGAATCATTATCACATAACAGCACTAGCATGAGGTTGAGTCAACTTTTGCAAACTGTAAAATACAATACATCCTTCTGACCTTAAGATACTGTATTCATTCCTTATTCTCATCTATAAGGGGAAGTGGGTGGTGGGTGAAACTGCAGGCTTTAAGCAGAAAGGCCTTGGACCGAAGCCAGGTTCCCAAACGCAATTTAGATCAACTGTGCCTCAACGCTACAGTATATCTGCTTCTGTGTGGCTGGTGGGAGGGCGGTGGGAGTATCTGGAGAAAGCCTATAGTAACCCATAGTAACATACAAACCCGTTACTCCTGTTTAAGATCACTAACCTCTTGGCCATAGCATCTTTCAATGTGTGTTAGTACTTCCTTTGGATTGTATAAAAATATTATAACATTATTATTTTAAAGGTCCTATATTATACAAAATTAACTCCTGTGAGCTTTAAGCCATGTTATAATGTTGTTACGTCATCAAAAACACACCTGGATTTGTGTTAAATGTCATCCACAACGGTTTGAGTAATCCTTCTTTATTAGTCTGTCTGCATCTCCAAAGCTCAAAATGCTCGGTTCCACCCTATGATGTCATGAAATGGTAGTTTTAGACTTAGACTTAGACAAACTTTATTGATCCACAAGGGAAATTATTTATTTTCAAGGCAAATCCAGGACTGTGAAATTTGTACTCGCGTAACTGTTACATGACTAAAAATGTATTCAGTTGCAAGTACAAGTACTGCTGTCAAATTTGTAAGTAAAAATTACACATGAAAGACACAACTAAAAGTACAGCTCTGGAAAAAAATAAGAGACCACTGCAAAATGATCAGTTTTTCTGATTTTACTACTTATACGTATGTGTTTGGGCAAAAGGAACATTTTTGTTTGAGTCTATAAACTACTGACAACATTTCCCCCAAATTCCAAATAAAAATATTATCGTTCAGAGCATTTATTTGGAGAAAATGACAAATGGTCAAAATAACAAAAAAGATACATGTTTTCAGACCTCAAACAATGCAAAGAAATAAGATTAAATTAATTTTGGTGCTGGGTTGGGTCCGTGTGAAGAGGGAGGGGGATGTGGCTACTGGCCCGGGGAGGTGTGAAAAGGAGGAGGGGGGAGTCGGCAGAGGGGGTGGGGGGGCGAGTCAAACCTGTTGAAGTAACAGTTCAATTCGTCCGCCCAGCGCTGATCACCATCAGCTGTCACTCTGCCCAAAACCAGACATGTTCCTCAGTCCTCTCCACACGCCCCGTACGTTGTTCTGGGCCAGCTGCTCCTCCATCTTCCTCCCATAGTCCTTTTTGGCCCGTTGGATCCTCCACTGGAGCTCCCGCTGGACCCTCTTTTGCTCCTCTCTGTCCCCTGAGTTGAAAGCCCTTTTCTTCTGGTTCAGGAGGGCTTTAAGCTCAGGGGTGGTTGTTGGAGAAACACTGTACCCTCCTGGTTGGTACAGTGTTCTCCACGCAAAAGTTGATGTAGTCTGTGATGCAATGGGTCAGGCCGTTGATGTCGTCTCCATAAGAGCCGGTGAACATGTCCCAGTCAGTGTTCTGGAAACAGTCCCTCAGACTCCCACAGGCCTTCTGAGTCCAAAGCTTCACAGGCCGCTTCTGCACAGGTCCTCTTCTTACCCTTGGTGTGTATTCCGGGAGCAGGTAAACCAGACAGTGGTCTGAGCGTCCGAGCGGGGGGAGGAGTGGGGAGGTGTAAGCGTCTTTGACGTTTGCATAAAAAAGGTCCAGACTCTTATTGTCTCTCATGGGGAACGTGACGTATTGCGTGAATGTGGGAAGAGTAGTGGATAGAGAACTGTGATTAAAGTCCCCCATGATAAGAACGAGAGCATGCGAGTGGTCCGTCTGCAATCTCGTCACTACGGTATGGAGCTGCTCGTATGCTGCCCCACCATCCGCCGATGGAGGAATATAAACACAAATTACGATGACATGTGAATAGTCCCGTGGCAAATAGAAGGGCCGCATACCCAGCGCAAGGAGTTCGATGTTCCGGGAGCACAGCTGATGTTTCACATGTAGATTAAGATTAAACCTTTATTGGTCTCACACACAATGACACACAAGAGAAATTTGACTTCTGCATTTGACCCATCCTTTTCAGGAGCAGTGAGCAGCCATCTTTTTCAGCGCCGTGAAGGGTCTTGCCCAAGGACCCACACTGGTTAGCTCATTGCCCGGGGGGGATTTGAACCCACAACCCCCAGGGGGAAAGGCCATGACTTACCAGTTGAGCTAACCAGCCGGCTTACTTTCCCAGGATGACACTAGTGTTCATTAATAAAAACAAGCAGTCCACCTCCTTTTGTTTTTCCACTTCCCAACACCATCCGGTCCATGCGCTTTACAGTAACTCCATTCAGGGAAATGATATCGTCCGGTATATTCCCAACCACGTCTCTGTGAAACACATAATGGTGCAGCTCTGAGATTCCCTCCGCTGCCGAGTTAGCGCGATCAGTTCCTCCGTCTTGTTGCTAATGGACCGCACATTCCCCGTGATTACCGCAGGTAGATACGGTAAACCTGGTCTTCGTTTCTTTCATCCACCTCTGCATCCTCTTCTCTTCCTTCTCCGTATCTCCGCTGGTACTTCAGGTTTCCCGGCGTAGAGTAGAGAAGGCCCCCGTAGACTGAGCAGCTGATTGCGCGGATATGTGATGCGCTCCGTGGTTGAGTGCGATAGTCCCTTGCACATTTCCTTGTACGGATTTACAACACTACACTACAGCTGACGATAAAGCTGTAGTAAGAGTAGGCTTCCCAGGTGCACAACTGCACCGGGTTTTACCTACTCTAAAGAAAAAACGAGGAAAACGTCTATGTACAGGTAAAAAGAAGGTAAGGTAGGGTCGGAGCTCTGTAACAGGCAGCTGGCCTCACCAGCGCCATCTTGGCTAAGTAAAAAAGAGTACAATTACAGTGGTACCTCACCTTACGAAAGACCCAACAAACGAAAATTCCAAGTTACGAAACGCCTTCACGTAAAATTTTGGTCTCTAGATACGAAAGAAAATTCAAGTTACGAAACGCGAAATCTCAAAAATTCAAATAATGCGCGCTCAGCCACACACATTATACGCTTTTCTCAGACTGGATTTAAACTTTTCTCACATTTGTCTCTCGTTTAAACACTCAAACTTTCATAGATTTTCAACAAAATGTATTAATAGTGAAGTGTGGGGGGAAGGGGGAGGGGGGAGAAGACTGCGCGCGGACACGTGTGTGATAGCGCAGCATGACCCGGCGCGGGGCTGCGAGCACGAGACCCGTGCTCAAACCGTGCCTCCTCTAGACCAGGTCTAAACCAGATCTAAACCAGGATTAAACCAGGATTAAACCACTGCGGCTCTTGCCTGCGTTCGTTCATGCGCTTGGACTGCGTGCCATCCCGAGGGGAGGCACATCTCCTCCCCTCCTCGCTGCTCGCCTCAGCCGTGACTCGTGAGGTACACTGGCAGAGCTAGCACGAAACCAGGAAATAGACCCGCACGCGGTGGTTTAATCCTGGTTTAGACCTGGTTTAGATCTGGTTTAGAGGAGGCACGGTTTGAGCACGGGTCTCGTGCTCGCAGCCCCGCGCCGGGTCATGCTGCGCTATCACGCACGTGTCCGCCCTCCCCCTTCCCCCCACGCACACAGTCGCTGCTCGCCTCAGCCGTGACTCGTGAGGTACACCGGTCCTGCTGCTAATAGCAGAGCTAGCACGAAACTAGGAAATAGACCCGCACGCGGCGCTTTAATCCTGGTGTCAAGTCCTGGTTTAGTCCAGGTTTAGTCCTGGTCCAGTCCAGGTTTAGACCTTGTTTAGACCTGGTTTAGTCCACGTTTAGTCCTGGGTCTACAGTTTCTTAGCCAATCAGGACGCAGAACACAGTGTTACACTATAAAAAAAAAGTTACACTATAAAAAAAAAAACTTGGTACAGGGCCTTGGAACGAATCAGGCTTTTTCCATTGAAATAGCTACTCAACTTACGAAAAATTCACGTTACGAAACCACTTCTGGAATGAATTAATTTCGTAAGGTGAGGTACCACTGTACTTAAAAAAGTCAACTCGATTACATGAGTATTTTTGATTAGTTACTTTCCACCCCATGTTCCAATTATCGCTGGCAGCTTGTGGCTTCCTTTGTTTGGTGTGTGGGGGGATGTTTGTACTGGATAATGACCAGAGTAGGAGGCAGAGTTCAGAGGTGGTGTCACAAGACCTCCTGACTCCGAGCTTCATCATTAAACACTGCTTAAATGTTAAAATTAGACTAATTTGCACCAGGTACAAACTAGGAGGAAATACTTGTTGTAGTTGTTTTTAGTGAAGGAGTGTTGGTGGCGGAGAAGAGTCCAAAGGTGGTCTGCAGCAGCTGGGGAAAACTTCTTCAGACTTCAGGAGTTGAGGTTCAGAATTGACTCAATCACAGAAGATGGAAGGAAAAACTTGTCCAGTAGATCTGCACTTTACCACAAAAATAGCAATTTGCAAGGAAATAACATCTCAATTTTACAGAAATGTATTGCTTTTTAAAGTAAAATATACAAAAAAGCTGATTTTATTCATGATTTTCTTTACTTGGGTTGGTCTTTGTTTATTCTCAGTTATGTTTTGATTTTGACTATATTTAAATATAGTCCAAATAGTAGTCTCTATTATTATATTATTATATTTTTTTCTCATATTGTACATCCCTACTATCCAGAAAAACATTGGTGAAATCAGGGTTCTACTGTGGTTGAGTTGGTGTTGAATTCAGGCTGTTAAAACAGAGCAAAGGGAACAAATATTCCCACTGATAAACTGTAGGTGTAGTTTGCAGTGTCCAAAAAAGCACAGCAATCCTGAAGTTTGAATACCATTATTTAGTTTTATTTTGTTTATTTAACAGGGAACATTTACTGGAGCATTAATCAAAGAAATGTTCAAGAAATCCTTTGTACCAGACTTTAGCTCTCGTGGCTAATTTCCATCTGCAGTCCTTGAGACATACAGAACATAGATTAACAATGATGAAAATTACAATGACCTTTAATATTTCAATATAAAATATGTTCTGGGCAGCAGATCTGTCTGGACTGCTGCCCCCGTGACTCAGAAATGGAAAAGCGGAGAAGATGGAAGGATGGATCCCAATCCCACCCTACTCCCTCTGTTGTTAGATAAACTGATTTTCCTAAAGGTGCATTATTGTGTGACTTTTCTGGTGGCTTGTCTCCATGGAGATGTTATTGCTTTGTCTGGAGTGTTTTTTATCTTCATGGAGAACACACCAGACCAAGTTACAAGTCAGATCTGCGGAGAGGCAACTCCGGTCACATTCTGAGGGTGTTTTTTCTAAGTATTTTTGAGCAGTAAAATCACCTGTAATTGAATACATGTAAGGTAGATCTGATTAAAGTCATACTGACAGAGCAATGACATATCCATAGAAACAAGAAGGTGATGGACCCCTAGCGAAAAACTTACATAGTGCACCTTTAACGTTGGCACTTCTCTCTTGTTAAAAAAAAAAGTCTTAATTCCACAGTAAAATTCAAATTAATTACAGGAATTGTAATTAATTCATCAGATTAATCACATTTTAATCTCTTGAGAGAGAAAGGGAGAGAGATTGAGAGAGAGAGAGACTGAGAGAGGGAGAGAGAGACTGAGGGAGAGAGAGATTGAGAGAGAGAGAGAGATTAAGGGAGATAGAGACTGAAAGAGGGATTGAGAGAGAGAGCGAGAGAGAGACTGAGAGAGAGAGAGAGATTGAGAGAGAGAGAGAGAGACTAACAGAGAGAGATTGAGAGAGACTGAGAGAGAGAAAGATCAAGAGAGAGATTGAGAGAGAGAGACAGAGAGAGAGAGAGAGATTAAGAGAGAGAGAGAGAAAGAGAGATTGAGAGAGAGAGAGGAGGTTGAGGGAGAGATTGAGAGAGAGAGATTGAAAGAGCGAGAAATTGAGGGAGCGAGATTGAGAGAGAGAGAGATTGAGAAAGAAAGAGAGAGCGAGCGATTGGGAGAGAGAGAGAGATTGGGAGAGAGATAGATTGAGAGAGAGAGATTGAGCGAGAGATTGAGCGAGAGAGGTTGAGAGAGAGATTAAGAGAGAGAGAGAGATTGAGAGAGACTGAGAGAGCGATTGGGAGAGAGAGATTGGGGGAGAAAGAGAGAGAGAGATTGAGGGAGAGAGATTGAGAGAGAGAGCTATTGGGAGAAAGAGAGATTGGGAGAGAGAGAGATTGAGGGAGAGCAATTGGGAGAGAGAGAGATTCTGAGAGAGACAAATTGAGAGAGAAAGCGATTGAGAGAGAGAGAGAGATTGAGAGAGAGAGATTGAGGGAGAGAGAGACTGAGAGAGAGAGAGAGAGAGAGAAAGAGATTAAGAGAGAGAGAGATTGAGAGAGAGACTGAGAGAGATTCAGAGAGAGAGAGAGAGCGATTGTGAGTGATCGAGCGGGCAAACAAACCCACTTTGCGATTGAGTTAATCAGTTTTTCTGTGGTCTCTTTGCTCATTCGTTTCCCAAATTTTGCAGTGTGGTTTGTTGGTTTGTTGGTTTGGTGAAGTGCGAACTATCATCGATAACGATGGAATTTGTCCAGACGTGTTTATTGTTCAAATGATCCGTCAGGCTGGAGCAGCTTCTGTGGTCGGAAAATTCTTTTTGACAAAAGGTACAAATCACCACGTTCTTGTTGATCGTCTCGTCTTCGTTCTTTGTATAAATAAACTTGCCGTTTAAAGGCCCAAGCAGCGATTTGCTCACTGCACGCCAAATTTAAAATGCGCGCGTATTGAATTGCCACTCATAATTCAGGGCTCTCAAGTCTCACGCATTGAGAGTGTGACACACGCAATTCGACGTGTTCACACGCGACACATGGCATTTCTCACGCTGATTTCTTTTTTTTTTTGTGCCCAGAAAATCAGTCTGTGTGGCTTAGTTTATGCAGGCTCCGCGCGTTTTCAGCGGAAAAAAACTCCCCCTGCTCCGGGCGCACGGTCCGAGCGGAGGCTGGAGCAGACGCGCCGTCCCCGGGCACGTCCTGAGCCTCAGTCCCGGTGCCACGTCTCCTCTGAGACGCACCGACTCCGGTCCCGGTGTCTCCGTCTGTGCGTAACGTGTCCCCCCCGACGGCTTACGCGTGGAATACGCGCGGCCCAGACACGAACTGCCCATGGTGAGCCGCGGTGAGACGCGGTGAGCCGCGGTGAGACGTGGTGAGACGCGGGCCCGGTGCATTAACCAGACTCTTACATGAATCCGTTAAAAATGTCCCGCTCCCCCCCGCCCCAGTCCCTCCTCCCCGCCCCTCTCAGCGCGCACTGACAAAGTGCGGTGATGATAAAACAAACTGAGAACCATCAGGTAATAACTTCATTTATATAATTCTCATTAGTTGCTTTGTAGTTTAAGTTTGCTCTTTAGACAAACAGGGCTCTCAACACGGCATTTCTCACGCAATTCAAGCGCCCGCCCCCCCCCAGTCTCACGCACGACCCCGCTCAAAACTTGAGAGCCCTGCATAATTAATTGTGTTAATTTTTATAACATGTTAATTTGCTGTGTAAGTCCATTTCCATTCTGCTATAGTTTTGAAAGAGAATGCTACTGAAATGTACATTATAGTACAGTACTTTACAACTTTTACTTTGTTAAGTTCCACCACTGTTTTGATTTCTGTCCAATAAAGCTTTATAGAAAGAAAGGCTAGAAGGAAAAAAGAAAAAAAAAAACATATACATTAAATCCATTGGGTTGGCTTGGATTTGTTTCAATAACAAAAGTTAACCACTATGAAATGTCCCAATAAACCAATACATTTTTGGCAGGTGTCTGGAAATGTACCTGCCTTATGAACAGTGTAGAATACAGCCTACTTAGAAAACACTACATATATCACTGAAACACTGAAATGCACTCTTTCTCTGTCTGATTTCAACCACTAGCGCTCCAGACGGTAAAAAGACTCAAAAGAAGCCAATTAAATGAAGTCCTCTGTGTCGGCGGTGTGTGATATTGGAGTATTTGAGGGCGCTGTTCAGGTCAGCAGAGGTCTGTGAGGATGAGAGAGGACTTGTGTATTAGCCTCCTCCTCTGTGTTGGTGACATGAGAGCTACTTTAATGAGCAGCCTTCATTACCCACTCATACAGTCTCCAAACGCAGCTCCACCAAGCTGAAAGGGCCCATATTATGCTATTTTCTGATCTAAGTTATAATGTTGTTTCCCATCACAAACATACCTGGAGTTGTGTTTTGTTTTACTCACACATATTTAACACACAAACCCTGCATATTTAGGCTGAGGCTACTTTTATATGATGACGGTCTGAACAGAAGACGCAAAAGTGGCGTCGCGTCTTCACTTTTTATTCCACGTTTAGACGAGTGTTTTCGGGAGGAAATCTGCGTGCAAACGGTGACGCAAATGTGTGGGGAATTTGATTGGGTATGCATGCCAGACGGCTAGGTGGTGCTATGATACATTATCACTATGTCCGCGCGCATTTGTAGAATCTTCCTTCTTCTCATGTGCGCCGCGAAAAGCAAAACAAAACGTGGCTACCTGTAGGAAAAAAAAAATTGTGTGGTTAGACGAAGAAGTTCAACTATTGTTTCAGACCACGTTGGACTACAAAGCAACGAAGGCGCAACAAGGTGTGGACTGGGATTCCTGCCAATGACGTACGCGACGTCAGCAGATTTGACCAGAGTTTTGCTTCTTGGGCAGTGTAGACGAAAACGCTACGGCGGAGTGTATTCAAGTTTTCCACTTTGGAGGGTGGTTTCAGTTTTTTGCGTTTTTAAGTCCCCAATACACCGTCACCATCTAAACGAAAGGCACTTCCGATAAAATATTTTGTTGTTTTTACCTGTAAGCGTTCTTGTGTAAACAGGCCCTGAGATCTTTTCTCAAACAGAAAACACTCTGTTCTACCTTGTGATGCCATGTGGTGATACAGGAAGTGCTCAGCTGTGTTTTTAAACTCCGTACACTACAATAATTTAGATTATTTACGCCTTCGAATTGGCAATCTCTACCGAACTAAAGGTAAAAGGTACAGTAGATGTTAACTTGAAAACTACATTGTGTTTTGAAGATGTAGACAAACACAACTCCAGGTATGTTTTTGAGGATATAACAGCATTCTAACATGACTTAAAGCTCGCAAGAGTTATTTAGTGTAATATAGAGCCTTTAAAGGCAGTTAAAGGCTGTTTTGAAAAAGTCATTGTTTCTTCGGTTTGATTTACAGCAAAGGTGATTTTTATTTTTTACTTTTTTGTTAAAAGCGCACTATTAGGCTATGTTCAGACTGCAGCCTGAAGTGATCCAAATCAAATTTTTTCACCCCATACGACCTGTATCTGATCTTTTAATGACAGTCTAAACAACACAGATCCGATTTCAAATGTGACCCAGGCCACTTGGATATGTGGTCCTACAGAAGAAGAAGTGACTTTATTGATCTCACACTGGAGAAATTCTTCTCTGCATTTTAACCCATCCTATATATATATATATATATATATATATATATATATATATACATATATGAGGAGCAGTGGGCAGCACACATTAGGGCGCCCGGGGACCATCTCCATGATCTTCTTGCTTCGGCTTGGTCAGGACCTAAGCTGGAGGTACCTATGGTGCATGTTTTGGGTTGATGGGGGAAACTGGAGTGCCCGGAGGAAACCCACCCAGACACGGGAAGAACATGCAAACTCCACACAGAAAGGCTCGGGCGACCCGGGGATCGAACCCGGAACCTTCTTGCTGTGAAGCAAGAGCGCTAGCCACTCAGCTACCGTGCCGCCATATCCGATGCATATTCGATCTTTTGGCATGTGACTTCAGTCTGAATGGCCAGGTCACATTCATCCGACCCACACATCATCAGCAAATGAGAGCAGTACAAGTAGGCACTCACAAATGTAATGTACGTTCATAAATGTAAACGTTCTTCTTGTCATACGAAAATGAACTCCGTGTCAGTAAAGCGACGAAGCACATAGCAATCCCACCACTCTCAGCACCAACACGTTCCTTTCTACGGACGTTGCTGCCACTGCCCCACAAAACGCCAAGGCCAAACCCTTGTCCTCCTTCTCAATCTGATCCTTTAAAGGGATATGCCACCACCAGGTCAAATTTGGGCATCTCCCCACAGTCCAGAGACTAAAATAAGTGGTGGAAAGCGTTTTCCTGCTCACCCAGCCATTGTCCGAGTCTGTCGCCACTGACCGCCGCGGTATCTGGTGCTCCTCCGCCTTAGACTGGAGTCTAACGTAGCCAGAGAAAGATTTCGGCCAAAAGGAATTAATTTGCTCGATGCGTTTCCCAATTACTTTGTGTGTAGTGCGCATTCATATCGAGTGCAAATAAATGTGCAAATCAACACGGAGAGCTTGCCTTGGTCATTTTGGGTGGGAACTATTTTCCAGTGCGTAAGAATACAGCCGTATCACGCACCACGTTGTGCAACAGGGGAACTCCCTTCCCGGTGCGTAACTGGGATTCCCCTGGCAGCGTGCTGCGTGATACGGCTGTATTCTTACGCACTGGAAAATAGTTCCCACCCAAAATGACCAAGTCAAGCTCTCCGTGTTGATTTGCACATTTATTTGCACTCGATATGAATGCGCACTACACACAAAGTAATTGGGAAACGCATCGAGCAAATTAATTCCTTTTGGCCGAAATCTTTCTCTGGCTACGTTAGACTCCAGTCTAAGGCGGAGGAGCACCAGATACCGCGGCGGTCAGTGGCGACAGACTCGGACAATGGCTGGGTGAGCAGGAAAACGCTTTCCACCACTTATTTTAGTCTCTGGACTGTGGGGAGATGCCCAAATTTGACCTGGGGGTGGCATATCCCTTTAAAGAAAGCTGTACATGTTCTGGTTCTGGTACGACAGCAACTTTAAAATCACCAGGCGCTCAATGCTAGTGTCCATGTTTAGGCGACTTCCGTAAACACTGAGCACGCTCGCTCCGCTCTCGCGGGACACTTTTGGGGCGTTTAAAGTTCACACTGAAGATCACATACAAGTCGCATTTAATTGGACATGTGAATGACCTCGCAAAAAAATCGAATTTTACAAAAAAATCCGAATTGAGCATTAAGCCCTGCAGTGTGAACGTAGCCTATGTTACTTTTCCGATGGAGGGTCTGTTACCTGCTTGTCTCCATTGAGCTGTTAGGCCTGGAATGTTCCACACTACGGAATTTAACTTGTCTAACTCCATGGAGACAAGCAGACTCTCACAGCCAAGATTAAACTAAAAACAATTTGAAACGGTTTGCAGTGGTCCACGCGTTCACATTCATGTCATCCTAATTATTGGTTGTGACAAGTTTTTAAATGTTTAAGCGTTTCACCCCTTAAACACTTAAAAATCGAGTGCCGTCATGGTAACGCTGACAACTAGCATGCTAACTTCTTCATTCATGGTAGATCAAAAGGCTTTCTAATTAGATGCAGACAGTGGCCGTCTTTTGGACCATAAGAGCTGCTTTAACAAACTATCTGTACCAAGGCAAAACTTTATTACAGGCAAATTGGCTATCGCTGCTTTGGACAGTGTAGGTGATTAAATTTCCAAGCTGGTGAAGCCACCACGCCAGTTTTTGCCAATGGTCAGGCTCAGGCCAATATGGAGAGTCAATGTAATGTCTGTTTTTCAAGGCAATAAAAAACATCTGTAATTTAATGAAGGCAAGGTGGAGAGTTTTAGTTCCATACTGTGGAACATTCCAGGTAAAGCAATAACATCTCCATAGAGACAAACTGGAGGAAGATGCAAACAGACATGTTGCATAGTGCACCTTTAATGCAAATCCTGTGTGAATGTAGAGCTTTATGTGTTTTGAATCACAATAATGAATGAATACATAAAATATGTAAATAAAAATGCATCTTTGTTGTGGGGGAGGCATTCATTGTTTTCTTCTTCCTACTCCTTTTTGATCTTATAGAAGAAAAAATGAATTCTTTGATAAATGCACTGGAGGCGTCATGTGATTTCATGCATATTTATTTTACTTCTCTTTGTGTTCTCTGACTTACTTGAAATAAATACATTAATTAAATTATATTAAATATTAAAGAAGACCCTTTTTTTTTTTTTTTTTTTTTTAGAGCTTTTAACCCTGTTTTCCCAAAGTTGTATTTGGATTGCTTCGTGTTTGAGCAATTGTTTTAAATTATTTCTACTTCTGGTCACATTTGGCACTGCATTTTTTTCGAACGCAGTTTTTGGCTGACTTGTCGGTGGCACAGTGGCTGAGTGGTTAGCACTCACGCTTCACAGCAAGAAGGTGCTGGGTTTGAGCCCCGGATTGCCTGGGCTTTTCTGTGTGGAGTTTGCAGGCACTCCGGTAAAAACATAGGTAAAAATCCTCCAGCTGAGGTCCTGACCAAGCCTAAGCAATAAGATCATGGAGATGGTCCCCGGGCGCAGTCATGTGCTGCCCACTGCTCCTAATAACAGGATGGGTTAAATGCAGAGAATCAATGTGTGAGATCAATAAAGTAATTTCTTCTTCTCTTCTTCTTTTATTTTGTAATATTTGATAAATATTGCTATTTAAAATATTTAAATATTTCAAATACCTTGTACATATTGTTCATACATATTATATTTATTCACTTATATATTTATAGCACTCCTGTGTACTTGTTCATAGCTCATCATAGATATTAATAGCTCTACTGTATACTTGTTTATAATACATCTGTTTATATCCCCTACACAGATGAACAACAAAGTACTCCCACATGTTCACATTGCCCTATTTATTTGTACATAATTCACTACAACCATGCTGTCTATATTGTATATACTGTGTATATCACACTTGCTGCTCCTTGCACTTCTGATTAGATGCTAAACCACATTTAGTTACCTGTATTTATACATGTATAATGACAATAAAGTTGAATCCATCCATCCATCTTCTTCCACTTTTTCCATTTCTGGATCGCGGGAGCAGCAGTCCAAACAGATCTGCCACCCAGAACACAACGCAGCAGCCCCCATGGATCCTCCCGCGGGTGGTGGGTCCACGGGAGGACGGCCCACGTCACAGCTGGCCCTGATGCTTCTGTCATGGGGGCTACCAGTGTCCGCAGACACTGGGGGCGAGGTGGGTTAAGTGTCTTGCCCAAGGACACAACAGCAGCACTTATCTGTGGGAGCTGGGATCACGACGGATCATCCCGTCGAGAGTGGGATTCGAACCACCCCTGAATCCGTAAGCAAACGCTCTACCAACTGAGCTCCTGCTACCCAAAGTGGAAAAGTTGGATCTAATCAAAGTGGACAGTTGAATCTAATCTGATCTAATTTCATCTAAAATGTGCAAATTATAACATGATCCACGGTTGTCATAAGTTATAACTATGGTCACATTTTTATATATTGCTTTTCGACCTTCAAGGCAAAACGCTTTACATCAAGGAACACATGCACCAGTGTACGCAGACACTGGGGGCGAGGTCCAAGACACAACGACAGCATCCATCTGTAGGAGCTACAATTGCACCGCCAACCTGTGGGCCAGTGGATCTGACCGCTCAACCAGTGGTGTTAATGTCGAGAGCGGGATTCGAACTGCCAATCTTGGGATCAGTGGACAAACGGTCTACCAGTCGCTCATATATAACGAGCACAATAGGTTTTCTTTAATATTCAGTGCTTAATGGATCATATGTTAATGCAAGTACTCTCTAATAAAACATTTGCACAGTCTTTGGTCATACGTTAGTTCACCAAACACATTCTAACCCGCTTGTCCCAACCTATTTCAGCCTTTTATTTACTCCAGACCCTATTCTAAATGTATTTTAGCAACTCCATTATCTCGCTCTTTGATCTGAGCACTCTCCCAAAGCTTTCATCTAAACTAGACCACTAAACTGACTCTGATGTCTGGCCCTTTATTTTTATCTCCTAATTTCACCCGTCTGTGTATAATTAATCTGCCTGAAACATTGTGAAACCGTCCTTAACCCTTTGTGAGCTGAATCGTGTGCATGAAGGTGATTCCAGGTCTTTTCTTTTTTTGTGGAGTTGTGATTGAAAGAAGAGACTAGACTTTGGTGTACTTCTGTTTGCAGCCACATGTATGCAACAACCCTTATAAAACTTTTAAGTCGGTTCTGCAGGCGACGCCATTTACTATGTGTCAGCTGTATGAATAATATGAATGATTTCTGGAAGGTATATAGCACTACTATAGCATAGTTTGACTGGGGCACTGAGGTGGTGCAGTGGCTCGGACTACGGTAAGACAATACTGACAAAAACGAATGTCTCAATAACTAACTAAATTCTGGCGATGTTTTAATAATATGCGAAAAATTTGATCAAACCTGGCCCGATCAGCTCTGCCACAATTTTGGGCTGAAATATAGAGCAGATTTTGATTATTTTCCACAAATTAATGTGATTAAAATTGACTACAAACTCTGTGCCCTTTTTACCACAAGCCTTTGAGAGAGCAGTGTAAAGTAAGTTTTGTACAGTTGTCTTTTTGCACTAAGGTATTAAAATAAAACTTTATGTGTACATTTTTGGCCGCAGGATGAGCAAAATAAAATAATCGACCTGTGTTGGAGTTTCAAGGCCAATAGTCAATATGTAAAAGTACAAATATCAACTTCTAGTGTACATTTTACTAAAGCTGTAAATAGGTATTTATTCTTTGCACTACTTTTTAGATTTTGTCTTAGATAGTTTTTTTATTGTCTTTATATTGTATTTTGTACACTGTTTTTTTTTTTTTTTTTTGCATTCCTTGGCCAGAGAGAAATGGAATTTCGATTCACTGTATGTTGAACACATATGGCAGAATTGACAGTAAAGTTGACTTTGAACTTTGATATATTGATATTTAATAGTTTCATATTTGTAATAAATATAGATGATGCATGAATGAGAGGGGGGTTAAAGAGGCTATTTTTGTCAAAAAAGAGAATCCGTCATTAAACAGAAATGGGGGAGTTAGACATAACTTGTCTCCCATTTATAATTCGATTCTTGGACCAAGACAAAACAGACAAAGAAACATTAGGGCAGACGAGCCAGGGCAGAGGGTTGGAGAGGGTCGTTAGACGTTGAATAGGGGGTCGAAACTAGGCACCAGAGTAATTTGAAAAACAAAGAGACAGATGAGGGGGGATCGTTCTCAGAGCTTTTTCAGTGTAGGACGCGCCTCCTGGCAGCTAGATATAAGCAGTGTCTAACCAGTACAATAACCAGAGCTGACGAAGCCTCTCGGATGAGCGGCGAAACGTTTTCAACCAAACAAACTTTGTCCAGTTGACAAATTGAACTTCTCCTTTTATCATCAATTATAGATGATGTTCTATCCTCTACTTGCCTATGTATTCTAGTTTCCCAACAACATCTAGAGTACTGGCCTTTTCCCTCGGTAGTAAGGACAATGTTTAAAGGTGCTTTTCTCCATGGAAATGTTATTACTTTGCCTGGAATGGGAGGTCAAGACACAGATCAGATCTGTGGAATAGTGACCCCAATCACAGAATGCATGGTGGTTACAAAAGAGGATCTGGTGGGACACAGCTGGGATTGAGAACAAAGTAAAGTAGCATCAGTCATGGTATTGGAGGACTATCTGAAAAATACCTGAAGGCATTGTGGGTAAAGTCTGAGCAGGAGCAAGGCCAATTCACCACAGTGACAAATTTTGTATGTGAGAGGTTTTTTTATTTCATTTTTTTTATTTCAGTCGAGCAAAACAAAATGACCAAGTTGTTAATGTAGAGCAGAGAATAAGAATCATCAATGTAACTTCTATAGTATGGTATTATCTATTTAGCGTTTATTCAATTTTTTTTCTTTTTGTGGTATTTGTTTTAGAAAAAAAACTGTATTTGAATAAACGTTAAATAGATAATACCATACTATTATCTACTATAAACGTGCAATATCGTTTTTCCAACGTGCAATATCGTTTTTCAATACTCTCCTTGTTACTGTGTTATTATTATTACTTATTCTATTATTACTTATTTTATTATTATTATTACTTATTTTTATTCCATTCTTGCCTGCATGCACTTCTTTTTTGTTCAAACTGTCTCTACCTGGAGCTACTGTGACAAGTACATTTCTCCTGCGTGAGATCAATAAAGTCTTATCTTATCTTATCTTATCTTATCTTATCTTATAGAAGTTCCCACATTGATGATTCTTATTCTCTGCTCTACATTAACAACTTGGTCATTTTGTTTTGCTCGACTGAAATTTAAAAAATGTGTCTGCGTACTCTGTGGTGAATTGCCCTTGCTCCTGCTCAGACTTCATGCCTTCAGGTACTTTCAGATAGCCCTCCAATACCATGACTGATGCTACTTTACTTTGTTCTCAATCCCAGCTGTGTCCCACCAGATCCTCTTTTGTAACCACCTCTCCCGTCGGCTCCGTCTGCTCCGGGTGTGCGGCTAGATTAGAGCTGACATTTGGCTTTTGGTGATCCCAGGTGAGGAACACATAAAGTCTCACAATCTCCTTTGTTTTTAGCGGAGGTGCTGAGATTTAACCAAGTGCAGAGCATCTAACGCAGGGTTAACTCAATGTTCAGACGACGGCCACCCCGCCGAGGAACTCTAAGCTAGCTTGGCACGACACGCCGCTGTACACTGTAAATCTCTAAAACCCAGCTTTTGTCTTGCTCAGTAGGGCCAGGCAAGGAGTTTTGAAGGTCTGTGTTTTTTTTTTTCATGTTTCTTTCGCTTTTTCGATGCAAAAGAATGAGTTAGTATAGTTTTTTCGTGTTCGTGTGTAAAAATTGAGTGTATTATTGCCATTTATAATTTTGCTCTCAACTAGCTGATAACCAAAATGCCCAGACATCACGCATTTTGACATGAGAAATGCTTCGAACAAGTCTGCCGTTGGCTTTCTATGTGTGACACAACAATCCTAGGATTCTCTGAGGTTCAGCTGGTAAACATTTTGCAAAGGATTACAGAAACCAGCATGAATAAACTTAAATGCAACTTGAGGTATGTTTTGGATGAGGAAACAATGTCATAAGACGTTTAAAAGTTTAAAAAGTAAGTTCTAAAAAACAAGAAAAACGAAATTTGAAAGAGCAGTGCAAGAAACACAAATGTTCAAATCATTTAATGGTGTCAACTTGTTTTTTCCCAAATGTAAATCTCTAAGCTTTTGTCTCGTTCAGTAGTGTCAGACGAGGAGTTTGAGGAGTGCGTTCTCTGTCTTTTTTACTTCTTCTTTTTGCTGAACATCGAGGGAAACACGCCGTAATGGCCCGCAGCCTCTTTAGGTGTCTTTCCACACTCAGGTTTTGATTGGCAGCCCAGGGGCTCCAGCAGTATTACCGTAGTTATCTCACTACAGCACATGCCTAACAACAGTCAATGCCGCCAGAAGTGCCTGTCACGCTCCGCACACTCACCACCTATGGAGACGCCAACTGAAGGGGATAAACAGGCAAACCGGGCTCACGTCGCAAACAATAAATTTACAAAGTTTACGAGAGGGGAGGAGGATTGTGATCGAGATCAGAGCTGGGGCTCGTATAGACCGGAGGTAACAGTGAAGGGAAGACTACTTTGAAATTGTGTGCTAGTCTATATAGACTTATATTTGTTCTGGTACATTTTAGTATTGATTAGTATTTTGACAGCCCATAAACAGCGAAGAGGAATACTTTGAAACAGTCAGTCTACTAAAATTTCAAAGTCATTTTCGATAAGGAACAGACTCGATACTCAATACTGTTTCTGATACCACAATGATAATTAAAAGCACTCTTTCTTTTGGCAAAAGGAGAAATTCAATTTGTCAATTGGACAAAAGTTTATTTGGTAGAATATGTTTCGCAGCTCATCCAAGCGGCTTCTTCAGTTCTGGTCAGACGCTGGTGGACACTGTCTATATCTGTCTGAAGGGAGGAGCTAACTACAATGAAATTACTCTGAAACTGACACACCTACTTGTTTTCAGTTTCTGTTATTTAGGTAAGACTATTAAATAATGGAGTGTGGGAGTGGAGTGTGGGGTCTGGCTATCATCGCCATTCAGGGCCATAATGGGTGTTTTCACACCTCTAGACCTGACCTGGTTAATCCTATCGCTCTTTCTTTTGACAATAGATGATAATGATTTTCAACATTAAATCATAGTACTTTCTTTTATATTACCATGCACTCTTAAATCTGTGTAATCCCTTAGTCGTCCAGGTAGGTTCCATAGTGGTCCATGGGAGTATACTTGTCGATTTTTTTCTGATGCACCTCAAGATTATTCTAAAGCTATTCATAAAAGGTTCATTTCTATCCAAATAAAGGTACTTTTTGACAGACCAGGGTGTTGTTTACACATACCTTGACATGTTTCGAGTATCTTCTGCATTCATCTTCAGGAGGGTCACGTGATGTTATGTTGAAATTTTTTGCATGAATGAATGAATGAATTTATTGAGTATGTCACAAAGTCAATATACAGTACATAATACATTACACGTATACATGTACGTGTAGACATATTAATATAATTTTTTTACACAAGTATCATATCTCAAAGGGTTATGGGAAGAAGTGTCAACTTTTTGAATCCCACCCCTTACAGTCACTTAAACATTAATATTGTCCGGTTTCCTCTGAACCATCTTCATCACATTTATCTGGTGTTACTATATAACATATTATATTTACAATGTTCACAGATAAGCCCTTTATAATAATTTAATACACTAAGCATTACAACATTGCATCACTATAACGACTCAGAATACTAAATTTGTATAATTTTTTAAACTGCTTATAGTTTGAACAGTGTTTTAGTTCATCACTCAGGCTGTTCCATATTTTCACCCCACAGACCGATATACAAAAACATTTCCTTGTGGTCAGCGCTAGAGCATGTTTATATATTGCTGTTCCTCTTAGGTTATATCCTACTTCTAATTTGGAATATTTACTGGTAGTTGATGATTTCTTGCTTTGAACATAAGTCCTGACAAATATTCTACTATATCAGGAAATTTTAAGAGTTTTGATTCTAGAAATAAGCTGTTTGTGTCCCACATTATGTATAATCCTAATAGCACGTTTTTGTCATATTGTTAAAGAATGTATGTTGGTTTTATAATTATTTCCCCAAACTTCTGCACAATAGCTTAAGTAAGGGTAAATGAGTGAATAGTATAATTGCTGAAGAGACTTTTTATGTAGCTCTTGTCTTGCTTTTGCCAATACTGCAATGCCCCTGGATAATTTAGATTGGATATATTTAATATGTGATTTCCAGTTTAGTTTTTCATCAATTATTACTCCCAGGAATTTACTTTGCTGAACTCTTTCAATGTTTATCCCTTCGATCATGACCTTTATATAATAATTTGTTCCTGTTGAACCATATTTTCATTTTCTTTATTTCTTAAGTGATTGTGTCAAGAAGTTTGTTTAAATTTCTATCAGAGCAAAATATATTTGTATCATCGGCAAAAAAAACAAAACAGTTTCAAACGTTTTGGTACCTTACATAGATCGTTAATGTAAAGTATGAAAAATTTTGGACCCAATACTGACCCCTGCGGGACACCGCATGGGATATGAAGACATGAAGAGCAACTATTATTTAGCTTCACAATCTGATGCCTGTCTGTTAAATAACTTTCCACCCACTTGGACACCACTCCTCTGATTCCATATAGTTCCAATTTTTTATTGTCTAATGAATTGGTAATTTCCTCAACTGTATCAATTAATGCTAATGTGGTTGATCTGTTCCCTCTAAATCCATACTGGCATTCCGATAGTAGTTTGTGTTTATCTATGAAAATTTCCAAACAGTTATTAAACAATTTTTCTAATATTTTAGAGAATTGAGGGAGGATTGAAACAGGTCTGAAGAAATGTCTGTTGCCATTTTTAACCCTCCTGTCGTGTTCGGGTCAAATCTGACCGTTTTACAACTTATAATATTCATAAATATTATGTTTTTCATCTGATTACCTCAAGACCTTATGATATCCTCCGCACTGTGTACTTGAACATATAAAAGTGATGATCACCTGTTTCATTCAATTTTGAGTGTTTTAATCAACCTTGTTACACCTGTGGTGTTCCCGGTCAAAAGTGACCGCCATAGGAAATGAATGGGTATCCAGAGTAAATTCATTCAACATACAGAAAACATCCCCATACACACTGCCCCAGCTCTCTCTCTCACACACACAGACACAGACACACACACACAGACACACACACACACACACACACACACACACACATACATACACACACACACAAACCAGGGTATGTGTGTGTTGTGCTGGACATGACAACCGGTCTCCAAGGACATAATATCACATGTGACAACTTCTTCACATCACATGCTCTTGGTCAGGAGCTACAGAAAAGAAAGCTCACCATGGTAGGGACAGTGAAGAAGAACAAGCCCGAACTTCCCCCTGTGCTGGTATCGACCAGAGGAAGACAGGCACTCTCATCACAATTTGCATTCACTGACACTCACACTCTTGTGTCATACGTTCCCAAGAAGAACAGAAATGTCATCCTGATGAGCACAGTACACAAAGACGCCGCTGTCAGCACCACAGAGGACAGGAAGCCCCTGATGATCCAGGACTACAACAAGAACAAGGGAGGCGTTGACTGCCTTGATAAGGTAATGTAAAGTCTCATCATGCATTTTATTTTATTTTTATCTAAGTGAATCATAGCATTTTGTGTACGACAGATTGAATATTGTTCCTAATCTCTTATTATTTATTGTTCCTTTATTGCAGCTTACTGGTACATACACCTGTAAGCAGATGACGGCTCACTGGCCTGTGGCACTGTTCCACAACATCCTGGATGTGTCAGCTTTCAACACGTATGTGGTGTAGACAGCAATCGACCCAACCTGGAATCAGGGGAAAAGTTTCAAGAGGAGACTTTTCCTCGCAGAGCTGGAGAAAGCTTTGGTAACTCCTCTTATACAGCGACGCCAGCACATTCCCCGCACACCAGCCTCCCCCAGTCTGGTTAGGAGCATGCAAGCTCCAGCCCCAACCGCTGCCCTGGCTGCTCTTCCCCAACAAGGACATGGGCAGAAAAGGAAGCGTTGTGGCCTCTGTGCCCCTAGAGACATCAAAACGAGCCTGACATGCTGCAAATGTCATGCTTATGTTTGCAATGCCCACTCTGACCTGAGTGTCACATGCCACTCATGTGCATGAATACACACACACACACACACACACACACACACACACACACACACACACACACACACACACACACACACACACACACACACACACACACACACACACACACACCCTGTTGAGTTTGGTGTTTGGTTTTCCATGTATTTTTTGTATTATATGTTAATTTTGTAGTTTTTTTTCAGTGCCCAATTGTATTTTAACTGATGTTATTTAATGTTTACTTCTACAAATTGTTGTTAGATAATACTTTGAAACATTGTTCTCAACTAAAGAATGTTTAATAAAAAAATTGGTGTTGAAAAAAAAAAAAAGTGCTAATTTAAGGGCAGTTAAAACAGACCGGTCAATTTTGACCGGGAACACTAAAGTAGGGGGCTGGAGACGAACACGACCGGAGGGTTAAACAAAGGAAAACAAAAATGCCGTTTTCATTTTTGTGGGCATCTGATTGACAGATTTTGGCGCCACCTCCCCCAGTCCAAGTTGCAGTCCAACTTCTCCAGGACACCATCCCAGGTTGTTGAAGGTTGATAGGCTTCCTTGTCCCCGTTCACTGTCCGGTGGGCTTGTTTCCAAATTCTAATAGCTTTTTAATCCAGTGATGGTGTTTGTTGTCTTCCATCCCAATTACACAAACATTGGATTAAGGAGCTCTAAACCAGGAATTTAATAGTGCTAATACCTGATCTGAACTAGAGTTTAAACAGGTCTAAGTAGGACAAGGCTACACCATTGCAACCCAAGTTCTAATCAATGACTAACCTAAATAAAGAGATCAGTTTCTAAGTGGTTTAACTCCAATGCATAGACGTTATATTAAAACTACCTAAACCCCAGCACCTACAGCCTATCATGAATGAATGCTAGTGCAGCCACTGCAGCTCAGGGAGGGAATTCTGGAGGTTCTGCGCTTTCACATGAAGTATGGCCTCAATAAGGACTAAACTAAATAACTTCATTTATTTTTAAGCAGTTTAACTTTAAAATTAAAGATGTTTTATTACTGAAGAGGAGTCTTTGTACCATCAGTGGTTTGAGAAAGACAGATTTTTAAAATTTATTTTATGCAGGATGCTAGACACCAGAGCAAAGTGTCCTATGGAAAATAACTGTTCCTCTTAAATGATGCATGTAGGGAAAAACACATGACTGTGAGTTATCCGCAGTGTGCTGTAGTGATAATACTTGTAGAAGACATTACATTCAGTACTTATTCTGTATTAAAATCTGATTAATAGTCTGACATAAACTGGACTATGTAATTTATGATTTTAATAATACCTGAGGTGACAAAAACGGCTTATTTTCAGTCTGATGACAAAATAAAGACTACCTTGGTTTAGTTTGTATATCCAAAGGAACTCCCTGTTGCCTTAGCACAGACTCCATTGAGCCATATCAGTTTATGGCACATACATAGCTCATATTCTCTATACATTTCACATGATTTATAAAAAGTCCATATAAACTGCTTTATGGCCCAGAGGTCTTGTTGAAGCCCACATGCAAAACTCTTTACCAGCCTCTGCCGTGAGATTGATTCCAGACTGACAATGTCTCTCCACATTCTCTCCAATTTCACGCTGCAACTGTCCGGTCCAATAAAAAAAGTTTGAAACACTATAGGTCTTACTTTATTCATCACCAGCATTTGACCCATCTTTCA
The DNA here is from genome assembly GCA_036785185.1 of Paratrypauchen microcephalus. Lineage (NCBI taxonomy): Eukaryota > Metazoa > Chordata > Actinopteri > Gobiiformes > Gobiidae > Paratrypauchen > Paratrypauchen microcephalus. The sequence continues at coordinate 10,065,274 of JAVJIX010000011.1, forward strand.
ATGCCATTGGGGTCTCAGAGCTTTGTAGAACATGTTAATTGTTGTTTTAATATGAATATAGCATTTTCAAAACAATGAAAGGTAACATGGTGATCTAAATATGTCATGTGTTAGTAAAATACGTCAAATCTGCCTTCATAAAACACAGGCTGAAACACTACAAAACAATACTTGGGCTGCGCCTAATTACTACCCCTTTATCTACGTCTTTGTCTTGCCCCTCGATACCGAGCTGAGAGGGCTCGGGGTACGAATGTTCCCCTAAGAAATGGGACACCACTCGATTACCGTTTGCGACATCATCCCTTGCCTCTACCTGGCTGCTACGTCTACAGAGGCAACAACAACTGACGCAAACAAACGTAAACAAATGTCAAGGATTATCGGGTACCTCAGCTCGACAAAAAAACTAGCTTGTTTATGCATGAAAGTTCGATGAAAACAATAACGTTGGCTAAACAGACGTCACCGCAACAACAGTTCACTAAAAGTAACATAGAACATAAGAGTCATAGTTGTAAACCATGCTAAACTGGTAATTGATTGATAATTACAACTACTGAAAATACATTTATGAGACTCCTTGGCTGGTCGATGTGACGCTGCCATCCTGATCCCAAAACCTGCCTGTGCTTGTAGGCGTACCCCTTCGTTTCAAGTCTGGTCGACAGCTTATTTTGTTTCAAGGGGTATGTAGCCCTCGGTCGTGGCCCTAGCCCTTGATCAAAATTAGAATTGGGACACCCCTTGCCCTAACATGAACGCACAAAACCAAGGGGTAGTGGTAAGACAAAGGGGTAAGACAGAGAAATGGGACACAGCCTTGATCTGGACATAGTTACAAGATATATTCTGCAATTCTTTAAACATTTTAATGAGATGCTAAAATAACAAATGTGTAACAAAGACTAACGTGCACTTTTCTCCCTTTCTCCTCAGATTCTCATGGGATGGACCTGTTTGCCGTGGCGGTGCATGAGTTCGGCCACGCCATCGGTCTGGTGCACACCTCGGCCATAGAGTCCATCATGAGGCCGTACTACCAGGGTCCTGTGGGAGACCCTCTCAAGTACGACCTGCCCTATGAGGACAAAGTACGCGTGTGGCAGCTCTATGGTACGCCTGTTTAAGCTACTCAAACCAAATTCTGTAATCCCCAGAAAGTTTTTTTTTTTTAAATTGCTGTTTGTGATTAAAAAGAAAAAAATCAGACCACTAAACGTTCTCTTCATCTAATTAGAAAACATTGTATCTGTATTAATCTTATTTTTCCCCACCCACTTTTGCTTCTAAACACGATAAAACCACTAAAACATATCATTTCAAGTAAGTTTATTTGTGTAAAATCTTCAATGTTCATGTGCACCAACAAGTCAACAATGCACCAATTCTCTGGGTGTCTTTAAAACCGCTTTGTAGTTTCTATAGAACTTATTAACAATAATACAACCTCAGTGAATGAGTGGTGTGAGTTTGCGTCACGATGCTTTGTGGTGAGAGCTGAGCCAGGTTAGTCCACCCTGCTTCACGTCTCTGTGTGAAAAAGCTGTTCTAAAGATGTGCGACTGAATACTAGTGATAGGCCAAAGGGTTTGTAAAAGCTAGGAACAAGTTAGATACATTTAAATACCAATTTCCTCCATTTACAGATCGAAAGCCAAGTGCTCGCTCTTTAATTGGACCCGTTTATAGCACATGACCTTATCAACACTCGCTGACATGGGGTAATTTGGAGTGGCCAAGGAATAATGATCAAATATACAGATGGAAGGCAATGCAAGAGAATTTGGCATTGAGAGAGAGAAAAAAGAGCAAGATAATACTGTGTGTATATTTTATGTCCCATGATGCAACAAAAAGAAACTTGAAGTGCAAGAGTGGTATAGAAATAGTCCTGATCACAGGCATCAGAAGATGTGGGAGGAATGTAAAAAGAGGACATAGTGATTACTTCTTATTTATGATCCGTTTATTAAATGTTTTAAAGGTCCCATGGCATGAAATTTTCACTTTCTGAGGTTTTTGAACGTTAATGTGAGCTCCCCTACCCTGTTTAGCCCCCCCATGGTTAAAAGTTGCGAAATGTCTAAACTGAGCATTTGCGATCCTTTTCTGCGTTACAAAAAATCGGAGCTCAAACGGGCGATTTTGAACAAGGCACCTTATTGACGTCAGATCGAAAAAAGAAATGCAAATGCAGTTCCACCCCCGTCTGTCTGTGCTCAGCGTCTCTGTAAATCACGCCCAGAGAGTTTGGACTGCGAATGCGCTAGGCAATGCGAAATGCGTTTTTTTATTTGCCTGGAGGCACGTCCGAGTGTTTCTAGGCTCGGAAGTCCTTTATCTGAGCCTCTGGACCTTTGAACAGCAGTGGTTTAATTTTATTTTATGTGGAAATGTGTTTATTTTTCAATGGAACGCTTCAAATCTCTCCCCCCATGCAAAAACACAGAAATGGATCAGCTGAGAGCTTAGAGCGGAGAGCGGAGAGTTTGGCCACGCCCCCACCCTCTACTATAGGCCATCTCTTTTCTCCTCATTTGCATTCAAGCAACAACGCCCATTATGGCCTGTTCAGAGAGAGAAAAAATACTCTTTCTCATCTTATCTCTGTTTCTGATTCATTTAGAGTATTAGGGAACCATTAAGGAGCCATATAAAAGCATCAAGAAGTACCATGTCATGGGATCTTTTAGTAACTTTTTTGTTTTGTGCAGAAGCCGAGAGAGGCCATATTCATAAGCAATATTTTTTCTCCCTAGTTATCCTGGGATAACGAGATAATTAATTTGAGATCTTGAGAAAACAAAACTATTATCTCGAGATCTCGAAATAACAGTTGAGATGTCGGCTTCCGTACTGCGGAAGCCGACATCTCAACGCCCCCTTGTAGGCCAGACAACGAAGGCGGAAGACTGTATCTCCATTGGTAAAGACGAAGCCGGGCTAGTCTTCTGCGGAGGTGCCGTGAACTAATGTTGAAATTATCCCAAATTAAAAGACGTAATGCGATCTCCCCCTGTGTCAACGCCTGATCAAAATATTGCCTTATCAGCTGATTGATTATTATTCCAGACATTCTACATTCTAATGACCAAAAATGCGTCTATTCAGAATGAGAATTGGCCCCAATGTCATTACAGGTGAGGGAACTAGCTTTGACACAGGGGGAGATTGCATTACAACCTTCTCAACTGTTATTTTGAGATCTCGAGATAACAGTTGTGTTTTCTCGTGATAACAGAATCATTTTTTGTTTTCTCGATAACGGAATAACTGTTTGTTTTCTTGAGATCTCGAATTAATTATCTCGTTATCTCGGGATAACAAGGAAGGAAAAAATATTGCTTATGAATATGCCCTCTCTCGGCTTCCGTAGTTTTGTTTTGTTTTGGTGTCACACAAGAAACCTAAAACTTGAAATGTCCTGCAATATCTAAGTATATTGTAACGTATTCCATTTGTAATTAGTCTGGTCAACCCTCGTTTTCTCACATAACACAACTAGATACAATCGGTTACTGCTGTGTGGTAGTGTGACAGTTTTGGTTTGACAGAAGAAGACCAGAGAGCACAGGTGAGTCTGAACAAAGGCCAGGTGAGGAGAGAGGGAACAGGTTTCACATCTGGTAGAAAAAAATAATAATAAAGTTACTGATGATAACAACATTTTTGCCCATACATTTCCATGCATGACGTCTGTTTCTTTGGGGATTAAATCTGAACCCTATGTTAGATTTAGTATGGAGCAGCCGCATTTTTGCCTCAGACAGAAGCAATTTTCAGCTAGTACTAACTCAGACTGTGGGATTTGTACCACTGGTTCCTTCAGGTGGTACAGGGACCCCTCTGCAGTTCAAATATTTGCTTATATTTTAGAGTCATTTTATTCTGAATGTTTGTGTTCCATTGTGTTTTGCCTTAACAGTAATTATGTAGTCCTGTTTTAGCACTAGTTTAGAGCAGACCTGGGCAGACTGTTCCACAAAGGGCCGGTGTGGCTGCAGGTTTTTCATCCAACCAAGCAAGAGCACACCTTCATCTGACTGAAAACCACTGAGCCAGTGTGTCCGAGTCATTTCTCTCCTTTGAGTTTGCCTAAAAGTACAGTGAACCCTCGTTTATCGCGGGGGTTAGGTTCCAGAAATAGCCCGCAATCAGTGAAATCCGCGAAGTAGGACAATTTTATATTTTACAATTATTATACATGTTTTAAGGCTGAAAACGCTTCACCAGACACATTATACACCTTTCTGAGACTGGTATTAACATTTTCTCACATTTTTCTCTTGTTTAAACACTCAAACTTTTGTAGATCTTCATCAAAATATATTAATAGTGACGCGGGGGGAGACGTGCGCGACACGTGCGCGCTGACACGTGCGCGCGGACACGTGTGTTTGTTTTGGTACCACCAAAAAGAAAGGAAAGCGACCTGGATATCATTTTGGGCAATACTCAAGCCAATGCTAACAGTGCAAAACCGCTAACAGACGCCTCTGAGCACCAGTCCTCACCACAAGACCAGGTAAGACTAACCTGCGCTCACAAGAGTTGGTTGCATTTCACCCCGGCTCCAAAATCAGTCCGCCCCGGATTTCGGGGCATGGCTATCAATGCGTCGCTAATACTCCACAGCTCTCTAGGACGGGGTCGGGTTCGTGACGGGGAAGACCCACTGTCTCCTCTCTGCGCGCGAGTGTCCTCTCCCGGCGGCTCCCTCGAATGCGGCTCTCCCCGCTGCGGGCTCCCTCGGCCGCGCGCCGTCCGTCCATGTTGATTCTTGGCTCTTCCATTTGTCCGGCTCACACTCAGTCTCTTCCATGGCAAGTAAACAAAGGCCACACCTCCTGTCACCCAGGCGCTCTCGTGAAGGAAATCAGAGACTCTGTCCCTACCACCCTGCATGACCATCCCTGGTCTAGACCTGGTTTAGTCCTGGTTTAGACCTGGTTTAGTCCTGGTTTAGACCTGGTTTAGTCCTGTTTTAGACCTGGTTTAGTCCTGGTCTAGTCTCTTAGCTAATCAGGGCGCAGGACACAATGTTATACTGTAAAAAAAAGTTACACTATAAAAAATAAAAAATAAAAAAAAATTTAAAAAAGGAAAAAAAAATCCGCGAAACAGCGAGGCCGCGAACAGTGAACCGCGATACAGCGAGGGTTCACTGTATTATCCAATAAGACGTGAGAATCATGTTTATAAATATAAGTTGTTCTAAAATGTTACTTTTTCTTATCTCTCTGTTGTAAATCGTGACTATTTCTTATCTCTCGATTATAGAGCTAGATTATTCAGGTGCTGCATATTGACTTTGTCTATCATGTTTTTTTCAGGGGTGAGAGACTCGGTGTCCCACACAAACCGCCCTGCAGACCCCTCCCAGACACCAGAACCTCCAGTTCTCCTCGACCTCCCAGAGAACAGGAGTACTTTTCTGTAAGTATCTCATGTCAGCGTGTACGGCCAGACCCCCAAAAGCAGTTACAAGCCAGATCTAATAACCACCAGCGTATACCGCAAGATGAAAGAACACACTTAACTTTTGAACTGCAATAAATGGACCCGCAGAACCGTCACATTTGAAAAAATCTGACAATGAATGAATGTTTAATTATGCATGACAAATACCAGAATATCTCTTTAGCTCGGTGCAGTCGTTTTTCACAGCCATGACTCTGCTCTTTGTCTAAATACACGTTTCAAACCCGGAAAACAATTAGCTCTTTCCTAGCAATACTGAAATGTTGGAGGGGATTGTATTGTTATTAGCTTGGCATTTTTGGCTGTTCCCATACTGCATAGTGTTTTTCTAAATAGTTACTTTTACTCACATTATAATTATGTGTTGTTATCCGAACAACAAAAGTCTGGCAGCTTTTAGCAGAATACAGCTCTATTTGTGTCCATTGTATATTTTTGGCAATATGCTATAGCTAAATAACAGCAACAACACAGCACCATGAGAACAAAGTCAGTGTATAATTAAATCACGTGTCAGTAAGCCATCATATTATGGATTGTTTAGGGTTTTATGTCCTATTTGAGGAATATAAAACTTCAGGATGAGTCTTGTGATGGTCCATGTTACACTATTTTCTGATCTATGTTATAATGTTGTTTAAAGGTAGCTGTTAACTTAAACTACAGCTTCATGACATCATAAGGTGGAACAGAGCATGTGAATGAAACAAAACACAACTCCAGGTATGTTTTTGGTGTGGTAACAACATTATAACATGGGTAAAAGCTCAAAAGAGTCCATTTTGCGTAATATAGGAAAACACAGAGGAGATTCATGGATTATCACCACGTAACATCGAGTGGTAAAAAGCGTTTTTAAAGAAGTAGAATTTGCAGAATTTTTGTTAATAAAAATTTGCTTGCAAAATGCTAATTGCTTTTTTTGTTTTAATGTCAAGATTCAGATCATAGTTTAAATTTTTAAGCTTTTTATGAAAGGTTAAAATATAATCAGCTCAACTAATGGAAAAATCAGCTGCTTTCAGAACTTGTTTTTAGAGGACGAAACTGCAGGGTTAGCCTTTCTTCTGCCAAATTATTCCAGCTTTTGGTATTTGACTGTTGTGATTTTTCACATTGCAATTATTATAAAAGCATGATTTCCTGAATTTCTGCACAAATGATCAAAACACAACTTTTGGATTTTTGATAACTGGGCCCAAAAGTCAGTTTAACATAGTGTAGGACAAATTGAATTTCTCCTTTAGCTGTAGTGTAGGATATTAAAAGAAAATAAATCAGTATAGCTCCTGACCATACATGGAGGGTTGCATCCCAAATCCAGCACACTGAGACTGTACACGAGCCGGAAGGAAGGAGGCCGAGGACTAGTGAGTGTGGGAACCACTGTCCAGGATGAAACATCCAAAATCCATAAGTACATCAAGGACAAGGCCCTGACAGATGATGTGCTCAAGGAATGCCTCAGACAGTGGAGTGCAGAGGAAGAGGTGCTGCAGGGACCATCATGGCAGAACAAGCGCCTACATGGGGCGTACCACCGAAACATAACTGAAGTGGCTGATATCAAGAAATCCTACCAATGGCTGGAGAGGGCTGGTCTGAAGGACAGCACAGAGGCCCTCATCCTGGCTGCACAGGAGCAGGCCTTGAGCACCCGGGGTGCACTGCAGGGTGTAAGATGCTGGCAGGGAAACCGTACATGAAGCGACACATCAAGTGGCGGGCATAGTGTACAGAAACATCTGTGCAGAGTACAGGCTGGAGACCCCAAGCTCAAGGTGGGAAACACCTCCGAAGGTTGTGGAGAATGACCAAGCCAAAATCCTGTGGGACTTCCAGATACAGACTGACAGAATGGTGATCGTGAACCAACCAGACATAGTGGTGGTGGATATGCAACAGAACAAAGCTGTGGTGGTGGACATTGCAATACCAAGCGATGGTAATATCAGGAAAAACGACCATGAGAAACTAGAGAAATACCAGGGGCTCCAGGAAGAGCTGGAGAAGGCCTGGAAGGTGAAGGCATCAGTGGTGCCCGTGGTGATCGGAGCACTCGGGGCTGTAACTGGAGGAGTGGTTACAGCAGATCCCAGGAAAAACATCAGACATCTCAGTCCAGAAAAGTGCAGTACAGCAAAGATACTGCGCAGAACTCTCAAGCTCTTTTTTTTTCCCTTCAGATTTTTCAATAATTTCAAGGTTATGTTTATATTTTTTTAATCATTGTATACAGTAATAAACAGACGTGGGTACTCAGTTACAGTTTTTGAAGTAGCAGTAGTATTGAGGTACTCTTTCTTGAATAAGTTTTCGTTACTCTTCCCACTCTGAGTAAGTCTACAAGTGTCAAACGCTTTATGTTGACAATATGAAATGATTTGAACATTTGTGTTTTTTGCACTGTTCTTTCAGATATAATGTAGTTTTCTAATTTTTGTTGAAAATACCAGATTCTGTGCAATTTCTTGGACCACCACTTTTTACTTCTACTTGAGTTATATTATTTTGAACTAACTCTCACTTTTGAATTACTCTCATTTGAGTCCAATTTCTGGCTACTCTACCCACCTCTGGTCATATAATACCTCCCACTGCTTCTGTACGTTTCAACTCTTATTCCTCCACCACAGTCTCTGATACGCAATATGTAGTCATATTAATTTTCCCAAATACAGTGGTCCCTCGTTTATCGCGGTGGTTACGTTCTAAAAAAAAACTGCAATAGGCGAAATCCGCGAAGTCGTCAGCTTTATATTTAACAATTATTCTACATATTTTAAGGCTGTAAACACCTCACCACACACATTCTACACTTTTCTCAGACTGGCATTAACATTTTCTCATATTTCTTGTTTAAAAACTCAAACTTTCGTAGATTTTCAACAACAAAGACACAGTATTATAGAATGAAACCAAAGATCAAAACCTGGCCCTAAACATATTATGTTTAGGGCCTGAAAACAGGTTTATTATTGCGTATATTTCACAGTTCCTCTGGCCGAGCCTCTTCGTCCTGGCGCCTCTCCGTTGTCTCGGGTTTTGTCGGGGAGAAAACTTGCAAACATACAACACTTCAGAGTCACACTGCGAGCGATCGAACATTTAAATAAATTTGGCAAACTGAACGCATTGTACTGTACAGGAGACACGGCACGGAGGAGAATGACTGAAAAATCGGTTTACAGTCCCTTAGCCAATCAGGACACAGAACACAATGTGCATTGATACACTATAATAAAAGTGGGAATAAAAAAAATCTGCAAAACAACGAGGCCACGAAAGGTGGACCGCATTATAGTGAGGGACCACTGTACATCTCACTCTTATTTGGATATTATTTGAGTAATTTCTTGCACTACTAGTTGTTCTTCTACTTGAGCAATATTATTTTGCACTATTTTGATGTCATTTCTGGCCACTCTACCCACCTCGGGTAATGTAATATCTCCCACTGCTTCTCTTGCCCTTGCTTATTTGATCCAGAGAATATATTGTCTTATTATTGGATACCCTTCCTCAGTCCACAGTCTCCTATACGCACATGCTCTGTAGTCTCCCTCTTCCCCCGGACTTACTGCTTACTCACCATCTCTACCCACTTTATTACATACCTCTCCTGTTCTCACATTTAACCATTTCTCAGAGCTCTATATTACTACTCTCTCTCTCACTTTCTGTCCAGTATAGGAATAAAATGGCCCCCACTGACCCGGAACACATGCACTCCCACTCCTCGCGGCCATTTATCATAAGACATCCATGTACCGCTGACCCGAAGAACCCACTAGCAATATCCTTTTTTCCAAACTTTTCACTCCCGCATCCAATATCGTGACTTCAACCATGGGAAAAAAAACAAATCAATTTCCAAGCGAAGAGCGTTTACTGTGTTGCAAGAGAAAAATTCAATATTAAAAACCGCGTTAACCTTCGGTGGGGCTATCCCTGTAGATTACACTCATGTTTGTATTTGTTTACCACGTTTGCATGACATGATTTGCAACACGGAGGAGCTGGTATTTAAATTAATTGGGATCAGAGGGGGCAGCATCCTTAAGGAGTGATCAAACTCTTGTAGTTTCGATTTGTGCTGACAACAGAGCAAAGTACAGCAGCCCCAGGATTAGTAGTTACCCTTCATCATATCAGATTAAAAAGATACACCGCCTCTATATGTAAAGCTGCTATAGCAAAAGGCAGTGGTGGAATGAAACAAAGTAGAAGCTTTAAAGCAATGCACTTGAGTATACATTTTAGGTATCTGGACATTTTAAGGTAGATTTTGAAGTTAATACTTTTTATTTTTAATTCACTGCGTTCGAGAGCAGGTGTCTGTTCTTTCTCCTCCACTACAGTTTTGGGGCCTGTTTACACGAGAATGCTTATGGGTAAAAACGACAAAATATTTTATCTGAGGTGCCTTTCGTTTAGACGGTGACAGCGTTTTGGGGACTTAAAAAACGCAAAAAACTGAAACCACCCTCCAAAGGGGAAAGCTTGAATACGCTCCACCGTAGTGTTTTCGTCTACACTGCCCAAGACGCAAAACTCTGGTCAAATCTGCTGACGTCGCGTATGCACTTACGTCACATCGGCCCATTTATCAGTGTACTTTGTTTGGCAGGGCTCCCAGTCCACACCTTGTTTCGCCTTCGTTGCTTTGTAGTCTATCGTGGTCTGAAGCAATAGTTGAACTTCTTCGTCTGACCACACACATTTTTTTTTGCTACCGGTAGCCATGTTTTGTTTTGCTTTTCGCTGCGCAAATGAGAAGAAGGAAGATTCTACGCATAGTGATAATGTATCACAGCACCACCTAGCCTTCTGGCATGAATACGCAATCGAATTCCACACACTTTAGCGTCACCGTATGCACGCAGATTTCCTCCAAAAAACACTGGTCTAAACGTAGAATAAAAGGTGAAGACACGACGCCACTTTTGCGTCTTCTGTTCAGACCGTCATCATATAAACGTAGCCTTGAACAGGACTGAAAAGTACAAATGTTTTTATTATTTTCTGAGACGTGCAAAAAAAAAAAGAAACTGGAGGGGTTCATTAACATTCATTCATTCATTAACACATGTACTTTGATCAAACAAAAACATACAAAGAAAAAACGGTAAGAAAAAAAAGGTATAAATAACAATTGTTTACATTGAACAAAATTCATCACAAATCTGTATCTCCGTATCACGACATTTGAACCTTTGTTGAATGGTCACTACCTAAATCGCAGCACCCTCAGCCACTCATGAATCAGAGTGAATTCTGGAGGTTCTGAGCTTTTACGTGAGACATGGCCTGTCCATATACTGGGAATGAGAAAAACTTGTACGAGTGCTCTATACGCAGGTTTAGGCAAGGTTCAGCTGTGATTGTAGTAGGCCTACCTCTTTGAAAACAGTATGAGAGCAGGCTTGTTTTTTAACTTAGCACAAGGAGCAGGGACTTAAAAACAAATCTCTTGGTTTTAGCAAATATAGGATTTTCAAAACAATAAAAGGTAAAATGGTAATCAAAATATGAAATGCGTTAGCAATTAATACCCCATAGACGTGTAATACTCCCTCTTTAAAGATCCAATATTATTCAAAATTGACTCTTGTGAGCTTTAAGTCATGTTATATTCTTGTTACCTCATCAAAAACATACCTGAATTTGTGTTTTGTTTCCTCTATTATTAGTCTGTCTACATCTCCAAAGCTCAAAATGCTCTGTTCCACCTTTTCATATCATGGAGCAGTAGTTTTCAAGTTAACGTCAGTTCCAGACCTGAAATAGATCAGAAAACAGCATAATATAGGCCCATTAAATAATTAAAAAGTTGCTATGGCGACAGTGATAATTTGTCTCTCAAATAGGCGTACAGTAACAGTCCAGTCTATTACAAATTGAACAAGGCAAAGCAGCAAAATATGCAGATGTACCGCTAAGCCCAGTTTATTCCATTTACTGGCTAACAAGGTGGATTTAACTGTTATAATATCCTACAAAGCTGAGCCACATTAAAATGCATTTCACCCCATGATATGTCGTCTTTGGTCATTATTTTCCATCAGCATCGGATCAAAACATGAAAAATCTGGACTTGTACTGGCCACCATGCTGAGATGTCATGTTAATGCAGTTGAATAGGTGCTTTGTTGCCGTGTTGCTCCTCACACTGGCAGCCCTGTCACGCTAATGGGCTGATCATTGGCAGGCTGACCGCAGTGCAGGGCTGAATCACTTCTAGCCCCAGGACATGACCACAGAAGCCCAGCACGGGGAATGTTCTAGCACATGTTTAGTTGGAGTAATTGACTATAAACATATATACATGCAGTGTGCGTTTTATGCTTTTCTAATTAATATATATTTAGTGGGGTAGCACCTGTGGTAATTATATATTTTTTATATATGTCATGTAGAAACAGAGGGAGGACCTAAAATGCAGGACTGCTGTTAAAGTTCTTTAATAACAAACAAAGAATGACCAAAAATCGAAACTGCCATGACATGACGAGACGCTAATAATGACAATGGACCAACAAAAGGCAGGAGAACACAGTGTATATACGCATACAGACAAAAGTGTAACACATTAGGGCGGGCAAAAGGAGAAATTCAATTTGTCAACTGGACAAAAGTTTATTTGGTGGAATACATTTCGCAGCTCATCCAAGCTGCTTCTTCAGTTCTGGTCAGACTTTGGTGGACACTGCCTGAAGGGAGGAGCTAACTACAATGAAATTACTATGAAACTATCACACCTACTTGTTTATAATTTCTGTTAGTTAAGTAACCCTATTCAATACGCAGTGGGAGTGGAGTGTGGGGTCTTGTTATCAGAACCATTCAGGGCCATAATGGTGTTTTCACACCTCTGGACCTGACCTGCTGCCCTATTGTTTTCTTTGTTTGTTTTGATTTAGGTTTGAGGATAGAGTTATAGATGGGAGACAAATGAAATCTGAGACCTCCATTTCTGTTCAAAGAAGGATTCTCTTTTTTGACAAAAATAGGCTCTTTAACTCCCCTTTCAAACCAGTTTTTTTCTCTGGCCAAGATCTGTACCTCATTGTCCTCAAAGGAGTGGCCTGTGGCTTTTAGATGGAGATGTACGGCAGATGAAGGTCCACTCTGGGAAGTCCCAGGGAAAACAATCAACAGACGGGAAGTAAAACTAAAAGCAACAAGCTGACAGGACAAATGTCAAAATAAAACACTAAGGAATACACTAAAGGGATAAAATACACCAAAATATGCAACACCAATGACTACAAAACATGAACCATGACAATATCAGACTAGACTTACAATTAGACAAACTTAATAGATCCACAAGGGAAATTACTTGGACACTGTTGTAGACACATCACAATATCCTAACAACAAAGAGAAACAAACAAATAAATAAATTACCGGCCAGTTTGTGGAAAGGATTTGAAAAGAAACTACAAAAATACAGGAAGTAGCACTGAATTCTAAATGGAATATGTCATCAGCCATCAACATGGAGACAATTTATGTGTAAAGAAGACATTTTTCTGTCAGTAGTATGAAAGTGGATTGTGCATGAGTGTTGGAGGTGGTCGGAGGGGCCGATGGCGCAGATTGGCAGCCTCGCTTCCGTCAGTCTGCCCCAGGGCAGCTGTGGCTACAGAAAGTAGCTTACCACCACCAAGTGTGGAGTGAATGAACAATGAACTGTAAAGCGCATTGGGTGTCATGAAAGGCGCTATATAAATGCAATGAATTATTATTTATTATTATAGTTTAAACCTTAATTCATAAATATAAATATTGTATTTATTTGTATTCGTCCAATTATAACTATTGAACAGTTTAGGCAAGATTTGGCTGTTGTAATCAGTGTGGTTGCTAGGTGACAGTATGGCATAACTTCTGCCATATCATCTGCTGTCAGGAAGTAAAAACCAGTGTAGAGATTAAAGATAGTGTGTAACTTTTCTGGTGGAGGGTCCGTCAAATGCTTTTCTCTCTGGAGATGTTATTGCTTTGTCTGGAATGTCTCACTGTATGACATTAACCTACAGGAGTGAGGTGAGCCTTCTGACCCAGTGGTGCAGCAATAACAATCTCCTTCTTAATGTTGAAAAGACCAAGGAGATTGTTATTGACTTCCGGAGAGGCCCCACCCAGCACCCCCCACTGTCCATCAATGGTGCTGCTGTAGAGAGGGTGAGCAGCACCAAATTCCTGGGGGTGCACATCAGTGAGGACCTCTCCTGGACAGTGAATACTGTATCACTGGCAAAGAGGGCCCAGAAGCGCCTCTATTTCCTCCGCAAACTGAGGAGAGCTGGAGCCCCTCCACCCATTATGACCACCTTCTACCGAGGCACCATTGAGAGCGTCCTGACCAGCTGCATCACTGTGTGGTACGGGAGCTGCACTGAACAGAACAGGAAAGCCCTGCAGCGCATAGTGAATGCAGCTGGGAGGATCGCTGGTGTCTCTCTCCCCTCCCTCCTAGACATTTTTAACACCCGGCTCACCCGCAGAGCGTCCAGCATTGTGGGTGACCCGAGCCACCCCGCACATAGCCTGTTCAGCCTCCTGCCCTCGGGGAGAAGGTACCGGAGTCTCCGGGCCCACTCCACCAGACTGTCAAACAGCTTCATCCACCAGGCTGTCAGGAGGCTGAACTCACACCCGAACTCCCACCTTACCCAACTCCCACCCCTCATATTGGCATAACCTGTATTCCATAAAAGACACATCACTCTAGACACTTTAAAAAACTGCTGCTAAGGACTACTGTTGCACTGTTGCACATTTACATTTACTACTGGATTTTACTCCTGTTGCACTGTTGTTTACTACTGTTATTGCACATTTACATTTACTACTGGAATTTTTAGTACTGTTGTTTACTCCTGTTATTGAATTTTACCCCCGTTGCACTGTTGTTTACTACTGTTATTGCACATTTACTACTGGAATTTTTAGTACTGTTGTTTACTCCTGTTATTGCACTAGAATTACTACTGTTGCACACTTATTTTTATTTATCTTAACTCCAATGCACATTCTACTGCACATGACCAAGTCACTGCTGTATCTTCCATTGCACATTTTGATGCACACTGCACACTTTGGAAATCTGTATATAGTATAGTTTATTTATTATGTTGCACTGTTTTAAGATTTTAGACTTAAGTTTTAACTTTAGATCTCTGTCTTAGATAGTTTTTGTTGTGTTTTGTCTTCATATTGTATTTTGTACACTGTCTTTTTGCACTACTTGGCCAGAGAGAAACGAAATTTCGATTCACTGTATGTTGAACACATATGGCAGAATTGACAATAAAGCTGACTTTGACTTTGACTTTGACTTTGACTTAACCTTTCTATCTTCATGGAGACCAAACAAGACCACGTTACAGGTCAGGTCTGTGGAGAGGCGACTGCGCTCACAGTCAGAATAGGCTTTTTTTTTTTTTTTAGCAATAAAGCCATCTGTAATTTAATAAATGTCAGGTAGATCTGTTTAATGTCATACCGTGGAATATTCCGGGCAGAGCAATGACATCTCCATAGAAACAAGCAGGTGATGGACCCGCCACCAGAAAAGTTACAAAATGCACCTGTAATTAAAGATGCACCGTGTAACTTTTGTGGCTAGTCTCCATGGAGATGTTACTGCATTGCCTGGAATGTTCTGTTTGTTTCCACGGAGATAGATAAGTTTAGAGTCAATCAGGTGAAGCCTCAAGAGTTACGAGTCAGATTTTCGGAGAGGTGAACAATAAAAACACATACAGGCCTAATTCAATCCATGCAAGATAGTCCAGTTACAACAACGCCACGGAGACAAACAGCATGAAAGTTACACAGTGCATCGTTAGTTTAATCCATTCTTTGGAATTTAGAGAAATGCTTGAAAGTTCTGCTCTAATTTTTACATTGATTTACTGTTCAAGGGCACGTTGCAGATTCTGTGTGGAAATGGAAACAGCTGTTGATCATTTCTAATGTTTTCTACTCGGTACCGTGTCTGTAGAGCTGAAGAACAAGGCATGGTTAATTTAAGAAGAGATCTGCTTTTTGTCTCCTCTATGACTGTTCTTAATGCACCATTGAAAATAGTTAATTGTCCAAATAAGTGTAGGTGCTTTCAAAGGGGACAGCATTCTTGAGGTGCGTGTATAATATAGTGCAACATTCTGGCCTGAAAAGTTAAACAAAATGGAAAAATGTGTGTTATTTTAATCGACTTTATAATTATGAGTGAATGAATTGACTTTAAATTCATTTAAAGGACTCAAATTATCCTATTTCTATGTCATAATGTTGTTTCCTCATCACAAACATGCCTGGATTTGTTTTTCTCAAATGGAAAACACTCTGTTCCACTTTGTGATGTCATGCGGTAATACAGGAAGTGCTCCGCTGTGTTGTTAAACGCTATACACGTTTACCAGAATCATTTGGATCATTTCAGACCTGTAATTGCTGATTTCTGCTAAATAAAAGGTAAAAAGTAGCTGTTAATTTGAAAACCACTACTGCATGACATCACAGGGTGGAACAGAGCATTCTGAGCTTTGGAGATTTTTGACAGACTAATAATAAAGGATCACTCAAACAAATTTTGCTTGAAACAAAACACAACTCCATGTATGTTTTTGAAGAGGTAACAACATTATCACATACATTTTGCATAATATAATGAGCCTATACACCTTTAACAACTATTTATTTTTTCTCATTTTCAGATTGGCGCGAGATGCTCCAGACAGATGCACCACTCACTTTGACGCAGTGGCACAAATACGAGGAGAGGCCTTTTTCTTCAAAGGTATTCCAATTTTGATGAAATGTATTATTTACTTGTATGCTTCTGTATTTCTGTGTTTCTGTGTGTATTCTGTATCTGTGTGATCCCTCAGTCCTCCAGGTACGATCCATAGCAAAAGAAAAATTCAAGTCTGTCAATTCATCTAAGTTGTTTCTTCAGTTCTGGTCAGATTGCCGGTGGGCCACTGCTTTATATCTCTTTGTTAGTTAGCTCCTCCCATCAGACAGATATTAGGCTACGTTCAGAAAGCAGGGCTTAAAGCTCAATTCGGATTTTTTTGTGAAATCGGATTTTTTTGCGACGTCGTTCACATTTCCAGTTAAGTGCGACTTGTATGTGATCTCCAGTGTGAACTTTAAACGCCCCAAAAGTAACCTGGGAAATCCCACGCTGCTTTGCACGATCATTCCGATTTGAAAGACAGCCTGGCAACGAGGCTAAGCGCGAGCTCCTGAGCGGGGGAGCCAATCAGAGAGCGGGGAGGGGTGGAAAGACAGTGACGTGTACTACGCGACAAACGGAAGCGGGTCCACCTTCTCTCATATTTATCTTGCACAAACGGCAGTAATCATTCTGTGCCATTGTTTAATCGTATTTTTGTTTTGCCTTCTGTTTTCGCGGAGATTGGGGAAAATGGCTGCGTTTCCTTCTCTTCTCCCCGTCATCTACGTCATCGAGTACAACTGACATGATTGGCTATGGGCTACGTATACGCCAAATGATAGACATTCGTAACTCTCAGTAAACGGCCGTTGGCAATCGTAAACCACACCTCCACTACGAGATATTCAGTAGGTGGCTCCCAGACCATATATCACTTGTGATATGGTCTGGTGTAAACCAGGCAACCCCAAAAGTGTCCCGGATGTGCATTGGAGGACACGCCACGTGGAGCGAGTGTGCTCAGTGTTTACGGAAGTAGCTTAAACATGGAGCACCTGTCGATTTTAAAGTTGCTGTCGGAGCCAGAACATGTACAACTTATTTGTTTGAGGGAGGAGATTGAGAAGGAGAAGGACAAGATTTTTGGCCATGGCGTTTTGTGGGGCAGTGGCCGCAACGTCCGTAGAAACGTGTGGGTGCAGAGTCACAGCCGAGAGTGGTGAGATTACTATGTGCTTCGCTGCTTCATTGTCATAGAGTTCATACACAATTTTCATATGATGAGAAGAACGTTTGCGAACTTTTGTAAACTCCTACTTGAACCACTCTTGTGTGAAGAAACACGGCCTGGTCGGATGAATGTGACCTGGCCGTTCAGACTGAAGTCGCATGTCAAAAGGTCGGATATGTATCGGTTTTAGGACCACATATCCAAGTGGCCTGGGTCACATTTGAAAAAATCTTATCTGCATCGTTCAGACTGTCGTTAAAAGATCAGATACAAGTCACATAGAGGCAAAAAAAAAATCTGATTTGGGTCACTTCAGGCTGCAGTCTGAACGTAGCCTAAGACAGTAATTATTATATTGTTTTTTCAGTATTACAAGTGAGTCTGTGTAATCCCTCATTTGTCCAGTGGTAGAAAAGGTCACTCACAAATGTCACTCTGGACACCATTTTTTAAAAATTGAGACATTTTGACTAATTTGAATAATTAATCATTTCTTGGACCACTACGTTGTTTACCTGACCCGCTCCTTCTCCATTCTGTTAAAATCCAGAAGGGTCTGGAACTGGACAACAGAGCGTGAAAATCCTCTTTCCAAATTTGAGACGATCCAACCACAGCCACTAATTTGCAATACGTCTCCTCTCCAAAATTCGCCTATAACTCCAAATAAAATATATAACTTACCTATAGTTCAGTGCGTCAATTATTGATTCTGTAGCAATCTGTTTTCGACACAAATGGAGCATGCGTCTCTCTGATTGTTAATCCATCTGTCAATCATGCCCTCTGAAATCAGGGAGACAGGATACAGCTCCAGATCTACTCGTCTTTGTAAAGTTTTGTCAAAGCGTGTGGTTCCGGCTAGCCAGGTAACTACTTTGTACTTTTACCTGAGTTATTTTTGGCGACTCTCCCAATCTCTGCCTGTATTACCCAGACTTTATGAAATGTTTAATCTCAACCAAGTACAGGGTTGTGTGGGCATCGATATTGTGCATTAACTCGCCATTGCTCCAAGGTTATTCCAACTTTAATGAAAACTTAGCCGGCTTATGATGGCTCTGTTTGAGAAGTGGAAGCAGAGAGTTGTGAGATAAATGGAAGCGGCTGCAGACAGGGTTATGGTGGCACCCGCGATCGATAGAAAATCAACTCATGTGTGGAGTGTGTCTGAGCCCGCATGACCAGTGTCCTCTGAACAAAATGCCCCTATGGTACACAAGATGCTGCGCTAGCCTTCTTTCTACAGCGTGAAATCACCAACTCAGCTCATTAGCCACTATGGATGCTATACAGTATGTTCAAAGTAGAACAGAATTTAGTAATGTAATATAATGACTTAAAGGGCTTATATGGCACTAATTTTGATCTATGCTAAAATGTTGCTTCCTCATCACAAACATACCTGGAGTTGTGGTTTGTTTCATTCACATGTTTAACACACAAATCCTGCATATTTTAGCAGAGTTTTTCTCTCAAACAAGAAACTCTGCTCCACCTTGCATGAAAAGTCCCTCAGTCGTCCAGGTAGAATCCATGATAAAAGGAGAAGTTCAATTTTGTCAACTGGACAAAGTTTGTTTGGTTGAAAACGTTTCGCCGCTCATCCGAGAGGCTTCGTCAGCTCATGAGCTGGTTTTCAACCAAACAAACTTTGTCCAGTTGACAAAATTGAACTTCTCCTTTTATCTGCTCCACCTTGTGATGTCATGTGTTAATATAGGATGTACCGCACTGTGTTTTTAAACTCTACACACCTTGACTAGAATCATTTGGATGATTTCAGCTCTGGAATTGCAGATTTGGGTTTCCAGTGGTCCAAATGTATTCCTCAGTTACCCCACAGCTCTGGAAAAAAAGAGACCACTGAAAAATTATCAGTTTTAAGTATGTGTTTGGGCAAAAGGAACATTTTTGTTTGAGTCTATAAACTACTGACAACATTTCCCCCAAATTCTAAATAAAAATATTATCGTTTAGAGCATTTATTTGCAGAAAATAACAAATGGTCAAAATAACAAAAAGATACATGTTTTCAGACCTCAAACAATGCAAAGATACAAGATCAAATTCATTTTAAAACAACATAATACTAATGTTTACACTTAAGAAGAGTTCAGAAACCAATATTTGGTGCAATAACCCTTATTTTTAATCACAGCTTTCATGTGTCTTGGCATGCTCTCCACAAGTCTTTCACATTGTTCTTGGGTGACTTTATTCCACTCCTGGTGCAAGAACTGAAGTAGCTCAGCTTTGTGTTTGTGTTGGATTTCAACAGACTGTAATACATGTAGAGATGCTGATTTCAGAAAAAAAATGCAGTGGTCTCTTATTTTTTTCCAGAGCATCCTAATTATTAGTTTTCTAATCTTAAAGAAGTGCTTTTCACAGCTTTCAGAGACCAGAGTGGAGTTTTGCCATCATGCTAACGCTAACAACTAGCATGCTAACCGTGCACTTCCTGATTCCGGGACAATCAAACGCTTTAGAATTAGATGCAGACAGCGCACAGCAGACTTATTTTGCGCTTATACAAAATGTAAGATGAATTGTGCTTAAATACACAAGTCAGATACATTCCCTTTAAACTGATTTAACATTTTACAAGTGTTTTATTGCTGAAAAACACCTTAAAACAAAAAGCATTCTTATTGTGAATTGGCCTGGAGGCACCACCTGCTTGCTTTCATGGAGGTACATTTGATATTGTGGAACATTTCAGGCAAAGCAATGACATCTAAATGGAGAAAGCAGATGACGAAACCTCCCACCGGCGTACAGAGTGGATCTTTAGCAGAAGAAGTCGTAAGATTTTATTAGATGTAACTGATCACCATGGTGAGATAAAAGGTTTCATTAATCATAAGTAAGAAGGATTTGGAAATGAGTTGTTACATTTTCTTTGGGTCTGGTTGGAGAGAGAGGAGCAGGGCTTGAATACAGATGAGGGGAGGCTGCTTTAGTAAAGGCTGAGTTTTGTTCTCATTTCAGGGAAGTACTTTTGGAGGCTAACGCGAGAGAAGCACCTCGTATCTCTGAGGCCAGCACAAGTCCACAGATTCTGGAGAGGGCTACCACCAAATCTGGACAGTGTGGACGCAGTGTACGAGAGGCCTGGAGATCACAAGATAGTCTTCTTCAAAGGTAGGATAGTACAACAGGTCAGGTGTCAAACTAAAGTAGAAGATACAGGTATTTTTGAAATTATTTATTCATCTTGTGGTTCTCATCTTCAGAATTCTCCAGAAAATAAAATCCATATCTCTTTGACTTATTCAATAAATAGAAGGATAATTTCTTGCATTCAGGTCATGTTGGACACAGTGGCTCTGTTATTAATATGCATGTGAACACCTGCCGCACCTGCAAAGACTTGGTAATGCACACATATTTGCATTATTTACACAAATTAGAATTTATAAACAATTTGCCTCAAGCTGCTTGATTTGCCACAACCCAGGTCAAGACACTCAATTAAGTTCAATCAAATGTGGTGTTTTAAGTATATCATCTAGCACTTTAGCTAAACCCTTTCTATTAACCGTTTCAGGCCTGAAGTACTGGGTGTTCAAAGACAACATAGTGGAGGAAGGATACCCTCGTCCCATCAGTGACTTTGGCTTACCCACAGACGGAGTGGACGCTGCTTTTGTGTGGCTCCACAACGACAAAACCTATTTCTTTAAGGACAACCTGTACTGGCGCTATGACGACCACCTGAGGAGGATGGACCTGGGCTACCCCAAAGACAGCTCCCTGTGGAAGGGGCTGCCCCCCAGCCTGGACGACGCCATGAGGTGGTCTGATGGTGAGTAACAGGAACACTACCACAATATATAAAGGTGGATGGGGTGTGAGAACTGTTTTTATGTTGACTTAATCAACAGCAGAATACTCTTTGGAATGACAGTGGTATGTCCTATAACCGGAGGTTTTGAAGTTCAAGTCTCTACTGTGGGCAGTATGTACAGATAGATATATTAGTATTTGTGTTGGAGATGGTGAGTATGAAAGAGTCACATCTCATTAACACTCAGTACAAGGTTAGCTACAGGCTGCCTGTTACACCAGCTACGGTGTACTGCGGTGTGTATAATATAATAAGATCTGATAAGATCAGGCTTTGACAAGGAGGTGTGGACACTTTTGACATGTGCATTTGATGTAGTCTGATAAAAAAAACACTGTTAGCTGTAAGATTCTGTGTAAGACTGGTGCACTGGTGTTATAACTCACATGCTGAGGCCCACACTGGATCAGATATTTACATTGTGGACTGGAGTGAGCATCTGCCACTCACATACCACCTTGCCAATACTGTCTTTTTCTTTTGTGCCACAATTTTTGCCCTGACCACTGGAGTACGATGACACAGTCGAGTTTGGACACTCTCTCCCAGTTAGTCGTGCCATTACAGCAGGGCTCCAAATCATCCAAATCATTTTCGCCCATTTGTCAGCTCTGTTTTAGTGCAGGCTTTTACCAAGTTGTCTATTACAAATTGTTCCATCTTTGCTGGCAGGTCAACACAAAGAAAGTAGAAAATGTTAAACTTAGGGCTGTCAGTTGAACACCTTAATTAGATTAATTAATTACACTGCAGATTAACGCAATTAATTATGAGCGGCAATTCAATGTGTGCGCATTTTAAAGGTCCCATGGCATGAAATTTTCACTTTCTGAGGTTTTTGAACGTTAATGTGAGCTCCCCTACCCTGTTTAGGCCCCCCCCCCCCCCATGGCTAAAAGTTGCGAAATGTCTAAACTGAGCATTTGCGGTCCTTTTCTGCGTTACAAAAAAACAGTGTTCAAACGGGCGAGTTCGGACAAGGCACCTTATTGACGTCAGATCGGCAAATGCAGCTCCAGCCCCTCCCTCTGTCTCCGCTCAGCGTCCCTGTATATCCCGCCCATAGAGTTTGGACTGTGAATGCGCTACGCAATGCGAAATGCGTTTTTTTATTTGCCTGGAGGCACGTCCGAGTGTTTCTAGGCTCGCAAGTTCCTTACCCGACCCTCTGGACCTCTGAAATACCAGTGGTTTAATTTTATTTTCTGTGTAAATATGCTTTTTTTCATTGCAAAGTCTCTCATCTGTCTTCCTGCGTAAAACACGGAAGAGAGGAGAAAGCGGAGCCGAGCTGCGGTTCGAGCGGGGGAAACCCGCCCCCCCCGCTCCTTAGCCAATCTCTCTGTCCTTCTCATTTGCACTGAAGCAGCAACACTCAGAATAAAGCATTTTAGACACATATCTAGCCTGGTGTTAGTGTCAGTGTTGCAAGAATGTCAGACATCATGACTCTGGCACTGCTTCAGATTAATACATATTTTAATGATTATCAATTAGAGCTGTGTTAATCAAATTTTAATCGAGAGTAAGATTCAGTCATTTCTAATTGTCAGTGATGTGCTTGAGTCTTTTTAATGGAGAGGTTTACAGCCAGTCCTCTTTCAGTAAAAGCATGTGGGCACGAGTAAAGCTCAGAAATGTCATTATTTTGTTGGTGTTAAAGCTATCATACATAATTAGACTGGCCACCCCTGTTGTACAATAATAACACTTGATGGTAGTGGTACTGCAGTGTGCCAGCTTTGGCCTGACAGAAGACCAGAGAGCACCGGTGAACCTGAACAACGACCAGGAGAGGGGAGTGGGGAGTAGGTTTTATACCTGCCCTCTACTGGTTAAAAAATTAAATAATGTACAGATTATTGTAAAAGCAGCTTGTAGCAGCGCTCTCAAGTCTCACGCTTTGAGAGTGTGACACACGCAATTCGACATGTTCACACGCTCACACGCCACACATGGTATTTCTCACGCTGAAATTTTGTTAAGCAATTCAAAACTGTAGCCACTGTTCACAGCGTATCTGTGCCCAGAAAATCGGTTATTTATGCAGGCAGCGTGCCGTTGTCAGCGAAAAAAGTCACTCGCACACACACACTCCACTCCTCGGAAAAAACGCAGTCACACGCACCACCCCGCTCCCCCAATATAAATCTCACTCCTACCAAACTTAAAAACTTGAGAGCCCTGGCTTGTAGAGACTTAAGACCAGGTCTGGACTGGGACAAAAAAACGGCCCTGGCATTTTTGGCTTAGACCGGCCCCTCATAATTAGTCCTGGTTTAATCCTGGTTCAATCCCGGTTTTGTCCTGGTTCAGACCTGATTTAGTCCTGGTTTAGTCCTAGTTCAACCCTGATTTAGTCCTGGTTTAGTCCTGGTTCAGACCTGATTTAGTCCTGATTTAGACCTGATTAGTCCTGGTTTAGTCCTGGTTTAGTCCTAGTTTAGTCCTGGTTTAGTCTTGGTTCAATCCTGATTTAGTCCTGGTTCAAGCCTGATTTAGTCCTGGTTTAGTCCTGGTTCAAACCTGATTTCGTCCTGGTTTAGTCCTGGTTTAGTCCTGGTTCAGACCTGATTTAGATCTGATTAGTCCTGGTTTAGTCCTAGTTTAGTCCTGGTTTAGTCCTGGTTCAATCCTGATTTAGTCCTGGTTCAATCCTGATTTAGTCCTAGTTTAGTCCTGGTTCAGTTCTAAATTGTGGGCCTGTCTCTAAGAAAAAAAAAAAAAAGAACGGCATCAGCCCCTAGGACTGTCGGCCCACCGGGAAAATGCCCGGTATGCCCGATTACCAGTCCAGGCCTGCTTAAGACATGAGAGAGATGTCTGCTGCCTCTATCTGATTATAGAGTTATTTATTCTCTGCAAAACAGGAACCGTGTCGTTAGTATGCTAATGTTTGTTAGCAGTAACGAGGGGGTTGACTCTGCTCTGGTCTGTGAAAAGCTCTTATAAACTCATTGCGGTGAACATGAATGTATGTTTTTCTGCTTTTAAGACGGCAACAATCAGGTGCCTCGTATAGCTTTAGTGGTAGAGGGTGTTAGGCCTAGAATTTACAAGGTACAGATCATATCTGTGCAAATGCGACCCTTCTCGATGTAACAATTCATGTTTTTAGTGAATTCTTTTAGCAATAAAACACCAGCAAGTGCACCGTAAGTGTACTGCAATAACTGTAGATTTTTTTTGTCCATGTTTTGTCAGTAACATTGCACGGTTTCTTCTACAATAATCCAGAAACTTAAACTGACCTTGCGGCGCTCCCAGTGTTAGGAGGGCTTCATTTCACAAAGGTTTATATGAACTTTAAGGTTGTCTAGATGGTTTTCTAATTCCATCTGTCGTGAACTCTCTGGCCTGTTGCTCTTATACTTCAGCCATCCCGTTGTTTACACACATGGCATAATCATGGCCTCATGTGTATGTCCAGATATCACATTTATCCACAGTACAGCATCAGCACTGACCCGTAAACACAGAGATGTGGTTAAGAAGCCAAATCAGCTCAGTTACAGACTTATCGCCTTTGGGGACGCTTTTGGAGGCAAGCAGCTCAAGTTTCCAGACAACAAAACTTTTAAATTACACACTCCGAGTCTGTCTACCAGAAAGTGCTAGTAACGCTGGCATCTAGGCGAGCCAACAGCAGCCCTGACCTTTTCTGCTCCAAAAAAACAAGTGTGGGAGTCATTGCGGTGGGCTGGTGAATCTACAGTCTCTGCTTATTAATCCATAGAGCACGCACTGGAGGGAGACAGGCTGTTGGGCCAGTATTTGGAAAAAACAAGATAGGATGGCAACAGATCTAATCAGAGAGATACATCTGATGTTTCTTGTTGTCCTTAACCTCACTGTAATCAATATGGTGTCTAGTAGCTGATAGCTCTGTCTTTTTTTCCAACCCACCATGAAAAATGATCTGTGAATGAATTGAAATTGGAATATTTATTTAATGATTTATTTTTTTATTTTTTTTATTTTTTAGTTATTATCTAGATAAGAGGACACAGTTGCGATAATGGCAGTCAAAATAACAACAAAACAAAACACTAACTTTCAGTAAATATATATATATAATAGTACATTACAAGTCAAAAGTTTGGACTCACACTTTTTTTTCTATATGTTTACTATTTTCTGTGTTTGATATAGTACATACAGAAGACATCAAATCAAGATCAAGAAAAAAACAATGCACGAGATGGTCCAAACTTTTGACTGTTCGTGTATATATCATTAAAGGTGGGCTGTGTAACATTTCTGGTGGATGTTTATGCCTTCTGGTTGAGACTTATTTGCTTTGTCTATGTGTCCGGCATTAAACTTGTGTATCTCCAAGGAGAAAACCTGACCCCACCCGCTCTAACAATGTGTGTTTTTGAAATGAAGTGCTAGACCGATGGCAATAAGTGTGTCCTATAGCCTCTGCTAGAGAAGTTACACAGTTGTAAAAGTGCACCTTTAAGTGGGTTGACTTAAATCCAAGAATTCCAAAATGTTACATGAAATGTGTTTAAAATTATTATTTATATATATATATATATTTTTTTCATCAGCTAGCAAAATACATCCAAGTATTCCAACCAATTACTGGCAAATACACAGCTCTGGAAAAAAATAAGAGACCACTGCAAAATTATTCTCATTTCGTCTCCGCCCATCACTCACCTTCTCTGCCGCTGAAACTCTCATACACGCGTTTATCACATCCAGAATCGACTACTGCAATAGCATCCTCTACGGTACACCATCCAAAACCCTCAACAGACTACAGTACATTCAGAACTCCGCTGCCCGGCTCCTCACCCACACCCGCTCACGTGAACACATCACCCCTGTCCTCCACAAGCTCCACTGGCTCCCCGTCCCTCAGCGCATCCACTTCAAAATTCTTCTCATCACTTTCAAAGCACTTCACAACCTGGCCCCTCCTTACCTCACAGACCTGCTCCACCACCACACTCCATCTCGCTCCCTCCGCTCCTCCAACTCCAACCTCCTGTCCCTGCCTGTAGGACCAAGCTCCGAACCTGGGGGGACAGAGCCTTCTCCATTGCTGCCCCCACCCTCTGGAACTCACTGCCCAAGCCCCTCCGTGACTGCTCTGATCTCCCCACCTTCAAAAAAGAACTCAAAACCCACCTGTTTAAAATTGCTTTTAATGTTTGATTTTATATTGTACATTTTGTGATATTTTAAATGTTTGATTTTATGTTGTAAATTCTGTGATATTTTATTCTTTTATGATTTGTGAAGCGTCTTTGAGTGTCTTGAAAAGCGCTATATAAATAAAATGTATTATTATATTATTCTGATTTTACTACTTATAGGTATGTTTGGGCAAAAGGAACATTTTTGTTTAATGCTATAAACTACTGACAACATTTCCCCCAAATTCCAAGTAAAAATATTATCGTTTAGAGCATTTATTTGCAGAAAATGACAAATAACCAAAAAGATACATGTTTTCAGACCTCAAACAATGCAAAGAAACAAGATCAAATTCATTTTAAAACAACATAATACTAATGTTTACACTTAAGAAGAGTTCAGAAATCAATATTTGGTGCAATAACCCTTATTTTTAACCACAGCTTTCATGCGTCTTGGCATGCTCTCCACAAGTCTTTCACATTGTTCTTGGGTGACTTTATTACACTTCTGGTGCAAGAACTGAAGTAGCTCAGCTTTGGGTTTGTGTTGGAATTCAACAGACGCCGGAATGGAATGGCTGTAATACATGTAGAGATGCTGATTTCAGAAAAAAATGCAGTGGTCTCTTATTTTTTTCCAGAGCTGTATTTGCTTTCATTAATTAAATACTTAAAATTAGTCACAAAAGAGTAAACTAGTTTAAAAAAAATACTCAAAACAAGATACAGGACTAAAGTCAAGTCCTGGATCAAGTCATTTATTCAGTGCACTGTCTCTTCAAGGCTGGCTGTGCTCTGGTGCACAGTGGCAGGGCATCAGGGCTATGGATTTGTCTATTTCTCTGAGCCTTCCACCCCCACAGTCCCCTATTAATTATTATTACAGAAAAGGATTTAAGGATTTTAAGTAGCTCAGAATATGGTACAAAAGGGATTCACAGGTTCAATGTTCATGCAGTTCCATTATTAATGATTTTCTGGTCGGGTTATTTGTCTCAGCTAAGTTTGTAAAGTTTGTGGTTGCTAAATTAAACAACCTTGGTTAGTAGTATGCTTGGAGGAGGTCGTGTCCCCTCTCAGTTGTAGCTTGTTTCCTCAATTTATTATTGGGCTCAAACTGAATCCGCACACCTGCAAAGATACCGAGTTAACTGTAAAGTTGTTAGCAGAGTAGTTAAGCACATTCCAAAAAGTAGTGTCACGTTGCCATCTGAAAAAAAAGTTGTTCTTAAAAATGCCTCGTGTAACTTTTGGTGGAGGGTCCATCACCTGCTTCTCTCTATGGAGATGTTGCCTGGAATGTTCCACACTATGGCATTACACTTATTTATCTCTATACGGAGACAGCAGGTAACGCCATACAAGCAAAACCCACTCACAGTAAGAATGTTTTAAGTCAAGTAAATGCAAGATGGTTACGTTTAATGCCATACCAAGACATTCCAGACAAAGCAACAACATCTCCATGGAAACAAGCAGATGGTGCACTCTCCACCAGAAAAGTTACACAGTGCACCTTTAAGCTGCGAACAAACCAAAAATCAATACATGTGGATATTCATGAGCCATGTGCCAATTGATCTAACTCGTCTATGATCAATTAAAACAGCTACTTAATTCTTGAGTTGATACTCCAGTGTAAAGCTCAATGGGATATTTCATCATAAATTACTTATTTACAACCAAAACTCGTGCATTTTTGGACAAGACCGGCCTCTCAATAAGCTCTGCCCCTTATAATAATATTGGAAGTAAACGCTAAGGCTACGTTCAGACTGCAGCCTGAAGTGACCCAAATCTAATTTATTTTGCCTCTATGCGAGCTGTATCCGATCTTTTAATGACGACACAGATCCAATTTTTTTCAAATGCGACCCAGGCCACTTGGATATGTGGTCCTAAAACCGATACATATCCGATCTTCTGGCAACGTCTAGGTCGCCTTCATCTGACCTACACATCATCAACAAGCAACAAACGTCACTATTCTGCACTGAAGTAGGTGGAAACTGAACAGAACTGGACTGTATTTTAGGAGACAAGGCCAACGTTGAGCCGACAGAATTGCTGGATACCTGCGTTACTGAAGAAGAACCCACAAAACAGCATGGCACAAAAACTTGTCCTTCACCTTCTCAATGTCCTCCCTAAAATGAATAAGCTGTACATGTTCTGGCTCTGGTACGACAGCAACTTTAAAATTGCCAGGCGCTCAGTGCTGGTGTCCATGTTTAGGCGACTCCCGTAAACACTGAGCACGCTCGCTGCATGTGACCTCGTCGCGTCCTCCAAGGCGCATACAGGACACTTTTGGGGTGTTTAAAGTTCACACTGGAGGTCACATACAAGTCGCATTTAATTGGAAATGTGAACGACCTCGCAAAAAAATCAGATTTCACAAAAAAATCCAAATTGAGCATTAAGCCCTGCAGTGTGAACGCAGCCTAACTCGACTTTGCTACCTACTGTGTATACAATGCGATTTCAAGTACTACATGACATCACGTGGGAATTCCCTGATTAAATCCAGGAGTTTGAAGTGTGGATATCTGTTAGACCAGTCACTCTGTTCCTCTTGCCTCGCTCTCCCCTTTGGTCCTCCATTTACTGCCCAGTTAAGCAGCTCTCTTTGAAATGTGTGTTTAGTCGCCCTTTAACTGCAGCCCAAATGATTTCTCCCACTTTTCACACGCTCCTTTCATCACATACTTAACAGTGATTAAAACACGTCACCTAACATCTAATTTATCATGAACTCAATATGGCGCAACAGATGTTTGGAATAGCCTTGTCTGTTTCATCACCATAACAATAATAAACTAATAGAAGCCAGTGGAAAACGTCATCACCAAATTATTCAGCTTCAATCATTAAAGGTGTACGTTTTCTAGTGGAGAGTCCATGGAGATCTTTTGTGTTGCCTGGAATGTTCCACAGTATGGCATCAAACTTTTTTTTAAGCTTTCTACTGTGTTATAATGTTGTTCCCTTATCAAAAGCATGCCTGAATGTCTATGGGTCTGTTTACATGAGAACGCTTACAGGTAAAAACGACAAAATATTTTATCGGAAGTGCCTTTCGTTTAGACGGTGACGGTGTTTGGGGGGGCTTAAAAACGCAAAAAACTGAAACAGCCCTCCAAAGTGGAAAACTTGAATACACTCTTTTTGTCTACACTGTTTTCGTCTACGCTGTCCAAGAAGCAAAACTCTGATCAAATCTGCTGACGTCGCGTACACGTTTACGTCACATCGGTCCATATATCAGTGTACTTTGTTTGGCAGGACTCCCAGTCCACACCTTGTTGCGCCTTTGTTGCTTTGTAGTCTAACGTGGTCTGAACCAATAGTTGAACTTCTTCGTCTGATCACACAATTTTCTTTTTTTTACCGGTAGCCATGTTTTGATTTGCTTTTCACGGCGCAGATGAGAAGAAGGAAGATTCTACGCATGCGTGCGGACATAGTGATAATGTATCACAGCACCACCTAGCCGCCTGGCATGCATACCCAATCAAATTCCACACACTTTTGCGTCACCGTATGCACACAGATTTCCTCCCGAAAATGCTCGTCTAAACGCGAAATAAAAAGTGAAGACGCAACATCACTTTTGCGTCTTCTGTTCAGACCGTCATCATATAAATGTAGCCTATATGTTTCAGTAATTTAGCAATCTCTCCTGTGTCTTAGTTGAACCCTCCTTATGATTAGCTGTAAGATTCAGTCCAATGCTCCGTCCAAGCCTATATCATCCACGATGCACGATTTCATCTACAATTTCAAGTACGATGCAAAATTGCACACAACTTGACAAACCTGATGCGATGTGCAGCAGTTTCCTGAGCAAGATGCATGATTATTGTGTTGCGATAGCGCTCTGAAGGGGGAATGACTTATGGTGGGGAGCAAAGGGAGGGGAGATTCAGAGCGGCAAATATAAAACAATAAAAGGTAACATGGTAATTGAAATATTTTACGTCTTAGCAGTTAATACCCCACAGAAGTAAACACACACCCTGTTTAATATTCCACTCTCAACCACACCTCTGATCCTCATCCAGATGACAGGGGAATACATCAAACTCGCCTGTTGTCTTTGCCTCTCAATTGTTTAGTTAATCGTATGAGAGAGTGTACTACGAGTATGATTTTGGCTGATTACCTCACTACACCGATGCAGCCAAGTCTAATTTCAAGTCCGAGTCCACACCATCGCCTGCTGCCCGTCGACACGCATAAAAGAACAGATTTATGCTCCCGCCTGCTGTCGTAATTGGGACACAACAAGTCAGGAAAGAAGTGTATGAGCCAGATGGAGTAGCGGGTCTTTGTGCTAACAGGCTGCTAATGGTTACACAAGGCATACAAGTCCACAGAATACAGCATATGTTTAATAATTGACCTGGGAACGGATTGTGTGCACTCATCCTGGTTAATGATAAATGATGGCATAAATCAAGCAGTTATGATGCAGTAATTATGATTGCAGGAATATCTATTTTGATTTATTTGTTTGTTTATTTATTTATTTAACTCTATGTGTGCTGCTTACAACAATATACAGGGGGTCCTCGGGTTACGACGTAGATCCGTTCTTAAGACGCGTCGTAACCCGAATTTCGTCGTAAACCGGATTTTGCCTTTGATCTTCCAACCAAAGCACCAATAACCTTTCCATCTCAATAATTAGACCACTACGCTGCTTGGTTATCACTGCCGCTTTCATAGGAGCAGATCAGAGCCCACATCAGGTACTTCCGCCCACATTGGGCAGGCACACGAGGCCGTCTTCTTCTCCCTACAACCACAACAGAGCGTATTCTTGCGCCGTGCGCTGCGCGCCGTTCGCGTTTGTTTACATCTCTTACCACACTAAACCGTGTAAGACGGAATGACGCGTAATATATACATATTTTTTTTATGGGGGCGCGTTCATAACCACGAAACGTCGTAACCCGAGACCGTCGTAACCCGAGGACCCCCTGTATTGGACTGTAGATAGTGGTATCAATAAACCAGGGGAAGCATGGTTAGATGATCATTTTGGTCATCTTTTAACCAAGTTTAGTATTGCTTTGTTGCCCCCTGCCACAATATTGATTTTAGTTGCTAAAACAAGTTAACTCTCAAAGAAAAATATGCAATACTTGGCCAAATTCGTTTTTGATGTGATTTAGAACTTTTAATTATCAGATTAATAAAGAGATAATGGAAAATACTCTTAACAATAGCACCTAGCCTATATTTTTCATAGTGTATATTCTGTAAAGATTGTTTCTATTTTATTATATTTTTTTCTTATTTATCTATTTTATTATTATTATTATTTATTTTATTTATTTATTTATTTATTTTTTTTGCATGTTCTTGGCATCCAGTGTGGGCAGCAAAGTAAGAATTTCATTGCACAGGGAAACATGTTTCT
The DNA here is from genome assembly GCA_036785185.1 of Paratrypauchen microcephalus. Taxonomy (NCBI): domain Eukaryota; kingdom Metazoa; phylum Chordata; class Actinopteri; order Gobiiformes; family Gobiidae; genus Paratrypauchen; species Paratrypauchen microcephalus. The sequence continues at coordinate 10,097,122 of JAVJIX010000011.1, forward strand.
TTACTGTGCATACGACAATAAAAGCTTTGAATCTTGAAACAATACTTAAGCCCACATTTTCCACTTGATACTACCAGGCCCGCGTGCTAAGTGTAGGTCAGCTGTTTGTCTCACTTTTCTTTTATTATTTTAAGAAGTTATAATCTATGAAACCTGTGGATCATTATATTATCATTTGCACATTTAAAATTGCAATATTCATCTGAAACGACTTGATAAAAGAAACTGCAAAAAAAGCTGCAAAAAAAACTGCAAAAAAAGTAAAAAAGCTGCAGATGACGCTATCGAGCAATGTTTTTTTTTATCCGTAACAAAATGACTACGCAACGCTGTCAAATCCTACACATAACACACGATAAGAAAATAAAATATGAGAACTAAGTCAGTACAGAGCAGTGGATGTACAGTATGTCGGGGAAAACAAAATGTCTTGTGAAAATGAGCAATTAACTTCACATAAGCGTACATGTGTTATTGTTGACGATCACTCGGAGCAAACACACAACACTATTTTGAAGCTGTCTTTTGTTTTGCATTGCCATGGAAACACAGACATTTGATACAGAAAGTTGTTTCTGTACCAGTGCTTGATTGTTCTGAGTGCCATTTTTTCATTTGTTCTGACTTGGGGTCTTTATTCACTCCACATCCCAATTTCAGTCACGTTTCATGACTTTTTTTGTTCTCGTACAAATCGACATCGCTGCCAATGCCCCACAGACTTGTCCGTGCAAGACGTATGGACACATAAGAAATGATCATATTGCATACAACTTTAATCACATTTTAAATATGAACGTTAAAGTTGAGCCATTGCCTATTTCATTTTTTATTGCATGATTAATTTTAATGTCCCTCCTCCCATACTATCTTCCTCAATACACGCCAAAAAAGCAATACAAGAGTTATTGGAAGTTAATACTTAATAGCGTTTGTCTTGGATATTTTATAGCGCCTTTCAAGTTGCCTTTATTGCCCAAAAACAACAACAAAACAACTTGAAAACATGCTGTTTTTACTGGGAGCTTTATGCTTATTACCTTTTGTTCAGTAGATTGGCAATTCCCGAAACGAAACACAACTCAAGGTATCAAGAGGGAAAAGTTACACGGTGCATCTTATAGTTGCAGCTCTGGAAAAAATAAGAGACCACTGCATTTTTTTTCTGAAATCAGCATCTCTACATGTATTACAGCCATTCCATTCCAGCGTCTGTTGAATTCCAACGCAAACACAAAGCTGAGCTACTTCAGTTCTTGCACCAGGAGTGGAATTAAGTCACCCAAGAACAATGTGAAAGACTTTTGGAGAGCATGCCAAGACACATGAAAGCTGTGATTAAAAATAAGGATTATTGCACCAAATATTGATTTCTGAACTCTTCTTAAGTGTAAACATTAGTATGATGTTGTTTTAAAATGAATTTGATCTTGTTTCTTTGCATTGTTTGAGGCGTGAAAACATGTATCTTTTTTTTTGTTATTTTAACCATTTGTCGTTTTCTGCAAATATATGCTCTAAACGATAATATTTTAATGTGGAATTTGGGGGGAATTTGGGCAGTAGTTTATAGACTCAAACAGAAACGTTCCTTTTGCCCAAACACATACCTATAAGTAGTAAAATCGGAAAAACTGATACTTTTGCAGTGGTCTCTTATTTTTTTTTCCAATTAGAATGGTCAGAAACTAGAAAGTTAATTATCAATCAATCAAAAATACCCAAATTCATATTGATATTATAAAATCAATACTAGATGTACATTTTTTGCACTGTAGTAAGGTACTATTTTATATGGACAAAGGTTAAGGCCTATACGTGATTATTCTCTGAGCATGTTCTATATTTACATCTGCCTTATTTACAGACTGTGTGCAGATGTGCTATTAAACACCATGCTCTTTCACCCCCCATTAAGAAAACTCTAAACGTTCTTAAAATGTATGTATTAGAATGCCCTGGTTATGCCCCGTGAGTCTACATGAGGCTTTGGGGTGACACTTCCCTATTATTAACAGCCATTACAAGTACACACCGCTAAAACAAATGACGATAATTATGAAGATTAATTACAATGCACCCGCTATAAATATACAGTAATGGGACGCTTTTGCATAAAATGGAAAATCAGCGATGTATGATGGATTTGTGTAAAAAGGTGTTGTTTAATAAATCAAAGCGGGGGTGCAAATTTCTTAAACTAATTAATTTTGCTTCCCACAGGAATGTTTACTTTATGTCTCTGATTTAGTGCCCTCTAGTGGTGAGGGGTAATGAATGGATGTGTTGTGTCGACAGGTCACGGACAGATGGCTTGCCGCATCTAACATACAACTTCAGTTTGACTTTTTGCCTTACCTTTATGCGTTCAAATTACTCAAAATGGCAAACAAAACTTTTCGAATGTTTTTTGCAATTAACATTTCTTTTACTTTCTTTTTTCCTTGTAAGCAGATTATTTGTTTTGTTACGGACGGCCCATGTGTGTCCCTGATTGGCTAATCCACCTGTCAGTCATACCGATCTGAACTCTTATAAAGTACCGTATTTTTCGGACTATAAGTCGCTCCGGAGTATAAATCACACCAACCAAAGAATGCAATGAAGAAAAAAACATATATAAGTTGTACCGGACTATAAGTCACACTTTTTGGGGGAAATTTATTTTATAAAATCAGAGACCAAGAATCAGGATTTCATCTTGAAAGGCATGTATTTCAATTTGAAAAGCAATAGTAAATATAGCTGCAAGTAGCAATGTGGGGCCAAGCACCGAAGGTGCATGTAGGCCAGGGTCTAACAGGGTCTGACAGGGTCTAACAGGGTCTGACAGGGTCTAACAGGGTCTAACAGGGTCTAACAGGGTCTGACAGGGTCTAACAGGGTTTGACAGGGTCTGACAGGGTCTAACAGGGTTTGACAGGGTCTAACAGGGTCTGACAGGGTGCGTCCCATTTCTCTGTCTTACCCCTTCGTCTTACCCCTACCCCTTGGTTTTGCACGTTCATGTGAGGGCAAGGGGTGTCCCGATTCTAATTTTGATCAAGGGCTAGGGCCACGACCGAGGGCTACATACCCCTTGAAACGAAGTAAGCTCTCGACCAGACTTGAAACGAAGGGGTTCGCCTACAAGTTCAGGCAGGTTTTGGGATCAGGATGGCAGCGTCACATCGACCAGCCAAGGAGTCTCATAAATGTATTTTCAGCAGTTGTAATTATTGATTAACAGTTTAGCATGGTTTACAATTATGACGCTTATGTTCTACGTTATTTTTAGTGAACTGCTGTTGCGGTTTTAATTGTAGTGATGTCTGTTTAGCCGACGTTATCGTTTTCATCAAAATTTCATGTATAAACAAGCTAGTTTTTTTGTTGAGCTGAGGTACCCGATAATCCTTGACATTTGTTTACATTTGTTTGCATCAATTGTTGTCGCCTCTGTAGACGTAGCAGCCAGGTAGAGGCAAGGGATGATGACGCAAACGGTAATCGAGTGGTGTCCCATTTCTTAGGGGAACATTCGTACCCCGAGCCGTCTCAGCTCGGTATCGAGGGGCAAGACAAAGACGTAGATAAAAGGGTAGGGGAAGGGGTAAGGCAGAGAAATGGGACGCAGCCTTAGACTTAGACTTAGACAAATTTTATTGATCCACAAGGGAAATTTTTTGGGTATGGGTGAGGTCACACTCCCTTAGTCCACTGCATTCTGTTTTTTATACGAGCCTGAACATGTACCAAGCACAATTACATCCCATAGAAACTTTACATACATTCCAACTCTCATTTTATGTACCAGACTATAATACCAGGCCGCTGTATTGCTTTGAAAAGTCCCCATTAGCTGTTATGGGATGGTTCCAGAGACCAGCCCGAGGCAAAAGGTCTAAGTGTGTGATCCTGTGGGCTGCACTTCACAACCCTGGAGGGAGCCAATGGATATAATTATATCTGTTTTTTCAAACGCTCTCAAGCTCAAAAGGGACACAGCCTCAAAATCTTACCACAAATCCCCCTACAATCAATAACATGTCAAATTTATAAACTACATTTTAAAAACTACATTTAAAGGCAAATTTAATCTGTATCGTATGTAATGATGTTCAGAGTAATGTAGCCAATTTTAGCTTTAATTCACTTATATAATTGGAGGGGGGGATGAGCTAACTAGAGGCCCTGCTCTGTCTGAAGATTTCTTGCTCAAATTAGACTTAAATCTGAGTTAGTCTTTAATCTGACCAAAAAAGAATTGACTTTGCTGAAACTCCAACAGGATGATCCAACTTCAAGTCCTTAAAAATAAAAAATAACATTATAGGGATTCTCATCTCTAAAATGTGCCTTGAAAAAAAAAATAATGGGACCAAACACCATTAATCACCATTAATGATTCTTCTCCAGATCCACAAAGCACATGTGGACTGGTTGGGCAAACTCCCATGAACCCTCGAACACCCGATGCCGATGGAGAGTATAGAGCTGGTCCAGTGTTCCGCGGCTAGGATGCCTCAGGAGTCAACAAGACCTGATAGGACTCCTCCTTTAGCCTGACAGCAACCCTTACTTCCGGTGTCTACCACCAGGTTTGGGGATTGCCGCCACGACAGGCACCACAGACTTTATGACCACAGCTACAAGTGGTTGCATCGACAATAGAGGCCAAGAACAAAACCCACTCCATGTCCCCAGCTTCCCCCGGAATCTGGGAGAATCACTCCCGGAGATATGAGTTCAAAGTTCCCCCGACAGAGGGCTCTGCCAGACGTCCCCAAAAGACCTTCATTTTAACCCTGTATTTCTTCCTATATCCTCAATTATGTGATAAAACTTTTAAAATAAGCAAATTACACCCATTATCAGTCCATTCACTGCATCCAGGTGGCTGTGCTCTCTGCCTTTGATGGCTTCTTGTACGCTGTGAATGGGCACTAAAAGGCTCATTAACGCAGGGCACTTGGGGGAATGCTGTTCAGACCAGCGTGAGATCATACACGTCACCTCTGCTCCTCTAAAGCAGCTCTCAGCGTGCTTCCATTGCCCTGCTTCAAACGCCCGGGGTATGCTGCCAAAGTAAAGACTTTTGGAGGAGGAGGAGGAAAAGTAAATATAGCTTTATAGATACTTGCTAGACCTCGTTCTTGGGTATTATAACTGTTGAATGGACGATAAATGTAACAACTTATTGATGATGTACTTTCATTATGTCCCTGGGCAAGACACTTAACCCCCCCCCAGTGTTTGCATAGATCGGTGTATGAATGTGCGAGTGGGTAATGGGTTGATGTAATGTGCTTTGAGTGAACAATTTACCATTTAAGTAGAGTGTGTGTACTGCCCTGTATATAAATACACACTTGTCTACATCTAGTACTGCAGAAACCACATGTTTTACTGTAACACCCACTTAACACTGCAGACACTTTACACTACTGGAACTGTATTTATGATGCTTTTTAAAAAAAAATCTATTTATGGTAGGTTTTATCTTTATGCTTGTTGTATTTTTATACTTCTGTAGCCGAGAGTCCATCAAAATTTCGTTATGCTTGCATAATGACAATAAAGAATTTTGAATCTTAAAGTGAATGTACTGTATGTAAGCAACAAGACTAACATTAATTTCATACTGGTGATAAAAAAACAGACACTGGAGGCAGCCTGGTTGATTTGTCCTGCCCCAGGACGCACAACAACTGCCATATTTTGCTATGTAAATACAGACGACAAACATTAATTGAAACCAAACCATATAGCAGAATTATCCCCAAAAATCTAAACGTATACTGTTTAAAAAAACCATGAGCTGCAATAAATAATAACAGAATGAAACACAACCCTCTACAGCTCAAATCTTATCATATTGCAAAAAAATAAATAAATAAATAATCCACTAGTTAAAAGAAATGTATGATATGTGATAAATATTGAACCCCAAAAATGATCTTTCCTTCTATCATATACTGAATGAGAAGTTGATATAATTATCATGGCAGGACTACAAACAACCATATGTATTGCCATGTGCAAGGATTGAACTGCTAAACTTTGAAATTCACTTATAGACATCTTAAAAAAAAATAAAAAATCTACTGCTGTCAAGAAGAAGTAGTGAAAATAGTTTGGAAAATAATTGATCAAAAAGTTAATTTCATTGTACAGATGGTACAATGGTTTTGAAATCATTTAAACTCTGCACATTGTTGTGTGTTTTAATATTTCATCCATGTGCTTTATTCTGCCTATAGGGGAGAGACTCCACTACACCTTTTGTTATGTTCAGTGCAATGTTTTAAATGTTTCCTTGCCCTGTAGTGTTCACATTATAGAACTCTAAACACTCTTTGTCCTTATGGTTCATTGTATTTCTTCAAGTTATTCCTCACTTTCCAGACACATTTCTAGGATCCTATTTATAATTAAACTGTCAGCAGCCAGAGCTGAGCTGTGATGCCACTATTAATTATAGCTACCTATTTTGCACCACTCTAGCCTTACTTCCTGGTTTGCAGGCGATAAAAATGCTCTATAATTACATGCAAATATAAGCAGCGGTTTCAATTGACCAGAGCTGCTTTTATAATACTTAGACTTAGACAAACTTTATTAATCCACAAGGGAAATTGTTTTGGGTACAGTAGCTCACTCATCAAATATAATATACAATATAAAACAGAGGGTAAAAGAACAAAAAGAAAAATAGATGGAAAAGCAACCAAAGAGCAATAGACCTGTGTCAGATGAGACACAATTATATACATAAGATAATGGTAATAAATATATATGTACAATCAGATTTAAATAGAAAAGTAGTAGTCAAAATACACTATCAAATATGATGTTCAGTACCAGCTTTATACAGTTGTAGGGAGTATTATCTGTTACATAAGGGTGAGTTATTGTACAGTTGTATCGAGTATGGTATGAATGTAGTCCTGTATTTCTCACTGTTTGAGTGGAGCTGTAGGAGCCTGTTGGAGAATGAGCTCCTCTGTCCCTCTATCATCTGGTACAGTGGAGAGCAGTTTGTCCAGTGTCCTCCTGTCCCTCACTGTGATAAATGTCTCCAGCTCACAGCCGATCACGTGACCAGCCATACCTCCTCTGTGGTTTTGCTGTCACACCACTGCTAACAGTCACTAGCATGCTAACGCTAACAGCACACCAGCCTTAATTCCTGCTTCATGGATGATAATTAGCTCATTTTTACTAATTTTACGTTATTTTTAACTAGGGATGTCAACAATTAATCGATTAACGATTAATTGTTGATTAAGATGTTGGTCGAACAAAATGCATTAATTGTAATTAATCGCTAATCGCGGACACGCGCACCCGCGTGGTCACGAAACAAGGCAACCGCGCACTGCGCTGCACCAAGCTCGACTCACAGCCGGTGTCCGGTCGACTGCTCAGCAGCCCCGGGTGTACGCGCGAGGCGAGATCGAACCGCGGCGCCCGGAATGCGGACTAAACCAGGACTTGACCAGGACTAGACCTGGACTAAACCAGGATTAAACCACCACGTGCCGCTGCTGGTTTCGTGTGGCTGGTTTGTGGCTCGGGGCCCGAGGTCTAGACCTGGTCGAGTCCTGGTTTAGTCCAGGTCCAGTCCAGGTTTAGTTCTGGTCTAGACCTGATTTAGTCCTGGTCTAGTCTCTTAGCCAATAAGGACAGAACACAATGTTACACTATAAAAAAAATGTTACACTATAAAAAAAAATTTGAAAAAAAAAAAAAATCCGCGAACTGCGATAGAGCGAGGGATTACTGTATTTTGTTATTCAGCATCAATACATTTGTCTGCTTTTTACTAAGGAATAATTCATTGAGGAATATACAATATAATAATACTATGATATATTTTTGACTCAGTGTTATGTTACTATAGCTTATATTCTTAAAGATCCTATTGAAACACTAAAATTCAGGTGAAAAATGCTGCTTATCAGTTAATCGTTAATCGATCGATAAGGTCAATCAACTATCAATTAATGAATGAATCGATAGTTTGCATCCCTATTTTTAACACATTTCTACTGCACCAAAAACTGACTTTCCATCAAAGTAATTGGTACAACAGCAGTATGACATACCGCAACTCTTCATTGCATTCCTAGCATCCTAATTATTCTCTGCATGTTTTGCTGTTTAAACAACAACTAGCATGCCAGCAGTGCAGCGGTGTTACTTCCTCATTTGTGGAGGATAAAGTGCTTCATAATTAGATGCAGACAGATAAGATAAGATAAGATAATCCTTTATTTGTCCCACAGTGCACAGAACAGTAAGAGCTTGTATTATAATATACCAGTGGGAGAAGACAAATGACATGAATAAAGCAGTATTAGTGTTAGTATTAGTAGGCTAGTATGACAGTATGAGCTGACTGTGTTGTTGTGTCCTTCAGGGTCTTCGTACTTCTTCAAGGGGAAGGAGTACTGGCGCGTGCCCAGCAGTGACATGGAGGCGGAGGCCAGCTTTCCTCGGCTCATCGCTAAAGACTGGCTGCTGTGCACTGAGATGCAGGCCGACTCTCCGCAACCAGAGGCCAAAAGCCCCGAGAGCAGAGGCAACGTGCACGGAGCCCCGGACCACGCCCACAACGGCTACGAGGTGTGCTCCTGTACCTCAGACAGTGGCTCTCCTCTGGGGCTGCGCTCACAGCCCTCCCCCCTCTGGCTGCTGGCCCCACTGTGGACGCTGTGGCAGGTTCTCTCCTCTCACCTGCTATGATGCCAAAGCACTGGACTGTATCACAGAGCAGCACAGAGGACACACTCACTATGGGGGGGTCGGTCTAATGACAAACTGGAATATTTTGTCCTTATGAATATCAGTCTGTTCGTAGCTTTTGTTTTGTTTTTTTTGCAGTTATTTATTTGACATGCCATGTGATGGTCATTGGAAGCGCCTTGCAGTTTGATTCGTACATATTCCTCACATCTGATACTTTTACATTACTCAAGCTTCACATAACAGGATGGAGCTCAACAGTGACCTAATCAGCTGTGGTAACTAATGACCACAAGACCTGTAATTTTATTTAAGATATATTTAAAGGTCCCATGGCATGAAATTTTCACTTTCTGAGGTTATTGAATGTTAATGTGAGCTCCCCTACCCTGTTTAGGGCCTTCCCCCATGGCTAAAAGTTGCAAAATGTCTAAACTGAGCATTTGCGGTCCTTTTCTGCGTTAGAAAAAAACACAGCTCAAACGGGCGATTCTGAACAAGTCAACTATGTGACGTCACATCGAAAAATGCAGCTCCACCCCCCGTCTGTGTCTCTACTCAGCGTCTCTGTAAATCACGCCCAGAGAGTTTGGACTGCGAAGGAGCTACGCAATGCGAAATGCGTTTTTTTATTTGCCTGGAGGCACGTGCGAGTGTTTCTAGGCTCGGAAGTCCTTTACCCGACCCTCTGGACCTCTGAAACAGCAATGGTTTAATTTTATTTTCTGTGAAAATGTGTTTTTTTCATTGAAACGCCTCTCCTTTCTTCCTCCGCGCTTAAAACGCGGAAGTGGGGCCAGCGCACAGCGCACCGCTAAAACAAGGAACCAGCGGCACATTTGCCCCCACCCGCTCCTCTAACCTATCTCTGTCCTTCTCATTTGCATTCAAGCAACAAGGCCCAGAATGAGTTGTTTAGAGAGAGATTTTCTGACTTTGACTCTGTACATGTGTCTTTCTCATGCACTGAGTCTTGATTGGAGCAGGATTCATTTACAGTATTAGGGAACCATTAAGGCACCATATAAAAGCATCAAGAAGTACCATGTCAAGGGACCTTTAAGATATACTGAAATGTTATAAACTGCTAAATTATGAAAGCCATGCATCCATTTTCTTTCGCTTATCCGGGGCCGAGTCTCGGGGACAACAGTCTAAGCAGGGACTCCCAGACTTCCTCACCCCGGACACTTCCTCCAGCTCCTCCGGGGGGACCCCAAGGCGTTCCCAGGCCAGCCGAAAGACATAGTCCCTCCAGTGTGTCCTGGGTCTTCCCCGGGGCCTCCTCTCGGTGGGACATGCCCGGAACACCTCCCAGGGGAGGCGTCCAGGAGGTATCCGGAAAAGATGCCCGAGCCACCTCAGCTGGCTCCTCTCAACGTGGAGGAGCAGCAGCTCTACTCCGAGCTCCTCTCGCGTGACTGAGCTCCTCACCCTATCTCTAATGGAGAACCCAGCCACTCTGTAGAGGAAACTCATTTCGGACGCTTGTACCTGCGATCTTGTCCTTTCGGTCATTACCCAGAGCTCATGACCATAGGTGAGGGTAGGATCGGAGATTGACCGGTAAATTGAGAGCTTCGCCTTTTGGCTCAGCTCCCTCTTCACCACAACGGTCCGGTACAGCGACTGCATCACTGCCAACCCTGCACCGATCCGCCTGTCAATCTCACGCTCCATCCTCCCCTCACTCGTGAACAAGACCCCGAGATACTTGAACTGCTCCACTTGAGGCAAGGACTCTCCACCCACCCAGAGAGGGCAAACCACCTTTTTCTGATCAAGAACCATGGCCTCGGATTTGGAGGAACTGATCCTCATCCCAGCCGCTTCACACTCGGCTGTGAACCGCCCCAGTGCACGTTGGAGGCCCCGGTTTGATGAAGCCATCAGGACAACATCATCTGCAAACAGCAGAGATGAGATCCTGTGGTCCCAAACCAGATCCCCTCCAGCCCCTGACTGCGCCTAGAAATTCTGTCCATAAATATAATGAACAGAACCAGTGGCAAAGGGCAGCCCTGGCAGAGTCCAACATGCACCGGAAACAGGTCCAACTTACTGCCGGCGATGCGAACAATTATGAAAGCATTTGGCCAAATCTTGCGTTTTGGACTTAAAGCTACCACGTTATGGATTATGGATTAGTCAGCACGTAGCTGGTTAACCTCCACAATGTCTTAATATTTGAATTTTTTTAAAAGAATTTAACATTTACTTCCAGAACCAGAGTGAGCGGTCACTGCTGAGCTCCATTTAGTAACATTTTATTATAAATATCTACACCTAATTAGCCTTAAAGGTGCAATGTGTAACTTTTCTGGATCCTCAACTTTGTTTTGCTTTGAATAGACTATAGAGTGTTCCACAGTACGACCGATGTTCCTAATGCTACAAAAATACCTGGAAAAACATGCATTGTTATTGTGTGCGGGATCGCCTCTCCACAGATCTGACCTGGAACTTGAATTTACTTACTCCTCTTCTTGGAAACAGACACGTTTGATGGCATGGAGTGGAACATTCAAGGCAAAGAAATACAAACAGATTAAGGTTTCCAGGAAAGTTACATAATGCTCCTTTAATAAAGCAGGAAGAAAGACTCGATCCATAATGACCAAATAGTTTATTAAAAATAATTTGGGCTTAGTAACTCCTATACATAATGCCTTTATTAAGTAGTTACTAAGCCTACTATTTGTTCATTGTGAATTCAGTCTTTCTTCATACTTTATCATGGCTAATTAATGTGTAGTTATTATAAAGTATTACCCAGAAGTACGGATGCACCGATCCAGCTTTTTCAGTTTAGATACAATACTTTGACTTAACACATCTGCCGATATTAACAGATACCAGTGTAGTGATGGAAAATGGCACTCATTTCCTTAAAACACAGTTAACTTATTACACAAGAGATCCAATTGTGTTGTGCAACTCTTATTTATCCTTCAAATAAATACTGGACAGCTCTGCATGGATTAAACTTTATGAGACATTATGAGACCTTCATGACCAAAATCAGCCAGTCAATAGTCTAATTACACCCAATTAAAGGCTCTACCAGGATATTGGCTTAATCGATACCCGATCCAACAAATTTTCCTGGACCGGCGCTGATATCCGATACCAGGATCGGTGCATCCCTACCCTGAAGTTACCATAACATTCTATAATAGTTGTATTTCTCACAAAGAGATAAACTGCCTTGATGTAAAGAAATGTGTGCAGGTACTTTACATTTGTATGAGATATACAGATACAAAACAAATTCCCCCAACACCAGGCGAATACATATTTTCTCAAACATTGTTACGTGGCAAAAGGAGAAATTAAATTTGTCAACTGGAGAGAAGTTTATTTGTTTCGACCAAATAAACTTTTGTCCACTTGACAAATTGAATTTCTCCTTTTGCCATGGATTCTACCTGAACAACTGAGGGATTCTACACACAAACATTGTTACGTTTTAGGGATACACCATGGCCAGCGTTCCTTAGAATGAAGATTTTCAACCAAGAAAATGTACTCACAGTTTTATAATGGAGTTGCCTTTCTACTTGTTTCGACTTAAAGGGCCCGTATTACGCTATTTTCTGATGTATGTCATAATGTTTTTTCCTCTTCACAATCATACCTGGAGTTTCGTTTCATTCTCACATGGTTAACACACAAATTCTGCGTATTTAGGCTTTTTAGTGTTCCTCTCAAACAGAAAACACTTGTGATGTCGTGTGATAATACAGGAAGTGCTTCACAGCGTTTATAGGCCCCTTCCCCTTTATCTATGTCTTTGTCTTGCCCCTCGATACCGAGCTGAGACGGCTCGGGGTACGAATGTTCCCCTAAGAAATGGGACACCACTCGATTACCGTTTCGTCATCGTCCCTCGCCTCTACCTGGCTGCTACGTCTACAGAGGCGACAGCAATCGATGCAAACAAACGTAAACAAATGTCAAGGATTATCGGGTACCTCAGCTCGACAAAAAAACTAGCTTGTTTATACGTGAAAGTTCGATGAAAACGATAACGTCGGCTAAACAGACATCACTACAATTAAAACCGCAACAACAGTTCACTAAAAGTAACGTAGAACATAAGCGTCATAATTGTAAACCTGCTAAACTGTTAATCGATAATTATAACTGCTGAAAATACATTTATGAGACTCCTTGGCTGGTCGATGTGACGCTGCCATCCTGATCCCAAAACCCGCCTGAGTTTGTAGGCGTACCCCTTCATTTCAAGTCTGGTCGAGAGCTTACTTCGTTTCAAGTGGTATGTAGCCCTAGCCCTTGATCAAAATTAGAATCGGGACACCCCTTGCCCTCACATGAATGCACAAAACCAAGAGGTAGGGGTAAGACGAAGGGGTAAGACAGAGAAATGGGACACAGCCTTAAACTCCATACACCTTCAGTAGAATCATTTGGATGATTTCAGTCCTGAAATTGCCCATCTCTACTGAACTAAAGGTGAAAAGTAGATCGACTGACTTGAAAACTACTATATTTACAGACTATTGATAAATTATTAATTGTGTGAATGAAACAAAATACAACTCCAGGTATGTTTTTGAGGAGGAAACAGTGTTATAACATGGCTTAAAGCTCACAAGAGTCAGTTTTGTGTAATATCGGACCTTTAATCCACACGTTACTATAGTCAAAATGTACAAATACAATGTAATAACAATTTTAGAGCTTGTATTTTGGTCCCTGCCTAACACTCGACAGCTCACATACCAGAAAAGGATGAACAGGAATTGTGATTGTAAATTTGTGATCTAATTTTTTGTAAATATTTTTGCACTTTTGGGCTGAAAACGGTGTGGTCCCAGGCCTTCAGACAGTAATCGTATTTTTCATATAATTAAACTTCTAAAACTGTAGGGCTATCTTTAACTCTTTTCGGTATTACTAAAATGCACTCATTGTAATCTTTATCTTTGGCTATGAAATACTACACACATTTATTACTTGTTTTTGTCATTGTAATGGAGCTAGTTCATGTGTTTGTTTGTTTTTGTTTTTGTTTGTTTCTTAATTTTTGGCTTAATGGGTTTTTTTTGCCGATTTTTGTTTTTGAGTTTGCACGCCCCTCCAAGATGAATGCAGTATTTTTGATTTCAATTGTAGGGTTTTGTAATTATAGCAATAAGTCACAAGATTCAGTAATTGGTTATAAATTAATAGCTTCACCAATATTAGCCAGGTATCAAACAATGTAAACATTTAATTTTCTTATTTTTTTGTCGATGGAAAGTTCCAGTAAAAGAAAATTTCCCGTTGTTTTTCCCCAAAGACTTCCCCCAAAAAATATTAAAAGTTTGAAAGCTTGCTCGTGACTAAACAGCTTTGTGGTAACTAAACACCACAAGACCTATCATTTTATTTCAAATGAAACTTGATTTTTTCAAACATTTTTCCAAATTTAAAATGTGTTTTTGTATAGAAAACACAGGACATAGCTGGTTAGCCTCTGTTGTAACTTTGAACACTTAATATTTGAAAGTAACTGAATACATGTATAGAGAATTTATATTTTGAACATTAATTTTGAGTAAATGAGTTACATTTTTATTTGGTGGTACTCAGAATATAGTTATTTTTCTAAAATAAACAAATACATGGCGGCAGGCCCGGCGCCAGACATAAAATATTAAGGGGGCGATGAGTTTATCACAGGGGTCGCGTCGCGATGCGCGCACGCACGCACACACGCTCCTCGAGAGCTCGTGTATTTAGACTACACTTTTGTAAGAGACTGACTAAGAGTAAAAAGTGAGTTTTTTTTTTATTATAATTAATTTAATTTATGTTTTAACTCATTTGTATTGCTGAATAGCGTGGGCTAGTATTTTTGCATTTATTTTATTTTATTTATTTTAATTTCTTTTTTTCTTTTACAACTCTCACATATGAGGGGGCGGGACTGATGACGTGAGGGGGCGTCGCCACCAAACGCCCCCTCGTGGCGCCGGCCGTGCATGGCAGTACTTGATCACGCAATAGGCTTCAAACTGCACAGAATTAGTGAGAAAAATATAAAACATAAAATCAGTGATAAATAAACTAAATAAATAAAGCAAATGATGAAACATACACAGTAGACAATATAAAGCAGTTTTAATGTCCCATTTTTACTCTAATTTAAATGCAACACTGCACGAAAGTATTCTAAGCAGTGGTGGAAGTACAAAAAGTACAAAAGTAAAAGTACAAATTTTAGGTACGTATCTATCAAAGTACATATTACAGTGGATACTTTTTACTTTTACTTCACTACATTTCAGAGCAGGTATTTTTTTTACTTCACTCCTTTTTTATTTGGACTAAAAAGTTGGAAGTAAAACGTACTTTTTCATGATTTGAGACCTACTTATTTTTTTAGTACATTTAATTTGAGTTTCCATCCCAACTTTGAGCAACACAATACACAAAAACAGGTAGAAAAAAATAAGAAGACAATTGAATTACTTAAAATCAGCTCATTTCTTTCTAAAAATCACTATAATTTCATCCTTTAATTTGTCTAAGAATCTCTGTAGTACTTTTACATTTTACTCTTTAAGTACATTTTTAAACAGATACTTTAATACTTTTATTTTTTCATGCAATACTTTTGGTTTTACTTGAGGAACTTCTTGCTGCTGCATCTGTACTTCTACTTTAAGTAACAAAAGAGTACTTCATCCATCACTGATTCGAAGTATTCAGAATACAGTACTCTCGGAATACATTACAAAATACAGTTTAGTTCAGTTTTTTAGTATTCTTTAACTAAATACATTCATTCTAAAACATTCTTCCCAACACTGTCGACATTTCTGAAAAGTCTATGGGGAAAAATGAACGGGAAATTTTCTTCCTGAGAACCATTAATCCTTACGGAGAAACACGAACACAAGTAAGAGTTCACGTCGACAAGTGATGGATAAACAGAAATGCACTTGAGGATAGCACAGATGAATGTATTCTAGATGGCGGTTTAGGCCGGGGCTGACAGGTGAATTAATGAATGATATGCAGGGACAGTGGCAGGTGAACGATGGTATCTGCGATGGACGACATTAGTCTTGATTCCGCTGGAGTGGCTCTGCGCGGGTCGGGTCAGGACAGGTCCGACTGTGCCAAAAGTGATGGCGGAGTTGGTTCTCATTATACTATTTGGGGCCACTTAGTTTCAACCTTGGATTTGATTTTGTTAGTTTTTCTTTCCCTACCTCATAATATCAAATCCCATGTGTTTTATACGGTGAGTGACAATAAATAATGAAATCCACACCTTTGCAACATGACAACTACCATAGACTGTATATACAGCTCTGGGAAAAAATAAGAGACCACTGCAAAATTATCAGTTTTTCTGATTTTACTACTTATAGGTATGTGTTTGGGCAAAAGGAACATTTTTGTTTGAGTCTATAAACTACTGACAACATTTCCCCCAAATTTCAAATAAAAATATTATCGTTTAGAGCATTTATTTGCAGAAAATGACAAATGGTCAAAATAACAAAAAAGATACATGTTTTCAGACCTCAAACAATGCAAAGAAACAAGAACAAATTCATTTTAAAACAACATAATGCTAATGTTTACACTTAAGAAGAGTCCAAAAATCAATATTTTTGGTGACTTTATTCCACTCCTGGTGCAAGAACTGAAGAGATTAAGCTTTTATTGGTCTCACACACAATGACACACAGTGACACACAGTGACACACGGGAGAAGTTTGACTTCTGCATTTGATCCATCCTTTTTCAGGAGCAGTGAGCAGCCATCTTTTTCGGCACCCGGGGGGCAGTACCGTGAAGGGTCTTGCCCAAGGACCCACTCTGGTTAGCTCATTGCCCGGGGGGGATTTGAACCCACAAACCCCAGGGGGAAAGTCAGTGACTTACCAGTTGAGCTAACCAGCCGGTAGCGTTGAGCTAACCAGCCGGTGTTGAGCTAACCAGCCGGAAGTAGCTCAGCTTTGTGTTTGTGTTGGAATTCAACAGACGCTGGAATGGAATGGCTGTAATACATGTAGAGATGCTGATTTCAGAAAAAAAATGCAGTGAGCTTTTATTTTTTTCCAGAGCTGTTTGTGTTCCAAATAGGAAGTGAGTATGGGGGTGCTTCCGGCTCCATCAAATCTGGAAAAATTGCCTCCCCTCTCTCTGTAACTGCCACAGTGAGCCTCGTCATTTTAGTGTTAAAATGTTCGTATTAACCCGCTCTACATGATCCTGTTGTTTTTATTTCACATTTTTGTCCATTAATAAATTCCTAATGTGAAACTCCGCTCTAAATTCACTCCCGCTAGCCTCGTCAGCTTCATTTGACTGGAGCCGAACGCTATGAGTGACGTCACACTAGTCCCATAGTCCACTTTTTTATACAGTCTGTGGTAACAACTAGATATATGCTGAATTTTAGTACGCTGGAGGCCAAGGTTTCAAAGGTATAAAGTACTACACGAGTATTTACACGGGAGATTCTGGACTGTTGGACCTCAGATGACTTCATAGTGGGGACAGCTAACGTTACTATTAAAATGCAGGTTTTTATGGTACTGCAGTCTATAATCTAGACACTAGAGACGATCAGGCTCAACATGTGTGATTTTATGTTTAGGATATTTCATAGCAAAGTATTAATCAGCAGGGAATATATCACATTATAGAATTTGAAAACATATTGGTTAAACTGGTGTCAGGAGAGAAACCCACTGGTGGTGTCTTCAGACGTGATTGTTGAACTAAATGAAAGGATATCCAGCAGAACTTTAAATATGGCAACAGTTAAAGCTTTAAAAAAGTTCAAAGAGTAAATAGGAGTTAAGAAATACATGTCGAATTCAAGTGTAAGTAAGAGGCACCATCTGCTGGTTATTTGAAGGCATATATACTGAAAAATAAGGGATCTGATCGTTTTTCATTGATATTTCATTGAGTCGTCGCCGTATTGGTTCAATGAATTTTTTTTTTCATAGACTTTAATGGAAAGAGAGCACTATTAACCTAATAAAAACTGGTTTAGTACCAAAGTTAAGCAGTTAATACATGTTTACTTTGGAGTTTACGTTTGTATACAGAATTGTCTTTCCTCACTTCCTTCTCCTCGATTCCTCTCCTCGATCCTCCATTTTTCAGCTGTCAATCAAATGCGTAAAATGATCATATTAAACGGTGTCCCAAAGAAAACCACAGAATGAAGGAGTAAACCTGAGGGAGGCTTCAGGGGGCAGAGATCAGATAAAAGAATCAAACTTTATTGGTCTCTTTATTGGTCCTCCCTGTGTCTCCTCTGTGGGTGGGACTTCCTCACCCATTTCCTGCAAAATCGAGGAGAGGAATCGAGGAGAAGGAAGCGAGGAAAGAGAAATGAGACAACTTGAACCAATAGACCAGTTTCAAAGCTACGTCATCACTGAATGCGCGCGCAGTTCCGACTCAAAAAAAGCCACTGCTGCCATAAAACCCCAGCGAAGATATAGAAGAGAAGAATTCAAATAAAGAGAAACAGATGGAATAAATTATAGTTCATACCGTTCAAGCGACATACACACAAGTGAACACCTGCTGCTTGTTTAGGGTAATTTCCCCAGGTGTTCAATGGTGTTTAATCATGCTGATTAACTAGCAAGCACAGGACACCGCAAAGACATTAACCGGGTAACCTCTATGACAGACACATGTAAACGAACACGAATAACTTTGTTAAAGGTCCCATGGCATGAAATTTTCACTTTCTGAAGTTTTTGAACGTTAATGTGAGCTCCCCTACCCTGTTTAGGCCCCCTCCCCCCCATGGTTAAAAGTTGTGAAATGTCTAAACTGAGCATTTGCGATCCTTTTCTGCGTTACAAAAAATCGGAGCTCAAACGGGCGATTTTGAACAAGGCACCTTATTGACGTCAGATCGAAAAAAGAAATGCAAATGCAGTTCCACCCCCGTCTGTCTGAACTCAGCGTCTCTGTAAATCACGCCCAGAGAGTTTGGACTGCGAATGCGCTAGGCAATGCGAAATGCATTTTTTTATTTGGCACGTCCAAGTGTTTCTAGGCTCAGAAGTCCTTTATCTGAGCCTCTGAACCTTTGAACAGCAGTGGTTTAATTTTATTTTATGTGGAAATGTGTTTATTTTTCAATGGAACGCTTCAAATCTCTCCCCCCGTGCAAAAACAAGGAAATGGATCAGCTGAGGGCTCAGAGCTGAAAGTGGAGTTTGGCCACGCCCCCACCCTCTACTATTGGCCAGCTCTTTTCTCCTCATTTGCATTCAAGCAACAAGGCCCATTATGGAGTGTTCAGAGAGAGAAAAAAATACTCTTTCTCATCTTATCTCTGTTTCTCATGCACTGAGTGTTGATTTTGAAGAAGGATTCATTTACAGTATTAGGGAACCATTAAGGAGCCATATAAAAGCATCAAGAAGTACCATGTCATGGGATCTTTAAAATGCATGATAAGTTTTCGCATGACCATCATAAATGGCATTTGACATGACTGAGATCACATCTGTGACCCGTGAATTAAGTCGTAGTATGTTACTTACCCCGCAACGCAAGTGCAGTTGGCGGTCAGAACGTAGCTTGTTGATGATAGCCCAAGCGTTGTACACGGTCGTATGTGTGGTGAGCTCCCTAGGGCTGTCTTTGTTTGTTTTTTGTTTTTTTCATTTTTTCTTTGAACTTTTTAGATTATTTTGGCTTTTCCCCTCCTTTTGGGTTGTCAGTTCACCTCCTCCCGGTATCCCGGCTGAGGAGGGGGACGCTTTCTCTTTTCCCCGCAAGCTTTGCTCACCCCCGGGCGGACGGCGCGATGTCAGCCCCCACGGGGCCCCAGGCCGCGGCGGAGAAGCCGACTGGGAAAGCCGGTAGTAGGAAGGAAGATACTCCGGAGAAACTCCCCATCGATATCGTGGTATTTGACCTCCTGTACATGGCCACATACGGCAAACTGGTAGGCATCCATGGATTTGTATGCGTGCACCTTCTCTCTTGTATACACGCTGGGCTTCTCCACTAAATAACAGTGGATATCTGGCCACTGTAAATCTGGCCACTTTCTGCGGTTGTACTGCCACTCCATGATCGCATGAGGATCTGGTAGTCGAACCCCGTTGCTCAATGTGAGCTCTTGAATGTAGCTTTCCCTATAGTTCAGATACTCCGCTATGGTCCACCATGGTCGTTTCTGAGTCGGAACTGCGCGCGCATGCCAGTGACATCACGTTTGTTTACTAACTGTAAAGGGGTCTATATGGCGGATGGATCTGGTGGCAAAAACCGATAGAGGGAGCTATTTTCTTTGCAGTCAGTGATCAAAATTTCAGTTTATTTTAATTAAAGCTAAAACCCAAGAGTCACTCCTGTGAAAAGTAATGACTATAATGGCATAATTAGTCTAATCAAGAATGAGTTTGAACTGTAATTTTCATCAAAGTTTTGAAAACTTGAAATTGGACGTTGGAAGTTGAGCCGACTAATATAAAAGTAACTAGTGAGTCACTCCTTAATTTCAGTTGAACGTTCCCTAATATTTAAGAAATGACCATTAATGAGCTCAAAGTTGTTTTTCATCTAAATCAGGGGTGTCAAACATGCGGCCCGGGGGCTGGATCCGGCCCTTCAAGACCTTTTAATCTGGCCCTTGGCTGATTTTCTATTAAAATATTGTAATTCTATTTTAATTTTCTATTAAAATATTGGTCATTTTCTGCGCCTCTTTTCTGTGAAGTTTAGCATAGCAGCGTCTCCAGCGCCTCTGTGCGTGGCCCCTCCCACCAGAGCAGCACAAATGAAGACTAAAGCATGACTAAATTCTGTGAAATGCAAACAAGTTCATTTTAAAATGTGTTGAAATAGCATTTTTCTTAAAGTTGCAGGTTGTTCATAATATTATAATATTTTGCAAAAGAAAGAATTCATCAAATAAAAAAGATTTCTGTAATATATATGTGTTTTTCTGCACAAATATTTGGATATTGCTATTTTTGGGGTATTTATGCCATGAGTTTTCTGATCTGGCCCCTTTGGGATCAAAATAGGTTGGATACCGCCCCCGGACCAAAATGAGTTTGACACCTCTGATCTAAATGCTGAAATTTAAGTCCTAAATAAATTCTCCATACAGATTTGCTTAAATACACAGTTTTGCAAAGTTATTCACTTAGACTTAGACTTAGACAAACACAATTGATCCACAAGGGAAATTGTACTGGATACAGTAGCTCACTCATCAAATATAATATATAACATAAAATAGATGGAATAGCAACCAAAGGGCAATAGACCAGTGTCAAATGAGACATAATTGTAATTATTAAAAAAAGATAATAAATGTAAATGTACATTAATATGTACATTAATAAATGTATATGTACAAATCAGAATAAAATATAAAATACAATATCAATTCAGCTCTAATGGATAAAGTTTCGCTAAACCAGAGCTGTGGTTTCTCTTGTACTCTATAAAGTGAAAAACAAATTGATTATACTCTACACTGCACTGCCCATTGTATAATCATGCATGGAGTGATTCAAAGAACTATTGCTTTAATGCCAGTTATTTCATGAACATTTTTAGCTCTTCATGCTGACATTCTGAGAGCAGCTAATGTTAAAGAGCCCTGAAACGTGCTGATTTTCGAGATTATAATCATTTGCCGTTTTATTTTATTTCTATGCTAGAACGAATCCTGTGTTTCCAAGG
Source organism: Paratrypauchen microcephalus (assembly GCA_036785185.1). Lineage (NCBI taxonomy): Eukaryota > Metazoa > Chordata > Actinopteri > Gobiiformes > Gobiidae > Paratrypauchen > Paratrypauchen microcephalus. The sequence goes on from JAVJIX010000011.1 coordinate 10,118,563, forward strand.
CAATGCCAAGAAGACCAAGCCACATGTAATCACACCTTTTAATACATCTTTCTTTTGAAAAACTGACAATCTTAAATGAGATAAAAGTACGAATTTTATCTTCGTTTGAGTGTATTCTGTCTATACTTTTGACTGATCTAGTTTTGTCAATAGATTAAAAGCTGCGGTATTTCTGTGTGACAGGCCTATAATTTGTTCCTTTTTTTCTCTTGCAATTTTCACTTGTTTAAGATTATTTGCAGTGTTTGTTGCAATCATGGGCTGACTCTAATACAATCTACTCTATCTAAACCCTTTACCTCCACTCACGCTCGTATGAAACTTATGCATCTTCTACTATCATAGCCCATTACTGTTGGCTTTGTTGTATTTTTGTAATGAAAACAGAGTAGAAGTCATCATAGTTTCCATATAACATTTATTCAGGACCACACATAGCATAGCAGCCAGATTTATTCTTGCTTACCCATATATTTAACTATAATTGAGCTCTAGACACAGGTATATTTGCGTTTGAGATGTTCAATGGTTACCGCGAAACCAAGTGGACTGTGTATATTTGAAGCTGTGTTTTCTAATGTAAAATATTTTTGTAGAAAAATAAATGATTCTGTATGACTCGGATGCCCCAGAGTGGTTACTTGTGTTTGTAATGAGGTGTTAATAAAAGCTAAAGAGATTTAGTTTGGTTTGGTTTGGTTGGGTTTGGTTGCCGTGGCAATTGCAGCAAACATCTTGTGTGTGGAGGAAGAGCATGATTAAATAATTTGAATAATGTCAAAACAGGGGAAATTCATTGATTAACCCTAGAACACTTTCACTATAAAAAGTAACACCATCACTTTTGCTGGGTAATTTTTACCCGATATAATATACCCAACAAAAAGTACTTGTCATGAAAAATAGATCGAAATATGACAACACATGATGAATTAGAGTGGTTTTCTTTTCTTTTCAACTGGGGTATGTGTAACAAAATGAAAAAAAACAAAACAAAAACAAAACAAAGGAAGACCCTAAAAACATGCTCCAAAACTACTGAAAAATTAGGAATTTCAGAACAAAAATTTTTAAAAAATAATAATAATAAAATAAAATAAATATATTAAAATAAATAAATAATAATAATAATAATAATAATAATAAATAATAATAATAATGGAAACTTGGTCTTTGGACTTCCCTGGTGAAGCACAGACTCCTTGACACACAAACAGTTGCAGGAGAGAGGAACAATAATATTTTTTCAGTAGGTAAAAATGACCAGTTGACTAAAATTCCCTTTGAAATCACCACTTTGATATTTATTCATAACCACTGCACTAAATAAGGATAGATACACATTCCAGGACCACTCTTACTTACTTATTCCTTACATCCTCTTATATTAAATTCATTACATTCTTACATTCCTCTTTCACTGTTGCCGGGTGAAAATCACCTGAAACCCTATAGGAAAAAGTGGGCTTTGGGGCAGGGAAACACCTACACCTTCAAAGATGTCAAAAACAATGGTGAAGCTACAGGGACCCATGACACTGAGGAAAAATGAAAATCATGTAAATATTTTTGCTCGGGTGAAAATCACCCGGCGATAGTGCTTTAGGGTTAAAGGGTTTAAATGGTCCTAAAAATGCAAAGAACTCTACCTGTCACCTACCTACCTTTCTACCTGTGAGCAGGGTTGCCTCTCCACAGATCTGACCCATAACTTTGCATGATTTTATCTCCATGATGATTGAAAGATTTAAAGGACAAGTCATGTTTTTGCAATCTGGACTTTATTTCGGTGATAAAACGTAATTTACTCACCCATTGTACTTTGGTGTCATTTGGAGTATTTCCGGAGATTTCGGAGTTTGGCGATATCCGTTTAAAGTGAGTGGTCGGGGCACACTGTTGCAGTCACCAAATAACACAAAATTTATCACTTTTCAAATGACAAAAGTTCAATGTATTAGTCTACACTTTCGTTTGAGTCAAAAGTGACCTGTAATCCAATATCCAGCCATGGTTCTGTTTGGATGACGTCATCGAGGACAGTGTGCATTCATTCTGCTACGTTGCTTATGTTGCGGACAAGCGTTTTGTTTATTTTATTTTATTTGTTGTATTTTAGTTTGCATATGTAAAAATGTTGTAATATGCCATTTCTGTGTGTTTTCTATATGTGTCGCCATTTTGTGAGTTCCATGTATGTGGGCAGCCATCTTATGAGTTTTCGAACACTTCCTGTCCCGCCCCGATGTGCAGGAAATGTTTTCCGATTGGTTCACTTGATGTCCAGGAAGCATGACCATATTTGGCCCACTTTAATGCTTTATTCTTTGATCTTTTATCCTTGATCTTGGCTGGTATATAAACACCACAGTTCACATCTCACTTGGAGAGAGGACAGACTCCACTGAAGACACACCGGAAGGTCCAGGACCCAAGCAAGAAGAAGCTCGGTACGGACGGCAGGTGGCGGTGCCGTGAGCTTGTATTTGTGTTGTGGGTGCTGCTCCAGCGCCTTGGATTACACGTTTTCTGCGGACTCTCTGCCTCGAGGGTGCCACTGGAGAGGATTCCGTGCATTCCATGGACTTCTGGAGACTACGGGCAGTTGGACTGGTGGGAGGACGGCCGCACACGGAGTGCGCACACCAGTGGTGCAGGACTGTAGGATACCTGTGTAAACTTTATTCTGTTGTTTTGTTTCTTTTTTTTGTGTGCGTGTGTAGTTTTGTATCCCAGATAAACGGAGACTGTTTTTATAACTTTGGGTTGGGCATTGGCTAACTGCACACGTAACACTTAGAAGACACTCAGAACTTTTCTTTTGTGAGCGAGACATGGTTGAAGATTCGGAGTATACGGATGAGGAGGTATTAGAAAGAAGGAAGCGGAGACAGTTTGAGGAGCAGCGCACCAGAGAACAGCCACTGGTATGGGATTACTTCTCAAAACCGTGCGCTGAATCTGCTGGCCTTCTTTCTTTTCCTTTGCTGGTAAAAAATCGTCCGGACTGAAATGGGTACTGCAAACACGATGGTCCAAACGTCTTACAGTTTTGCCTTTCATGTTTGGGTCCATTCTCAAAGCAACTAGCCACAGCTTCAGTAACTTCGGATTGTGACGAGGAAGCCTGTGAAAACTCAACTTCGTCCAAGCTGTCATTTTGTTTTCACAACCGGGATAAATGCATGTTCGCACCATTTTGAGTTTTCTCAAGCGGATATGTTTTCTTATTATTATTGGCGGCACGGTGGCTGAGTGGCTAGCGCTCATGCTTCACAGCAAGAAGGTTCAATCCCTGGGTCGCCCAGGCCTTTCTGTGTGTGTTCTGTGTGGAGTTTGCATGCATGGTCTGGGTTTGATCCCCGGGTCGCCCGGGCCTTTCTGTGCGGAGTTTGCATGTTCTCTGGGTGGGTTTCCTCCGGGCACTGCGGTTTCCCCCACCAACCCAAAACATGCACCATAGGTAAAATCCTACAGCTGAGGTCCTGACCAAGCCAAAGCAAGAAGATCATGGAGATGGTTCCCGGGCGCAGTAATGTGCTGCCCACTGCTCCTAATAACAGGATGGGTTAAATGCAGAGAAGAATTTCTCCTGTGTGAGATCAATAAAGTCACTTCTTCTTCTTCTTCTTCTTCTTCTTCTATTCCTTAGCTTCTTTATGACTGTAACCGAGAGCTGAGAGCGTCGTCTTATCTGCAAATCAGCTGTGAATGTGCGCTGTCCTCGTTGAGGCCACTTTTGCCTCAAACAAAAGTGTAGACTAACACATTGAACTTTTTTCTGTTATTTGGTGACCGCAACTGTATGCCCCGACCACTCACGGTAAATGGATATAGCCCAACTCCGAAATCTCCGGAAATTCTCCAAATGACACCAAAGTACAATGGGTGAGTAAATGACGTTGTTTTATCACCGAAATAAGGTCCAGATTGTAAAAACGTGACTTGTCCTTTAATACCATGTGAAACTTTCCAGACAAAGCCATAACATGAGAAAACACAGAGAAAAGCTTTTGAAAAGTTACACAATGCACCTTTAACATTTAAAACAATATATATTTTTCATGATTTGTTTAGTATTAGTATGGTAGAACGTGGGCATTATGAAGTACAAATACATAAAAGCCCAATTACTAAATTTTTAAAGAGAGAAATGTAATTTAAAAGTCTATTCAAAATTGCTGGTTTTCACATTTTTTAGAAATATTTAATACAGATGGGGGCAGCTAACTTGAATATTGTTATGATTCAGTTTTTTGTTCTAATACATGAAGCTGAAATTACCTTTTAGATATTTCCTGTCAAAGTGCAGTGTAATCAATAGGGAAATCTGTTTCTTGCCCCCTTCTGGTAGTAGAAAATTAGTTTGCATGAGTTCTCGAATGGAATTTCACACTCACAACATGGCTGCTGGTACTAGATATTGTTTAATATGGGTTGCCATGGCGATGTTCTCTCTAGCCTTTGAACCTCTTTGGTGGTACATTTAATTATTTAGTGCCATTGAAAGTGAACCGGGCTGACACTGAAGACAGATGAAGAGAACATGACAGCGTGAAGGAGCCAACTGGCCGTCTGCTGTAGGGGCCTTGGATGTGGTGCCCCTACAGAAGACGAGAGGAAGGAGGAGACGGCCAGTTGACAGCTTGAAGGAGCCAACTGTCCGTCTCCTTCTTCCTTTCGTCTGCTGTAGGAGCCTTGGATGTGGTGCCGACAACAGTGTCAAAGATGCATGTCAGTCAAACTACTCTTGGACTATGACTACAAGTATCAAATATTGCCTGTACAGGGTTATTGCAGTATTAAAAGTCTGTCAGTAGGCGGTTAAATATTTGGATCCTTTTCTGGTGGAGGGCCCGTTAAATGCTTTTCTTCATGGAGATGTGACTGCTTTGTCTGGAATGTTTCACACTATGGCATTAAACCTGTCGATCTTCAGGGAGACCCAAACCAGACCAAGTTACAGGTCAGATCTGTAGAGAGGGGATCCCGCTCATAGTCAGAATGCCTGTTTGTCTAGATATTTTTGAGCTATAAAACCATCTATAATTGACTAAATGTAAAGTAGAGCTGTTTAATGCATTCCAGGCAATGACATCTCCATAGAAACAAGCAGGTAAAGGACCCCAACCAAAAAGTATTCCAAAAAAAAAAAAGGTTTACCCCACACTTGTTTGACTTTATTCTTTATCCTTTATTAGGTGACAGCAAACACTACTACTTACTAAGTAAGTACTTAGACATAAAGAGCTATACACATAACAACATAAAAAAAGAATAAGAGCTTTAATCTTCCACTATAGAGCATAAACTTAATCTGTTTCCATGGAGAATGTTCTGAAGTATGGTCTTAACTTTGTGTTTCCATGGAATCATGCAGGTAACATGTTATTTTCACTTATTTACTCTTACTATCCCTTTGATTAAAGGTCCCATGGCATGAAATTTTCACTTTCTGAGGTTTTTGAACGTTAATATGAGCTCCCCTACCCTGTTTAGGCCCCCCCAATGGCTAAAAGTTGCGAAATGTCTAAACTGAGCATTTGCGATCCTTTTCTGCGTTTGAAAAAAACACAGCTCAAATGGGCGATTCTGGACAAGGCACCTTATTGATGTCAGATCGAAAAAAGAAATGCAAATTCAGTTCCACCACCGTCTGGATCTCCACCCCCTGTCTCTGGAAATCACGCCCAGAGAATTTGGACTGCGGAGGAGCTACGCAATGCGAAATGCGTTTTTTTATTTGCCTGGAGGCACATGCGAGTGTTTCTAGACTCGGAAATCCTTTACCCGACCCTCTGGACCTGAAACAGCAGTGGTTAAATTTTATTTTCTGTGAAAATGTGTTTTTTTTCATTGAAAAGGCTCTCCTTTCCTCCTTCGCGCTTACACACGCGGAAGTGGGGCCAGGCACAGCGCAGCGCTAAAACAAGGAACCAGCGGCGCATTTGCCCCCCCACCCGCTCCTCTAACCAATCTGTGTCCTCATTTGCATTCAAGCAACAAGGCCCAGAATGAGTCGTTCAGAGAGTTATTTTTTGACTCTGACTCTGTACATGTGTCTTTCTCATGCACTAAGTGTTAATTTTGAAGAAGGATTCATTTACAGTATTAGGGAACCATTAAGGCACCATATAAAAGCATCAAGAACTACCATGTCATGGGATCTTTAAAGGGATAGTGTGTGTTTTTTTTAATGTTAATCTGTATGGGTTTCCTTCTAAAAGTTACGTGTCTTGACACCGGCTTACCACTGAGCCCACGTAAGTAGGTCCGGTAACTTCCCTGGAACATGAAATAAAGCTTGTTTTTATTCTCAAAACAAAACATTTGTTAGAAAGGTGATATATTTGCGTCCCAAACAGTTGTCCACAAAACATCCAGCAGCGTATTTCGCATTCGCGTATTATCTCTCTCCACTCGTATCACTACGTCCATGTTAACTCTATCAGCCTGTTCACTTGTAAACTTCGGCGTAGACATCCGCTGAAGAAAAACATATAGAACGTTCAATGTAAGTTTCTCACAGTGCCGAAAGAACAAAGGTCAGGAAAAAGTTTTTCAATGTTCATAGCTGTGAAAGTGTGACATCTCTCTGGATTCTTTCCAGTTTTGACCCGTGTTCCAAAATCTAAAATGAGGATGATAGTATTTCAGTTGGTTGGTTGTATTTTTCCACTGATCTGAAGGTTGGCGGTTCAAATACCACTCTCTACATAAACATCATTTGTTGAGCGGTCAGATCCACTGGCGGTGCGATTTCAGCTCCCACATTTGAGCAAGACAACCCTCCTCGCCTCCAGTTTCTGCATGCACTGATGTCCTGTATGTGAGTGAATGGGTGAGTGGTTGTGGTTCCTTGTTGTAAAGCGTTTGGGTGCCCTGAAGGTGGAAAAGTGTTATATCAAGATGCGACCATTTCTATCTTTAGATCAGTATCAGCTCTATGCACAGGAATTTTGAGGGGCAGTTTCTCTGACCTGAAGAAAGGGCAAACCAACCCCCCATATAACCAATCACAGGCTATATGAAGCGTCTGGAGGAGGTTTGTGGCTGCTTCTCGTCTTAAATGTAATGTAATTATGAAAAATTGCCAGTAGTAGGCTAAAATATGAGTCTGATTAATTAATCAATTAGCCTACACAGTATCATATCATCTTTATCACAATGCAATGTCTCTGTCTCACCTGCTGGTTGGCTTTTTCTTAGCCAACCCTGCAGTGTGCTTCCCTTTCCCGCTTAGTTTGCCTATCACAAAATTAGCAGCCTGTTTAAATAATGGGTTGCGTGAAGAATCCCTCAGTCGTCCAGGTAGAATCCATGATAAAAGGAGAAATTCAATTTGTCAACTGGACAAAGTTTGTTTGGTCAAAAACTTTTCGCCGCTCATCCGAGAGGCTTCGTCAGTTCTGACTGGGTTGTTTGTCTGTAGGCTAGTTAGCTGTCTGATTATTTAGGCAAAACGTGGCAAACTGAACATGTATTTATGAACATTTTTATTCAATTCATAAACCTTCATGGTGATCATTTGTTATACATCTCCATCTCACCTTTTACGACAGCCGCTACAATCTTTCCACATGCAGGCTCGGGTCAGGTGCCGGTCACGTGTATCAGCAGCGGGCACCGATACCACGGCCTGGGGAAGTGGCAAAGTCCGGACGGGAGGCCTTCACTGGGTGGCCGTCCAGTCCTCACACCGTCCACAGGCTGAGCCTCTGTCAGCAGGACTAAGGCCCCCGATCAACACCGGGAAAGCGGACTTCTGAATGCCACATTTGGCGCTGAGCTCTTCTTCTCTTGCCGCTACTGAGGGAATTCTGGTTAGTTTCTTTTCCTGCATTTAGTAATATGCTTAAATTCAGCGGGTAATCTCGTCTGATCTGAGGTCGTAGTCGGATGGAGCGGGGACACGGGGTCCCTGGACGTGGCCGCCGCTGCCGGGGGAGGCAGAGGCAGGCTCACAGAGCTCTGATGACCGCCGCTCATGAACCGGTCCGGCTCGCGGACATCCCACTCCCCCTTTTACTGTCACTCTTAGTGTCCGAAAGGAAGTGAATGAGGCTGCTTTTATTTTAGGAAATAAAAGTGTTTGAGTAAAAATGTTTGAGAGGCGATTTTTAAACTATTTATTTATTTATTTATTTATTTATTTATTTATTTATTTATCTATTTTTCTCGACCCAGAAGGGCAACGTCAGTCCAGGAGGGCACAGGGGCAGTTGCCCGGGCAACCTGAGCAACCCCCCTGTGCACGTCCCTGGCTCTATGGTTTTTTCACATGCTTTTTTGGTGGGATAATAGCTGCTGTAAATATAAATTATAGTTTTACACTGATGAAGAAGCAATTTGTGATGAAAAGTTGAAAAATATGATAATATGAAATATGAAAATTACAGTTCTACATTGATGACATTACACTAGGGAGAATTCTGTCCTTTTAGCACAATTTACGCACATTTTTTTAGTTATTTAACTATTATTTGAACAAGGTAAAGGTGTTTTCTCATATTTTTATCTGTCAGATAATACTTTCTGTGTACATTAGAGGAGTTTTGGCCTCTTTGGTATTACAAGGTTGCTATTTCCAGCAAAGAAATAAAAATGTTAAACCTAAAAAGTGGCCTAAACTTTTTACAATTTCTTTTGGTAAAATCTTAAATATAATGAACTTAACTGTGTTTTAGTAAAATGAATAGTTCAAACCGTCCTACGCACTTTAAGCTGCAAGACGTTTTAATACAGAATTTAACAGCAGTGCAGAGCAAAGCAAGCCATTCAGTCATATCATACTGTAGCTCTGTTTTTCTCCTGCTTCCCAAGGACACAAGAATTAAAAACTAGAGCTATATTCAAAAACCAACAAACCGTGCCACTTATAAATCATCTTGAGGTGTTGTGTTTTGCCCGTCTTGATGGGTTTAAAGTTACACCTCATGATGGGAAGGTTCCATGTCCAAATCCCAGTTTTCCTTGAGTCTTTTGGTGAGTTTCTTCCAGGGGCTTTGGATTGCTTTCGACAACTTACCCAAGATCTGGAGAAGAACCACAAGCATTGCACTGTGATTGCCAACTGCTTTTAACATTTCCAAATGTAGTAGCCTCTGGGCCCAGTGCCAATTTCACAATATGTAAACATTAAAGTATTGTGTCTTGAGTCTGGAGTATCTATTATTATGTCTTCTGTATACATTTAAGGGCCTGTTTACACGAGAATGCTTACTGGTAAAAACGACAAGGTTTGTTTGGTTGAAAATCCGAGAGGCTTCGTCAGCTGACGAAGCCCCTCGAATGACCCCCCCCCCCCCCCCCACCGCGCGGCTCGCACTTTGCAGATATAAAAAAAAATGACCCCGCGGCTGAATAAAAAGCGTAGATCCGCTAAAAGGGGTTTGCGGAAAATGCGCGGTGCTTGAATACTGTATTCTGTATTGCTGTAGCGTTTTCGTCTACACTGCTCAAGACGCAAAACTCTGGTGAAATCTGCTGACGTCACATATGCGTTTACGTCACATCGGCCCATATATCAGTGTACTTTGTTTGGCAGGACTCCCAGTCCACACCTTGTTGCGCCTTCGTTGCTTTGTAGTCTAACTTCTTCGTCTGACCATACTTTTTTTTTTTTTTGCTAACGGTAGCCATGTTTTGTTTTGCTTTTCGCAGCGCAGATGAGAAGAAGGAAGATTTTACGCAAGCGTGAGGACATAGTGATAATGTATCACAGCACCACCTAGCCAGCTGGCATGCATACTCAATCGAATTCCACACATTTTTGCCTCACCGTATGCACACAAATTTCCTCCCGAAAACGCTCGTCTAAACGTGGAATAAAAAGTGAAGACGCGACATCACTTTTGTGTTTTCTGTTCAGACCGTCATCATATACTCAACAAAAATATAAACACAACACTTCTGTTTTTCCTCCCATTTTTCCTGAGATGGACCCAAAGATCCAAAATTCACTCCAGATACACAACACTACCATTTCTCTCAAACATTGTTCACAAATCTGTCCAAATGTGTGACAGCGAGCACCTCTGCCCCGCCGAGACAATCCACCCCACCTCACAGGTGCGCCACATCAAGATGCCGATCCAACATCATGACCAGTGCACAGGTGTGCCCCAGACTGCCCACAATAAAAGGCCACCCCGAAATGTGCATTTTTTTTTTTTTTTTTTGCTTTATTGGGGGTCTGGGGACTCGGAACCAGTCAGTATCTGGTGTGACCATCATTTGCCTCATGCAGTGCAACACATCTTCTTCGCATAGAGTTTATCAGATTGTCAGTTGTGGCCTGTGGAATGTCGGTCCACTCCTCTTCAATGGCTGTGCGAAGTTGCTGGATATTAGTGGGAGCTGGTACACGCTGTCGTATACGCCGGTCAAGCACATCCCAAACATGCTCAATGGGTGACATGTCCGGTGAGTATGCTGGCCATGCAAGAACTGGGACATTTTCAGCTTCCAAGAATTGTGTACAGATCCTTGCAACATGGGGCCGTGCATTATCTTGCTGAAACATGAGGTGATGTTCATGGATGTATGGCACAACAATGGGCCTCAGGATCTCATCACGGTATCTCTGTGCATTCAAAATGCCATCAATAAAATGCACCTGTGTTCTTCATCCATAACAGCCTTTGAAGAGGAGTGGACCAACATTCCACAGGCCACAACTGACAATCTGATAAACTCTATGCGAAGAAGATGTGTTGCACTGCATGAGGCAAATGGTGGTCACACCAGATACTGACTGGTTCTGAGTCCCCAGACCCCCAATAAAGCAAAAAAAATGCACATTTCGGGGTGGCCTTTTATTGTGGGCAGTCTGGGGCACACCTGTGCACTGGTCATGATGTCGGATCGGCATCTTGATGTGGCGCACCTGTGAGGTGGGGTGGATTGTCTCGGCGGGGCAGAGGTGCTCGCTGTCACACATTTGGACAGATTTGTGAACAATGTTTGAGAGAAATGGTAGTGTTGTGTATCTGGAGTGAATTTTGGATCTTTGGGTCCATCTCAGGAAAAATGGGAGCAAAAACAAAAGTGTTGCGTTTATATTTTTGTTGAGTGTATAAATGTAGCCTAAAAGGTGCACTTTGTAACTTTCTGTTATTGGCTTGTTTCCATGGAGAAGGTATTGCTTAGCCTGTGATGGCATTAAAGGGCCTAAATTATGCTATTTTCTGATCTATGTTATAATGTTGTTTCCTCATCAAAAACGTATCTGGAGTTGTGTTGTTTCATTCACACATGTTTAACACACAAAGCTTGCATGTACTTGTGAGTTCTTCTCTCAAACGAAAAACACTGTTCCACCTTGTGATGTCATGTGCTAAAAAAAGAAAGTGCTCCACTGTGTTTTTAAACACCATCCACCTTCACTAGAATCATTTGGAATTGAACAAAAGGTAAAAGCTAGCTGTTAACTTGAAAACTACACTACATGACATCACAAGGTGGATCAGAGCATTTTGAGCTTTGGAGATGTACGTAAACAGAATAATAATAGGTTACTCAAATGTGCAAATAAAACAAAAACAGCTCCAGTTTGAGGTATTAACAACATTCTATTTTGCAGTCGATTTTGCATAATATTGAACCTTTAAACTAAACACCTAATTTGTTTTTCCTTATTTTTCATTTATTTACGTGTGTTTATATTGCTCAAAAATGTCACGCATATTCTTATTGTGATCGGGGCTGCCTCTCCACAGATCTGACCTGTAATTTTGGCCTAGTAATGTCACCTGCTTGTCTCCGTATAGATTTAATGGCATACTGTAACTCATAGGCAAAGCAATAATATCTCCCTACATGTAACTTTTAAAATAAAATACAGCTGGATTAAAGTACTTTTCCCTAAGATGTGTGTAGTGTCCTTCAGTCGTCCAGGTAGAAATTGAACTTCTCCTTTTGCCATACTTTTCCCTAACTTTAAACCCCTTGAAATCTACAAAACTCCATCATAAAATTTTCAAGACAAATTGCATTGCTTATATTCAGTCGCTTTAAATGCAAATCAGTGCCAAATGTGGTTCCGTTCACATCATCACAAAAATGAAACTTGTTCAATTGCCTGGGGAGGAGCTTCGGAAATACACAATTAAACCCATTCATGCTCCAAGTCAGAATAACTTTAAAACAGCACAATTATGTGAGCTGTAATAACCTAGCATCCTCTCATCCTTAGTTTCCCATTTATTCTGTTTACGGCCTTGTTTGGAGTGCAGTGCGCCAAGAATTCTGCAAATACAATAGAACTGTATCTGGGTGTAATAGGTTCCTCTTATGAATCACATTTCAATATGTATTTTTCTCTTCGTAATTTATTGCCATTGGGATAAAGGGATTGTAATTTTATTGGAGTGTGCTTGGCTCTGTCTCCTTAGTCACGCCTGGCGGACTGAGTTACGATGTTACCAAAGTGTCACACTTAAAGGAATATTAACGTTTTTTACAATCTGAACCTTATTTCTGTAATAAAACAAGTTGTTTTACTCACCCATAGTACTTTGGTGCCATTCGGAGCAGTTTCGTAGATGTTGTGGTGTAGCGATATCTGAGATTTAGCCATAGTTTCGAGTAGATGAAGAGGCCAGTGCGCATGCACTCATTCACAGTTGTTTTGCAGATAAGACGATGCTCAGAACTTTTCTGTTGCGAGTGACACATGGCAGAAGATTCGGACTTTGAGGCTGAAGAGGACTTATGGAGGACTGAGGACTGAAGAGGAGTATACGGATGAGGAGACAGAATGGATACAGAAAGAATGAAGCAAAGACAGTTTTAGGAGCAGCAGAGAACACCCATTGGTATCACAGTACTTCTCAGAATCGTGCGGTGAATCCGCTGGCCTTCTTTCTTTTCCTTTGCTGGTAAAAAATTGTCCTGATTGAAGTGGGTACTGCAAACACGATGGTCCAAACGTCTTACAGCTTTGCGTTTCATGTTTGGTCCCGAGAGCTGAGAGCGAAATCAGCTGTGACTCCGCACATGTGCACTGTCCTCCTCATCTACTCAAATCTATGGCTAAATCTCGGATTAGAGGCCACTTTTGACTCAAACGAAAGTGTAGACTAAGACATTGAGCTTCTGTAATTTGAAAAGTAATAGTTTGTGTTATTTGGTGACGCCTGCCTCAAGCACTCACGTTAACGGATATCGCTACACCACAACATCTACGAATCTGATCCAAATGACAGCAAAGTACTATGGGTGAGTAAAACAACTTGTTTTATTACAGAAATAAGGTTTAGAATGTAAAAAAAAAAATGTTAATATTCCTTTAAGAGCTGTTAAAGTGCATCATGACAGGTAAAACTACATTTTTTTGGGTGAAGTTTGTAATTGTATACTGCAAAAAGTCAAATCTTGCCCAGTTAAAATAGCTTGAATTTAGAAAATGTTATCTTGATTTGAGTAAATTTCACATGAACAGAAAAATCATTTACAAATGAGCAAGACATTTTGTACGTAAAATAGAAAACTACAACAAACCAAGAATTCATCACACAAGAAATCATTTTTGAATCAAGAGGAAAACCTGTATTCCATTGTTAGATCATTTTATTTGTCCAAACAAATCTTCTCAAATCAAGTTAAATGTTTTTTTAATTTGCGTAATTTGAACTTACCTACATTTTACTTTTTGCGTCCTGCCTGGTTGGACGTGGGCAGCATGCAGATATGACACATGCAGGGGTACTTGTAATAACTGTTACTTAGCAACCAAAATGTTAACAAGTGCCAAAAGTTAAATTGCACAGTTGTTATCATTAGACTCATAAAAATAAATCACAACACCTTTATTTTCTTAGACAAAGGTTTCAGGAGAACTGTGTTTTAGAATGTGAATTCTCTCTGCATTTAGAATTTTTGAAGATGATGAGGTAGATTAGGACGCTTCTTACTGTTTTGTTACACTATACCCCCAAAACATCTGCACAACTGATGTAAAATATGATCATTATTTACCAACTAACCAAGTAAGAATTAGAAAAACCTGAATATTCACATTCTACACTTACTTTTTAAACTTTTTTTTCCACAAGCTGCCACATAACTGATGTAAAACTATGATGAATATTTACCCCAGATGCTATCCCGCCCAACCAAGAAATAATTAGAAAATTGCTATGGGAACAGTCATGGATTGTCGCCATGCCAATGTCATTCCATCCTTCCTGACATCACTCCCTCCAGTGTGAGTGAGAGCACGGTCAGAACACTGGACACAAATAGCCAGACTCGTCTAACAGACAATTTCACAGATAGTGTTGCATGAAAGTATATTTGCGGTTCAGTTAAAAATCTACAAGATGGAAAGTGAAATACCTACGGAGGTTTACAAACCGGACTTGACACATTTGCATGATCTTGTTGTATTGCTTGATCTGCACATCCCGTTTCAGGCGGTAGAAGAGAGCCAAGACCATAAGAAAACCTTCCACACAGATGTACGAGTGGGAAACTATGTTGGCTTTGGCAGAGGACCCACAAAAGAAAAGGCTAAATTAGATGCAGCCAAGAAAGTGGTGGAGGAGCTGAAGCAGCTTCCAGTGCTAGAGAAGGTGACTCCGTATTGGCAGAAACCTCACATAGATCTGGTGAACCCTGTGAAGTGTCCACTCTACTTTTATAATAAAAATCCAATCAGTGCCCTCTCAGAAATACTGGAGGTGAGGAAGCAAAGACCTCCTGATTTCAGCGTGGTCTGGTTTGTATAGCATGACACCTACAGCTCCACCTTCTGTGTGGAAGTAAGAGTGGGCCAGATGTCCTGCTAAGGAATGGCCTCCTTGTGGCAGCATGTTGCCCGACAGCAGGAGTTATACAAGCTGGAACTCTTGACAGGGACAGTGCAATCGGACATAGTTACAGAACAGTGCTTGCAGCTGATGTGATGCATACAGAGTTTAGCAAGTGCTAATTTTCAACCCCTGTCCCTGGTTGAGCTTTTCTACACTAACATAAAATCCAAAGTACATACAATTTCATCTATTTAAATACAGCAGTGCAAAGACATGTAACACTCACTCATTCACTCACTCGGCTCATTCATTCTCTCATTCTAACACTATTTACACATATAGGTACATCTTTGGTTTCTCTTGAGCCAAGATTTAAGTTTAACGGTGAACAGTTTTAACTCGGAGATGGACTTAATTTCTGTGGGCATTTAAAGCTAAGAAGGAAAGCTTTATAAGACCAAACCCATCTAAGGCCCCAAGTGTTTCAGTGGATTCACCAGAGGAGCCCATTCCTGCACAAACTCCACCTCCGCAGGATGTTATCAGTCCAATGGAACCTGTCCCACCAGAGGAGATGTTCAAACCGGTGACCCCTGCCCCTGAAGAGCACTCACATGCACACGATGTCACCAGCCCAGCAGAAGAGATCATTACTGAGAGGAACAGACATCTGGAGGATCTAACAGAAGACGTTTCTCCTCCTCGTGTTCCTCAAGAAGAACCATCAGAAACACTGCAGGACACATGTACAGAAGGCAGAGGGGACATGCTCCACCTGCTCTCTCCAGATGTCCTTGTAATGGGTGTGATTCAGAATAACCACGGTACAGTCCAGTGGTGTGAATCACAAACATCTTCAGGTAGTGAAGAGATGGTTTCTGAAGCTGCTCCAGTTGACTTACCTGAGGTTTGTGAGGTCGCCACACCTGAGGAACAGGTGGATGTCTTAACATCAGAGCCCCAGGACTGGGAACCTGATACTCTCCAGGAAGACTCCACGTAAGCTGGCTCAGTTGTTTCACAGGAAGTTGCCACTGACAGTCTAAATGTTTCTTTGGACGGCATATCTACCTCCCAAGGTAACAAGCCCAAAACAGATGAGGAGGTTCAGTTACCATCAGTGGACCATTACCAAGATCAGTGTGAAGATGTCAACAGCCTGAGTCTGACTGACTGACTGAAGAACACCAGAGCAGCACTTCACCAGGACCAAGTGCCACTGCAAATGAGCCAGGGGACGAGTGCAAAGTGAGCCCAGCAGAACACAACAACCCTGTATCAACAACCACATGAAATGTTCACTGTTCTGGAAACCATCACTGAGACGAGCGACCCGTACCCCCTGTGGACATGGAGTGCCCTACATCTTCAGAGGCTTGTGTTAAACACATTTTAAAAATGTCAAAAATCCCCAATCATGACCACAGCCTGATGGTTGCTGAGCTACATAGAAAGATCCAGGAGCGCCTCATTGATGGAGATGTTGATATCAGCTTTGAAGACTTGGAGTGAAGTATGGCTCCCCTTACGTCCTCTTGAGGCCTCTTATACACAAGATACTGCACCTTTGAAGCAGCTGTTCTGACCCATCTCAATGTTGAGCTGAGAGCCTTCCACACCCGCCCCAAGTCCGCCCTGTCACACTTCTCCAGACTGAGGAGGGTGTTTCAGTAGGTCATAATTTGAGAAGAAGATTCATAGAACCATTTCAATAGAAAGAACGTTTCTGTTGAAATGTGTTAAAATGATTTAACTTGTTGAAAAAAAAAATGCATAGCAAATATCATGTTTTCTCTTGTGTTTTTGTGTTCGTCTTAAATGTATTTCATATTATCGCCGTTGTGCAGTTAGAATGTTGATGTTGTTGATGTAATGTCCTAAGCTTGAACGACAAACAGTTTAATAGTAACCACATTCACAGTTTTTCACATTTTTGAGACAGTAAAACTTGGACACGGTGCCTTTAAGTGTACATTTCTACCATGTAGGCGACTCGTGGTGGATGAACACAGAACACACTGTCTTATCCATGATATATTCATAATGCAAGTGTGAGACCTGCATTGAGTTCAAGCAGCTTGCCTGAACAAAGACCTGCAGATAATTAAATATAAAGGATGGACTCTTACACCATATCTCCACAACTATAAAATGTAGTCCATAAAACCGTACTTACCGCGTGAATCCCATCAATCAGCGCTAAAACCTGTGCTTATTCCTCTGGAGCACTCTGTGTAAAACCTGTAAAACCTGGAAAATGTTCCTAACTCCAACAGGGACATCATTCAGCCAGGCGCTTAGCAAAACTCTGCACTATATCGGAGTTTATTCACAGGAACGTTTGTTCAGAGCATTACGAAGGGATGATCAAATGGTCCAGCAATGTGCGTTTGTTTGAGTAGCTTAAAGGTGCATTGTGTAACTTTTCTGGTGGAGGGTCCATCAAATGCTTTTCTTCACAGAGATGTTATTGCTTTTTCTGGAATGTTTGGTATTAAACCTTTCTGTTTTAAGCGAAACCAAAACCCACACGGCTCATAGTCTGAATGCTTGTTTTTTTTAGGCGATTTTGACCTCTAAAACCACTGGTAATTTAATAAATGTAAGGTAGAGCTGTTTAATGTCATACTGTGGAACATTCCAGGCAGAGCAATGACATCTCCATAGAAACAAGCAGGTGACAGCATCAAAAAAAGTGTCATACACCTTTAAAGAACATTGTATTGTAGATTCTGCAGTCACAGTTCCACAAATAACTGTGACTGAGGTGGGTGAGGTGTTTTGCCTTTGGATGAAACTGCAAATCATTATAATAGTGCGGTCAAAATGTGATACTTGAGAACCTAATTAAGTGTCTCCAAGGCTATGTTTAAAGTACATGTGAGGTTAGACTACAAATTTCACAAAATTATCGTAAATATGATTATATTTAATTCAAATTTTACTAAAAATCTTGCAGAGAGGTCTGTTGTTTGGAGTCCCAGGGTCTTAGAGGCCCGGAATTGGCCCCTCTTCCTATTAATTTATATTAGATGGGGGTCCATGTGAGGATTGCCTAAAACCATAATGTTACAACAGCCAAAAGTTGTCTAAATTGCACAATAGCTATAGTTAGACTAATCATAATAAATTACATGTATTTTGTTAAATGAAGGTTTAAACTGCCAGAAAAATGCCTTATTTGTCAATTGTTTCATATTTTGGATGACATAGATAGAGGTATTCTACAGCTCTCGAAAAAAAAAATAAGAGACCACTGGTAAACTATCAGTTTTTCTGATTTTACTACTTATAGGTATGTGTTTGGGCAAAAGGAACATTTTTGTTTGAGTCTATAAACTACTGACAACATTCATTCATTCATCTTCTTCCGCTTTTCCATTTTCTGGGTCGCTGGAGCAGCAGTCCAAGCAGATCTGCTGCCCAGAACACAATGCACCAGCCCCCATGAATCCTCCCGCGGGTCCGCAGGAGGAAGGCTCACGTCACAACAGGCCTTGATGTATCTTCTGCCATGGGGGTACCAGTGTCCACAGACACACAAAATGGCAGCGCTCATCTGTGGGAGCTGGGATCACATGCGGTCAAGAGCGGGATTCAAACTGCGGGATTCGACTACTGACAACTTTCCCTCAAATTCCAAATAAAAATATGATCGTTTAGGCATTTATTTGCAGAAAATGACAAATGGTCAAAATAACAAAAAAGATACATGTTTCAGACCTCAAACAATGCAAAGAAACAAGATTCATTTTAAATTAAATTCATTTTAAAACAACATAATACTAATGTTTACGACTCGGCCATCGTGGGCTGTGTGTCTGAGGGGAACGAGCTGGAGTACCACTTGGTCATCAGTGACTTTGTGGACTGGTGTGGGCGCAACCACCTGAGCCTGAACACCAGGAGCTGGTGATCGACTTCAGGAGGAGACCACTACCTCACTCACCGGTGAACATCCAGGGGCAGGACATAGAGACTGTGGACAGTTTCAAGTACCTGGGTGTTCACCTCAACAATAAACTGGACTGGTCCCACAACACCGATGCCCTGTACAAGCCTCCACCTCCTGAGGAGACTGAGGTCCTTTGGAGTGTGCAGGCCTCTGCTCAAGACTTTTTATGACTCTGTGGTGGCCTCTGCTTTCCTCTACGCTGTCCTCTGCTGGGCCCCGAGCAGCACAGAGCGGGACAGGAAGAGACTCAATAAGCTGGTCAGGAGGGTCAGCTCTGTCCTGGGCTGTCCTCTGGACTCTGTAGAGGAGGTGGCTGAGAGGAGGATGCTGGCAAAATTCACGTCCATCATGAACGACACCTCTCACCCTCTGCACAGGACTATTGAGGAGCTGAGCAGCTCCTTTAGCAGCCGACTAAGACACCCCCAGTGCAAGAAGGAGCGCTACCGCAGATCCTTCATCCCCACTGCCATCAGACTGTATAACTCCACTGTATAGGCCAAACGTCCAATATTGTCTTTCAATACTCTCCTAGTTACTGTTTCTTATTATTATTACTTGTATAACTCCACTGTATGGTCCTAACGTGCAATATCGTTTTTCCAACATGCAATATTGTTTTTTCAATACTCTCCCTGTCACTGTTTTATTATTATTACCTATTCGAATTATTAATTATTTTATTATTATCATTACTTTATGCCATTCTTGCCTACATGCACTTTTCTTTCTTGTTCAAACTGTCCCAACCTGGAGCTAGTGTGACAAGTAAATTTCTCCTGCGTGAGATCAATAAAGTCTCATCTTATCTTATCTTATCTTAAGAAGAGTTCAGAAATCAATATTTGGTGCAATAACCCTTATTTTTAATCACAGTTTTCATGTGTCTTGGCATGCTCTCCACAAGTCTTTCACATTGTTTTTGGGTGACTTTATTCCACTCCTGGTGCAAGAACTGAAGTAGCTCAGCTTTGTGTTTGTGTTGGAATTCAACAGACGCTGGAATGGAATGGCTGTAATACATGTAGAGATGCTGATTTCAGAAGAAAATGCAGTGGGCATTTATTTTTTTTACAGAGCTGTAGATGTACCACAGGTACTACTGCACCAAACCAAGTAACATTTGGTTTGGTGCACTTGAGTGAACATGGAAGGGGGTGGGCCCAAACCACGGGTGCTACTATTTCTTCTGATGAGCCCCATTCATTTAGTCTCTGGAAAAGTTTGTCTTGAATGAAATTACAGGTTTTTTTTTTACTAGCAAT
Organism: Paratrypauchen microcephalus; assembly: GCA_036785185.1. Taxonomy (NCBI): domain Eukaryota; kingdom Metazoa; phylum Chordata; class Actinopteri; order Gobiiformes; family Gobiidae; genus Paratrypauchen; species Paratrypauchen microcephalus. The sequence goes on from JAVJIX010000011.1 coordinate 10,138,539, forward strand.
TTTAGCTGCACACTATTTCTACCTTGTCATTTAGGAATCAAGAGGTTCTAATAAACTTGACAAAAAAACAAAAAAAAAGAGAAAACAGATGAAGATAGCTATTGTATATTTCATAAAATAGTAAAACACATTCTAAAAGCAATGGGCAAGTTGTTTTTTCATAGCTCACAAACCTGGGAGGAGTTTTTAATTATTCACCTTCACATTATTGTATTTCATTTAATTTGCTTCTTTTAGGTTTGAACAAGTAGAAAATCTGGATGGAGTTTTTGACAAGGCCTATACCTCATGAAAGAAAAAACAGCCTTGGGTGTTCCTTAAAGAGTTCAAGTATCATAAATACTCTCTGTCCCGGCGGCAGCTCATGGTCAAGTATGGTGTATTTACAGATTTCAGACTTACAGACAAAAGTCCTTTGAGGTCAAGGCTCTTCTGACTACAAGAGCAATTGTTGGAATCCTTCAAAGTTATCTGGAAAATGTCATGACCATTTTCAAGTCGGGTGGCTCTGCTAGTTCATATTCTGTTCCAAAGCTCAGTGTCTGCAGTATATGGAACATTATTGCTTGTCTTTGCTCTCAGGCTGAAGGAGAGCGGGGATTTTTTTTTTTTCCTATTGCTCAAAATCACAATCTGAATTTTGTGTCTGCTTAACCTCAACTTTCTCTGATATCACAGGATGCTGATCTCTCGCCAGCCAGTCCCATCTATCTATGTTCTGTTTGAATATAGAAGAGTCTGGAATTGAACCATAAAACGTGAAAACCTTTGGACTAACTTGGGACGATCCAGTCACTGCTGCTAATTTATATCTCTATGTCTCTTTATGTCTCTCAAATGCTGCAGAAATCTCTTGAAAACTGTATCTTTCCAGACAAAATATATAACTTTACCTCAGATAAATAGTTTCGACTTTGATGATTCGATTGTTGATTCAGTAGAAATCTGTTGTTTTTTTCTTTTTTTACTCATAAACTTCAATGTTGTTGTTTTTTTTTTTTTGACAGGTGGACCCTGAAACCCAACACCTTGAAAAAATGACTTAACTATGATGCTATTTTGGAAAAAACAAGTTTGAAATTTCTCATTATTGAGTCAATAATGTGAAAATAAATTATTTTATGATGTGAAAGTGTCTCTGCAAGCAAATTTAAAAAAAAAAAATGAAAACGTAACCCAACATTCTCAAAATTAACATTAACATCATTCTGAAAAAAAGTAACATCATTCTGAATGGAGCAAAATTGCACATAACAGACCAGTTTACACAAGTCACATCTGGTACTGAATTTCACTGTAGCCCACCAGTTCAGAGAATACAGAGGACAATGGAGGGAGGAAGACCGCCATGATGGGGTCTCTTTGTCTCCACTTCAGACTTGTATGGGCCCATTGTTATGTATGGAGCAGCAGAACTATCGGCTGGAGAGAATCGAGCATACAAAGAGCTGTACTCAGAACTCACATTAAAATGCATGTGCCACGACTGAACCATTTACACTTTACAACATGTACTTTGAGAGAAACTTCAGCTCTGGTTTATGGTGGCTGGGGGTAAGTAAGGGGGAAAGAGGAGAGTAGAGGATGCAACCTATCTTAAAACAAAATGTATTTCAAGTTTAATTCAAGTGAGATGGTTATGGGTGAGTACTTAAAGAGGTGGTTTTATGCAAAATTGACTTTCTATCATGTTATAACAATGTTCCCTGGTCAAAAACATGTCTGAAGAGGTTTTAGATGTCATCTATGCATGTTTGAGTATTTTCAGATCTCTCCCAGGCTCTCTTTATGGTTTGCTGTAAGAGTCTGTGCAATGCTCTGCTCACAAGCGTACATTATCGTGCTTCCATCTGACTATTCTCCATAAATATTTCAACTGTACACAGCAACTTGCCAAAGCTGATGTGATGTGCAGTAGTTTCATTAGCAGGATGCACGTTGATTGTGTTATGATAGTGCTCTGAAGGGGGAGTGAATTTGCATGGGCAGCAAAGGGAGGAGAGACTCAAACAATGTTGTATAAAGTACTGGAAAATCAAACTCAAGTAAAAGTATAGGTACCCCTCCCAAAAACGACTTTGGTAAAAGTCGAAGTCACTGACTGAAATGTTACTTGAGTAAAAGTCTTAAAGTATCTGGAACTTCTTGTACTTAAGTATGACAAGTAATGTAGACATAAATATACAGGGGGTCCTCGGGTTACGACGTAGATCCGTTCTTAAGACGCGTCGTAACCCGAATTTCGTCGTAAACCGGATTTTGCCTTTGATCTTCCAACCAAAGCACCAATAACCTTTCCATCTCAATAATTAGACCACTACGCTGCTTGGTTATCACTGCTGCTATCATAGGAGCAGATCAGAGCCCACATCAGGTACTTCCGCCCACATTGGGCACGCACACGAGGCTGTCTTCTTCTCCCTACAACCACAACAGAGCGTATTCTTCCACCGTGCGCCGTGCGCCGTTCGCGTTTTTTTTACATCTCTTACCACGCTAAACCGCGTAAGACGGAATGACGCGTAATATATACATATTTTTTTTTAATGGGGGCGCGTTCGTAACCACGAAACGTCGTAACCCGAGACCGTCGTAACCCGAGGACCCCCTGTACTCAAGTAATGTAATTAAAAGTACAAGTAAAAGTCTGAATTTAATTTAATTTTTAATGTTCACCCCCCCCCCAACCTTTTTTTTTTTTTTTCTAAATAACAGTACTGAAAATAAGGCAAACATAACACCATTGAAGGAGTGTTTTTGGAGGAAGAGGTTTTTTTCCAATTGGGCCCTTAATTCTACTGTAAAACACCATGTTCGGCTCACCCATGGTAGTTTTGTGTCATATGGAGCACTGTCGAAGATATTGGGTTTGGTGATATCCATGACATTCCGTCCTATGAGCAAGTAAATGCAGGCACAAAATACGTTATACGAATCCTTCATATCAGCGTAAGAGAACATTGTGTTTAAGTATGGCCCGGGATGCTCATCGTCAGGTCCCCCTTCATTTGTAGCCGACGTGGATGCTGTCTCCTCTTTCACCAGGGATGTTGATTGATTAAACTAGCTGCATGAAACCAACAGGTGGAGGCTGATTGTCATGCGCAAGTAGAGAACAAGCCCAGGCACGTCCTGACTTCCTTGCAGTCAGTAGAGGGGTTTTTTTTGTAACGAGTAACTAAACGGCACATTGAAAATGTATCGGAGTAAAAGTATGCAATTAAATTCGGAAATGTAGTGAAGTAAAAGTAAAAGTTATCTTTTTTTTTTAACTCAAGTAAAGTACAAAGTCTCCCAAAATGTATTTAAGTACAGTAGTGAAGTATTATTACTTCATTACTATACAACACTGGACTCAAAGCATCAAAAACAAAAGCGAAACTTATAAAACATGTTAATATGTTGTATTCAGCAAATATTGTCTTTTCAAAACAAAAAAGGGAACATGGTTATGCTTTCTGGTGGGGGGTCCATCAACTTAGACTTAGACTTAGACAAACTTTATTGATCCACAAGGGAGATATATTTTTTTCTGCTGGTTTTAAGCATTTATTTCTACGGCACAAAAAAAAGTGGAGCCATCAGACCAAGTTACAGAATAGATCTGGACATAGATTCCTCATAGTAAGAATGCAAGCATCTTTTCAAGCAATAAAACATACAGTGATGTACAAGTTTAATTCCAGTGTGTAACGTGGCAAAAAGAGAAATTCAATTTGTCAACTGGACAAAAGTTTATTTGGTTGAATACATTTTGCAGCTCATCCAAGCTGCTTCTTCAGTTCTGGTCAGACTCTGGTGGACACTGCTTAAAACTGTCTGAAGGGAGGAGCTAACTACAATGAAATGACTCTGAAACAACCACACCTACTTGTTTACAGTTTCTGTTAGTTAGGTGAGCCTATTCAATATGCAGTGGGAGTGGAGTGTGGGTCTTGTTAGCAGAACCATTCAGGGCCATAATGGGTGTTTTCACACCTCTGGACCTGACCTGCTGCCCTATTGTTTTCTTTGTTTGTTTTGATTTAGGTTTGAGGATAGTTATAGATGGGAGACAAATGATGTCTGAGACCTCCATTTGTGTTCAAGGAAGGATTCTCTTATTCCAGTGTGGAACATTTCAAGCAATGCTATAACATCTCCATGGAGACCAGCAGGTGGCACCTTTAAGTATACATGTTTACCACTTTTGCTGCTCTTACCTGTGGATCTTATCATGTCATTCTAACATTGATTGCATAACTTAGTAAATATATACTGGAAAACCATAATGAAAATGGTTGGAACTTAGACCATATATTTCAGACTTCAAACTTCACCAAGATGACTTCAAGATTCACCAAACTTGACTTCACTTTTTGACTGTAGTTGGACTTTTGGCTCAGTGTAATCTTAGACAGACTGATCTGCAAAAGAGGAAGAGTGGGGGGGTCAAATATGGAGATAATTTTGTCTCATAAAGATTTGTATAAATAAAAAAAGATATATATAAATATAAATACATTTATAAATATTCAAACACAAAATACAAATACAAAAACGCGACATACAAATAATTGATAGAATGTATATAAATCCACAGGCATTTGTAAATATATTTTCGAGATTTGTAAATATATTTTCGAGATTTGAAAACAAATGTATTGGAGTCTGCATTTGTGGATCCATTTATTGCTTTCGTGTCGATGACGTAATTGTGAGACAGTTCTACCGCAAAACACGATTCGCAAATAAATGTCACCGGATTTGAATACAAATAGCCTTCACTGGACATCCAGCAGATGGCAGTATTGAGCAGCTTGTCGGTAGTTGCTCTTTAGATGCGTGAATGAGTGAATTTCTCCTTTTATCATAGTTGCTCTTTAGTAAATAAGACTACAGTGGGCCCTCGCTCGAGTGGAAAGTCGAGTGGAAAGCGACCTGGATATCATTTTGGGCAAAACTCAGGCCACCGCTAACAGTGCCGAACTGACTGACTACGCACAACGCCTCTGAGCACCAGCCCTCACCACCTGACCAGGTAGACAAGCTGCTCAACACTGCCATCTGCTGGATGTCCAGTGAAGGCTATTTGTATTCAAATCCGGTGACATTTATTTGCGAATCGTGGTTTGCGGTAGAACTGTCTCACAATTACGTCATCGACACGAAAGCAATAAATGGATCCACAAATGCAGACTCCAATACATTTGTTTTCAAATCTCGAAAATATATTTACAAATCTCGAAAATATATTTACAAATGCCTGTGGATTTATATACATTCTATCAATTATTTGTATGTCGCGTTTTTGTATTTGTATTTTGTGTTTGAATATTTATAAATGTATTTATATTTATATATATCTTTTTTTATTTATACAAATCTTTATGAGACAAAATTATCTCCATAGTCAAAGGAAAAAAAGAGTTTGTGAGCTGGTATTAGCATTATGTTATCTCCTCAGAAACGAATCCATCCATACAGTATTCTATTTCTTTAGGCTCAGACTTGTTTCGTCTTATACTGTATAGGATTGAATTTGGTGACATTTGAACAGCCTTTTTGATCATAATTGGTTAGTTTGGTTATTTACTTTATTCATTATTTACTAAGTATAATCAAACACAGGTGGACTCCAATGAAGGTGTAGAACCATCTCAGAGATGATCAGAAGAATGGACAGCACCTGAACTAAATATATGAGTGTCACAGCAAAGGGTCTGAATACTTATGATCATGTGATATTTCAGTTTTTCTTTTTTAACCCTAGAGCACTATCGTAGGGGTGATTTTCACCTGAGCAAACATATTTACATGATTTTCAATATGTTGCATTTTTCTGAGTGTCATGGGTCCCTGTAGCTTCACTGTTGTTTTTGACATCTTTGAAGGTGTAGGTGTTTCCCTGCCCCAAAGCCCACTTTTTCCTACAGGCTTTCAGGTGATTTTCACCCGGCAACAGTGAAAGAGGAATGTAAGAATGTAATGAATTTAATGTAAGAGGATGTAAGGAACAGGTAAGTAAGAGTGGTCCTGGAATGTGTACGTATCTATCCTTATTTAGTGCAGTGGTTATGAATAAATATCACAAAGTGGTGATTTCAAAGGGAATTCTTATGGTGAAAACAATATTTTAGTCAACTGGTAATTTTTACCTACTGAAAAAATACTATTTTGTGTTCCTCTCTCCTGCAACTGTTCGTGTGTCGAGGAGTCTGTGCTTCACCAGGGAAGTCTCACATGTCCCAGGAATGGGTGGACCAAAGGCCAAGTTTCCAGTATCATTTATTTTATTTTTTTTTTTTTAAGGAATTTTTTGTTCTGTCGCTGTTCTGACCGTGAGAGCGAGCAGACGTCTCTCTTTCTCCTCTCTTATCTATTGCTCCTGCTGTCTGCGTGCCTCTCTTGTTTTCGTCATTTTCTCGCTTTTTGGAGCAGATTTTCCAAATTTCAAAAAGATGGATGTGATCAGCTGGACCCTCAGCGCTATTGATACTCTTTTTTCACGGAGGAGTGCCGCTCCGGGAGAAGCGGTGTGTCCGGATGGTACTTTTGCTGCTGGATATGCGAGGGACTCGTATCGTGCGTGGCAAGTCATATGTTTGGCACCAATGTACCTGGAGGATGTGGAGGATATTTACGTATTCGGATTTCTGATAGCTGGACATCTGTTAATTGGCCTGGGATTGTCCATGTTCTATCGCATAATTTGTAAGCTGGCAGCTTGTAAAGAATCCCCTAAGCTGTCCACAGAAATTTCGAGCCATTGTGAAGCCATGGGAGATCTTGTGAAAGGATTACATTACATCAGAAAGTGGGACAGGTTGAGGTCCTTTTGGAAGGATTTCAACCGAAGGAAACATCTCGACGTTTGGATATCATCATGGGCATGCTTACAGAACTGTGTAAAGCCAACGCAGCGCAGTCTGTGCGCCAAGAGGAACTAATGAGATCTCTCATGAATCTTCATGGCGATATGAAGATGGGTGTCTGGCACCCGAGCTCAGTCTAAATTATTTACCTGGGTCTCTAAAAATGTATTTCTAAATTAACCCCCCTGGATTATTATTATGTCTTCCTGTGAAAATCTGTGGCTCCAATGGTTATCTGTGTTTTGACTTTGCCTCCCTGCAGCTAGATATAAGCAGTGTCTTATCAGCACTCGAACCAGAACTGACGAAGCCTCTCGGATGAGCGGCGAAACGTTTTCAACCAAACAAACTTTGTCCAGTTGACAAATTGAATTTCGTCTTTTATCACTATTTTGTGTTCCTCTCTCCTGCAGCTGTTCGTGTGTCGAGGAGTCTGTGCTTCACCAGGGAAGTCTCACATGTCCCAGGAATGGGTGGACCAAAGACCAAGTTTCCAGTATCTTTTTTTTTTTTTTTTTTTTTTTTTGGGGGGGGGATTTTTTGTTCTCAAATTCCAAATTTTTCAGCATGTTTTTAGGGTCTTCCTATGTTTTTTTTTCCATTTTGTTACACATACCACAGTTTAAAATAAAAGAACCACTCTAATTTATCATGTGTTGTCATATTTTGATGTATTTTTCATGACAAGCACTTTTTGTTGAGTATATTATATCGGGTAAAAATTACCCGGCAAAAGTTATGGTGTTACTTTTATAGCGAAAGTGTTCTAGGGTTAATCAATCCGCAAAAATGTCAACAATTCTGTGTTTTTCTGTCAATATGAGGTGCTGTGTGTACATTAATGAGAAAAAAATTAACTTAAATTGTTTTAGCAAATGGCCGCAATATAACAAAGAGTGAAAACATTTAAGCGCTCTGAATACTTTCCGTACCCACTGTAGATCAGAAAATAGTGTGATATAGGCCCTTTAACAAACCAGCGAAAACCATACTGCACTCCAGTATTCTGAATTGAAACAAATATCAATATCTCTCTTGCAAACCTCATATCCCCTGTGCCTCTTATAAAGCTACATGTTGTTTTGCATCTCCATGTGTCCAATCTATGAATCCAAAGTCTCCTCCTTAGAGCTACGACCCTCCTCACTTGTAATGGTCGGTACTGGATTTGCCTCAGCTCTTCTCTTTAATTATCTAACACGACCTATTGTAGAGACCTCACATTAGAGCAGAGCATTGGCGCACACAGAGAAAACTATTATACGGATCACGTATTAAAAGTTCATTTCGGCTCCGAGATGGATTTGAAATAAGCGCTGACCTTCGTAGCACCATTTGAAGCAATACGTATGAAAAAGTCTGCAATCAATGGACTCCGCCAGTTTCCTTTTTCCTAAACAGGGTTGTGTTAAGTGTAACGTATTAGCCGGGAGAGAAGCGAGCAAGGTGCAGCAGCTAGACAATGTGCTGAGCTGATGTCAAAGTAATCTGGCTGTGGGGACCTCTATCTTGTTGTTTATCATGACAAAAATGAGAAAAATACATGGCAGACATTTTAAGGCCGCCTGAAGTGCTTGTATGAAATAGTGTGTCTTTTTTAGAGGATCCAAAGGCATTCTATATGTCAAAATCAGTGGTGGATGAAGCACTCTATTTTGTTACTTCAGTAAAAGTACAGATACAGGAGCAAAAAGTGACTCAAGTAAAAAAAAAAAATATCATGAAAAAATCTCTTTAATTAAAAGTATTAAAGTACCTGTTTAAAAATGTATTTAAATAATCAAAGACATTTATTGTGCAGCGTTCCTGTGCCTTTTAACCTTACAGTGTTGTGTTTTTTAGTTGATTGTACATACTTATTATTATTTATCTTAATTTTTGATGCATGCTCCTTTTTCCAACTGTTTCTGAAACTTGCGTTGTGACACTGCAATTTCCCCATTGTGGGACAAATAAAGGATTATCTTATCTTATCTTAGTAGTTAGAGTAAAAAGTCGTATTTTGCAGAGATTTTTTGAATGAGTAGTGGATGAAATGTCATGATCTTGATCAAGAATTTAGCTGATTTTAAATTATTCAATTAATTTCTTAATTTTTCTAGCTGTTTTTGTGTATTTGCTCCAACTTGGGATGGAAACTCAAATAAAATGTGCTAAAAAAAATAATAAAATAAAAAAAGTCTCAGTTATTTCAAAGTACTTTTTACTTTTCAGTCCAGATCTTAAATGTACTGGAGAAGGTACAGACACACATTCTCAAATGTAGTGAAGTAAAAGTAAAAAGTGTCCACTGTAAAATTTACTTGGGTAAAGTATAGTTATCTAAAATTTGTCCTTAAGTATTGTTCTTTTACTTTTATACTTAGTTACGTTCCACCATTGGTCAAAATAGTGAATAGAGCCAATTTATATTAGTCTTAGTAGCATGTTATGAGAACACTGATCTCTGAAGACTGCAGTGAGCGCTACACTGGAGAAACAAAACAGCCACTTCACACGGGGATGTACCAACACAGACAGGCAAGCAGGAGTGGACCTTCATCTGGCGTACATCTCCACCTAGAAGTCACGGGCCACTCCTTTGAGGACAGTGAGGTGCAGATCTTGGCCAGAGAAAAGAACTGGTTTGAGAGGGGAGTTAAAGAGGCTATTTTTGTCAAGAAAGAGAATCCTTCCTTGAACAGAAATGGAGGTCTCAGACATAATTTGTCTTCCATCTATAACTCTATCCTCAAACCTAAATCAAAATAAACAAAGAAAACAATAGGGCAGCAGGTCAGGTCCAGAGGTGTGAAAACACCATTATGGTCCTGAATGGTTCTGCTAACAAGGCTCACCTAACTAACAGAAACTGAAAACAAATAGGTGTGGTAGATTCATAGTAATTTCATTGTAGTTAGCTCCTCCCTGCAGACAGTTTTAAAGGGATATGCCACCCCCAGGTCAAACTTGGGCATCTCCCCACAGTCCAGAGACTAAAATAAGTGGTGGAAGGCGTTTTTCTGGTGACCCAGCCATTGTCCAGGTCTGTCAGCACTGACCGCCGCAGTATCTGCAGCTACTCCGCGTTAGACTGGAGTCTAACGTCGTCAGAGAAAGATTTCGGCCAAAAGGAATTAATTTGCTCGATGCTTTTCCCAATTACTTTCTGTGTAGTGCGCATTCATATCGAGTGCAAATAAATGTGCAAATCAACACGGAGAGCTCAAGTTGAGCTCACAAGTCTCAAGTCGAGTCCAAAGTCCTAGCATTGTAGTTTCGAGTCATTTCGAGTCCCCTTTACAAAGAAATAAAATGTCTACAAATCATATAATGTCTGCAAGATCTGGCGCGTGGATGCTTGTTTCCGCATCATTTGTTGTGCAATTTGCCTTAGATGCGGTCGAATGAAAGCAACGTAGATCTACTGTGATTGGATGTTGTGCATGTTGCGCACATGCTGCATACATTTTCGCAGATTCACAAGTACAACGAGTGCGGTCCTTATCAACATACTTTTAGAGTTTTTTTTTTCATTGGACGTAGCAAGTCATCACAAGTCAAAAGGCCTAAGTCCAAGTGAAGTCACAAGTTATTGATATTGAAGTCCAAGTCGAGTTGCAAGTGTTTGTACATTTTGTCGAGTCGAGTCTAAAGTTATCAAATTCGTGACTCGAGTCTGACTCGAGTCGAAGTCACATAACTCGAGTCCACACCTCTGGTGCTGACAGACCTGGACAATGGCTGGGTGACCAGGAAAACGCTTTCCACCACTTATTTTAGTCTCTGGACTGTGGGGAGATGCCCAAGTTTGACCTGGGGGTGGCATATCCCTTTAAGCAGTGTCCACCAGCGTCTGACTAGAACTGAAGAAGCAGCTTGCATTCAACCAAATAACCTTTTGTCCAGTTGACAAATTGAATTCCTCCTTTTGCCATGGACCTGAATGACTGAGGGATTCTCCACACACTGATCTCTGTAGAATATATGCAGCAATCGCAAAACTCCAACAAGGCCTGGAGTGGCATTCAACTCACCTGGCTAGCTTTGACATGACAAGACAAGCATTATTAGGCCCGAGCGCTAAAGCGTAGGGCCTTTTGTAATTGTTCTGCAGTGCGAAGCACTGCAGAACCAGCGTGCACAAAACAAAGCGCGAAGCGCTTTGTTTTGTGCACGCAGCAGAGCGCGAAGCGCTCTCCCCTTTTTAAACACCTAGCACTCATGTCAACGACTGGTGCCCGCTGACCTGGCACGGTGGCATCGCCCGTGGCCGCGATAGCGGCCAAATTGTAATTGTTCACCCCCAAAACATTCTCGGCCCACCAGCGTGCGCAAAACAAAGCGCGAAGCGCTTTGTTTTGCGCACGCAGCAGAGCGCGAAGCGCTCTCCCCTTTTTAAGCACCTAGCACTCATGTCAACGACTGGTGCCCGCTGACCTGGCACGGTGGCACCGCCCGTGGCGGCAAAATTGTAATTGTTTTGTGGGCACACATGACATCGTGCACGCAGTGCACGATGTCATGTGTGCCCACAAAACCAGAGCGCGGAGCGCTCTCCCTTTTCCAAACACTCAATGCCACACTATAGTGACACTCATAGGATCCAATAGCACAGACTGGCACTGCCCATTGCCGCGAAAGCGGCATAATTGTAATCGTTAACCATCGTAAACGTCAAAAATATGTATTGGGCAAGTGAGTAATCGATGAGGTCAATGACGAGCGCAACGCGCTCGTCATTGACAATGGACCCCACGGGTGCGTTACTGGACGCGAGCCCTTTCCTTTGATATATATATTGCCACCATAGGTGGCACCATATTGTTATTGTTCTGGTTTTTCTTATTATTATTATTATTTATTCTTATTATTATTATTTTTCTCCCCCCATTTTTGCAGGTTTCGGGTACTTCCCACCGACGAAAACTCACGAAATTTTGCACAAAATTCAAGAATGCCAAAAAAGGAATTTACAAATAATCAGTATTAAAAAATCTTTAAAAATGGCTCGACAGCGCCACCTGGAAAATCAAAATACATTGCGCCTATGGCTATACCCGAAAAATGAACTTTGTCGTAGACAAACGAAATTCGGGTGGTGGATAGGTCATGTCGTTACAAACCAAAAAATATATTATGCCGTTGCTAGGCGACCAACAGGAAGTCGGCCATATTGGAACGAGCACGTGACCCGGCGCCGAAGGCGGAGTTTCCTGTCCTCGTATTTTAACGAACTCCTCCTAGGGTTTTTGACCCAGACTCACCAGAATCGTGCTGTATCATCTAGACAAGTGGGACATTAAAAGTTGTTAAAAGCATTCTAAAAGAGTGAACGGTGTTTCCATGACAACGCCACAAATTTCGGGTTCGTTTTTGCGGCTCGCCATCAAACTTCGACGAGCGATAATTCGCGCATACTTTGGCCGGTTTCACTCAAACTTTAATCATTGGTGGACACCCCGGCCCTGAACAGATTGATATAAGAAAATCTGAAATGGGTGCTATAGCGCCACCTAGGGAGATTGCATGGAAGCGCAAAATTTTACTTTGTCATAGACATACCAAATTTGGTACACATATTCGTGACGGGGTATCGATCAAAAAACTTAATGACGTCAACACACCATGTCCCATCGTGTTGCCATGGCAACAGGCCAAACATCTGTCGTCGCCAATGGGACGTCCGGCATAAACTTTGTCATAGCCAAACCAAATTTGGTACACAGATGCATCATGGGAATAGGAACAAAAAAGTATATTATGCGGTTGCTAGGCGATCAACAGGAAGTCGGCCATTTTGGACCGAGCACGTGACCTGACACCGAGGGCGCATTTTCCTGTCCTCGTATTTTAACGAACTCCTCCTTGAGTTTTTGACCCAGACTCACCAGAATCGTGCTGTATCATCTAGACAAGTGGGACATTAAAAGTTGTTAAAAGCGTTCTAAAAGAGTGAACGGTGTTTCCGTGACAACGCCACAAATTTCAGGTTCGTTTTTGAGACTCGCCATCAAATTCGATGAGCGATAATTCACGCATACTTTGGCCGATTTCACTCAAACTTTAATCGTTGGTGGACACCCCGGCCCTGAACAGATTGATATGAGAAAATCTGAAATGGACACTATAGCGCCACCTAGGGAGATTGCATGGAAGTGCAAAATTTTACTTTGTCGTAGACACACCAAATTTGGACCACACATTCGTGACACGGTCTTGATCAAAAAACTCAATGACGCCAACACGCCATGTCCCATCGTGTTGCCATGGCAACAGGCCAAACATCTGTTGTCACCAATGGGACGCCAGGCAAAAACTTTGTCGTAGCCAAACCAAATTTGGTACACAGATGCATCATGGGAATAGGAACAAAAATGTATATTAAGCGGTTGCTAGGCGACCAACCAGCCATATTGGATAGACCATGTGACCTGGTGGCAAATGCGTCATTTCTTGTCAAACTTCGACAAGTGTTAATTCACGCATACTTTGGCTGATTTCACTCAAACTTCAATCATTGGTGGACACCCCGGCCCTGAACAGATTGATATAAGAAAATCTGAAATGGACACTATAGCGCCCCCTAGGGAGACTACATGGAAGTGCAAAATTTTACTTTGTCGTAGACATACCAAATTTGGTACACACATTCGTGATAGGGTCTCGAGCAAAAATCTCAATGATGACCCCATGGCATCTCCCATTGTGTTGCCATGGCAACAGGCCAAAAATCTGTCGTCATCAATGGGACGCTAGGCAAAAACTTTGTCCTAGTCAAACCAAATTTGGTACACAGATGCGTCATGGGAAGAGGAACAAACAATTATATTACACCATTGCTAGGCAACCAACCAGCCATATTGGATAGACCATGTGACCTGGTGGCAAAGGCGTCATTTCCTGTCAAACTTCGACGAGTTAAAATTTCGCTCATACTTTGGCCGATTTTACTCAAACTTTAATCGTTGCTGAACACCCCGGCCCAACACAGATTGATATAAGAAAATCTCAATTGGCCGTAATAGCGCCCCCTAGGGAGATTGCATGGAACAGAAAGATTTTACTTTGCCGTAGACACACCAAATTTGGACCACACATTCGTGACAGGGTCTCGATCAAAAATCTCAATGATGACCCCGCGGCATCTCCCGTCATGTTGCCATGGTAACAGGTCAAACAGCTGTCCCTGCCATTAGAACGCCGGCAAAAGCTTTGGTGTAGCCACACCTAATTTAGTACATATATGGCTCATGGGAATAGGAAAATGGCGCGTTAGCGCCACCCCCCCTGCGAGTGCAAGCGAGGGCCGATCATCGCCGCTTGCGGCTATATTTCTGTTTGTTTCCTTGATTTCAGGCTGATTGACAGACTGATTAACCAATCAGACAGACACATGCTCCGTTTGCTCTTTACATGTAAAAAAGAGGAAACAATATAAAGGACTGAGAAACAGCGTGGATTTTCTCCGAATCAATGACAAAAGCACCAAACTAGAATCTCACGTTAAATAAGTTAAATATTTTGTTCTGAATGAGTCTTCCACATTTGAGAGACACGTGATACAAATGAGTGCCTCAAGTTTGGACGGAGGTTTTTCATGCTCTATGGTCCAACTCTAGACCCTTCTGATTCGAGCAGAATGTAGAAGGAACTGGCTGGTCAGACAAGCTTTGAACTGCACTAGGTAAGAAAGCATGCAGAGGCAAATAAAAAAGTACTGAAAACTTTGTTACAACTTTTAAATTAGTTGTAGCCTATCAATATTTGCAAGTGTGCAGTGATGCGGTGGCTGTATCAGACTGTTGTGGTGACTGTTGTGGTGAAGAAGGAGCTCGAGAAGGAGTTGAAAGGCAAAGCTCACGAGTTATGTCTCTGCTTTCACCTATGGTCTTTTGTTCCGGGTTCCTCCTGGATGCTTACTTGGAGAGATTCCAGGCATGTCCCACCAGGGAAGACCCAGGATACGCCTTGGGATCCCCTGGAGAAGCTGGACAAAGTGTGTGTGAAAAAGGAAGTCTAGGCCTCCTTGTTAAAACCGTGCCCTTCACGACCCGGACTGATAAAGTGAAAATGATGGATGGTTATAATGCTTACATTGGCAATTATAGCTCCAAAGTTTTAGAGCTAAAATCATCCATGTCCCTGAACATCTTTTAACAGCCAGTTAACAGCTATCTGGCTTTTTGACCTGCTCTGTGGACTGGAACAAGAGTGGTCTGACTGGTTCCCTGGGGAATTTAGACATAAATTGGACAAAGAGTAAATGCAGTGACAGGCAGACTTCGGGCTCTCACAATTTATCACAGTCACCCAATTCAGCAACCAACTATCTCTATAAGGAAGACAATTTTACATCCTTTAATGTTCTATAGTATGGCATTGAAAACAAGCAAAGATGCCATGCTCCTAGAACTAGTTACAGGTCGCATCTGTGGAGAGGCGAGCCCCGTCAGAGTTTCACAGTTGCGTTTTTTTGAAGATGCTTACGCAATTGCAAATAATTCGTTTCTAATTCCAAGAAAACTCGTAATGTTTTAATGCTCACTAAATCTCGCAAATACACCTGAGGATGAGGATTCCACATGAGTAAAAGTCAATTTTAATATTTTGCGAAACATATCCTTGAATACCAGAATCCTGTTTAAACGTGGGTGGAGCGGCAGTAGCTCAGTTGGTAGAGCGTTCGTCCACTGATCCAAAGGTTGGTGGTCTCGACATAACATCATTGGTTGAGCAGTCAGATCCACTGACCCACAGGTTGACGGTACAATTCCAGCTCCCACAGATGAATGTTTCCATTGTGTCCTTGGGCAAGACACTTAACCCCACCTCGCCCCAGTGTCTGGGTATACTGGTAGAGAGCCCCCATGACAGAAGATACATCCATGCCGGTTGCGTCAAGCGACGTGTGGTGCCACCCACAGGAGGATCCATGTGGGCCGATGCATTGAGATCTGGGCGTCAGATCTGTTTGGACTGTTGCCCCCGTGACCCAAAGACTTGGAAAAGCGGAAGAAAAGGAATGAATGAATGTTTAAAGGTGCTCTATGTAACTTTTCGGCTGAGAGTGCGTCACCTGCTTGTCTCTTTGTATATGTCACTGCCCTGCCTAGATATTAAACAGCTCTACTTTACATTTATTTATTTATTTTGCCCGAAACAGGCATTCTTACTGTGAACTGGGTTGCCTTTCCACAGATCTGACCTGTAACTTGGTCTGGTTTGGTCTCCATGAAGATAGAAAGGATTTAATACCATACTGTGAACCATTCCAGACAAAGCAATAAAGTCTCCACAGGGGCAAGCAGGTGGTGGACTCTCCACTAGAAAAGTTACACAATGCACCTTTAAACCTCTATCTCATCTGTCGCGATGCTGTGGACTGAAGTTCTGCACAAATCCCCAAGGCCTTTGTCTCCAGACTGCACCAACTGTCACCAGCAGAGACTTAATGTGGGCTCAAGAGAAAGAATCAATCATGCTGTAGGATCCACCACGCTCTTCTGTTCACTGTAGAGCACCCCCTGCGGTGTGGACGCCTGCTGATACGGGCCTATGTGCCAAATGTCCACTCATGCTAGCTTTCTCACATCGGAATGCATTATGCTAGCCGGATTGGCATATACAGTGAGTCTAAGGATTCAAACATGGCTATTGTAGTGTGTGTGGAGAGTGGAGAGGACCCCCTGGAAATCCACTATAAGTAATTCATGATCAGATGCAGCACTATTGTTTCACTGAGGTGTAAAAGGAATCAAGTAAAGCAAGCTAAGTACCTTATCAGCTTTATCATGGTAATAGTGGTAAGACATTACAGAAGTTATCATATTTTGAAAGGAACTGTTTTAAAACCACCGTGTTTAACTTTTAAGATCAAATTAGTCTTTAGTTTGTTTGTTTTTTGTTTCCTTTTTTTTGTGATCAAAGGAGAAGTTCAATTTGTCAACTTCCTTTTTTTGTTTGTTTTTCATCTAAAAACAGGAATATTTACTGTGACCCCTTTTTATATAATCTTCCACAGTATGGCATAAACATACAGCAATGGAAAAAAATAAGAGACCACTGCAAAATTATCAGTTTTTCTGATTTTACTACTTATAGATATGTGTTTGGGCAAAAGGAACATTTTTGTTTGAGTCTATAAACTACTGACAACATTTCCCCCAAATTCCAAATAAAAATATTATCGTTTAGAGCATTTATTTGCAGAAAATGACAAGTGGTCAAAATAACAAAAATCTTTTTTGTTATTTTGACCACTTGACAAAAAAGATACATGTTTTCAGACCTCAAACAATGCAAAGAAACAAGATCAAATTCATTTTAAAACAACATAATACTAATGTTTACACTTAAGAAGAGTTCAGAAATCAATATTTGGTGCAATAACCCTTATTTTTAATCACAGCTTTCATGCGTCTTGGCATGAAAGTCTTTCACATTGTTCTTGGGTGACTTTATTCCACTCCTGGTGCAAGAACTGAAGTAGCTCAGCTTTGTGTTTGTGTTGGAATTCAACAGACACTGGAATGGAATGGCTGTAATACATGTAGAGATGCTGATTTCAGAAAAAAATGCAGTCGTCTCTTATTTTTTTCCAGAGCTGTACATATCTACATGGAGAATGTTTGTTGTATGGTTTTAACTTTCTATTTCTATGGGATGATGCAGGGGATGTTCCGGAAGGTTCCACACTGTACCTTTAAATTCCATAAACATGACTTAGCTGTGTCCCAGATAGGAAGTAAACGTGTTCAAGTTAAATATAACTTTTATTGGTAAATGTTATAATGCTGATCTATTCTTTATTACAAAAATGTGATGTTGTTAAGTTATAATTTGATGTTTTATTTCCCAAGAAATCAACCAGAAAACAGAATAAGGCTCAAATGAGTCTTTCATTTGGGTTTTCTGTGCTGAAATCCATTTGGTTTAAACCTAAAAGGAGTTTCTTTGATTTGAAAGGCCAATAAACCCCAGCACCTGCAGCCAGTGCTAGTGCAGCCTCTGCAGCTCAGGGAGGGAATTCTGGTGGTTCTGAGCTTCACATGACTCATGGTCTGAGAAAAAATGTGACCTTTTTAGGCAACCCAGGTTCAGTTGTGATTGCAGTAACTTTTTTAACTGTAAGGGCAAAAGATACATACAGTTCCTATAAAACATTCTGTCTCAAGGTCAGAGAAAAAAAAAACTTTATTGCTCTTGCCAGTGAGCAAAACTGTACTTCTGTGACACAGGGCAACACAAAACAAAGATGAATTATAATAAAACATTTAAATATGGCCAAATAAAAGAATGCATAAAATAAAAGTATTATAAATTAAATTAAACTCTGACTAAATGTAAATACAAAATATACATAGGCTACTTCATATTTCGAGGCCACGCGGTCCACAGCCAGAGGAGAGTGCAGTGTTCCAAGATGCAGAACCTCTTGGTCAGTCATCATTCTCCTACAGCGCCACAGGCCTCTGGAACACCTCCATCGTGAAATTATATCATGTACAAATTATAAAACGTTAGCACGCCTGGCCAAACAATGGCTTTTAACCAAACAAACGTGGACACATTAATCTGTCCTGTATCAATGCAGCAACATGAACTATAGATGTGAATAGTGTGGATGGATGTGATGACTGAGACTGAATGGGACTAGAGTTTTACTTATTGACTGGATGAATGATTGCATTAATATACCGTACACTGATTTTATTTGATTTGATTGGCATGTACGCCATTTACGACACCAACCTGTCCAGGGACAGAAGGTGGAAATGAGCAATTCTGCTATAACCTGCACAAACATATGACCTCTTTTTGTAGCTCAATGTTTTTATGTGCATTGTCCCTGAAAAATAAACAAATAAACTAAACTAAACTAAACTAAACAATTCCACTTTTCTACTCAGTGAAGGCTGGTTCAAATAAAGAGGACATATTTTCCTGGCTCTAGGACATTAGCGTCTACAAAATTCTTATATAATAATAACAAATACCCTTAGATCCTTCATCCCCACCGCTATCAGACTGTATAACTCCACTGTATAGTCCAAACATGCAATTTTTTCTATATTCTCCTATTTACTTTCTTTATTATTATTACTTATCTTGTCTGCATGCACTTTCTTGTTCTAACTTTCTTTGCACTAAACTGCCTGGAGCTAATGTGGCAAGTGAATTTCTCCTGTGTGAGATCAATAAAGTCTTATCTTATCTTATCTAAATTGTGCAAACAGATTTTGGGGATAAAACCAACTGCTGTTTGATCAGTAGAAATATGTATTATACTGGCCACACTGAAACAAAATCTAATTAGAAGTAGCTTTGTAATACAGTATTATTAAGACGAGATGACAAAGAAAGAAAGAAAGAAAAAAAATATTATATTTCCACAAATCAATCCAACTGATACCCACATCAGTGTAATTATCTTTATAAACTAAAGGGAACAGCATAACAAGTAAATGCGATCTGGCGCAGCATTAAAGGCACACTGTGTAACTTTTTGCTTGGGGATCTGTCGCTTTTTTGTTTGACTGTGACCTGGCTGAGTGGATCCTGGACTACCTCACAAACCGGCCCCAGTTTGTGAGATCCCGGGACTGTGTGTCTGACCTCATGACCTGCAGTGTGGGGGCGCCCCAGGGCACAGTCCTCGCGCCCTTCCTCTTCACCCTCTACACTGCAGACTTCAGACACAACACGGACAGCTGCGTCCTGCAGAAGTTCTCCGATGACTCCGCCATCATTGGTCTCATCACAGACGATGATGACGCGGAGTACAGAGGACTAACGCAGGACTTTGTGGACTGGTGTCAACGGAACCACCTTCTCATCAACGCGGGGAAGACCAAGGAGATGGTAGTGGACTTCCGCAGACGCCACTCTCCTGCAATATTATTTAGTGTCACTTTACCTGCTACTTATTTATTTAACAACCACTGTCCATCACTGCACTGTACACAATCATCTGAGTCACTTTATTGTAGTGATATTATATATTACTATACTGCAGTCACTTTAACTGCTGTTTGTTCACTGCTCAGAATCAAAGACATTTATTGTGCAGCGTTCCTGTGCCTTTTAACCTTACAGTGCTGTGTTTCTTAGTTGATTGTACATACTTATTATTATTATTTATCTTAATTTTGCCCCTCCTTGAGCCGCCACCTTAACGTGGTGGAGGGGTTTGAGTGCCCGAATGATCCCGGGAGCTATGTTGTCGGGGGCTTTATGCCCCTGGTAGGGTCACCCAAGGCAAACAGGTCCTGGGGGACGGGTCAGACCAAGAGCGGTTCAGAAGCCCTTATGATGAGTATTCAATCGAGGTCAGTTACGTCGCCCGGATCGGCGTCACCGGGGCCCCACCCTGGAGCCAGGCCTGGGGTGGGAGCTCGCGAACGAGCGCCTGGTGGCCGGGCCTTTCCCCATGGGGCCCGGCCGGGCTCAGCCCGAAGGAACGACGTGGGGCCGTCCTCCCGTGGACCCACCACCCGCAGGAGGATCCATAAGGGCCGGGTGCAGAGAGATCTGGGCGGCAGCCGAAGGCAGGGGCCTCGGCGACCAGATCTCCGGACATGGAGACTAGCTCTGGGGACATGGAATGTCACCTCGCTGGGGGGGAAGGAGCCTGAGCTCGTGCGGGAGGTTGAGCACTATCGACTAGATATAGTCGGCCTCACCTCCACGCACAGCCTGGGCTCTGGAACCCAACTCCTTGAAGGGGGCTGGACTCTCCATTTCTCTGGCGTTGCCCGCGGGGAACGGCGGCGGGCTGGTGTGGGCCTACTCATTGCCCCACGGCTCAGCCGCTGTGTGTTGGAGTTCACCCCGGTGAACGAGAGGGTCGCGTCCCTGCGCCTTCGGGTCAGGGACAGGTCTCTTACTGTTGTGTCGGCCTACGGGCCGAACAGCAGTGCGGAGTACCCGGCCTTCTTGGAGTGCCTGGGAGGGGTACTGG
Source organism: Paratrypauchen microcephalus (assembly GCA_036785185.1). NCBI lineage: Eukaryota > Metazoa > Chordata > Actinopteri > Gobiiformes > Gobiidae > Paratrypauchen > Paratrypauchen microcephalus. Next base: position 10,159,335 of record JAVJIX010000011.1, read on the forward strand.
ATAGTGCACCGACCGGGGACTCCGTTGTTCTCCTGGGGGACTTCAACGCCCACGTGGGCAACGACAGTGACACCTGGAGAGGGGTGATTGGGAGGAACGGCCTCCCTGATCTGAACCCGAGTGGTGTTCTGTTATTGGACTTCTGTGCTAGCCACAGTTTGTCCATAACGAACACCATGTTTGAGCACAAGGGTGTCCATCAGTGCACGTGGCACCAGGACACCCTAGGACGGAGGTCGATGATCGACTTTGTTGTCGTGTCATCTGACCTCCGGCCGCGTGTCTTGGACACTCGGGTGAAGAGAGGGGCAGAGCTGTCAACCGATCACCACCTGGTGGTGAGTTGGGTCCGCTGGCAGGGGAGGAAGCCGGAAAGACCTGGCAGGCCCAAGCGCGTAGTGAAGGTCTGTTGGGAACGTCTGGCAGAGCCCTCTGTCAGGGGCACCTTCAACTCGCACCTCCGGGAGAGCTTCTCCCAGATTCCGGGGGAGGCTGGGGACATAGAGTCCGAATGGGCTCTGTTCTCGGCCTCTATTGTCGTTGCGGCCGCCCGTAGCTGTGGTCGTAAGGCCTGTGGTGCCTGTCGCGGCGGCAATCCCCGAACCCGGTGGTGGACACCGGAAGTAAGGGATGCCGTCAGGCTGAAGAAGGAGTCCTATCGGGCCTTGTTGGCTCGTGGGACTCCGGAGGCAGCCGACGGGTACCCGGCGGGCTAAGCGTGCTGCAGCCCGGGCGGTGGCAGAGGCAAAAACTCGGAGTTGGGAGGAGTTCGGAGAGGCCATGGAGGAGGACTATCGGACGGCCTCAAAGAAATTCTGGCAAACCGTCCGGCGCCTCAGGAGGGGGAAGCAGTGCTCCACAAACACTGTTTACAGTGTGGGTGGGGAGCTGTTGACCTCGACTGGGGATGTTGTCGGACGGTGGAAGGAATACTTTGAGGATCTCCTCAATCCCGCCGTCATGTCTTCCGAGGAGGAAGCAGAGGCTGGGGACTCGGGGTCGGACTCACTCATCACCCTGGCTGAAGTCACTGAGGTGGTTGGAAAGCTCCTCGGTGGCAAGGCCCCGGGGGTGGATGAGATCCGTCCTGAGTATCTCAAGTCGCTGGATGTTGTAGGGCTGTCTTGGCTGACACGTCTCTGCAACATCGCGTGGCGGTCGGGGACAGTACCTCTGGAATGGCAGACCGGGGTGGTGGTCCCTCTGTTTAAGAAGGGGGACCGGAGGGTGTGTTCCAACTATCGGGGAATCACACTCCTCAGCCTTCCTGGTAAGGTCTATTCCAGGGTGCTGGAGAGGAGAATTCGACCGATAGTCGAACCTCGGATTCAGGAGGAGCAGTGTGGTTTTCGTCCCGGCCGGGGAACACTGGACCAGCTCTATACTCTCCATCGGGTGCTCGAGGGTGCATGGGAGTTTGCCCAACCAGTCCACATGTGCTTTGTGGATCTGGAGAAGGCATTCGACCGTGTCCCTCGTGGGGTCCTGTGGAGGGTGCTCTGGGAGTACGGGGTTCGGGGCCCTTTGTTAAGGGCTGTTCGATCCCTGTATGACCGGAGCAGGAGCTGTGTTCGCATTGCCGGTAGTAAGTCGGACCTGTTTCCGGTGCATGTTGGACTCCGCCAGGGCTGCCCTTTGTCACCGGTTCTGTTCATTATATTTATGGACAGAATTTCTAGGCGCAGTCAGGGGCCGGAGGGGATCCGGTTTGGGAACCACAGGATCTCATCTCTGCTGTTTGCGGATGATGTTGTCCTGATGGCTTCATCAAACCGGGACCTCCAATGTGCACTGGGGCGGTTCGCAGCCGAGTGTGAAGCGGCTGGGATGAAGATCAGCTCCTCCAAATCCGAGGCCATGGTTCTCGACCGGAAAAAGGTGGTTTGCCCTCTCTGGGTGGGTGGAGAGTCCTTGCCTCAAGTGGAGGAGTTCAAGTATCTCGGGGTCTTGTTCACGAGTGAGGGGAGGATGGAGCGTGAGATTGACAGGCGGATCGGTGCAGCGTCGGCAGTGATGCGGTCGTTGTACCGGACCGTTGTGGTGAAGAGGGAGCTGAGCCAAAAGGCGAAGCTCTCAATTTACCGGTCAATCTACGTTCCTACCCTCACCTATGGTCATGAGCTTTGGGTAATGACCGAAAGGACGAGATCGCGGATACAAGCGGCCGAAATGAGTTTCCTCCGCAGAGTGGCTGGGCGCACCCTTAGAGATAGGGTGAGGAGCTTGGTCACACGGGAGGAGCTCGGAGTAGAGCCGCTGCTTCTCCACGTGGAGAGGAGCCAGCTGAGGTGGCTCGGGCATCTGTTCCGGATGCCTCCTGGACGCCTCCCTCGGGAGGTGTTCCGGGCATGTCCCACCGGGAGGAGGCCCCGGGGAAGACCCAGGACACGCTGGAGGGACTATGTGTCCCGGCTGGCCTGGGAACGCCTTGGGGTCCCCCCGGAGGAGCTGGAGGAAGTGTCCGGGGTGAAGGAAGTCTGGAGGTCCCTGCTTAGACTGTTGCCCCCGCGACCCGGCCCCGGATAAGCGGAAGAAAATGGATGGATGGATGGATGGATGGATCTTAATTTTGATGCACGCTCATATTTTCCTACTGTTTCTGAAACTTGCGTTGTGACACTGCAATTTCCCCATTGTGGGACAAATAAAGGATTATCTTATCTTATCTTTCTGTGGATATGTAATTGCTTTGCCTGGAAAGTTCCACAGCTGTATCTTACATTTTATTCAATTTTAGCTCACAATTACATAGAAAAACAGGCATTCTGACTGTGACCGGGGTCGCCTCTCCACAGATCTGACCTGTGATTGTGTTTGGTTTGATCTCCATGGAGATAGAAAGGTTTAATGCCATACTGTGAAACATCCCAGACAAAGCAATAACATCTCCATGGAGAAAAGCATTTGACGGACCCTCCACCAGAAAAAGTTACACAATGCACCTTTGTCTTTTTTAGGAAATTGATTGCTGTATTTGATATTCTGCTAATAGTCTCTTGTTTTACCTTTTAGTTTAAGCCCTCATCCCCGTCTCCTCACCTGCCTCGCCATAAAACTTAACCCACTGACCCATTATAAAACATAAACTCTGTAATTAGTTCGGGCTAATTCTCACACACAGCTCTGGTGAGTGCTGCTACTCCCCAATCATAGTAAAGGTGAAAGATGTCACCAGGAACAAACGGTCTGAATGGAGTTATAAATTAAAGTACTTATGAGAGAAAGAAACAGCTGCAGCCTTTGTGGTCCTCTACTGCCCCCTTCTGGACCATCACACATGACAACGTGGCACCTCTGAACCCTATGGAAACTATGCTCCTCCTTATTTATGAATAACCTGTTCAATATGACATTAAAGGGTCCGTCTTACACTATTTTCTGATCGAACAATAATAATAATTGCATGATAATTGCACCATATCTGATATACAAATAAACAAAGAGACACTGAGAGAGTGGACTCTTACAAGTACCTGGGTGTTCATCTGAACAATAAACTGGACTGGACTCACAACACAGATGCACTGTACAGGAAGGGCCAGAGTCGGCTCTATCTCCTGAGGGTCAACATGTAAAACTTACCTATTCAAGATTCAAGATTGTTTATTTGTCATATGCAAAATCAACACAGGGTCAACAATGCAATGAAATGCTTAGGATCAGAAGAACCATTGACTCGCTAAGATAGTCAGAAGTACTAATAACATCCAATAATAGTACATGGTAAAAAAAAAGTGTTGCAAAAGTGCAGGGGAAGAAGTAAACAATATAATAAAAAATATGTAATATAATGTAATAAAAATACAAAGTACAATGCTCAAAGGTGCAGGTAGGATTAAATAAGGTGTAAGTAGAGTATTTCACAGATTGCACATAATATGGTGCCATTATTATACAGCCATTATTTATTTTACAGAAAAGGGCTTTGAGTCATTATGAAAAGAATCCAACCCATTATTTGTTAAACTTAAAGTGTTGAAAATGTGTGATATTGTTGAATTAAGTCATGTATAAAGCAAAGTACAATGTATTACCTGTAAACATTCAAAGACTACAACTACACTACAATTTAAAAGGAACCTACATGTTTTAAAAAAAAACTACATTCAGAACCGAGGTTATGGCGCGAAGCGTCGCTGTGAAAGGAGTTCATTTATGGAGTAATTTTAACAATAACACAAGATATCAAAGGATCAAATACAATAATGGCATTTAAAATACATAAACTCCAGTGTAATGTGTATGTATGAAAAAGAAAACTAAGTTGTTGCGCATAAAAATGAAGCTTTCTGTTTACAGTTGATTAATAATTGTGATTGAAATGGGATGTATTGATGAAATGTTAATATCTGGAAAAGGGAAGAGGGGGCAGGTAACATAAGATTACTCTTCTTTCTGCTCCCTTTCATTCAATTTTTTTGTATTGTTATCACACTGTTGATGTCTTTTTTATACTTTATGAATGAAATAAACAAACAAAAAATCTATGTCATAATCACAAACACACCTGGAATTGTGTTTTGTTTCATTCGCACATGCTTAGCACACAAATTCGGCTGGTTAGCTCAATGTACCGGCTGGTTAGCTCAACTGGTAAGTCATGGACTTTCCCCCTGGGGGTTGTGGGTTCAAATCCCCCCCGGGCAATGAGCTAACCAGTGGGGGTCCTTGGGCAAGACCCTTCACGGTACTGCCCCCCGGGCGCCGAAAAAAAGATGGCTGCTCACTGCTCCTGAAAAAGGATGGGTCAAATGCAGAAGTCAAATTTCTCCCGTGTGTCACTGTGTGTCATTGTGTGTGAGACCAATAAAGGCTTAAAGCCTAAACTTAATTAATAATAATTCTGCATATTTAGGCTTCTTCTCAAACAAAAAATAATCTGTTCCACTATTTGATGCCATGTGGTAATGCAGGAAGTGCTCCACTGTGTTTTTAAACTCCATACAACCTCACTAGAATCATTTGGATTATTTCAGCCCTGGAATTGCCAATCTCCACTGAACTAAAGGTTAAAGGAGCTGTTACCTTAAAAACTAATGCTTCATGACATCACAAGGTGGAACACATTCTGAGCTTTGGAGACAGACTAATAAAGGATTTCTCAAACATGTGTGAATGAAACAAAACACAACTCCAGGTAAGTTTTTGATGAGGTAACAATGTTTTAACATGGCTTCAAGCTCACAAGAGTCAGTTTTAGGTAATATAGGACCTTTAATTATAAGACTAAAAATGGATTGATTGAAAGAAATAATTATATAGAATAATTTCAACATGGGGCATTTGCTAATAACACATGTAATTCATATTCAGCATAAATAGTCTATGCATTAGAGCAGACCTGATAATTGTCCAGCTCTGGGGCCACCTACGGCCCTTTGGTTGACTCGTTTAAGCTCATTTGGAATTAAAAAATAAACACATTTTATAATTTTATCTCATGCATGGACTAACGCTAGATTGCCTTTATTTTTTAAATTACATTTTTTGTAAGGCAACCTCACTTTTTTTCATTGTTTAGTCATAATATACACTCTTACCAGTCTTACCACTGCATCAAAACAATTCTATTTACTGCTTTTTCTAAAGAAATGCAATGAATTATGCAGAACTGAGTAAAGCATTTTACTCCACAATATTTTCTGTTTCTCATGTGGCCCATGGAAAAAAAAATTGCCCACCCCTGCATTAGAGAATAAATGTAATAAAGCACTGTTCAGTATTAGCTTGAAGTCCATAAAACAAAATCCATACTGCGTACAGAGGTGGAATAAGGTGTTATAGTCTTCTTGTTATATGCAACATTTTGATGAGTTTTTCCTCATTAAAAATATAATAATGTGTTTTAAATTGTTAAGCAACATTTATAAGGATAATAATGAACACAAATTAAGACTATAGCATTAAGTCCATCTTAATTATATTCTTTTATATGCTATAGTCTATAGTTTCTAATTAAGACTATAGCAGCTATAGTCTTAATTAGTAACTATAGACTATAGCATATAAAAGAATATAATTAAAATGGACTTAATGCTATAGTCTTAATTAGTCTTCTTTATTTGCCTTATAAAATATGTTCTCAGGACTTGATGCACTCAAGCAACTCAAAAGGAATAATGGTTTGATGATGTGATTAAGAATATCAAAATATCAGTACACCGTGATATTAAATTCAGTAACACAGTATCGCTATCGTGGGCTGCTGTGCCAAACCCTCTTAACATTTAAAAGCTAAACTCAATGTGTTGCAGATATCTGTAATTCTGTTTTGCCTAGTCAAAACTGAATTGCAGATATCTCTAACTGTCGTGAGCTCAGTCACACAGGAGGAGCTCGGAGTAGAGCCGCTGCTTCTCCACGTCGAGAGGAGCCAGCTGAGGTGGTTTGGGCAACTGTTCCGGATGCCTCCTGGACGCCTTCCTCGGGAGGTGTTCCGGGCATGTTCCACTGGGAGGAGGCCCCAGGGAAGACCCAGGACACGGCTGGCCTGGGAACGCCCCCCCATGGTGGAGCTGGAGGAAGTGTCTGGGGTGAAGGAAGTCTGGGAGTCTCTGCTTAGACTGTTGCCCCCACAACCCGGCCCTGGATAAGCAGAAGAAAATGGATGAATGGAAGGATCTAACTGTCGTTTCGCCCAGTCAAATTTACATTACAGATATCTCATATGACAATTCCCACTGTCCAAAATTAAATTACACCTATTTATTTTATTTATTGAACTTTATTTAACCAGGAAATATCCCATTGAGATTAAGAACCTCTCTTTCAGGGGAGTCTTGGCCAAGAGGCAGCAGCAAACACAAAACACAGTTACATATTTACACAGATAAGACATAAAAGTTTAAAAACATTATAAAAAAACAAGTGCAGATTGTGGAATTGGTCTCTAAAGCTCTCAGTTTGGATTTAAAAGTGCTCAAGGAACTGAGAGCTTTTGAGACCAATTCCACAATCTGCACTTGTTTCGGAAAGACGTTGATATCGATAATGTTAATTCCGGATAGTCAAACTTAGCTTTTAAATGTTAAAACGGCTTGCCATAGGCTACTATATCAGTATATAGCCAAGAGTATTTTTTGGTATCTTTTAGCTGTTTTGTGTGACCGCACGACAATTTTGTTGCATATTTAGTGAAAGGAATGCAACACACTTGATATATTCTTTGTTCTGATGATTAAAATAAATGTATTCCATATTAACTTTGCACATGTAATGGTTTAACAACGGAATATTTATGTTAAAATATATTTGATTCTTAAAAAACAGCAATATATCACAGAGTATTATGTGCAATATATCAATTATCCCATGTATCACCATACCTTGATAATATTGTATCATGAGCTGTGTATTGTATTGAATCGTGAGGGACCCTGCGATTCCCAGCCCGAGATTTGATAAATAGCTTTGTACAGCTTTGGCTTTTTGACCCTCCTCTGGTGAAAGCTACCCATCCAGAATACAAAATGTGTGTCTAGCGGTCCCGTCCCCTGGCTCGGTGCTTCCGTCTGCTCATATTTCCTCCCTCTCCCAGGAGCCCTCTCTGCAGGACTCCTTGGCCTCTCCTCCAGGCTGCTCCTCCACGGCTCGGTTGGTGCTGGTTAGATCTCTGTGTCCGGGGAGTTCATGGATAACCGCTTCTGAAAAGTGTTGTTTCTGTCAGGCCTCGAGCTGCATGACATGGTCCACTTCTCAGCCTCAAGTGTCTGTTCTGACCTTTCCCTCGCTCGACGGTTAACCTGAGAGAGCATGACAGCTTAGACCAGACGTTTCACTACAACATCATATTTAATACAAATCTTGACCTTTTTTTTTAATATATATTGGTGGAGTTTATACTTTTACTTCCTTTAGATGGAAATTTCTGTGTTAATGACATATACAGTGATTTCAGTGTTTTTGAAATCAAGACGTTTCTGTTGTCACCCGGAAAACATTTTCAGTCAAATTGATAGAATAAATGACGGAATTATTTTAAAAATGTCCTATATTAATTGCAAAATTGAATAATGCCGTTGCCTCTTCAAAAACATATCTGCAGTTATGTTTTGTTTCATTCACGCACGTTTGAAAAATATTTTTTTATTACTCTATCTACACCTCTAAAGCTCAAACTTTAGTTTAGTTTTCAAGTTATCAGCTACCTTTTACCTTTTGTTCAGCAGAGATTGGCAATTACAGGGCTGAAATTAGCCAAATGCTTCTAGTAAAAATGTTTGGGGTTTAAAAACACAGTGGAGCTCTTCCTGTATTGACATCACAAGGTGTTTTTTCAGAGTGTTTTCAGTTTAAGAGAAGAACTAAATATGCAGGTTTTTGTTTATTTATGCATTTATTTATTTGAATTAGGACAAAGCATATTAACGAACACAACACAGGTGGTGAAGAAGGCTCAACAGCAGCTGCACTCTGCAGAGCATCTACCACCGCAGAGTCCGCAAGAGACCTGCCTCCATCATCAAAAACCCCAGCCACCCCAACATGGACTATTCACAGTCCTACCTTCAGGCCAGAGGTACAGGAGTGTGAAAAGGAGGACTACTAGACTTAAGAACTCTTTCTGCCCAACTTTTATCAGACTCTTAAACTGCTGAGCAATAGCCCCCCTCCTGGACATTGATTGACCTATACTTTGCACATGAGTAATTTGCACTATTACTGACCAACTGTTAAGATCTTGTTTGCACTACATTAACCATGTTTACACTTCTGTTTGCACTATATTAAACATGTTTACACTTCTGTTTGCACTATATTAACCATGTTTACGCTTCTGTTTGCACTATATTAAACATGTTTACACTTCTGTTTGCACTATATTAACCATGTTTACACTTCTATTTGCACTATATTAACCATGTTTACACTTCTGTTTGCACTATATAACCATGTTTACACTTCTGTTTGCACTATATTAACCATGTTTACACTTCTGTTTGCACTATATTAAACATGTTTACACTTCTGTTTGCACTATATTAACCATGTTTACACTTCTATTTGCACTATATCAACCATGTTTACACTTCTATTTGCACTATATTAACCATGTTTACACTTCTATTTGCACTATATTAACCATGTTTACACTTCTGTTTGCACTATATTAACCATGTTTACACTTCTATTTGCACTATATTAAACATGTTTACACTTCTGTTTGCACTATATTAACCATGTTTACACTTCTGTTTGCACTATATTAACCATGTTTACACTTCTGTTTGCACTATATTAAACATGTTTACACTTCTGTTTGCACTATATTAACCATGTTTACACTTCTGTTTGCACTATATTAACCATGTTTACACTTCTGTTTGCACTATATTAACCATGTTTACACTTCTGTTTGCACTATATTAAACATGTTTACACTTCTGTTTGCACTATATTAACCATGTTTACACTTCTGTTTGCACTATATTAAACATGTTTACACTTCTATTTGCACTATATTAACCATGTTTACACTTCTATTTGCACTATATTAAACATGTTTACACTTCTGTTTGCACTATATTAAACATGTTTACACTTCTATTTGCACTATATTAAACATGTTTACACTTCTATTTGCACTATATTAACCATGTTTACACTTCTATTTGCACTATATTAAACATGTTTACACTTCTGTTTGCACTATATTAAACATGTTTACACTTCTATTTGCACTATATTAAACATGTTTACACTTCTGTTTGCACTATATTAAACATGTTTACACTTCTGTTTGCACTATATTAAACATGTTTACACTTCTGTTTGCACTATATTAACCATGTTTACACTTCTGTTTGCACTATATTAACCATGTTTACACTTCTATTTGCACTATATTAACCATGTTTACACTTCTATTTGCACTATATTAAACATGTTTACACTTCTGTTTGCACTATATTAACCATGTTTACACTTCTGTTTGCACTATATTAACCATGTTTACACTTCTATTTGCACTATATTAAACATGTTTACACTTCTGTTTGCACTATATTAACCATGTTTACACTTCTGTTTGCACTATATTAAACATGTTTACACTTCTGTTTGCACTATATTAACCATGTTTACACTTCTGTTTGCACTATATTAACCATGTTTACACTTCTATTTGCACTATATTAAACATGTTTACACTTCTGTTTGCACTATATTAACCATGTTTACACTTCTGTTTGCACTATATTAACCATGTTTACACTTCTGTTTGCACTATATTAACCATGTTTACACTTCCTGTTTGCACGATATCAACCATGTTTACACTTCCTGTTTGCACAATATCAACCATGTTTACACTTCCTGTTTGCTATATATCAACCATGTTTACACTTCTGTTTGTGTGATATTAACCATGTTTACACTTCCTGTTTGCACTATATTAACCATGTTTACACCCCGTTTTTACTACTGACAGTTGCACATAAAACCAATGTTGCACATTATCTGTAAATATGTACATAGCACCTAGCCTATATTTTTCATAGCGTATATTCGGTAAAGATTGTTTCTATTTGATTATACTTTTTTACATGCTTCTCTTTATCTTATTTATCTATTTTATTTTATTTTTTGCATGCTATTGGGCATCCAGAGTGGGCAGCAAAGTAAGAATTTCATTGTACAGGGAAACGTGTTTCTTCACTGTGCATATGACAATAAAAGCTTTGAAGCTTTGAAGCTTTGAAGTGCACATAGACATGACAGCAACTTAAAATAGACCATTCTCTGAGTTTAAGAGGCCCAGAGAAGAAGAAAATCTACCTGTGAGAGCATGTTTGATTATTTTTCAACCGATGTTTCAGAGTGTTCTTGACGTTTGAGAAGGACCCACAGTTCCTGACACGATCAGGTAATGTGTTCCATGGCTGTGATCCTCTGACAGACGTCACCATTTGGCCATGGTTGTGTTCACTCGGTTAGTAGTTTTTTTTATTTATTTATAAAATCCATGAATGGGGGAGGAGCGAGTCCATTTAAAACTATAAAAACAATGCAAGCATCCATCCATAAATACCTAATAACTTTCAAGATCCAAAATATTATACTTATATACGATATTACAATAGTGATACTGTAGGGGCTTTTGTCAAGTGTTTTGCATGTTAAACATGTGAATGAAACAAAATGCAACTTCAGATATGTTTGTGATGAGGAAATAACATTATAACATAGATTACAAAATAGTGACAACAGTACAGTAGATTTATTTGTTTGTTTATTTGTTTATTCATTAGGCTTCCATTAAGTCAAATTGTTTACAGTCTCTCACACTTCACATACACGTGCTGTTGTTTTGTTTAGTCTTGATGAAAAAAAAAACCCAGATATAAACCAGTTTACACTTTCTTTTTACTACAGTTGTACTGTTGTTTACTACTGTTGTTGCACTGGAATTACTACAGTTGCACATTTATTTTTATCTTTACTTTCAATGCACATTCTATTGCACATTACAATGTCACTGCTGTATCTTCCATTGCACATTTTTGATGCACAATGCACATTTTTGGACATCTGTAAATAGGTATTCTGTTGCATTGCTTTCAGATTTTAGATTTAGATTTTTTTTTTTGTCTTAGATAGTTTTTGTTTTGTTTCATCTTTATTTTGTACAGTCTTTTTTGCACTACCTGTATGTTGAACACATATAGCAGAACTGACAATAAAAGCTGACTTTTATCTTTGAATCTTTTTTTTGTATGGCCCCAGAGGAGGAAGGCCCCCGTGACGTCATGAGGTGCAGCTGTAGGCTCCCCGCTGTGCGCATGCGCCTTATCACGTACTTGCTGCTTTGTTGGGACCAGAGCTGCTGCGACTTTTTCATCGTCAGCAGCAGATTACGGGCATTAGACGACATTTTCGGCAGCCTTGATAAAACACAGACGTAGAAGTTAACGTAGAGCGTGTCTGTTTTACGTTTTGACGCTTCCGTTGAGCAAAAAACTGAATTTACGAGATATAAACAAACGCTGCGAACTGCTTTTAAGGTGGCGCGTCGTCTCCATCCGCGTCGAGATTATCGTCAAATTTCTCTAAACTAACTTCGCATAGGTCGCAATGACAGCAATGGATCTACGTGTACCACCTCACTAGCAGTCAGACTGACGAATATTTACGTGTGAACATGATAGATGAGGACACTTTGTTGTCAGGCAGGCAGCCCATGGCAAGTGGAGGAGGAGGGCTCGGACATCCAGACTCGGCCGAAGAGAAAGCAGCCCTTACCCACCCGGAGCAGGTCGAGATCGGGCATCCAGGTCATTTCTCCGGGTCTCATTAGTGCATAACAACAGCCTCGCAATGGAGACCGTGGGTAAATTCGAGTTTAGTCGAAAGGACTTGATCGGACATGGCGCATTTGCTGTGGTTTTCAAAGGCAGGCATAAAGAGGTACGTTTACATGTATTTTTTTTAAAACTATAAAGCCATATAAACCTTCTATAATGACTTATTAGAAGTATAAGCAGCAACAATTCTAAACTATTTAACTTGGATCGTTTTAATTTGGCCCCGAATGCAAGTTATACCTTTCAGTGTTTTGTTTTCATGGTACGACCTTAAGAGAAGAGGCCTAGCATACAGTACGTGCATTTAGCCCCCAGACATCCCCCCATATAATTAAAAAAACAAAACAAAAACTGCAAAAACATAAGCCTAACGCATGCATACGTACTGTTTTTTATCTTTTAAGTTATATTCTGCAAATGCTTTAATTACAGTTTAGATTTTAGCGTTGAAATCGAGAGATGCAACTGTTGGGAACATGTTTCAACTTGTCCCTGGCCTGGGAGAGCCTGTATAAAACAATATAAACCTGCCATAGATCTTATTTTTAGTTCAAAATAAACTACACCTAAAACGGCAACATGATTCTAAATATTTGTTTATGCAAAGTCCAAAATCCCTGGGGGAAATCTGCAGCCACATCAACAGTGTAAACAGGTTCTAGTTAATAACCATTCTCCAGGCTCATTACGTTTTTTGTTTTTTTTCCCCTTTTAAAGTTACTAAATTATGTAGAATTTAAGTTAATCTACATGGAGCAAGCTGTTTACGCCTTCCAGTCCAGAGTCAAAACTAAGGATGTGCTAAAAATGTTTATTGTGGGTCATTTTTAAAATATTTTCAAACTTATTTATTGATAGTGCTGCAGCTTTGTTTGTTGTTATTTAATGCGATATAATTTATGTATTTAATGTTTTGATTTAATAAAATTAGCATATTTCATATTAGGTTTGTGCAGGTAATGGTTTAACACACACATATTGTTGTTACAATGTATTTGAGTCTTAAAATATAGTGATATTGCAGAAAATCTTGTGCAATACCAGGATAATATCGTGTAGGGAGCCATATACTGTTCTATGTATTGTTTAGTGAAGGACATGTGACTCCCAACCATAACAAAAACAGATTAACGGTCCTATGTTATACAAAGTTGACTTTTGTGAGCTTTAAGTCGTTAGAATGTTGTTACCTCCTCAAAAACATACCTGGAGTTGGCTACGTTTTGACTTTAGTTTAGTAGAATATATCCAAATGATTCTAGGCAAGGTGTATGGAGTTTTAAAACGCAGTGGAGCACTTCTTGCATTACCACATGACATCACATGGTAGCACGGCATGTTTTCTGTTCGAGAGAAGAACAAAGCCTATTAATATATGCTGGATTTGTGTTTTAAACATGCGTGAATGAAACAAAACACAACTCCGGGTATGTTTTTGATGAGGAAACGACATTATAACAGAAAATAATGTACTGTAATATAAACCCTTTAAGAAATACTCACTTTGATTGTGAATGTACCTAAATACCGGTAGTTTATTACCTAAAGAACCGTATTTTGTTTTCCTTATTTTGCAGAAACACGACTGGGAAGTGGCAGTCAAATGCATCAACAAAAAGAACTTGGCAAAATCCCAGACACTGTTGGGGAAAGAGATAAAAATTCTCAAGGTAAGCACAAATCATGCACCTGGAACATAAACAAGAAAGAGTTCTGAATGCTTTTTTATTTTAAACATCATTATGTCTTTTGCTTCGTATTTGATATATGATACTTTCCAAATGCTCAGCCCTACAATAATGATGCTAACAAAGTGCTGATTTTGACAATATTTAGAGACGCAGTAATAAAACACTTTTTTTCCTTGCAGCGTAGCTAAACAGAAATGTGATAAGTGCATTGATCTGCTCTCAAACACAGACTTTGTGCTTTTTTTCCTGACAGGAACTTAAACACGAGAACATCGTTGCGTTACTGGACTTTCAGGTATGGTAATGTAACGCACCCTGACCTGTCTGTCCTCTTGTAGCACCCTGTTAGGAAACTTCACATTTTCTTTGTTTTGTTTACATTGTGTTCCATTTCACGTGGCGCCTCCTCAGTTTATCTTTTACGACAACAACAGGTTTGCAACTCCAGTCAAGCCCGTATTTTCAGGTGTTTGTGGTGAAAAGAAGATTGAATGATAAATATCGTAGTCAAAAGTTTTAACCACGTAATTGATACTGTTGTTGCATTTTATTATTTCAACTTTCCTCTTGTGTTATTCAAGCCAAAAAGTTTAGATTTCAACCAAAATAACTTCCATACACAGCTCTGGAAAAAAATAAGAGACCACTGCAAAATTGTCAGTTTTTCTGATTTTACTACTTGTAGGTATGTGTTTGGGCAAAAGGAACATTTTTGTTTGAGTCTATAAACTACTGACAACATTTTCCCCAAATTCCAAATAAAAATATTATCATTTAGAGCATTTATTTGCAGAAAATGATAAACGGTCAAAATAACAAAAAAGATGCACCTCAAACAATGCAAAGAAACAAGATCAAATTCATTTTAAAACAACATAATACTAATGTTTACACTTAAGAAGAGTTCAGAAATCAATATTTGGTGCAATAACCCTTATTTTTAATCACAGCTTTCATGCGTCTTGGCATGCTCTCCACAAGTCTTTCACATTGTTCTTGGGTGACTTTATTCCACTCCTGGTGCAAGAACTGAAGTAGCTCAGCTTTGTGTTTGTGTTGGAATTCAACAGACGCTGGAATGGAATGGCTGTAATACATGTAGAGATGCTGATTTTAGGAAAAAAAATGCAGTGGTCTCTTATTTTTTTCCAGAGCTGTATGACTTTAGTTTATTATGTTTACGAGTGGATTGTTGATTATGCTTTATGTGTAAACATGTTGCACTCCATGGCAACAGTGAGTTATCAGCAGGAGACATGGTTTAACCTGCAGATTAGCTAATAGACTTTGACAACATCTGCCAGCCACTTTTAGACATCAGAGCTACCCGTGTGTGGCAAACAAACAGCCTTTTATCCAAGCAGCTGCTCCTTTTGTCTTTGAGTCGGTGTATTTGCCAACTCAATAATGCAACCTGTCTTAAATTACCTCAGGGCTAAAATGAAGAAGACCATAGTGACTAGCCAATGATCTCATATCAGATTTGTGAGGTGTGTTTTTGCCAATAATGAAAACAGCACTGGCGTAATGTTCTAATGTTGTTTCCACATCACAAACCTGGAGTTGTGTTTTGTTTGATTCACACGTTTAACACACAAATCCTGCGCATTTAGGCTGAGTTCTTCTCTCCAACAGAAAACACTCTGTTCTACCTTGTGACATCACGTGGTAATACAGGTGCAAGTGCTCAACTGTGTTTTTAAACTCCATACACCTTAACTAGAATCATTTTGGATAAATTCAACCCCGGAATTGCCAAGGTGGAACAGAGAATTTTGAGCTTTGGGGATGTAGAGGGATTAATAACATTACTGAAGTATTTGTGAATGAAACAAAACGTCCAGGAATGTTTTTCTTGAGATAACGGCATTCAAACACGGCTTAAAGCTCATAAGAGTCAACTTTGTGTAAAATAGGCTTGTTAAGTTTTGAGGTTTGTTCTTATAAAAGTCCTTCCTCACTACAAACAGAGGAAGGATTAGAGATAGGGCCAATCAGCCTTGATATTTTACATTCCTAAAATGTACAGATAGAGCTTTATTTGAACGCTTTAGTGCGAAGAGATAACTGCACAAAACATGACTGCGCAGAATGTGACTACACAGCTCTTATAACATTTGTGGTAAAAAAAAAAAAAAACTTATAGTGAGTTGTGAGTGAGTTTTGTGGTACATTTAACAGAAAACATAACAGAATATGTCTCAAATAATCCAAATCAGCCCTATATGCCTAAAAATATTGCCAGCGCTTATCGGCCATCAGTCGGCCTCTATTATGGATGTACAAATATTCCTACTTTATTCGTGATTATCGTCTATGACCCAAATTTGTGGGGAAAAAAAATCTTACTTTCTTTCAAAACTTTCTGAATGATAAAAGTAAAGTTACGGAAATCACTTTTTGCTTCTGAAATCTTCTAAAAGTGGTCATGATTATTCCTTTTTTACACTTATATTAACTGCATAATGTGTCCACACGGATGTATTTGTGGCGTCCCGGTGCAAACTGACACGGTGCTGTCATGTTGTCACAAGTGTTACGCAGTGTTGACTCGTGACATGTGTTTTCATGAGGTGACGCTGCCCCTGCCCTGTAACAAGTAAATCACAAACCACACACCATCTGCTCTTGTTGTATTCAAGCCAAATAGTTAAGATTTCAACTAAAATAACTTCTATATCTGTGTGATTTTTGATATGCCCCATGCCTCTAATGTAGTTCTGTCGTTGCCAAATTTCTGGTCTGTCTTGCAATATAGAAGATTGCTTTTTCTGAATGATTATTTTTAACATTCACTCTCACTAATAGCGTTTTGGCTTTATGACAAATATGGGTGCACTGTTTGAATGAGTGCGGTTAGTAAATCGCAAAGGCTGAAATTTAAGTCCCATCATTTTCTCTACAAACAACAGAATATCCTGTTTTTGTTCTGCGTAAAAACTGCTTGCAAGCCCTGTAGTTTAGATCTTTGCAAGCATGTTCTGAATTTTTTTTGTTAGTGGTTCATTTTTTAAATCTTTTTGTCAGTTCTTCTGGACATGTTTAAAATGTAAGCTTTCTATTTGAAGCTAATTGCAATTGCAAAGCTTGTCAGAGAAATCACAATTCAATACAGTGGTACCTCACCTTACGAAAGACCAACAAACGGAAATTTCAAGTTACGAAACGCCTTTGCGGTCAATTTTGGTCTCTAGATACGAAAGAAAATTCAAGTTACGAAACGCGAAATCTCAAAAATTCAAATAATGCGTGCTCAGCCACACACATCATACGCTTTTCTCAGACTGGATTTAAACTTTTCTCACATTTGTTTCTCGTTTAAACACTCAAACTTTCATAGATTTTCAACAAAATGTATTAATAGTGAAGTGCGCTCTGACACGTGTGTGATAGCGGCGTGGAGCTGACAGCAGGTCTAGACCAAGGTCTAAACCTGGACTAAACCAGGACTAAACCAGGTGGATTAAAGGAGGGGGCTGCACACAGTCTGAGCGCATGAACGCATGAACGAGAACCATGCAAGAGCCGCGGTGGTCTAGACCTCCTCTAGACCTGACCAGGTCTAGAGGAGGTCTAGAGGAGCCGCGGTGGTCTGGACTAAATCAGGACTAAATCAGGACTAAACCTGGACTAAATCAGGAGGAGCCGCGGTGGTCTGGACTAAACCAGGACTAAACCTGGACTAAACCAGGAGAGCTCTTGCATGGGTCTCGTTCATGAGTTCATGCGCTCAGACTGCGTGCAGTCCCCTCCTCGCTGCTTTAATCCACCTGGTCTAGTCCTGGTTTAGTCCTGGTCCAGTCCAGGTTTAGACCTTGGTCTAGACATGCTGTTAGCTCCGCACCGGGTCATGCTGTGCTATCACACGTGTCAGAGCGCAGTCTTCTCTTCCCCCCCACCCCCCCCGCTTCCCCCCCACACTTCACTGTTAATACAGTTTGTTGAAAATCTATGAAAGTTTTAGTGTTTAAACGAGAGACAAATGTGAGAAACACGCAGAACACAATGTTACACTATAAAAAAAGTTACACTATAAAAAAAAAAACTTGGATGGGGGCCTTGGAACGAATCAGGCTTTTTCCATTGAAATAGCTACTCAACTTACGAATCTTTCACGTTACGAAACCACTTCTGGAACGAATTCATTTCGTAAGGTGAGGTACCACTGTATTTTAAACAAATTTTACAGCATTAATGATAGAAATGTAAAAAGAATAACTTCTTTGGTTGCCATATTCTACACTACATACTTGGCTTAAATGACACATAATATAATTTGCAATCATGGTACATTTTTAGATGGAAAAACCCACTGTTGAGTGAGTGTTACATCACACAGTGGACAGTGACAGTCTAAGGTCAGGTTGAGTTTCTAGGTGTGTTGACAGTAGACTCTGCTATCTGTCGTCTAATCAGGTCAGTGTGAAATAGAAACCGTGACGAACATTTGACCTTTTCACCTTTCTGTTGTAAATTATGCTGCTGGCCCCTGGAGATCATAATTACAATTTCAAAATTGCACATAATTAAGTGTCATGTTTCCAAGATCTAAACACCAAACATTTTCTTTGAAGACCCCAGCAGGGACTGTCGTTACCCAATGTGAGTCATTTGCAGAATTTGCGTCAGTCTTGCTAGTTTGACTTTTTAATTACTTTACTCATCAGAAACAGTTAAAAAATGTTTAAATGAGTTTAAACCTTAGTTCGCCATTCATCTAAAAGCCACGGGCCACTTCTTTGAAGATAGTGAGGAACAGATCTTAGCCAGAGAAAAGCGCTGGTTTGAGAGGCCATTTTTGTAAGGTACGACAGTCCATCCTTGAACAGAAATGGAGGCCTCAGACATCATCTGTCTCTCATTTACAACTCCATCCTCAGACCTAAATCAGAACAAAGAAAACAAAAAGGGATAGCCAGGTCAGGTCCAGAGGTGTGAAAGGACCTGTCAGGAGCCTGAATGATTATGCTGATATGACCCCACACTCATAGGCCCAGCTAACAAACAGAACTGTAAACAAGTAGATGTGGGCTAGGTTCAGAGTAGATTCAGTGTATTTAGCTCCTCCCTCCAGGCAGATATAAGGCAGTGTCCACCAGCGTTTCAAGATTCAAGATTGTTTATTTGTCCTATGCAGGATCAACACGAGGTCAACAATGCAATGAAATGCTTAGGATCAGAAGAACCGTTGACTCGCTAAGATAGTCAAGAAGTACTAATAACATGCAATAATAGTACATGGTAAAAAGTGCAGGGGAAAAAGTAAACAATATAATAAAAAAAAAAGTAATAAAATAAAATACAAAGGTACAGGTAGGATTAAATAAGGTGTAAGTAGAGTATTTCACAGATTGTGCAATACTTGTACTACACTATATTATGTGCATAGTATAGTACAGGTAACAGTAGCATTTACAGTGAGGAAGTGACATACATGACAGCGTCTGACCAGAACTGAAGAAGCAGCTTGGATGAGCTGCTTATATTCGGCCAAAATAAACTTTTGTCCAGTTGACAAATTGAATTTCTCCTTTGAGTTTTTTCAAAGAAAGTTTCAGAACAATTATTTTCAGAAAAACACTTCGAAATACCATATCACTGTAATGACTAAACGCATAAAATATTATAGTAAAGTCCGTTAGCCTTCATGTTTATCTGCGCTGATCTGTTTGCTCAGGTTTATGTGGGTTTTACACAAACATTGGGCTCATATTTAGCTGCTACTAAATATGAGCCCAATGTTTGTGTAAACACCAAATTTAACTTAAAATAAACATGTTTAAAGGACCCATATTACGCTGTCGTCTGATCCATGTTATAATGTTGTTTCCTCATCAAAAAACATACTGTATCTGGAATTGTGTTTTGTTTTGTTTTATTCACACATTTAACACACAAATCTACACTATATATTTAGGCTGACTTCTTCTCTCAAACAGAAAACACCCTTTTCCACCTTGTGATGTCATATAGTAATACAGGAAGTGCCCCACTGTGTATTAAAACTCCATACATCTTCACTAGATATCATTTAGACTATCATTTAGATCTCAGTTTAGATTTCAACACAGGGAATTGCCAGTCTCTACTGAATTAAACTACCACTTCATGACATCACAAAGTGGAACAGTGGAACAGAGTATTTTGAACTTTGGAGATGTAGACAGACTAATAAAACACAACTCCATGAATGTTTTTGATGAGGTAACATTATAACATGGCTTCCAACTCACGGGAATGAATTTTATGTAATGTAGGAACTGAACAATGCAACTAATGTACACCATATTACACGTTTGTCCGCCTATGTGTCGCCGTAGTAATATCGACTGTCAAACTTCAATGCTATTTCCGCACGATACCTTATACTTGAGATAGACGTGTTAAATGGATGTGGAAGATCACAAGGAGTTTTTGTGTGTGTGTGTGTGCACTCCGTGACCTAGGGAACTGATATTAAATGAATCAAATCAGTGTGTCAGGTTGGGTGGATGGATCTGCTCCAGTTGAGGTCAGGTCTGAGCAGGTCTCCAGGCGGCTCACAAACCTGATTGGCCCCTGAACTTGTTGTTTCAGTAGGTCTTTAGTGGCACAGCAGTCATCTGGGGCCAGGTGATAAGGGACTAGCCTGAAATACTCTCGAGCAGTAAGCGTGAGAGAAGAAAAGCATAAGCCTACTACCTGATGGTCAACAATATTTGACATTGATATTAGAGACAGTGACCGAAATCAAGTGTAAATGTTCTTACAGTATTGATCCACCACAAAGTGTTTTTTTTGTTCATTCACAAATGTGGTAAGAATTTATTTTCTGAAAACATTTTCAAACCCAACTATGTACAGCTCTGGAAAATTATCAGTTTTTCTGATTTTACTACTTATATGTACAGTATGTGTTTGGGCAAAAGGGAAAAAAAATTGTGTGTCTATAAACTACTGACAACATTTTCCCCCAAAATCTAAATAAAAATATTATTGTTTAGAGCATTTATTTGCAGAAAATGACAAATGGTCAAAATAACAAAAAAGATACATGTTTTCAGACCTCAAACAATGCAAAGAAACAAGATCAAATTCATTTTAAAACAACATAATACTAATGTTTACACTTAAGGAGAGTTCAGAAATCAATATTTGGTGCAATAACCCTTATTTTTAATCACGGCATGAAAGTCTTTCACATTGTTCTTGGGTGGCTTTATTCCACTCCTGGTGCAAGAAGTGAAGTAGCTCAGCTTTGTGTTTGTGTTGGAATTCAACAGACGCTGGAATGGAATGGCTGTAATACATGTAGAGATGCTGATTTCAGAAAAAAAATGAAATTAAATGAATAATTTTTTTCCAGAGCTGTAATTTGTGTCTATTAAATGTTATGAAAACATTTTTGGCGCCTCATTAGCTTCAACATAACTGGCAGAGTAATTATAACATGCTTTTGATTTGTTTGCACTTGAACTAAAAACTACATCGGTTCACCTTACTACTCTGAGATTTATCAAATTACAATTTTGCCTTTAATCAGTTGCACATATTGTGAAATCAAAATAATGAACATCAACTCCCAAGGGTGTTCTGTGCGCGCGTACATGTTGAGTGGAAAAGTAGCTCATGGATTGCACCATTCTCTCTTACATGGCTCATCCAGTAGCCTCTGCATTCCAAATACTGTAGGGAGTGAATATGGGGGCACTTCCAGCTCCATTGGCTCTGCCTCCAATTGATTTTACATTGAAAAACTTCCTCTTTCTCTGTAACTGTTGCAGTGAGCCTCTTCATTTTGGTCTTAAAATGTTTGTATTAACTCGCTCTACATTATCCTTGTGGGTTTATTTTTCCACTATTTTGTCTGTAAATACCATAGATACTTTACAGCTCTGTAAAAAAATAAGAAACCACTGCAATTTTTTCTGAAATCAGCATCTCTACATGTATTACAGCCATTCCATTCCAGCGTCTGTTGAATTCCAACACAAACACAAAGCTGAGCTACTTCAGTTCTTGCACCAGGAGTGGAATAAAGTCACCCAAGAACAATGTGAAAGACTTGTGGAGAGCATGCCAAGACGCATGAAAGCTGTGATTTAAAAATACGGATTACTGCACCAAATATTGATTTCTGAACTCTTCTTAAAGGTCCCATGGCATGAAATTTTCACTTTCTGAGGTTTTTGAACGTTAATGTGAGCTCCCCTACCCTGTTTGGGGCCCCCCAATGGCTAAAAGTTGCGAAATGTCTAAACTGAGCATTTGCGATCCTTTTCTGCGTTTGAAAAAAACACAGCTCAAACGGGCGATTCTGGACAAGGCACCTTATTGACGTCAGATCGAAAAAAGAAATGCAAATGCAGTTCCACCACCGTCTGGATCTCCACCCCCTGTCTCTGGAAATCACACCCAGAGAATTTGGACTGCGGAGGAGCTACGCAATGCGAAATGCGTTTTTTTATTTGCCTGGAGGCACGTGCGAGTGTTTCTAGACTCGGAAGTCCTTTACCCGACCCTCTGGACCTCTGAAACAGGAGTGGTTTAATTTTATTTTCTGTGAAAATGTGTTTTTTTCATTGAAAAGGCTGTCCTTTCCTCCTTCGCGCTTACACACGCGGAAGTCACAGCGCACCGCTAAAACAAGGGGCGCATTTGCCCACCCACCCACCCCCACCCGCTCCTCTAACCAATCTGTGTCCTTCTCATTTGCATTCAAGCAACAAGGCCCATAATGAGGTGTTCAGAGAGTTATTTTTTGACTGACTTAGTGCATGAGAAAGACACATGTACAAAGTGTTGATTTTGAAGAAGGATTCATTTACAGTATTAGGGAACCATTAAGGCACCATATAAAAGCATCAAGAAGTACCATGTCATGGGATCTTTAAGTGTAAACATTAGTATTATGTTGTTTTAAAATGAATTTGATCTTGTTTCTTTACATTGTTTGAGGTCTGAAAACGTGTATCTTTTTTGTTATTTTGACCATTTGTCATTTTCTGCAAATAAATGCTTAAAAACAACAAAAACAATATTTTTATTTGGAATATGGAGGAAATGTTGTCAGTAGTTTATAGACTCAACAAAAATGTTCCATTTGCCCAAAGACATACCTATAAGTAGTAAAATCAGAAAAACTGATAATTTACCAGTGGGCTCTTATTTTTTTCCAGAGCTTTATTGATGCCAAAGGAAATTCTCAATTAAAATTCAAACATAAATTCCTACTCCTAATATGCCCCAAATTCGCTCCTATAAAAAGAGCAATAACTAGACTCGTGAGCTTCATTTGACTCCCTTGGTCCACTTTTTTATACACTCTATGGTCTCTTTTTCTCACTAAGCAAATCATTGTTTTTAATTATTCCTGATTTCAATTATAATTTACATGACTGTTATTTATTTATTTTCATAAGTGACCTGACCTAATCCACCATGTTTGAACCCAACATTTTATTGCTGCTAAGCCAACCACTCCCTCATTCCTCCGGCATTTTCTAGTAAACAAGACGACAACTTAAACTGTCTCGCTTGGGTCGACTTCAGTTGCTTCTAGAATATCTAAATGCATTTAAGTGTAAAGAATTGGTTAGACTACACATTTCACTAAAACATACAGTAGTTAACGTTATATTTAAGATTTTACTAACAATCTTGCCTAGTTTTGTTTTGTTTTTTGTTTTTTTATTCTAGTGAAGTTTATTATTTTACTTCCTGATTTGACATGAGTAGCAGATACAACATACGTAGAGGTAATTTTAGGTTTGGTAACTAGCAACTGTAATGTTAACAAATACCAAAATTAAACTAAATTATGTAATCATTATGATTTGGAAGAAATAAAAAATGGGAACAATATTTAATCTGTTCAAAAAACACTGGAATAGGCACTGAGACTGTTTTTTTCTTTTATAATAAACTTTGAATTGAATATCGGAAATAGCGGAAATTTTGGTTTGACACTAAAATGGAATAATGAAATGATAGACTGTTTATCCATTTTATTGTTTTTCATTGTTTTCATTGAACGAATGGCACATGGACTGATGTAATTGCATTTAATTTATTTCTGTAAATCAGACACATAATGCACCTTTAACGTCTCTGTATTGTCTCTATAAATAAAATATCTGTCAGAAAAAGCCATCCTTTTGTGTAAATTGGCCGTGCATTTTGGATTAAATTTAATTGATGACTCAGGTACAGGTATTCCATTTTAGAACTCTCATTTTATTTTCTGCTTTTCATCACAAATTGCCACTTAACTTGCGTAAACGTATGACGAAAATTTACCCGAAAAAGATATTAACATGTCAAATGCACTTTAAAGGTCCAATATTATTCTAAATTGACTCTTGAGAGCTTTAAGCCATGTTAGAAAAGGGTTAGCTCTTCAAAAACACATCTCGAATTGTGTTTTGTTTCATTCACACTTGTTTGAGTAATCCTTATTATTAGTCTCTTATTATGAATTACAATTGCATTTTGTTCAACCAACATCTTGATCGACAGTTAATCGTAAGTCGATTAATTGTTGACATCCCTTATAAAAAGACATCAACACTGTGATAACAATATAAAAAAAATGAACGAAAGGGAGCAGAAAGAAGAATAATCTTATGTTATCTGCAGGATTTGTGTGTTAAACATGTGTGAATAAAACAAAACAAAACACAACTCCAGGTCTGTTTATGATGTGGAAAACAACATTATAACACAGAAAACGGTGTAATATGAGCCCTTTAAGCTTTACAGGAAACCACCCTCTTGCTTTAATCATATAAAATTGCTCTGAATACACCTAGTTAATGATTACACACCCATAAGCCCCTGTGTTTCTGTGCCAGCTGTTCCTCCCATTGTCAGCGGCATGTGTTGTTTACCTGGACTCTTATCTGCTCTCTCCACAGGAAACTGCCAGCTCAGTGTACCTGGTGATGGAGGTAAGCCCACTGGAGCCTCTGCTTTTGTTTGCACGGGCTTGTATTGTCCCAGCTTTTGTAGGCAGCTTTGACAGGCCTGGGCTAAAATTAGCACCGGCTTCAAGCACCAGGAGACATAACGGCCTCCAGTCACATGGGGTTTAGGTGTGCTTAGATTTGATCCATTACAAGTGAACGGAAAGTGTATTAAAGTAACCTGGATTACATAAGTTTTTAAATTTTAAACTTTTTTTTCTGTATTGAATTTATTAGTCCTATTGATTGTTTTCAGATTCAAGAATGATGGTGTCAACTTCCCCTTTTGATTATATGCCATTTCATATAATAAATCAGTAACACTTTATAATAACTTCTGTATTTAAAGTTACCATCCGTAAGTTTATTTGATTTATTTTACCAGCAGATGTTCAGACAGTACAACGGGGGGTGGGTCGGCCAATTTAATTAACAGTTGTAGCTTTAAAGAATTGGTTTATTAACCCTAGAACACTTTTGCTATAAAAAGTAACACCATCAATTTTGCCGGGTAATTTTTACCCAATATAATATACCCAACAAAAACTACTTGTCATGAAAAATAGATCAAAATATGACAACACATGATAAATTAGAGTGGTTTTCTTTTATTTTCAACTGTGGTGTGGGGGAGGGGGGGGGGGGGCAGGAAGACCCTAAAAACATGCTCCAGAATTTACTGAAAAATTAGGAATTTGGGAACAAAAAATTCGTAAAAAATAATAATAATGATACTGGAAACTTGGTGTTTGGTCCACCCATTCCTGGGACATGTGAGACTTCCCTGGTGAAGCACAGACTCCTGGACACACGAACAGTTGCAGGAGAGAGAAACAAAAAATAGTATTTTTTCAGTGGGTAAAAATTACCAATTGACTAAATTTTCACCATAAGAATTCCCTTTGAAATCACCACTTTGTGATATTTATTCATAACCACTGCACTAAATAAGGATAGATGCACATTCCAGGACCACTCTTACTTATCTATTTTTTACATCCTCTTACATTAAATTCATTACATTCTTACATTCCTCTTTCACTATTGCCGGGTGAAAATCACCTGAAAGGAAAAAGTGGGCTTTGGGGCAGGGAAACACCTACACCTTCAAAGATGTCAAAAACAATGGTGAAGCTACAGGGACCCATGACACTCAGAAAAATGCAACATTTTGAAAATCATGTAAATACTTTTGCTTCGGTGAAAATCACCCGGCAATGGCGCTCTAGTGTTAAGCATGATTCAGGCTTAGTAAATGCTTAATTAATGGGTTAGGTGTTATGGCATTAACTCATTCACTGCCGGCCTGTTTTCAGAATTCCAAACCCAGAGTGCCACAGGTTTCAGTAGAATTTCACTGATTTTCCAAGACCCACAGAATACTGAGTTCTTTGACTATATAAACATGGGACACATCAAAATAAAGTGTCGACTCTCTTCTTTCACCTGGAAAAAAAATTATGTTTCTAACCTTTTCGGTTCTCAAATAACTGATAGTAGAACATAGGGAAGTTTCAGCAAAAACACTGGTTTTTGAGCAAGAAATGGAGAAAACGACCTTTTAGTTCAGAGAAGGATTTCGAGCAGATCAGTGACTTTGACATCAATATTTATCGATTTAGTGACACCTCAAACATCTAAAATAACAGAGAAAGAGATTTTTGATGACAAAGTACATTTTTTATTTACAAATATAAGAATATAAGGCTCTGTGAATCCTTCAACTCAATTGTGCCAAGAGATGTTTACAGGATATAATATCTTTTCATATAAAATAGAACTTTGTCACTTCACAACAATATTGAGGCTCAGAGTACACACTCATATACACACACACACACGCACCTACACACACACACACACACACACATATATACGTATATGTACATACACACAAGCCCATGCATAAACCTTTACACACACACACAGCTACACACGCACACACACACGCGCGCGCGCGCGCACGCGCGCGCGTACACACGCACGCACGCACACACACACATATAAACTCAATTCTTCTCATCTCGTGCCTCTTTGGAGAGCAGAATCCAAGTCAGTAAACTTCTTTGGCACTGTCGTAGTTCTCAGCGGAGCAGGGAGTCCCCCTGCTCCGCGCAGCGCGATCAGGACACGCCCCCTGCCTCAGCCAGAGCAGATCTCTGCCCCGACATCGCTGCGTGTCTCTGTGATCCTCTGATCCGGGATCTTGGGTCCCAAAAGCGATCAAACCGCTCCGTAGGCGCTGATCAACAGTTATCTGCTTTTCCGGGTTCACTCGCCTCACCATCTTACTCCATTCGCCTCCACTCGCACTCCACAGTACACACACACTACACTCCTCTCCTCTCCCGCCTCTCCTATCGGCAGATAATGATACAAGATCCCCACCTACAGGTTGGGAAGGGTGAATTACACCTTCAAAGCTGCTCCAGGTCGTATCCTAGCAACCCCCGCTGAAAAACGTCCTTGACGAGTTTATTCGTCACGGCACTCAACGTTCGGATTCAACATGACGAGAAAACTCGTCACCGGCAGTCAATGAGTTAATTGATTACCAGGCCTGAATTCTTGATAAACTTGTTATTCATTCATTCATTAAGGTTTGTTTAGGTGTAGTTATTATAAAGTGCTACCAAATTATCCTAAAGGCAAATCCAAAAAGATTAAACCTGATTTATATAATTAATAGTCCCTTAACCTTGCTATATTATAATAAAAATCTGCATATAATGTGTTAATAAAATATTAGGCTATAGGCTTTTAGAAAGTTGTGATGTAACCTGAAATCCTGTAATATACTAATTGCCTTTGTGTGTTTTTTTTCTTCCTGATAACAGTACTGCAATGGTGGGGACCTTGCTGACTACTTGCACTGTGAGTGAACTTCGTGAACTACAGTTTCAGACAGTTAAGACCATTTCATATCTTCTAAATAACTGGTATTGAATAATAACAAAAAAATCATTAAACAA
This sequence comes from Paratrypauchen microcephalus, assembly GCA_036785185.1. NCBI lineage: Eukaryota > Metazoa > Chordata > Actinopteri > Gobiiformes > Gobiidae > Paratrypauchen > Paratrypauchen microcephalus. The sequence goes on from JAVJIX010000011.1 coordinate 10,187,243, forward strand.
CGTACTTTACGATAAATTATCCGGACATTATCTGCCTCTGGACTAGTATGGAAAGCAATTAAATATTTAGATTAGAATAGTAGCACAAACACTCCGAATTACACCATATTCAACAGTAAAGAAAACATACAACCAACCAGGGAGTTGGCTCAGAGGATTACAGCTCTGGAAGAAAATAAGAGATCACTGCAAAATTATCAGTTTTTCTGATTTTACTACTTAAAGGTATGCGTTTGGGCAAAAGGAACATTTTTGTTTGAGTCTATAAACTACTGACAACATTTCCCCCAAATTTCCAAAAAATATTATCGTTTAGAGCATTTATTTGCAGAAAATGACAAATGGTCAAAATAACAAAAAAGGTACATGTTTTCAGACCTCAAACAATGCAAAGAAACAAGTTCAAACTCATTTTAAAACAACATAATACTAATGTTTACACTTAAGAAGAGTTCAGAAATCAATATTTGGTGCAATAATCCTTATTTTTAATCACAGCTTTCATGCGTCTTGGCATGCTCTCCACAAGTCTTTCACCTTGTTCTTGGGTGATTTTATTCCACTCCTGGTGCAAGAACTGAAGTATCTCAGCTTTGTGTTTGTGTTGGAATTCAAGAGACGCTGGAATGGAATGCCTGTAATACATGTAGAGATGCTGATTTCAGAAAAAAATGCAGTGGTCTCTTATTATTTTCCAGAGCTGTATATTCAAGTTTAGGTCAGGTTTCAGACTTGCTTCAGTGGCGAATACTCTTAACAAACCAAACAGTTTTAATACATGCTGTCATTTGGAATAGTACAAACTTTCTCACTACTTTGGAAAACTAAAAGCTGACAGCGCAAAAAGCAGTTTAGCTGTAGTTGTGCTTGCTGTCAAAAGAAGAAAAAACTCACTACAAACATGGCTTAAAGGGCTTTGCGAAATGTCCGGGTTTGGTCTGTTTCTTAGTTTGAAGCTAACGGGAAGTCATGCAAAAGGTGAAGCTAAACAAAACAAGGGTGTTCAGTCTGACCCGGGGACAGAGCATAAACACACACACAGACGAGGCATCAGGAAGCAGCTCTTTATCTCAGCTCTCACACGCAAACAGCTCTGCTCAGACTGATACATCTTTATAACAGAGTATAAACTATGGCTAAGGACATGTTACGAAATAAAGCACCCCTTTATTATAGCACCATATTATTTTATTGTCTTGTTTTGTACAATGTTTTGTACCAATGTTTTGTACCCATATATTTTGTACCAATATGTAGCCATTGTGCTGCTGGTTTGGTCTTTTAAGGGCTGTGTGCTACAAACATTTGACAGTTTAGAGGAAATTGTGATTATAATTATTGCACCAACCAATTCAAAATGTAGGTAATCGAAGTTGTGCTGCGTATTGAAAATCCGATACTAAATGCTAATATCTAAACAAGACACTGATTTGAGCAAGTATCGATTCAAAATTGGAGCTTTCCTGGACAGTTTTAGTATGATTTTTGAGTTTTATCAGGACAAATATAAGACAATGTAATATAATATAATATAAAAGATAAAGATTATTTTGTGTATGAAAAGTGCATTATAATATGAAAAAAATTGCATTTTATCTTTATTGTAATACCGTAATGACGTATAGAGGGAATTCCTTAGTATCGAAACAAAACTAAATAAAAGAAACATTTAAAATCTTCTGAAAGATATGGGTGTCTATTAGGGCTGGGCGATATGGCTTTAAAAAGTGACTTTTTTGTTATGAGAAGTCAATACAAAAATTTCAAACTTGATTTCAATGTTACAGATTTGACTTGAAGACAAAATTCAGTTCAGGAAAGGTCAAATTTTATCCAGTTATTTTATTTTTATTTATTTATTTTTTCAATATTGATACTCGCTTAAATGAGTTTCAATACTATTTTTAGTATCAATTTATATCTGATTTTCGTGCTCTAAATAATTCTTATTATATTTTTCCCTTAACTGACCAGTTTTGGCCTAGCTCTATTTTCAGTGCATGGACCGTCGACCTAGTGACTCACTCGGCAACAGTTCACCACAGAGTTCCTGTTAGGTGATGTCAGTAACTGTAATATTGCCCTGTGTGCAGCCAAAGGCACCCTGAGTGAGGACACCATCCGAGTGTTTCTGCAGCAAATCGCCGGGGCCATGAGGGTACTCCAGACCAAAGGGATCATCCACAGAGACCTGAAGCCCCAGAACATTCTACTGTCCTACCCACCAGGGCGCAAGTCACATTCCAACAACACCTGCATCAAGATTGGTTTGTGCTCATGATAAAGCAACTGTACTACTGAGACTACTGTCCTACTGAGGCTACTGTCCTACTGAGGCTACTGTACTACTGAGGCTACTGTACTACTGAGGCTACTGTACTACTGAGACTACTGTCCTACTGAGACTGCTGTGACTACTGTACTACTGAGATTATTGTCCTACTGAGACTTCTGTCCTACTGAGACTACTGTCCTACTGAGACTGCTGTGACTACTGTACTACTGAGATTATTGTCCTACTGAGACTTCTGTCCTACTGAGAGTACTGTCCTACTGAGACTCCTGCATTATTGAGACTACTGTACTACTGAGACTACTGAGATAACTGTACTACTGAGACTACTGTACTACTGAGGCTACTGTACTACTGAGACTGCTGTGACTACTGTACTACTGAGATTATTGTCCTACTGAGAGTACTGTCCTACTGAGACTACTGCAGTATTGAGACTACTGTACTACTGAGACTACTGTACTATTGAGACTAGTGAGATAACTGTACTACTGAGACTACTGTACTACTGAGACTACTACACTACTGAGACTACTGTACTACTAAGATAACTACTACTGAGACTACTATACTACCGAGACTACTAAAACTACTGCACTACTGAGACTACTGTACTCTTGAGACTACTGTACTACTGAGACTACTGAGACTACTGTACTGCTGAGATAACTACTAGTGAGACTACTGTCCTACTGAGACTGCTGCACTACTGAGACTACTGTACTTCTGAGACTACTGTACTAGTGAGATAACTGTACTAGTGAGATAACTACTACTGAGACTACTATACTACTGAGACTACTGTACTACTGAGACTACTGTACTACTGAGATCACAAGATCTGCTTGATATAAAATAACAGCATCCTTAGATACTGGTTTCCTTGGATCCTTGTGCCTTTGAATCCTTCTTGGCGTCCTTGCTTCTTGCATGTCCTTGCATCCTTACTTCCATGTATCCCTGCTTCCTTGTGTCCTTTCTTCCTTGTATCCTTGCTTCCTTCCTTGTGTCCTTTCTTCCTTGCATCCTTGCTTTCTTTTTCCGCCCCATGCTCTTGTGATTGACAGGTGGATTGAACCAATCACAAATCCGTATGAGTGTTGAGAAGCTACAGATTAATAATTCAAAGTAAATGTGAATCATGTAAAAATCGAGGCTCTATGAATCAAGCCTTATATGAAATTATTACTATGTCCTCCACCCCTGTGATTGTTGAATATACCCAAATGTGAGAGTGCAGATAACTTTTATTATGACAAAGTTATATTATTATATTTATGGTAGCCCGTAACTGGAACATTACAACACTGATCCCTATGCCCCGGCACCTCAAGTAACACCACATTGTCTTAAAAACAACAACCAAAGCTATATAAAAAGACGTGATGAATAGCATTAATGGACCTCAGATAATCTAGGGAAATAGATCAGCAGTTAAACAGATGTTATAGCTTATACAACATTGTTTTTTTTTACTTTTGATTTGCCAGTTGTGCAGCTTTGGTATTTTATTTTTGATCTGCCTCTTTTATTACTCTCAAACTACAAACACACACACACACACCAGCCCACAATTGCGTGCATTATCCAGATGATGATTTGACATGGATTGACCCTTTTACGTAATGTGAGCATTATCAAAGTCACATCTGTGTGGGCCCAACAAATCATTCTGCGTAAATTCTATTAAAAATTCAACAGATCTATTTAAAGAGCCCCTATAGCACTTTTTTCTGATCTACAGCTCTGGAAAAAAATAAGAGATCACTGCAAAATTATCAATTTTTTCTGATTTTACTATTTATATGTATGTGTTTGGGCAGAAAGAACATTCTTGTTTGCGTCTATAAACTACTGACAACATTTCCCCCCAAATTCTAAATAAAAATATTATTGTTTAGAGCATTTATTTGCACAAAATGACAAATGGTCAAAATAACAAAAAATATACATGTTTTCAGACCTCAAACAATGCAAAGAAACAGGATCAAATTCATTTTAAAACAAAATAATACTAATGTTTACACTTAAGAAGAGTTCAGAAATCAATATTTGGTGCAATTATTGCTTATTTTTAATCACAGCTTCCATGCGTCTTGGCATGCTCTCCACAAGTCTTTCACATTGTTCTTGGGTGACTTTATTCCACTCCTGGTGCAAGAACTGAAGTAGCTCAGCTTTGTGTTTGTGTTGGAATTCAACAGACGCTGGAATGGAATGGCTGTAATACATGTAGAGATGCTGATTTCAGTAGAAAATCCAGTGTTCTCTTATTTTTTCCAGAGCTGTACGTTATAATGTTTCCTTATCAAAAACATACCTGGAGTTGTGTTTTGCTTCATTCACACATCTTTAACACAACATTGCATATTTAGGCTATGTTGTTCTCGCAAACCCTCTGTTCCACCTTGTTATGTGGTAAAACAGGAAGTGCTCCACTGTGTTTTTAAACTCCCTTCACAAGAATAATTTGGATAAATTCAACTTGGGAGATGTTCACAGTTTACTAATGCAGGGTTACTCAAATGTGTGAATGAAACAAAACACAACTCCAGTTTATGTTTTTTAGGAGGTAAGAACATTCTAACATTGCATAAAGTTCACTAGAGTCAATTTTGCGTAACCAGTCCCGGAAAAGTGCAAACTGAGCTCGATTTTGTTACAGTACAGATAAATAAATTAGCTGGAATTTTGTGTAGCCCAGAATTGTCACCATAACAAAGGGCCTTCACAGTGCAAGGCTATTTGCATGTTTTGAAAGTCTGCTAATCCGAAAGCCGTGTAATTCTTTTGCTCTGGAGAGAATGAACGGCCCTGTGGGAGAGAGCAGTCTGGGACCATCAGCCTCAGTTACACACAGCGTTCTAATTCCCAAAAGTTTCAGGCAAATATTTGTGTACAGTTAAAAGGACGCTGAGCATGCCAAGTTCAAGTCCACTGTCCTCAGTTACCTGCATAAATTACAGATAATCAATGAAAGCTTATTTGACTATTGAAAAAAAACAAAACATCTTGCGGTATTTCCCATAAATTAATTAATTTTATGATAGATTACTGTACACCCATTCTGAAGAAGGAGTAGTTATTAAAGTTATGGAATAATCAAACTTCATACCACTGTTTTGGCTGGCTCTTGTCCTAGTCCCTATCCGTGGGTTTCAGAATGATGAAAAATGAGGACCATTGGCATAGTGATTAACAATTTAAAACACAATAAAATATTTTCTGAAGGGGAAAAACAATGTGATGGAGAAGGAGGGGAGATATATGGAGGTATAAGGAAGAGGAAGGAATGGTCTAACATGTATCCAAACTTCCACACACAAGCTCCACCCCCGCAGACAGGTGTTTGTAAACAGAAACACCTGGGCAATCAGGACAGTCTTCTGTGATGTCACATAGTACTTGAAATTGAAGTGGCCACTGGCAGAAGTTCACTCATTTTTCACTCACTCATTCAAAGCTGCAAATATAGGCCTACCTAGTTTGCACTAAAATTGCCTATGCATCTTAAACCAGGTCGATTTAAAGGAAAACTATAGTTATAACAAGGTAACATGGGTAAAAGTAGCCCTAACTACAGCAAAGAGAGTGGTCCTTAAGTACTGGAAGACACTCGAGATCGCCACATACACAAAATGGCTTTCAACTCGCCTTATACATAAATATAAATGGAAAACTACAATTATTCAATGAGATCTGGGAAACCTTCTTTAAGCGGACTGAAAAACCCTAAATATTATATCTAGAGGTAACTAAAGTATTGGCTGGCCGCGGGAGGGGTGGGAGGGGATAATAGGGGCACACGGGTTTAAAATGTTTTTTTTTTTTGTGTAGGAAACTTTGAATTGAATATTGGAAATGGAGAAATTTTGGTTTGACACTAACATGGAATAATGAAATGATAGACTGTTTATCCATTTTATTGTTTTTCGTCGTTTAAATTCAAAAGAAAGAACGGCACAAGGACAGATGTAATTGCATTTAATTTATTTCTGTAAATCTGACACATAATGCACCTTAATGTCTCTATAGTGTCTCTTGAGATAAAAGCTATAGTATAGAATAGTAGACGATGCTATTAAAACACCATGCACACGGAGTTGTTGTTGATTTAGTTGTTTAGTTCCACTTTAAATACAATTTCTTTTTACCATTTTTATCTTCTCTTACTCTACTTTCAGCTGACTTTGGCTTTGCCCGGTATCTTCAAAACAACATGATGGCAGCAACACTGTGCGGCTCCCCTATGTACATGGTATGCACCCTTTCTTTTCCTTTTTAGACCCTACCAGCGTCTGTAAACAGAACGACTGCATTCTTAAAGCTGGTTCCAGTCATTTTTAATGGGAGAGTTAGAGTTCACCTCCAAACATCACCAACTATGACAAACCAGGGCTGTTTTGGTAACTGACAACCACATAATCGCTCCTGAGTGACACCAAAACCTCACGAGAAAATATGACCACATACAGAAGTGTTTAGTTTATTGTCCTGGCAATTAGCACCGAAATTAGATCCTTGAAATGGATATTATTTTTTAATAAAACTCCACACTTACTGTAATTTTGAACATGTTTTTCAGCTCTTCTTCACTAATTGCCTCTTGATCGGTATAAAACCATAAATAATGTTTACGAAAAGTACTATCCCACCAACTGGAGTAGAAATTACGCACTTCAAATATTATTACAGAACTAACCGCATCAAAGACCATGAAGAATGACGCGCCATAAATCCTGCAAACATTACTTTAGAAAGTTGAGCTGGAAGTTGATATTGACTCCAGCTGGCAAATATAATGAACACATAAACAACAACAATTTATCAGCATCGTCTTCAAATGTTAGAATTGATGGAGTAATTTCGCTGCCTCATTAAAATTAATAGATAGATGGAACGTTATTAGCAGTACCAGGCGGTGTGAGCAACTATTCTAAACTCATCAGTCATGGAAGGGTCTGTTTAGTCGTCAAAGAAGTCACTGAAAGGCTCAGAACACGCTTTTTCCCCAAGTATTTGAGCCAGAATATCTGCCAGTACAAATGTATTGTATAAGCAGCTGTGTTATTGTTATTGTCTGCTAATCAGGAAGTGTAGTTAGCATGCTAGTTTTGTCATGGCAAAACTCCACACTGGCCTCTGAAAGCTGGAAAATCAGATACTAAACGATACTAAAACTAGTGACAAAACTAGATGCCTGTTTTAGCAGGTACTGATACTAAAAAAGTCGCATTCACAGGACAGAAATGAACCTTTCCTGAATCGATTTAGGCTACGTTCAGACTGCAGCCCAAATAAAAAAAAAATTTCGCCCTATGCGACCTGTATCTGATCTTTTAATGACAGTCTGAACGACACAGATTTGATTTTTTCAAATGCGTCCAGGCCACTTGGATATGTGGTCCTAAAACCGATACATATCTGATCTTTTGGCATGCGACTTCAGTCTGAACGGCCAGGTCACGTTCATCCGACCCGGGCGTGTTTCTTCACACGAGTGGTACAAGTAGGAGTTCACAAACGTACACAATCATTCTTCTTGTCATATGAAAACTGTGTATGAACTCCATGACAATGAAGCAGCAAAGTACATAGTAATCCCACCACTCTTGGCTGTAACTCTGCACGTTTCTGCCACTGCCCCACAAAACGCCATGGTGAAAAATCTTGTCCTTCTCCTTCTCAATCTCCTCCCTCAAGCAAATAAGTTGTACATGTTCTGTCTCCGGTACGACAGCAACTTTAAAATCACCAGGTGCTCAATGCTAGCGTCCATGTTTAAGCTACTTCCGTAAACACTGAGCACACTCGCTGCACGTGACGTCATCGTGTCCTCCAATGCGCATGCAGGACTCTTTTGAGGTGTTTAAAGTTCACATACAAGTCTCATTTAATTGGAAATGTGAACGACCTCGCAAAAACATTGGACTTCACAAAAAAATCTTAATTGAGCATTAAGCCCTGCAGGCTGAACTTAGCCTTAGAATGATCTTGAGCTGTATCAGGATTATACTTTTAACACTATAATATTTAACCCCCCAGGCACCAGAAGTGATCATGTCCCAAAGTTACGACGCCAAGGCGGATCTGTGGAGCATCGGCACCATTGTGTTTCAGTGCCTGACCGGGAAGGCCCCTTTTCAAGTGAGTATTCTAAATTAATTTCATCAACATTATTAAAAAAGTTATTTGCATTTAAAGAATCCATTCGCTGTTACGGAAGAAACTTTGCTGCTGCAGTGTTCCTCCAATAAACTGGGATGTACAGTCATTATTCACACTTTATGCCCCCAAAGCATTTAAATTCTTCCATTTGGTTTGCTCACTTGGTTTTAGGAGGATTAAGAAGTCTATTATAAAACCTTTACTCAGAGGCTGACTTTGCATGGATTTAATGATTCCCGTGCTAATGGTCGTCTGTGTCTCAAGGCAGCCGAGCGCGTAGTTCAATTCATTCTTTGTTATGTCTGTCCCACTTCCTCAGCAGTCTAAGCACTTTGTTTGGGGCCGAGCGGTTCTTTCACTTTTATGTAAACTCCACACGTTTTATCACTGTTCATATGGGATGGTGACTGGGAGTTGGGGCCTACATTGTTTTCTAGGTTGACGATTATATCACATAATTGGGTTATTCTGGGACTGGTCTGCCCTAATTAGCGTATCCTATTTTAAACGCTGTCAAATGTTTTGTTTTTAATAGTGTTGATGAAAAAAACTGATGATCTGCTCCAAGATTATGTGGAACATTTTGGTAGTGCGCACAACACTCATGGAGATTGTCGGAATGTTCCATAGTATGGCATTAACAGGTTTATATCAGTGGAAACAAGCAGGTGACGCCGCCAGACCAAGTTACAGGTCAGATCTATGCAGAGGCAAGTCTGCGCACAGTAAGAATGCAAGTTTTTAAGGTATCTTTGAGCAATAATAACATCTGTAACTGCAAGACAGAGAGACGGCAACATACAGTTCTGGAAAAAATAAGGGATCACTGCAAAATTATCAGGGTTTTTTTTCAGATTTTACTACTTATAGGTATGTGTTTTGGCAAAAGGAACATTTTTGTTTGAGTCTATAAACTACTGACAACATTTCCTCAAATTGCAAATAAAAATATTATGGTTTAGAGGCTGTAATACATGTAGAGATGCTGATTTCAGAAAAAAAATGCAGTGGTCTCTTATTTTTTTACAGACCTGTACTTTGATCTTGAGGGACGACTTTAATGTCATACTGTGGAACAAGGCACAGGGCAGACCCTCCATGTGAAAAGTTACATAGTGCTTGCCTGGAAGAATCCATGACTCATCGCTGTACCAGCGGCGAGTCTGGTAACGCTTGGTCCAGAATGCGCTGCCGTTGCGCTTAGACAGACAGCTAAGTGAACCAATCAGAGAACAGTTAACGGACAGCGACGTGAACCAAGCCGGTAGGAAGCAATGCAAAAATATCTTTTTTGAAAAGAAAGGCCTCTAGAGCTGTCAGCTGCTGTGGTTTTAAGGAATCGATGTGTTTTAGGTCATTTAAGACCAATTTTACAGCTGAATGGAAGGGACGTTGCGGGCAAAGGCGGGTGCACTGACGTCACCATCTTTGAACGAATCAGAATCGCGGAGTCCGTTGTTAACCGGGGGAGCGAGGGTGGAGCGAGGGTGTCCAAATGGTATCGCGCTGTATAGGAAATACAGAGAGATATCATTTGGCTGGCCAGGTAAACATAGTGCGCCTTTAATAATACCTATCGCAAGACACAATTGCTTATTGCGTTCTTTTGTAAGGATAGAAAAGGGATACTAATAAAGTAAACAAAGTTATACAGAAGCACTATTTTGAGATTTGTTTGTATATTAAAACATTGCTGTTCTCTTTATCCTTTCAGGCCAGCAGTCCACAGGATCTTCGCCTGTTCTATGAAAAAAATACTCATCTCACTCCCAAGTAAGAAGCTAAAATATTAACTTGTACTGATGATTTCCTGCAGATTTTTATTAAATTTGGTAATAGTTCTGTGAAATCTAACTTGGCGTTTCCATTTGTTCAGTATCCCCAGAGAGACCTCGTCCCATCTGAGGCATCTGCTGCTGGGACTGCTGCAGCGCAACTACAAAGACCGGATGGATTATGGTTAGTCACTCCCCATAATGACAATTTTGTTTTGGCTTGGTTTTGCACTCGTTCAATAAAAAAAAACTGTGAATGAAGGATGGCCAAATATGAGGCTGCACTGTATTTAGGCTTTGTTTAATTTACATACATAATGAAATTTTCATTTAACCCAACAGCAAACATATGGAAGTTTAAAAATGCTAAATTATTAACTTAATTCAAGAGTATTCTGTCACTAGTGTGATAATTGCATTTACCAGTAGTGCCGTGAATCTTTTATATACCATTTTGTATTGATTTGGCTAAGGTATTTGCATGGACATTCTAATATTTTATACAACTGGATTCTATAAGAAACTAATCTGACATATGCATAGGTTGTTTTTGTTCAATTTTCTTAACTTGTTTTTGGCAGATGAGTTCTTCAGTCATCCTTTCCTTGAGGCGAGCTCTTCTATAAAAAAGAGTAAGTATATCTTGCATATCTTGTAAAATTAATGTTGAGAATTCCTTTTCTTCTTGCATTTTCGTTGTATTGTACGGTCGAATAGTTTATCAATTCATTTATTAAATATTTAAATGTTTGTAGGTATTAATACTATATACAGGTAAGGAAAAAAATAAAAGACCACTGCAAAATTATCAGTTTTTCTGGTTTTACTACATATAGGTATGTGTTTGGGCAAAAGGAACATTTTTGTTTGAGTCTATAAACTACTGACAACATTTCCCCCAAATTCCAAATAAAAATATTATTGTTTAGAGCATTTATTTGCAGAAAATGACAAATTGCCAAAATAACAAAGACAATAACAAACAAATTCATTTTAAAACAACATAATACTAATGTTTACACTTAAGAAGAGTTCAGAAATCAATATTTGGTGCAATAACCCTTATTTTAAATCACAGCTTTCATGCGTCTTGGCATGCTCTCCACAAGTCTTTCACATTGTTCTTGGGTGACTTTATTCCACTCCTGGTGAAAGAACTGAAGTAGCTCAGCTTTGTGTTTGTGTTGGAATTCAACAGACGCTGGAATGGAATGGCTATAATACATGTAGAGATGCTGATTTCAGAAAAAAATGCAGTGGTCTCTTTATTTTCTTCCAGAGCTGTAGGATTTCAACCCGCTACAACTGAAAATTTAAGTAGTTTGAATATTTTGTTATATTTTCTGTAACAATATCCAGTGTTTACCATTAATAGTGGAGACACTGATGGTCTCATTGGTTTATTATTTGCTGCATTTGTACTCAGAATTGAGAATATGAGCTTCAATTATTCAAATGTTCTTTTTTTTTTTTTTTTACCTATTGTCTCCATAGAATATGAGAAACTCTGATAACACTCTTCAAAACGTATTAAAGTAACAGGCCTACACTGCAAATTTTTCTGTTCTGGCCAAGATTTTAAAACTCATATCAGGTTATTAATCGTGTTTTCAGATTTATTATCTACTTACTCGTTCAGAAACTGCTTCATTCTAGTGTAGCGGTAGTTTATTTTAAGATAACTTGTCAAGTAAAATTGTGTTGCTGCATGGACAGATAATTTCACTACTTTTAAGTCACTTTCTGGTAGATGTGTTTACATCTTAAATTTTGGACAAGCTTTTTTGCAATGTAATGGTTATCTACACTATAATGGTACTTGTGTTTATTCTTTCAGCAGCCCCTACAGTCACCATGACCTGCTTACCCAGCTCTGCCTCGGCCAGCTCCTGTAGCAGCTCCTCCACCTCTCACCTGGCCTCACCTCCGGTTTGTTTACATCACCACACTGCCTTCTCACCTTTCTAACATCACCGCACAAACTCACGTGGGTCTCATCCATCTTGTGTGGTCTCTGTAGCAGTCCCTCGCGGAAGGACAGCAGGTCCGCCCCAAAGCTCTGGCCTCTCCCACACAAGAGGCCACCGGGTTCCTCCTCAAAGACTCTTCAGGAGGGGCAGCCAGCAGCAAGAACTCCTCCTCCGGCGACACAGACGACTTTGTCATGGTTCCTGCTCACTTTAACAGTAAGTAACAGTTTAGGTAGGTTTGAATTCAACAAAATATAATTTAAAAAATCAATAAATAAAATAACAATCTTTATATAATACATCTTTTTTGATCATACTCTCATGTTGGGAGTTGTTCAGCTGATACCAACACATAATCTTTACTGATGTGGCCAATAACAGTTATTTCCTCATGTCACCTTTCAATATTTTATAACAATATATAAGGTTTTCTATAATAACGCCAACAAGCCAGGAGTATACAGCTGGTCCACTGTTAGAATACTAGTTGTTGTTAGCATGTGAAACTCCTATGAGCTTGTGGTGAATAATTAGGATGCTAGGAATGCATTAAGGTAAGAGGAATAACTTTATAAATGAACAGTAAACATTTTAAATCACTATGGACCCTGCATATTCTTGTGTTGAATAGAGAATTCAGATTTTTTTGCCAGTGAATGCTACTGTTATTGATTGTATTTGTGTTTTAGTCGATTTGTGGTTGGGAGCCTGTGGTTTTATTATGCAGAGACTGCGATATAAATCCTGGCTCATGCCCTTTTCCATCTGTTTATTTCTCTTCCCGTTGCAGCAGGTGAGCTCACTTGTGAGAGCAAAGTGCTTCAGGACAGCCTCATGAACAGCGGGTAATAATCACTTTACAGAATGCCATAACCTTTAGCGGAACAATTTGATAAGTGTCTGCTATAATGAATGTGCAGTCTTTCCTTGCAGCATAATAAAAGGTTTGTCTTGTGGTCTTATGTCTTATTCAGCTCCCTCCTGGCCTCTGCGGGGCTGTGTAGCAAAACGCCACCACACTCACCATTGAATAGCGGCTCTCCAAGCCCTGTCAGGTATGAGCAGTGAAAACAGATTATTACTGGCCATGTACAGCTCTGGAAAAAATAAGAGACCACTGCATTTTTTTCTGAAATCAGCATCTCTACATGTATTACAGCCATTCCATTCCAGCGTCTGTTGAATTCCAACACAAACAGAAAGCTGAACTACTTCAGTTCTTGCACCAGGAGTGGAATAAAGTCACCCAAGAACAATGTGAAAGACTTGTGGAGAGCATGCCAAGACGCATGAAAGCTGTGATTCAAAATAAGGGTTATTGCACCAAATATTGATTTCTGAACTCTTCTTAAAGGTCCCATGTCATGAAATTGTCACTTTCTGAGGTTTTTGAACGTTAATGTGAGCTCCCCTACCCTGTTTAGGGGCCCCCCTTCATGGCTAAAAGTTACGAAATGTGTAAACTGAGCATTTGCGGTCCTTTTCCGCGTTTGAAAAAAAGGAGCCCAAACGGGCAATTCTGAACAAGGGAAGTTTCTGACATCACATTCAAGAAAAAATGCAAATGCAGGTCCACCCCCCGTCTGTATGTTTACCCAGCGTCTCTGGAACTCACGGCCAGAGAGTTTGGACCGCGAACGAGCTACGCAATGCGAGATGCGTTTTTTTATTTGCCTGGAGGCACGTGAGAGTGTTTCCAGGCTCGGCTGTCCTTTATCCGAGCCTCCGAACCTCTGAAACAGCAGTGGTTTAATTTTATTTTCTGTGGAAATGTGTGCGCACAGCGCACCGCTAAAGAGGAAAGAGTGGAGAGTTTGGCCACACCCCACCCGCTGCACTGGCCTGTCTCTGTCCTCCTCATTTGCGTTCAAGCAACAACGCCCAGAATAAAGTGTTCGAGAGAGATATTTATGACTCTGACTGTGTTCATGAGGCTTTCTCATGCACTGAGTCTTGATTTTGAAGAAGGATTCATTTACAGTATTAAGGAACCATTAAGGCGCCATATAAAAGCATCAAGAAGTACCATGTCATGGGATCTTTTAAGTGTAAACATTAGTATTATGTTGTTTTCAAATGAATTTGATCTTGTTTCTTGCGTTGTTTGAGGTCTGAAAACTTGTATCTTTTTTGCTCTAAACGATAATATTTTTATTTGGAATTAGTTAGTCCCTTTGGGCAAAATGTCCCTTTTGCCCAAACACATACCTATAAGTAGTAAAATCAGAAAAACTGATAATTTTGCAGTGGTCTCTTATTTTTTTCCAGAGCTGTATATGTAGCCATTATTTGAATAATGTTGAGCAAATCATTTCACAACACAGCTCGTAAGTGTTGCACGTTTCAAAGCACACAAACTCTTATCAGCCCGTCTTCTGTCTCATCTGACAGTTTTGGCACTGTCTGTTCCGTTGGTTGTTCTGGCAGGCCCAGTGAGTTCTTGGGAAGTAACTATGGAAACCACGGTCATTCGCTGCCTATCCCAGTTCCCACTCAGATCCACAACTATCAGCGCATGGAACAGAACCTCCAGTGTCCCCGACAAGACAGCTCACCACGGTTAGCGATGCAGACTAAATATTACATAAGTTTGGCCTTAAAGTGCACTTCTGTTTTCTCTTTCTGACTGGACAGATGGCAAAAGAAAACATAAATATATCTAACGTCGTATATAAATGAATAAATCAGTACCATAATTGTTGTTAAAGACCTCTTAGGGCAACAGGATAATTGATTTAACCAACAGAAAGTTACAAAATCCAACAGTAAAACAGACATTAGTCAATAACAGGCAAGCCGATGAACCAACAGTCACAGAAAACGAGCAAATGAATAACTGTCCCAGAACATTCCGGTATATCAGGGGCACAGGTGAATAATTGGGCTTGTTACGATAATTACAGTATCGAATTATTCCTCAGTAAATGACAAAATGAATTCTTTTTAGGGATTAATATATATTTTATTTATTTTGGGATGTAAGAATTTTACATTTTTTAATAACAATAAATAAGAACAACAACAAAAAAACAAACTAAAACATCTGCCCAAAACGGAGTGGGAAGAAGAAAACTAATTATCATATTTATCATATGTACTTTTGATTGCACTAGTAGTGACTTCTTTTAGTTTTTTGTGGAATATTATTAACATTTAATCTGTATTCATTCACTGAGTCAGCTTTTATGGTGCAATTTTTAGGACCGCTGACCGTTCAAAAAATATACTTAGTTTTGAATTATTTATTCAAACTTTTCATCATTCTGAAACCCGTGGATATAAGGCCAAATGTTTGTTGTTAACTTAGTTTTTTATGGTTAAAATATCAGTGGAATATAGTGGTCTTCTATGTTATGTTATTGTATATTACAGTATTTAATTAAACAATATATCATACTTCAAATTTATTACTGGCACAAGCTTATAAACTTATAAACAATATTGATGTAACATATAATTTCTCCCCCTCTCCTAATGTCCCTCAGAATGTCGACCCCAGTGCGTCGCTGCAGCAGTAACATCTCACTGGGATATGGTCGTCAGGGGCCTTCACCCCCCTACGGTCTGGGAGCAGTGCCCACCAGCCGCCGCCTGTCTTTGGGTGGTGCCAGGACCTTCCAGCTCTCTCCACAAGGTACTTCATAAGGAAATCCCCCAACTCTAATTCCCTATTTGACACAGTTTCTTCTGAAATTCTGAAAACACATTACATAAGTCCTTAAATCTGATTGTTTTGTAACTCAGTTGGTCAGAGTTAAATCCATGTTTTCATTGGATTGGAGTTATTTTGTTGTAGCCTATTTCAAAATCAAAAAGTTCAGACAATTTGCACCCTGCTAAGTGATGGGGGGGGGGGGGGAAGAAAATCCAAGAATGAATATAACTTGTCACTACTTGTCACATACTGTATCTCACTAGTCTTAGACTTAGACAAACTTTATTGATCCACAAGGGAAATTGTTTTGGTACAGTAGCTCACTCATCAAATATAATATATAACAGAGGGTAACAAAAAATTGATGGAATAGCAGCACTATGTAACTTTTCTGAGGTCCGTTGTGTGCATCTCTATGGAAACCAGCAGTAACGGTGCACATTTAAGATCCTTGAAATACTTAAAATGCTTAGAGTCATAAAGAAAATGTATATATATATGCTCATAAATGTAAGCAAAGCATATGGATATTTTGCTTAGCTTCAGGGATTATTTTTGCTAGTTCTGAAATGCCACAAACTGTCTAAATAAAGTTATCATCAAGAATCTGAATTCAACAAACAATATTCAATTATCCAATATAACAATTGAATCAGGAAGTCATATTTTGATTCATGTCTGCTACTCAAAAGGGGCTTTTGTTTAGCTGTCACACGAGTTCAGATGTTCTTGTGACTGTGCAGAGCAAATGTACTGACCTCCCACACACACTCACACATTCACACACACACAGACTCACACAAAGGCTGCGTCCCATTACTCTGTCTTAACCCTTCTCCTTTATGTACGTCTTGCCCCTCAATACCGAGCTGAGAGTGCTCGGGGTGCGACTTACTTACTTTTTAATTATTTATTCAAAACTTTTCATCATTCTGAAACCCATGGATACAAGGATTATCGGGTACCTCAGCTCGACAAAAAAACTAGCTTGTTTATACATGAAAGCTCAATGAAAACGATAACGTCGGCTAAACAGACATCACTACAATTAAAACCGCAACGACAGTTCACTAAAAGTAACGTAGAACATAAGTGTCATAATTGTAAACCTGCTAAACTGTTAATCGATAATTACAACTGCTAAAAATACATTTATGAGACTCCTTGGGCTGGTCGATGTGACGCTGCCATCCTGATCCCAAAACCTGCCTGAGCTTGTAGGTGTACGCCTTTGTTTCAAGTCTGGTCGAGAGCTTACTTCGTTTCAAGGGGTATGTAGCCCTCGGTTGTGGCTCTAACCCTTGATCAAAATTAGAATCGGGACACCCCTTGTCCTCACATGAACGCGCAAAACCAAGGGGTAGGGGTAAGACAAAGAAATGGGACGCAGCCAAACTCTTCTCACCACCTGCTGGTCTTGTCTGCTCTCCACTTCACTTTCTGCACAGCTCCTTTATAATCATGCCATGACATAGTCTTTTGTCTACAGTATCTAAGCAGCCTCACAAATTTTACAATAATCTTTTCTTTGTTGAAATACATTTGTGTGTTCAAACATTGAAGGCCCTGTAACCAACGTTTTTCATGATGTAAGCAAAATTTGTCTTGCCTATAAGCAGTTCTTGAGGTCATAATAAATCAGCTTTGAACTATCTGCATCTAATTTTAAAGCGATTTATTATGTAGATAATCAGGAAGTACATTGTTAGCATGTTATTCGTTAGTATTACCCCCATATCAAGCGGGTGCGGTGAATATTTAGAATGCTCAGAATCCATAAGTGAGAAATAACTTTGGACCACTAAACCATTTAACCCTAGAACACTTTAACTATAAAAAGTAACACCATCACTTTTGCCGGGTCATTTTTACCCGATATAATATACCCAACAAAAAGTACTTGTCATGAAAAATAGATCAAAATATGACAACACATGATAAATTAGAGTGGTTTTCTTTTATTTTCAACTGTGGTATGTGTAACAAAATGGGAAAAAAAAAAAAAACATAGAAGACTCTACAAACATGCTCCAAAATTACTCTGAGAACAAAAAATTCCTTTAAAAAAAAAAAAAAAAAAAGTAATGATACTGGAAACTTGGTGTTTGGTCCACCCATTCCTGGGACATGTGAGACTTCCCTGGTGAAGCACAGACTCCTCGACACATGAACAGTTGCAGGAGAGAGGAACAACAAATATTTTTTTCAGTGTGTAAAAATGACCAGTTGACTAAAATATTGTTTTCACCATAAGAATTCCCTTTGAAATCACCACTTTGTGATATTTATTCATAACCAATGCACTAAATAATGATAGATACACATTCCAGGACCATTCTTACTTCCCTGTTTTTTACATCCTCTTACATTAAATTCATTACATTCTTCACTATTGCCGGGTGAAAATCACCCAAAAGCCTGTAGGAAAAAGTGGGCTTTGGGGTAGGGAAACACCTACACCTTCAAAGATGTCAAAACAATGGTGAAGCTACAGGGACCCATGACACTCAGAAAAATGCAACATTTTGAAAATCATGTAAATACTTTTGATTGGGTGAAAATCACCTGGTGATAGTGCTCTAGGGTTGAAATAATCTAGTTTTGTTTTTTACATTTCTAAGAGAGGACTCAGCTACTGCACTTTCTAATAATATTAGAAATTATATATAATATTATTATACTTTTCTCCCCAGCCACCGCCCCTCCTCCTCCTCACACTGAACTCCGGCTAACGGCTCACCAGCAAACAGGACTGGGGTCACGTCTCCACAGCGCGCCCTGTCTGTTGGAGTGCGCCAGTGCAGGCGGCAGACAGAAGATCCGCAAGCAGCACTCTGACCCAGTAGCAGTCCCCAGTTCAGGCTTGATGAATGTGAGGCCTCTGCATTCTTCTCCCAGGCTCAGCGAACTAATGCAGCGCAGCCCTCTACCCACCATACTGGGCTCCCCCTCCAGGGTAACTACAATTATTTCTGTGGGAAAATGGTGAAATTAGTCAAGCAGTTAGTGTTTTATAACCTCTGATTAAGCATTTTTGGTGTTTGCTGTAGCCTGGGGGAAGCAAAGATATTCAAACTCATAACATTGCAGTTATGGGTTTAATCTGTTTTAATGACCTGTTTGTAACCCTAATTGTGATTGACCTGTGTAATAAAAGGGGTTGTGGGCGTAACGCAGATACGAAATGCAATTTGAGTGGAATTTGTGATGCAAAAAAAAAAAAGCCAGTTATGGAGAATGTACTGCAAATGTGTACAGTACTTAAAGGGATATGCCACCCCCAGGTCAAATTTGGGCATCTCCCCACAGTCCAGAGACTAAAATAAGTGGTGGAAAGCGTTTTCCTGCTCACCCAACCATTGTCCGAGTCTGTCGCCACTGACCGCCGCGGTATCTGGTGCTCCTCCGCCTTAGACTGGAGTCTAACGTAGCCAGAGATAGATTTCGGCCAAAAGGAATTAATTTGCTCGATGCGTTTCCCAATTACTTTGTGTGTAGTGCGCATTCATATCGAGTGCAAAGAAATGTGCAAATCAACACGGAGAGCTTGCCTTGGTCATTTTGGGTGGGAACTATTTTCCAGTGCGTAAGAATACAGCCGTATCACGCAGCACGCTACCAGGGGAATCCCAGTTACGCACCGGGAAGGGAGTTCCCCTGTTGCACAACGTGGTGCGTGATACGGCTGTATTCTTCCGCACTGGAAAATAGTTCCCACCCAAAATGACCAAGGCAAGCTCTCCGTGTTGATTTGCACATTTATTTGCACTCGATATGAATGCGCACTACACACAAAGTAATTGGGAAACGCATCGAGCAAATTAATTCCTTTTGGCCGAAATCTTTCTCTGGCGACGTTAGACTCCAGTCTAACGCGGAGGAGCACCAGATACCGTGGCGGTCAGTGGCGACAGACTCGGACAATGGCTGGGTGAGCAGGAAAACGCTTTCCACCACTTATTTTAGTCTCTGGACTGTGGGGAGATGCCCAAATTTGACCTGGGGGTGGCATATCCCTTTAAGTTAAAGTACAGTTCACTCAATTAAAAAGTACAATGACTGCTATCAAAGTTGCACTAAAATAAAAAGTACACACACAAAATTTTAAAAAGTAAAGTACTAGGTATCTTTACAACAATTTTAGTTGTATTTCAGATCAGTGTTTTATACTAAACATGATAAATTCAACTTTAAATTACATTTTCAACCATAATCTGCTTATTCTGGGCTGTAGCCAGCTAGAGCTCAGTAATTGATTTTAAATAAGATGCAACTACATGGGTACAGTTTTACTAAATGTACACATTACAAAAATCCATTTCAAAGTTTCAAAGTCAGTTTTATTGTCAAAAAACATATGTACAGGTTGCACACAAAGGATTTGAAATTGCAGCGCCCCCTAGACCCACAGTGAACATAAAACATCTGATAAACAAGACAATAACCAATGACAAAAAGATCACATATACCCATAGCCAAAGTACAAGCGAATAAACTGTACTAAACTAACCCTAATAAACTATTTTTAAAAATTACTACGCCAAAAAGTAATAGATTATGGTTGAAAGTAATCAATTTACCCATCTGACTGAATATGATTCTTGTTAAAACTACAACAGGCAGAAAAAAGCGAAACATGAAATTACAATAACCTAGTAATTTTCTCTTTCCCACAGGCAATCCCTCCATTCGAGTTCCCCAAACCCACCAGTTCACCGAACCTCATGACCTTCCTGACCCAGGGTTTGGTCATGGGGTCTCCTTCCAACAGAACTGCCCCACCAGAACCACAACACGCTCACTGCATCCACCGAGCCAATGACAACGCCCAAGGCTTCGCAAGGTACTGACATTTACGTTTGATTCTGTCACTGCTGATAAACACAAGAACAATACAAAGGTACATGAACTTTTCCAGGTCTCAGAGCGCTGGTCGGCTGTCAGACATGCTGCTAATGGCTGCTTTTGGCCCTAACGCTCCAGTGGCAGAGAGGGGCAGCACGGAGAACCTCACATCTGGAAGAGCCATTGACATTATATGTGAGTATTGTTGCATTGTCACATACACAACCTTTACTTCAGCTGTCCGAGAGTTTTGTGGCTATAGATCGTGTTAAGTCACTGTGACAATTAAGGCTGCGTCCCACTACTCTGTCTTACCCCTTCCCCTTTATCTACGTCTTTGTCTTGCCCCTCGATAGCGATCTGAGAGGGCTCGGGGTACAAATGTTCCCCTAAGAAATGGGACACCACTCTATTACCGTTTGCGTCATCATCCCTCGCCTCTAGCTGACTGCTACGTCTACAGAGGCGACAATAATTGACGCAAACGAACGTAAACAAATATCAAAGATTATCGGGTACCTCAGCTCGACAAAAAAACTAGCTTGTTTATACATGAAAGTTCGATGAAAACGATAACGTCGGCTAAACGGACATCACTACAATTAAAACCGCAACAACAGTTCACTAAAAGTAACGTAGAACATAAGCGTCATAATTGTAAACCTGCTAAACTGTTAATCGATAATTACAACTGCTGAAAATACATTTATGAGACTCCTTGGCTGGTCGATGTGACGCTGCCATCCTGATCCCAAAACCTGCCTGAGCTTGTAGGCGTACCCCTTCGTTTCAAGTCTGGTTGAGAGCTTACTTTGTTTCAGGGGGTATGTAGCCCTCGGTCATGGCCCTAGCCCTTGATCAAAATTAGAATCGGGACACTCCTTGCCCTCACATGAGCGTGCAAAACCAGGGGGTAGGGGTAAGACAAAGGGGTAAGACAGAGAAAAGGGACGCAGCCTATGTTACAGTATTATCTTCTTTCATAGCTCCCCCTAGTGGCACTAGCGGCTTTGCTCCGAGCTCTGGCAGCCCCGCACAGGTGGTCTTCACCGTGGGATCTCCTACCACTGGCAACACCCCTCCTCAGTCCTCCCGTCAAAGGAAATACTCAGGTAATTTTAACACTGAATCTAAACGTCCACTCCACACTGACAGGTCGAAGCCATGTTCTTTTTGTTCTGCATCAAATTATAATGATTATTAACTGTTTCGCATCTGTTGCAATTATGTTTTATAGATTTCAGTAAGCCTGTTTGTTACAAAAAGATGACACGCTAACATTTTTGTGCATCTGGGTCAGTGGACAGTGCTAATGATTAGTTTAGATTAAATATTACATAAAGTTAATAAGATTTAATTAGCATCATAAACTGAAATAATCTACACCTACAAATAATCAGGTAGTCCATTGCACAAATCAAAATATGTTATGTAAGATTTTGTTTTTATAAAATCTGTCCTCTGCCTGATCTGTCAGTATTTATTGATTTTTAGCACAAGATATAATTTAGAGATATAATTAGAGCATAAATGGTCATATATTCTGCTCAACTAACTGGAACGAGCCAGGTGTTGTTGTGCATGGAGCCAATAGCTGCCGTACGCAAGTGACAAATTTTATAACTACCACTTCCACAGTCACCTAAACCAGACCTTGTTCTACTTGTCAGGCTCTTTGACTTCAGTCAGCTCTGGGGGCTCTCTGACCAGTCGGTATCCTCCCACAGTGGACGAGGCACCCTCCAGCCCACGCTTCAGCTTCTCCGACCCCATCTCCGCTAACATGGGCGGGCCTGTGATGTTTGAGGCACCTGAGCTGCCCGAGGAGACTCTGATGGAGGTGAGACACTGGACAAACAAAACACTATTTTTAGGGCTACAATATTATTGTATTATTGGTTTTGATCACTCATTTTAATTGTTCTTTTTCACTTAAAACAAATGTTATTATTTTAGTATTAATGATACATATTTTTTTTATTAATATGATGTATTTTGTTCTTTTTTTACTTAACCCTTGAACACTTTCACTCTAAAAAGTAACATCATTTTTGCAGGATCATTTTTACCCAATATAATATACCCAACAAAAAGTACTTGTCATGAAAAACAGATCAAAATATGTTGTCATATAAATATTATTTACATGATAAATTAGAGCGGTTTTCTTTTATTTTCAACTGTGGTATGTGTAACAAAATGGGGAAAAAAACATAGGAAGACCCTAAAAACTTAATTACTGAAAAATTAGGAATTTGAGAACAAAAATTTCTTTAAAAAAAAAAGGAAACTTGGTGTTTGGACCACCCATTCCTGGGACATGTGAGACTTCCCTGGTGAAGCACAGGCCGTTTCCCAATTCAGCGACGGCACGCTTGTGAGTGTGCACTCGGGCTGTCGTCGAGACGGCGCACACTCGCTCTGTCCTTAGTGCACTACGTTTCTCACATGGCCGTCTGCGAAATGGAACAGGTCCCGCCTCAGCTCAATGAGCCGGGTGGTCTGCTCCTTGTTCCCTAAAGACAAAAATATTATACTATTGCGACTAGTAATACTTGGAATTGGGACATGGCTGATGTTCCCCCTAATTTTTAATGTGTCTGAGCAAACACACTAACTCCACATCCGAAATGCCCCCCGCGCGGCTCGCACTTTGCAGATATAAAAGAAAATGACCCCGCGGCTGAATAAAAAGTGGAGATCCGCTAAAAGCTCTTTCATCCCTGGTTTACAGTGCACTGCATACGTTTTCTTGTGCGCTGAGAATGTGCGAACAGTGCGCAGCTTAGAGTAAACGCTGGACATGGCGATACTGTAGAATATCCAGCATTACAACAGCAAAGGAAATATAAGTGTAAGGGGAAAAGCATGTGAATGGTAATACAGGTGCCATGAACTATGCCGTTACGGCTACCGTCACACATGTTTAGCGTAGTTTATGAAGAGTTTCATGTAGCATAGTTGTAGGTGAGGTGAACCAGTACGTATATTTTATAGTGACGTTGCAACTCTCACTTGTGGATGTCGCTGGCGAGTCGGTCTTTGTAGTCATATATCCTCCCGCGCTGTGCATGCTGGGGCTTTTAAGTGTGCGAAGCGTGCATTTTCGCACGCTTGGTCCACGCCCCGATTTCCATGGAAACGACGGCGCCGTTCAGAGCTCATCTTACCGGTGCATGGGGGAAAAAACGAATGGAACGGCGCTTGTCGCGCCGGATATGACGCACATCCCCTTCCAAGGACGCTCACAAGTGTGCCGTCGGTGAATTGGGAAACGGCCACAGACTCCTCGACACACGAACATACATTTGCAGGAGAGAGAAATAAAAAATAGTATTTTTTCAGTGGGTAAAAATGACCAGTTGACTAAAATATTGTTTTCACCATAAGAATTCCCTTTGAAATCACCACTTTGTGATATTTATTCATAACCACTGCACTAAATAAGGATAGATACACATTCCAGGACCACTCTTACTTACCTATTCCTTACATCCTCTTACATTAAATTCATTACATTCTTACATTCCTCTTTCACTGTTGCCGGGTGAAAATCACCCGAAAGCCTGTAGGCAAAAGTGGGCTTTGGGGCAGGGAAACACCTACACCTTCAAAGATGTCAAAAACAATGGTGAAGCTACAGGGACCCATGACACTCAGAAAAATCCAACATATTGAAAATCATGTAAATATTTTTGCTCAGGTGAAAATCCCCCAGTGATAGTGCTCTAGGGTTAAATATGAAATAAATATACAGTGTATTTGTTTTTGTTTGCGTTAGTCTTGGTTGCATCTGTGTTCTGCTTTTTCCAATTTCCATTTATATTAATTTCTGACATAGTTATCAAACATCTGTACAGCCCTAGCTACTGTTTTTCTCTACAAATCCTCCTTTGAAAGAAAAGAATGCAGCTCATTTTCATACTGCATAAAGTCATTCAGCTTAGCCTTTCCTCAGATTTCCAGATGGCTCTAGTCCAAAATTGTAAAAGATGTCAAATGTGAATTGAAATAATGTGAGTAGAGTAGAGAGTGAGTCCTTTAAAGACAGGGTAACAGTTTAGCCCGAGGTGAGCTTGGAGAAACAAGTGCACGTATTAATAGAGAGCTGTTTAAAATTCTCCCTCTGAACCGTCCTCTTGTCCTCTTGTCTCTCGGAGCAGCAGGAGCATACGGACACAGTTCAGAGCCTGCGTTTCACCCTGGAGTTTGCGCGCTGTTTGGTGGAGGTGGCCGCCGCCCGTGGCAGCGCGGCGGAGCTCCCAGACTCTCCACCTCCTCTTGCCCTCCGACAGCAGCAGCACAGCCTGGTGGCCGACCAGATCAGCTCCCTCAGCAGAGAGTGGAGGTAAGGCTCCTCAGCGTGGTAAATGAAGTGAATTTGAGCTTTCCACCATGTTATAATGTTCTCTCATCAAAAACATGCCTGAAGAGGTTATAGATGTCATCCATGCAGGTTTGAGTAATGCAGTGATCTCTCCCGGGCGGTATTCAAACCCTCATTGCAGTTAGTTGTAAGGCTACGTCCCATTTCTCTGTCTTAGCCCTTCGTCTTACCCCTACTCCTTGGTTTTTTGCGTTCATGTGAGGGCAAGGGGTGTCCCGATTCTAATTTTGATCAAAGGCTAGAGCCACGACCAAGGGCTACATACCCCTTGAAACGAAGTAAGCTCTCGACCAGACTTGGAATGAAGGGGTACGCCTACAAGCTCAGGCAGGTTTTGGGATCAGGATGGCAGCGTCACATCGACCAGCCAAGGAGTCTCATAAATGTATTTTCAGCAGTTGTAATTATCGATTAACAGTTTAGCAGGTTTACAATTATGACGCTTATGTTCTGCGTTACTTTTAGTGAACTGTTGTTGCGGTTTTAATTGTAGTGATGTCTGTTTAGCCGACGTTATTGTTTTCATCGAGCTTTCATGTATAAACAAGCTAGTTTTTGTGTCGAGCTGAGGTACCCGATAATCCTTGACATTTGTTTACGTTTGTTTGCGTTAATTGTTGTCGCCTCTGTAGACGTAGCAGCCAGGTAGAGGCAAGGGATGATGATGCAAACGGTAATCGAGTGGTGTCCCATTTGTTAGGGGAACATTCATACCCCGAGCCCTCTCAGCTCGGTATCGAGGGGCAAGACAAAGATGTAGATAAAGGGGTAGGGGAAGGGTTAAGACAGGGTAATGGGACACAGCCTAAGATTCTGTCCAAAGTTCAGCCCACAAGCCGATGTCATACATGCTCCCATGCAACAATTCTCCATAAACATGCACAAACGTCATAGAAAACTACACAAAAACAAACAAACCTGATGCAATGTGCAGCAGCTTTATTAGCAGAATGCTGATTGTGTTGCTGTAGCTCTCCACTTAGTCAGCAGCAATATTCTGTGGTGGCCTCTGCTCTCCTCTACGCTGTCGTCTGCTGGGCCCCGAGCAGCACAGAACGGGACAGAAAAAGATTGATTAAGCTGGTTAAGAGGGCCAGCTCTGTCCTGGGCTGTCCTCTGGACTTTGTAAAGGAGGTGGCTGAGAGGAGGGTACTGGCCAAATTCATGTCCATTAAGGACAACACTTCTCACCCTCTGCACCGGACTGTAGAGGAGCTGAGCAGCTCCTTTAGCAGCCGACTGAGGCACCCCCAGTGCAAGAAGGAGCGCTACCGCAGATCCTTCATCCCCACCACCATCAGACTGTATAATTCTAACATATAGGCCAGACATGCAATATCCTCCTTTTTCATGTTGATGCTTGTTGTTACTATTATCATTATTACTATTTTCCATTATTATTATTATTACGTATTACTATTTGTATTATTTATTACTTACTTTATCCCCTCCCTGCCTGCATGCACTTTTTCCCTCTTGTCCAAATGTCCTGGAGCTACTGTGGCGAGTAAATTTCTCCTGTGGGAGATCAATAAAGGCTTATCTTATCTTATCTTATTAGGGGGCCAAGTACCGGAGGTGCTGGGCACCCTATAGGAATTGTATTCCGTTGCCTAGGCAAGTTGCCTAGTAACCCTTTGATCTTTGCTTTGATGTTCAGGTCTCAAGATTATTAGGGGGCCAAGCACCAGAGGTGCTGGGCACCCTCTAGGAATCGTATTCCGTTGCCTAGGCGAGTTGCCTAGTAACCCTTTGATCTTTGCTTTGATGTTCGGGTCTGAAAGTTATTATTATTATTCTTCTAGTATAGGAAGTCTATGGCAGCCCCTAGAACCGTTTGGTAAAAAGTTGTGAAATTTGGCATGCACATTCCAGCCAGTCTCCTCATTACCCACAGCAATTTATAGGTCCCCAGCTCCAACCGTCTAGTGGCACCAGCAGGTCAAAGTTGCAGAAATTTGTCAATTGCCTAGCAACGCAAGAACCGTTTGGTAAAAAGTTGTGAAATTTGGCATGCACATTCCAGCCAGTCTCCTCATTACCCACAGCGATTTATAGGTCCCCAGCTCCAACCGTCTAGTGGCACCAGCAGGTCAAAGTTGCAGAAATTTGTCAACTGCCTAGCAACGCACCTAGCAACCTTTGATCTGTCTTTGATGTGTCTGTTCTGACACGGTTAGACCCTGACCCTGTCAGACCCTGTCAGACTCTGTTAGATCCTGTCAGACCTTGTTCTAACAAGGTCTGACCCTGTCAAACGGTGCTTGGCCCCCGCATTGCTGCTTGCAGCTATATTTATTA
Source organism: Paratrypauchen microcephalus (assembly GCA_036785185.1). Lineage (NCBI taxonomy): Eukaryota > Metazoa > Chordata > Actinopteri > Gobiiformes > Gobiidae > Paratrypauchen > Paratrypauchen microcephalus. Next base: position 10,214,637 of record JAVJIX010000011.1, read on the forward strand.
TTATTATTATTATGCTTGTTCCATAGGAAGTCTATGGCAGCCCCTAGAACCGTTTGGTAAAAAGTTGTGAAATTTGGCATGCACATTCCAGCCAGTCTCCTCATTACCCACAGCAATTTATAGGTCCCCAGCTCCAACCGTCTAGTGGCAGCAGTAGGTCAAAGTTGCAGAAATTTGTCAACTGCCTAGCAACGCACCTAGCAACCTTTGATCTGTCTTTGATGTGTCTGTTCTGACAGGGTTAGACCCTGACCCTGTCAGACTCTGTTGGATCCTGTCAGACCTTGTTAGACCCTGTCAAACGGTGCTTGGCCCCCGCATTGCTGCTTGCAGCTATATTCTTATCTTATTTTTAAAATGGGTCAAGAACACAAAAATTTAAATACTAGAAAAGAAAATAAACCCCCAATCATAATCTCAGTCATAGTTTATAGATGTGTAATATGCATAATCTGCTAAATTGGGCAGCAAGTGGGATGTTTTGGGGTTAAACATTACTGAGGAGAAGTGTATATATTTAATTGAATGTGTTTTTCTTTCCATAGCTATGCCGAACAGCTGGTCCTTTATCTGAAGAGCGCAGACCTGTTGTCGACCGCCTTACACACAGCAAAGGAGCGAGTGAAGCAGGGCAAACTCTACCCCTCCACAACTGTCAAACAAGGTGCACAGAGCTTTTTCCAACTTGAACGTTTATTATGTCCAGTCTCTACTGACTCGAAAGCCTGACGGACTGTGTATTTTTGCCTCTGTGTAGTTGTGAAGAGGCTCAATGAGCTTTACAAGACCAGTGTATCCTCCTGCCGCTCCCTTAGCACTCGTTTGGAACGCTTCTTTTCCAGGAAGCATCGGCTGATGGACCAGATCAGCTCCATCACCGCGGAGAGGCTGCTGTTCAACCACACTGTGCAGATGGTAAGTGTAAAGTCAAAGAGGAAGGGTGGATATTTAACACAACACAGTATACAAGCTGATTTGAAATGGGGCCAAAGTACTTCCCTCCCCCAGAACAATATACTACTCTGGAAAAAAATAAGAGACCACTGCAAAATTATCAGTTTTTCTGATTTTACTACTTATAGGTATGTGTTTGGGCAAAAGGAACATTTTTGTTTGAGTCTATAAACTACTGACAACATTTCCCCCAAATTCTAAATACAATATTATAATTTAGAGCATTTATTTGCAGAAAATGACAAATGGTCAAAATAACAAAAAAGATACATGTTTTCAGACCTCAAACAATGCAAAGAAACAAGATCAAATTCATTTTAAAACAACATAATACTAATGTTTACACTTGAGAAGAGTTCAGAAATCAATATTTGGTGCAATAACCCTTATTTTTAATCACAGCTTTCATGTGTCTTGACATGCTCTCCACAAGTCTTTCACATTGTTCTTGGGTGACTTTATTCCACTCCTGGTGCAAGAACTGAAGTACAGTGGTCCCTCGCTCTTATCAGTGGTTCACTTTTCGCGGCCTCGCTGTTTGGCAGATTTTTTTTTATAGTGTAACATTTTTTAATAGTGTAACATTGTGTTCTGCGTCCTGATTGGCTAAGAGACTGTAGACCTTTGCCGATTGATGGATGTGGATGGGGGACGCGGGTGGGACCGGGACTAGACCAGGACTAAACGTGGACTAAACCAGGTCTAGACCAGAACTAAATCAGGTCTAAACCTGGATTAAATCACCCGGTGCGGCTCTTTGCTGGTTTTGTGCGGCTCTTGCGTTCGTTTGTGCGTGTTCGCTTTGTGGCTCGGGCTGCGAGGACGCGGTCCTGAGGGGGAGGCATGGTCCGGGCGCTGAGGTTCGATCTCGTGCTCGCAGCCCCGGCCTTGCACCGGTCGTGCTGCTCTGTCACGGGTTTGACCACGATGAGCAGGTGCACGTGTCGCGCACTTCTCCAAGGGCTTGGTGCACATCGCGTCCCAGGACGTGGCAGTGCCGTTGGATGAGCGCGGTGCTGCTTCCTGCAGATCCAGTGACTCATGTCTCCGTGCTCCTCGCGCGTTCGGCGGGGCTTCCGGAGCCGTGTCTCCCCCCACGCTTCACTATTAATACATTTTGTTGAAAATCTATGAAAGTTTGAGTGTTTAAATGAGAGAGAAATGTGAGAAAATGTTAATTCCAGCGTTTTAAGGCATTTACAGCCTTAAAACATGTATAATAATTGTAAAATATAAAGTTGTCTTTCTTCGTGGATTTCACTCATTATGGGTTATTTCTGGAACCTAACCCCTGCGATAAACAAGGGACCACTGTAGCTCAGCTTTGTGTTTGTGTTGGAATTCAACAGACGCTGTTTTTTTCCAGAGCTGTATTTTTATCTTATTATTAAGGGTTAGGGTTAGCGAAAAGCATGCTGATTGTAATGTGATAGTGCTCTGAATGGACAGTGACTTAGCATGGAGAGCAAAAAGAGGAAAATGAAACTTATCAGAACAAAAGAAGTTTACCACACACTTGCTTGACTTTACTCTCATTTCTTTATTGGGCTTAGAGCGAACAACGCGTTTCGCTTCTACAGCGTCATCAGGTTTGCCCGATTAGTGCCAGGTGTGACTAAATACCATCCGGTCACATGTTCCTTCACTTAAAGTAATCAATAAAGAAATGAGAGTAAAATCAAGTGAGTGTGCAGTAAACTTCTTTTTTTCTGGAATTATTCAATGTTCCTGCTGTTACCAACACCTGGAAGCTGTGCATAGATTTTTGAACTTTTGAATGTTAATACCTTGTTTTCAGTGAATATAGCATTTTCCCACCAATAAAAGGTAACATGGTGATCTTGTGAGGTTGTTTGCAGTTAATACCCAATAGAAGAGTAATACCCCCTCTTTAAGGCTATTCAAATATAAAGTGTTACCTTTTTTTTAATTTTTGTTTGTATATTTTTCATTTTTAACGTCTCTGCTGTGTAGGTTCAAGCTGCTGCTTTGGATGAGATGTTCCACCAGGGGGAGGCGTCCATCCTGCGATATCACAAAGCACTGCTGCTGATGGAGGGCCTGTCTATGCTGCTCTCTGAACACGAGGACATCCTCAGTGTTAGCAAATGTGAGTGTTTATTCATGTTGTCATCATACTAACATTTCAACTCGATACTAAGGAATAGACTTGATACCGATTCTGATACCACAATGATAATAAAAAACACTCAAAATTACACTTATTTAGACAATAGAATGTGATTTTTTTTTTCAACATTAAATCATAGTACTTTCTTTATTACCATGTGGCCTTATAACTGTGTAATCGTCCAGATAGTTTTCATAATGGTCCATGGGCGTATAATAGTCTATGTGCTCTTATACGTGTTCTGATACAGCTCAAGATCATTCTAAAGGTTCATTTCTGTCCTATGAATGTGATGTGAATGTGTTTTTTAGTATTGATACTTGCTCAAATGAGTATTGAACTTCAATACTAGTTTTAGGCTGTGTCCCATTTCTCTGTCTTACCCCTACCCCTTGGTTTTGCGCGTTCATGTGGGGGCAAGGGGTGTCCCGATTCTAATTTTGATCAAGGGCTAGAGCCACGACCGAGGGCTACATACCCCTTGAAACGAAGTAAACTCTCGACCAGACTTGAAACGAAGGGGAACGCCTACAAGCTCAGGCAGGTTTTGGGATCAGGATGGCAGCGTTTACAATTATGGCGCTTATGTTTGACGTTACTTTTAGTGAACTGTTGTCACGGTTTTAATTGTAGTGATGTCTGTTTAGTCGACGTTATCGTTTTCATCGAACTTTCATGTATAAACAAGCTAGTTTTTTTGTCGAGCTGAGGTACCCGATAATCCTTGACATTTCTTTACGTTTGTTTGCGTCAATTATTGTCGCCTCTGTAGACGTAGCAGCCAGGTAGAGGCAAGGGATGATGACGCAACAGGAATCAAGTGGTGTCCCATTTCTTAGGGGAACATTCGTACCCCGAGCCATCTCAGCTCGTCATCGAGGGGCAAAACAAAGACGTAGATAAAGGGGTAGGGGTAAGACAGAGTAATGGGACACAGCCTTAGTATCAATTATTTGTATTGAAAGATTATATTCTATCCCAAAAAATAATCAAGACATTTTTTTTTATTTGTTTTGACAGGTAAAGAGTGCATTGAGCGACGCATCACAGCTCTACAGTCTGGGTTCTGCGTTTAAGAGTGGACCACAGTTTAATGGAGTTTAGACCATGTATCATTTTTTCACCCATACAAACTCTCAAGCCCCCATATTTTCTACTAGATACATTATTTTTGTCTTCAGTTAGTCATTCAATACCTGATGTCCAGCTGATCATCTTAAACTATGGACTGTTGAAAATGGCTTTGGTAACGGGTCAGACAAAAAGCACGAATGTCTGTCTTGGAGATAGACTCTTACGGCACTGAAGTCCAACCGAATCTCCTAAACTGAAGTAAACCATTGCAAATATAACAAAGAGGACACCTATCCACACACATGGAGTACACCTAGTTAGTGCTGTACATGCTTCTAATTGCAATTGACAATTCTATAATCAAATCATTGTGCGGGGAATTGTAGCCCGTGTAGGCTTTTTTTTTCTGTGTGTCTCAAGTTCAATCAAATGTCAGTGTGCTCAGGTAAAGGAAAGAAAAAGATCATTCTTAGCTTTTCAGCGCACTGATGAAACCTGTTCAAATGACCAAAAACCGTTAGTTACGCTGTTAGACGTAGGAGGACATGCTCTCTGTTGGACACGTAATAGAACAGAATAGAAATAGACAAAGTGAGTGTGGCTCGCTTTTTAAAATAATCAAAACATCAACGCTATCCAAAAACTGGAACTTTAAAATGTAGCTTTCCTACAAAGACTGATGTTTGTCCCACTGCGCTCACTTTAGTGTGTTTTTGAAGAATGTGGGGACTGTTGATTCCATGTTTGTGTTCATGTCTGTTATGTCAGATCTGAGTGAGTACAGTCACATTTGAATGTAAGCAGACGGGAGAAGCACAGGGCTAAGTCTAAGTGTTTGTCCAGCACTTCGACTGATCCCAGAGCTGTGTGGAATGACTTTGCACTGTTTAAGTACTGTATTCAGTGGTTTGAAATGGAACATGCAGAACATGCTACTTTTGATCATTTAGTGATGTTTCATTGAGTTGTTATCTAGTTACTGTTGTGTGTTAGATGTGAGAATGCTTATCAAAGACAGTATAAGCTACGTATCATTGCAGAGTTCTGCTGGTGACAGTGTTGTTTTTTTGCGTGTGCATTCATTGTATTGTTTTGTTAGTGTAGTTTATCAGCCGCAGTCTGTCCTGGAGGCGCTGACATGAAGAGGCTGTTTTATTTGTGCATGAGCGTGTGCATGAGTGTTTTATTGAGGTATTAGAGATTTGATGAAAACCATGTTTGAACTACTAATGCTGGTTTCCAGTTTACACTGGGTACACTGCATTTTACAGACTAACGCACCTGGAAGTGGTTTTCTCTAGAGTGTATTTGTTTGCCTTAATAGTTGTTTAGTTGTTTGATAGAGTGAACATTATAAAGAAATCAGACTTAAACCTTTAAGACACAGAAGCAGAAATGAGTGAAGACACTGTCAGCAGAATGAAGCAATGTGTGAAGTGATTTTTTCAGACAGAAGTCCAGAGAAGGCTGTGTATTTTTGCTTTGTGGCCTTGTATAATGTTTGGTTGATATTGTGTTTGTATGTGTGCACATTCCACATAGACTAACCATCTCTGTCTGACACCATATACTTAGTATTTGCAGACTTTCTTTTTCTTCTACTATAGAAATAATACTGATGACTTTATAAATGAAACTAATGCATATGTCACTTTTAATTCCCATCATTGTTTATCAGTTTTTTGATCACCTTAAGACTCAGAAATTGGATTTCTGCAGCAGCCAGTTTCCCAGAAATGCCTAATGGACACGCAGAGTGTGTAGGGAACTACGCACCGTCGCTTCGTACATGCTGTAACGTGTTACAAGTGTCCTTGAAAAGATGGCCTCCAGTTGTGCTCGTAAAGAGAAGTGGAACCCCAGGAACATTCAGCTAAAACATGCACTCCACCTTCTTCTATCATGGATGTATCAAACTTGTTTGCCAAGAATGTTTTTGTACTTTATTTTCACCTGACAAACTCTGTCTCACTTGTAAATATTGTAAATTAAGTTATTGCTGTTGTACATATTGAGCTATGGGCAACGAGGGAGCAGATTCCACCTACATTTCCAAAGAATGGCGCTCTGATCTACCCGGTGCCTTGATAAAGGCGTTTTAAATGTGTCTCATCAGTGACACACTATTTCCTTCTTGTGTGAGCTCTAATATTACTGTGTGATTGAGAGTTGCAATAAAAAAAACTAAAGCAAAGCGCGATTGTATTTTGTTTGCATTGATTATGTAGCTCTAATCAAATCTATTAAAATTCCTGGAAAACATGAACCACTAGCCTATGTACAAAGAGGCCTCATGATGCTTTGACATCCCAGTGAAAAGGCAGTATTTAGACCATTTTATATTTTTGACGTTTTATTCCGTTTTCTCTTCACCCTAATGTTCACGTGTGGTCGCTTTTATACAGTCTAAACCAGGGGTGTCTACTTTGATCCCAAAGGGGCCGGATCCGAAAACTCATGGGATATATACCCCAAAAATAGAACTAAGTGTGTCACACTCAATGCGTGAGACTTGAGAGCGAAAAATGCAATTTCAACACAATGTTTTAACATTAACTTTACATTTGACAGAATTTAGTCATGCTTTACTCTTCATTTGTGCTGTTCTGGTGGGAGGGGCCACGCACAGAGGCGCTGGAGACTCTGCTATGCTAAACTGCGCAGAAAAGAGGCACAGAAAATTACCAATATTTTAATAGAAAATTAAAATATAACTAATATATTTTAATAGCAAATCAGCCGAGGGCCAGATTAAAGGACTTGGAGCTACTATTACCTGTGCAATAACCTGCTTCATAACCCACGTGCCAAACTTTTACTATATTATGTGCAATCTGTGAAATACTCTACTTACACCTTATTTAATCCTACCTGTACCTTGTATTTTATTATATTTTATAAAAACAATTTATTATATTGTTTACTTTTTCCCCTGCACTTTTTTTGCAACACTTTTTTACCATGTACTGGTCCAGTTTACTGCACCAAACTAAAACGCCACACCAAACTGGGCCAGGACATGCAACTATGTGATTAGCCAATGCACCTGTCAATCATGCACGAACAGGGGGCGGGTTCTCGTGCAGGAACAGGTGGTTGTCAAGGCAACGGCGTAAGTGATCTGGCGAGTGGAGCCAAACAACCAAACGCACCATAAATATGAAGTTATTTAACATACGCTCTTTTAATTAGCTGTGAGAAAAGTCCGGTATGGTCCGGCATCAACACAAACTATGTCCAGCAGCAACATCAACCTGCCCCCGGTGCGACATTTGCCTCACTGGACCCGCGTTGGAAGTCTGGGGAAACCCTGGCCCGCGCCGCTGCTCACCGGCCCCCCAACGCACAAGGGGCCGGTGATGAGGGCGCCTTCACCGGAGCAGACCCGCCACACGGACCCGGACCCCCGCGTCGCATCGCTGCAGAGAAATATCCAGTTCCTCCAGCAGCAGCACCAGGACACGCTGGGGAAGCTTCACGCCGAAATCGAATACCTCAGACGGGAGAATAAAGGTGAAGACAGAATGTGTGTTTCAGTGGAAGCCATTAAGGAACTGGCAATCACCAGGACACTAGGATTTTTTTACTAGATATATTTTTATGCTAGCATATAGTATTTTTATACTAGTATATATTTATTATTTTTACTTTTTTATTTTATTTTATTTTTTTTATACTAGTATATATTTATACTATTTTGATATTATTTTTTTATTTTTTATTTTTATTGTATTTTTTTATTTTTTATTTTTATTTTTTTATTGTTTTTTATTGTATTTTATTATTTTTATTGTATTTTTTATTATTTATTATTTTTACTTTTTATTTAATTTTTTATATTATTTTTTATACTAGATATATTTTTATACTAGTATATAGTATTTTTATACTTTTTATACTTTTTATTTTTTATACCGTTTATATTATTTTTATTTTTTATTGTATTTTTTTAAATTTATTATTTATTATTTTTATACTACATATATTTTTATAGTATAGTATAGTATAGTATATTTTTATATAGTATAGTATAGTATATTTTTATATATAGTAGAGTTTTATAATGGCCTAAAATCCACGTAAAACATAAATGTAGGCCTACAAACACCACCTCAAAGCCCACATTAGAGCCCACATTACGCTGCTTTCTGATCTTTCTGTAATGTTGTTTCCTCATCAAAAACATGCCTGGAGTTGTGTTTTGCTTTATTTGCTCATGTCACATGCAAATCCTGCATATTTAGGCTCAGGGTTGGGAGGGTTACTTTAGAAATGTATTCTGGTGCAGTTACTAGTTCCCCCTTAAAATATGTATTCAGTAACATAATCCAAGAACCATAATATTAAAGTAATGCAACTTGATTACTATCAATTACTTTTGGATAACTTTGACACCAAATATCCCATAACAACAAGAAAACAATAACATTTTGTGCATTATAAAAGAAACTGAGGACAGTAGCTTATAGTCCTACAGTGAAAGTGCACAAGTGTTGACCACATAGTTCAGTTAATTAAGAAAAAATCCCCTTGTCTTCTTTAAAAAATAAAATAATGTTGACATTTCCACCTGCTAAATGCGTTCTTCTCGGTCGAAGCCATGCCAGTTGCGAGTTTGTTCCATCGTACTGCCACAGTGTACAACAGTTTGTTTTCTCTCTCATTTTCCCTCCCTCTCCAGTTTTAAATGAAAAAAATAAATAACATAAAATGCTTTCAAATCCTTGTAGCTGTAGCAGAATACAGTTGCCTTTTTTTTAAAATTCCTTTTACTTAACGCCATTCCTCCCCAAGCATGTCTTTCTATAATGTTGTTTCCTCATCAAAAACATCTCTGGAGTTGTGTTTTGCTTTATTCACTCATGTCACACGCAAATCCTGCATGTTCAGGCTGAGTTCTTCTCTCAAACTGTTCCACCTTGTGACGTCAGGAACTGCTCTGCACCTTCACTAGAATCATTTGGATCACTCTAGACCTGGAAATGTGAATCTCTATTGAACAAAAAGTAAAATGCAGCTGTTAACCTGAAAACTACCTCTACATGACATCACAAGGTGGAAAGGAGCATTTTGAGCTTTTGTGGACATAGACAGATTAATAATAAAGGATTGCTCAAAAACGTGTGAATGAAACAAACATTTTTGATGAGGTAACAGCATTATAACATAGATTAAACCTCAAGATTAAGTGGGATGTTTAAAGGTACACTATATTATGGTGATGGAGTGTCCATCGCCTGCTTGTTACCATGGAGATGTTTTTGCTTTGACTGGAATTATCTATAATATGATAATTTATTTCCATGAATTTATCTCCAAAAAACAGTTACGGAGAAGCAACCTCGCTCATAGTAAGAATGCATGTTTTTCATCGTTTCTGAGCAATAAAAACACCTAGTTGAATACATGCACAATGGTTAAAGGAAAAGTAACGTTTTTTTACAATTTGAGCCTTATTTCCATAATAAAACAAGTTGTTTTCCTCACCCATATCACTTTGGTGTCATATGGAGAATTTCCGGAGATGTTTTAGATTAGCGTTAGGCTAAAGCCGTTAGCCTAGCGCGACTTATAGCCATAGCTCGGGGCATTCCCCCAGCATGTAATATTGCGGTGTCCAAATAACACAAACTTTAGCACTTTTCAAATCACAGAAGATCGCTGTGTCAGGGTAGACTTTTAGTGGATTCCAAAACTCCCTGAAACCCGATATCCAGCTATAGTTTCATTTGATGACGTCATCAGAGAGGACAGTGTCGCATGCGCAGAGTGTGCTCAGCTCCCGTTTTGTAAACATGGAACGCTAGTCCTGTAAACTGTTGCGATAAATCTCGGATTTCAGGCCGTTTTGGAATCTACTAAAAGTCGTACCCTGACACATCGAGCTTCTATGATTTGAAAAGTGTTAAAGTTTGTGTTATTTGGAGCACGCACGGGGCATATTACATGCTCGGGGAATGCTATAAGTCGCGCTAGACTAACGCTGTTAGCCTAACGCTAATCTAAAACATCTCCGGAAATGCTCCATATGACACCAAAGTGATATGGGTGAGTAAAACAACTTGTTTTATTACCGAAATAAGGCTCAAATTGTAAAAAACATAACTTTTCCTTTAAGTCTAATGCCATACAGTGGAACATTCCAGGCACAGCAATAACAACTCCACAGAGTCAAGCAGGTGGTGGATCGCACATCTTTACGGAAAAGGCTCAGTATTCAGTATTGATTTTGGTACCACAATGATAAGAAAGTCTTTTTAGAAAGGCTCCAGATGTATTTTTGAGGCATACAAAACAGTTGTAGTCCTTGAAACAGGACCATGGTAATAGCCTCTGTAGCCTAGATCTTTCTAAATCTATTCAGGAAAGGTCAAATTCTTATGTTTTTTTTCCCCCTCTGTATTGATTCTTGTCTAAATGAGGATGTAGTTTCGGTAGGCCTACTAGTTTTAGTATTGATTTGTAGCTGGGTATCATTTTTCTTGATAACCCTAATGTAAAGTGCACTTTGCCACATTATAATTCAAATAAAAGTCATGGAGTCAATAGCTAGGTTATGGCACGGTGGTTGAGTGGCGAGCACTCACGCCTCACAGCAAGAAGATTCTAGGTTTGATAGGCCTGGACATTTCTGTGTGGAATTTGCCTGTTCTTCATGGGTTTCCTCCGGGCACTGGTTTCCCCCATCAAAAACATGCTTCATAGTTTAAAAAAAAAAAAAAAAATCCTCCAGCTGAGGTCTTATCTAACAAGATCATGGAGATGGGTCCCCGGGCGCCTTCATGTGCTGCCCTTGAGCAGTGGCTCCTGGGGGGATGGGTGAGATGCAGAGAATAATTTCCCTACAGGATAAAGGATTTAAAAATATATATATATTTGTACTAGGCTAATGTCTTCATAGGCTCCTCAGTATCTCTTATTTTACTTATACAATTCCACGAAGTCTACAGGGAACTTTAACCTAATTTGCTCTTATTAAAAATGTATCACAACTTAATGAGTCAAGCAAATTGCCTGTTTTCCTCCCGCTAAGGCGCTGAAAAGCAGTCGAGTGGACATTTAATCTAGGCAGGGTGGTCGCGTAGCAACTCCAGAGGAAGATGAAAGGTGAGCGCTCACTTCGTGGGAGGCGGTGTCACTTTCCGGCACGTGCGGCCCTCATACCGTTCCATACAGTGGCACATCTCAGCGCCCTCCTTCAGTGGTTCCTCCGTCACCTGCCTGTGCTGTCAGGCCTGTGTACGCCCAGGCAGCACCTAATGGGCTCTGTTACAAATGTGCGTCTAATGAGCTTCTATATGGCACACTGTACACATCTTGTCTTATTGCTGTTACAGAGCTGCAGTATAAGCTGATAATGGAGTCGCCCGCTGTCAGCCAGAAAGGTAAGTCATGGACGAATCGACTACTGTCAAATGACTAGGCCTGTCACGATAATTACAGTATTTTTTTAACATTTTTATATAATGGTGTAAGGTTAAATAACTGCTCTGGCTAATTACTGGTTCATTTTGCTTTTTAGTGGTTGCAGCTCATGACTTTTAACAATACAGTATAGTTAAAGATTTTCATTTTTTTAAATCGTTTTTTACGATTTTACTACTCATAGGTATGTGTCTGGGCAAAAGAAACATTTTTGTTTGAGTCTATAAACTACTGACAACATTTCCCCTAAATTCCAAATAAAAATATTATTGTTTAGAGCATTTATTTGCAGAAAATGACAAATGGTGAAAATAACAAAAAAGATACATGTTTTCAGACCTCAAACAATGCAAAGAAACAAGATCAAATTAATTTTAAAACAACATAATACTAATGTTTACACTTAAGAAGAGTTCAGAAATCAATATTTGGTGCAATAACCCTTATTTTTAATCACAGCTTTCATGCGTCTTGGCATGCTCTCCACAAGTCTTTCACATTGTTCTTGGGTGAATTTCTTCCACTCCTGGTGCAAGAACTGAAGTAGCTCAGCTTTGTGTTTGTGTTGGAATTCAACAGACGCTGGAATGGAATGGCTGTAATACATGTAGAGATGCTGATTTCAGAAAAAAAAATGCAGTGGTCTCTTATTTTTTTCCAGAGCTGTATCTCTGTAGCAATAAATCGTGCTTCAGATTTTGCGATCGTCATGTACTTACTGTTATACCGTAGGTTTATTTGATATTTAAGTGTGATTTACATATGTGTGTGTTATCTGGATGTTGTGTCTGTTAGCAGGATTACCCACAAGTCGTAGAGGCCTCAGACCCCCCACTCAGGGCAGTGATGTGCGCTCTGGACTGTACCTGGAGGAACAGCTGCAGGACACGAGACCCTTGCATGACCAAGCAGCCAGGTTAGAATGACCTGTGTACAAACCACCTGTCTATTTTAGTGCTGGAAGAAGTATTCCGCTGTGTTACTTAAAGCCCCAGTGTGTAGGATTCGTGGCGCATAGGTGGATAGTCGCTATTGCACTTTCTGTTTTAGCTACGGCAGACCTCGCGTCCCTTTTTTTTTTTTTTTTCTCATGAAAACACACATTCCCGATCATGTACTATGACACTCTACACATCAAATGAAACCTTACAGTCTCCTCTTTTTGACTATGCAATTCATTTCCCTGTAAAACAATCACTGCCCGAGCACATGGGGCTTTTATATGGAAAAGCACAAAACGAGGTTAGCTTACCTTAGAATGCTTTGCACAGGTCAAACTCTGTATTTCACCATAGACTTGCTCTCAATTTGTCCGTAAGGATCCAGCGAATAAAATCCAGTAAAACAATTTAGTCCAAAACACGTGTTAGATCCATTACGTGTCTGATCCGGCAGCATGCTTGTGTTGTTTACCCAAAACCACGAGCCTTGCCGAAGGCGAAGGCGGAGCCCAAATGTCCTTCTGCGGCTCTCGTATTCAAAATGGCTGCCTCTGCATGGGGAAGATCCCCCTTTTATGTGACTATATCTAAGTCCAAAAGAATACTTTGATTTCATGATGGAAGTGAAGGCTTGGAAAACAATGTACTTTTGAATGGGTATCTTCAATTTCAGTAATTAACGGGTAAAAATCTTACACACTGTCCCTTTAATGGTGCATTGTGTAACTATTCTGATGGAGGGTCCGCCAAATCCTTTTCTCTATGGAGATGATATTGCTTTGCCTGGAATGGTACGGTATTAAACCATTCTATCTTCATGGAGACCAAACCAGACCAAGTTACAGGTCAGATCTGTGGAGAGGCAACCCCACTCACAGTCAAATTGTTGTTTTTCTAGGTATTTTTGAGCAACAAATCCACTTGTAATTGAATAAATGTAAGGTAGTTCTGCTTAATGTCAAAGAGTGGAACATTCCAGGCAGAGCAATAACATAATCCATAAAAACAAGCAGGTGACGGACCCTCATCCAAGTTACATAGTGCACCTTTAAATAAATGTACAGATACTGGGGCAAAAAATACTCAAGGAAACGTAAAAGTATCACATGATGGGTTTGATGAACGTCTGCTTGTCTCCATGGAGATGTTATTGCTTTTCCTGGAATATTCCACCATAAGTATGAGAATAAATTTGTCTATCATGCCTTTATTCAACTACAGGCGTGTCAGAGCATTCTTACTGTGAACTGGCTTGCATCTCCCCAGATCTGGCTTATCTGTTTTTCTGAAGGCATCATTAGCTTGTCTCCATAGAGACACTTCAAGGCTTTGGGGTGGGCAAAGCAATAACATGACAAAATGTACCTGAATTCTGTTTGATCTTTTATAAAAAACAACATGGTCGATTGAGTCATGTTTACTGTAAATATGGTGCTCACACATGCAGGATTCTAGTCCAATTCCCCTAAAACACTTTCTATACTCTATTCCTTTATAAATTTGCGATCCATGATCAACCTCCGCCACCTAGATTCGAATATGGCCCTCAAAAAGAACGATTATTCACTATTAATAAGCATCTTAAAACCTCCACTTGTTTAATATTAAATGCCCTGTATATCTCTTGTAACTAGGGTGAAAATTCAGGACAGTCCCGAAATCTAAGCTATTGTCTCAAATCCCGTATCCGGCCCTAAATGTTCCGAAAATTACACTCAAACAGAAAGTAGTTATTATCTGATGAAGATTAAAAACTGTTGGTATAGAGGTTGAGTCGACTGCACGCAGCCCTGACCGCTGCTGACAGGCCGCACGCAGCTCCTGACCGCTCTGAGTGGATGCGTGCAGCCCCGGTTACAGTCTATCTATTTTGTTTATATTTTGACGTTCTTGCAGCAGCCAGCAGTGATTAATTGGTCACGGGCCAGCATGTGTACATTGCGATTTTTCCACAATGACATTTTGAGTTCATGATTTTTATGTTGTTTTCTTGTGACAGAAATATTAATGAAAGACAAAAACACTGTCCCGAATTTCAGCCAATCCCATCTGGTCACCCTACTTGTAACTTTAAGTTATAATGTGTTACATCCTAACAAATATATATACCTGGAGTTGTGTTTTGTTGCATTCGCACAGGTTTGAGTAACTCTTTATTATTCGTCTGTCTACATCTCCAAATCTGAAAATGTTCTTCTCCACCTTGTGATGTCATGAAGCGTCAATTTTCAATCAATCAATCAATCAATCAATCATTTATTCATTCATTCATTTGCATCCGCTTTTTCTGAGTCTTTCGGGTCATGGGGGCAGCAGTCCAGACGATCGCAGCCCAGATCTCAATGCAGCAGCCTCCACGGATCCTCCTGCGGGTGGTGGGTCCACGGGAGGACGGCTCCACGTCGCTTGACACAGCCTGGATGTATCTTCCGTCATGGGGGCTATCAATCAATCAATCAAACTTGATTTATAAAGCAATTTTCATACCAAAAAAATGTAACATAAAGTGCTTTACAGTGATTAAAATAACACACATTTCCTTCCACCCAACCAGCCCAGCACAGCTGCCCAACATCACACACACACACACACACACACACAAACATGCTAAAATACATTAAAAAAAAAAAAAAAAACAGCAAACAGCTACTTTTTACTTTTTGTTTAACCCTCCTGTCGTGTTCGGGTCAAATCTGACCGTTTTACAACTTATAATATTCATAAATATTATGTTTTTCATCTGATTACCTCAAGACCTTATGATATCCTCCACACTGTGGACTTGAACATATAAAAGTGATGATCACCTATTTCGTTCAATTTTGAGTGTTTTAATCAACCTTGTTACACCTGTGGTGTTCCCGGTCAAAAGTGACCGCCATAGGAAATGAATGGGTATCCAGAGTAAATTCATACAGAACATACAGAAAACATCCCCATACACACTGCCCCAGCTCGCTCTCTCTCTCTCTCTCTCTCTCTCACACACACACACACACACACACACACACACACACACACACACACAAACCAGGGTATGCGTGTTGTGCTGGACATGACAACCGGTCTCCAAGGACATAATATCACATGTGACAACTTCTTCACATCACATGTTCTTGGTCAGGAGCTACTGAAAAGAAAGCTCACCATGGTAGGGACAGTGAGGAAGAACAAGCCTGAACTTCCCCCTGCGCTGGTATCGACCAGAGGAAGACAGGCACTCTCATCACAATTTGCATTCACTGACACTCACACTCTTGTGTCATACGTTCCCAAGAAGAACAGAAATGTAATCCTGATGAGCACAGTACACAAAGACGCCGCTGTCAGCACCACAGAGGACAGGAAGCCCCTGATGATCCAGGACTACAACAAGAACAAGGGAGGCACTGACTGCCTTGATAAGGTAATGTAAAGTCTCATCATGCATTTTATTTTATTTTTATCTAGGTGAACCATAGCATTTTGTGTATGACAGATTGAATATTGTTCCTAATCTCTTATTATTTATTGTTCCTTTATTGCAGCTTACTGGTACATACACCTGTAAGCGGATGACGGCTCTCTGGCCTGTGGCACTGTTCCACAACATCCTGGATGTGTCAGCTTTCAACGCGTATGTGGTGTGGACAGCAATCAACCCAACCTGGAATCAGGGGAAAAGTTTCAAGAGGAGACTTTTCCTCGCTTTGGTGACTTCTTATACAGCGACGCCAGCACATTCCCCGCACACCAGCCTCCACCAGTCTGGTTAGGAGCATGCAAGCTCCAGCCCCAGCCGCTGCCCTGGCTGCTCTTCCCCAACAAGGACATGGGCAGAAAAGGAAGCGTTGTGGCCTCTGTGCCCCTAGAGACATCAAAACGAGCCTGACATGCTGCTAATGTCATGCTTATGTTTGCAAGGCTCACTCTGACCTGAGTGTCACATGCCACTCATGTGCATGAATACACACACACACACACACACACACACACACACACACACACACACACACACACACACCCTGTTGAGCTTGGTGTTTGGTTTTCCATTTATTTTTTGTATTATATGTTCATTTTGTAGTTAATTTTCAGTGCCTAATTGTATTTTAACTGATGTTATTTAATGTTTACTTCTATAAATTGTTGTTAGACACTACTTTGAAACATTGTTCTCAACTAAAAAATGTTTAATAAAAAAATTGGTGTTGAAAAAAAAAAAATTGTGCTAATTTAAGAGCAGTTAAAACAGACCGGTCAATTTTGACCGGGAACACTAAAGTAGGGGGCTGGAGGCGAACACGACCGGAGGGTTAATAGACATCTGCAATTTGAGGGCTGAAATTACCCAAATGATTCTAGTGAAGGTGCGTGGACTTTAAAAACACAGTGTAGCACTTCCTGTATTACCACATGACATCACAGAGTGTTTTCTGTTATTCTAAATATTCAAGATTTATGTGTGAAAAATGTGTGAATGAAACAGAACACAACTCCTGGGGTGATGGACTCAATCTGCTTCCGAGATAAAGGTGGCTAAATCTCATTTATATTGATAAAATTAACTGAAAATCAATTGATAACTGTGCTGGTTAGCTAATGTATTCAAGATATGTAATGATATAATAATATATATAGTATACATATTGATACATGTCAAAACTCTAGACATATTAAAATGAATGTATTGGAATGTGCAGACAGGCTTTCAGATAGAACTGACACACTGTACCATCTGATAAACTACAGTTTTTGCATAAAACTTATTTTGCATAAATTTCCTATTTTGACCCAATACTATATCTTGGAAACTATAGCCTATCAGCACTTCTGACTTACTTTTTCTTTATTAGTGACCTAAACCAAGAAAAATTTCACTACTACTGTTCCGGAAGCATTTTGCTTGCAGACCAGTGATAGGGGCCCTTTAAGTTAACAGAAAAATAGTATGATGTGGGACAACACAATCTCAACCTCTACATACTGAGCAGTGTAATATAAGCGCATGATTTATTATGCATATGCACGACTATGTTCTGCTATTAACCTCCATTCTGTGTGATCTATAATTGATCCTGTGAGAAGTGTGGGAGAGTCCACAGACGCAGCAGCAGCAGCCTCCTTCAGTAAAGCCCATGGTCCAGAGCTGAGGGGGGGTCTCATCACGTCACTACAGCCTCTGCGCATCCACAGTAGCCCCGCCCAACCGCCACGCCCACCCACCCTGCACGAGTGTGAGGTCATCATTCGACAGCTCTACAACGCCAACAGTATACAGTCTCAGGAAGTAGGCCACTCAACACAGGGTGCATTTGTGGTTTTTCAAAGGCTCACTGTTGCGTTGGTCTCTTTCAGCTTTTACGCGTGAAGACTTTGCTCAGAGATATTGTTTTTAGTAAGAAAATCACACCAGAAAACTACATTCTCACCAAGACCTACCTTGCGGATGGGACAAGGTATTTATTAGGTATTATATTCATATTACACTAAAGGTTCACTATGTAACATTTCTGGTGAAGGGTCTGCCATAAGTTGCCAGCCTCCAGATGTTATTGATCATCCTTTCATTGGTGGGATATCCATTTGGAGTTTGGTGGTTCCACAATAAAACTCTTTTGGAAGTAGGCACTGACTGAACAAGGTGTGCACTGAAAACTAACATTGGTTCAGTTCCAACTTTTGGTTCTTTGGCTTTAAATGTATGTGTCAATCATCCACTGATTTATCGGCATCACGACTGCACCCTCAAAAATACAGCTCTGGAAAAAATAAGAGACCACTGCAAAATGATCCGTTTTTCTGATTTTACTACTTATAGGTATGTGTTTGTGCAAAAGGAACATTTTTGTTTGAGTCTATAAACTACTGACAACATTTCCCCCAAATTCCAAATAAAAATATTATCATTTAGAGCAAACCTGGGCATTTCAAGGCCCGGGGGCCAAATGCGAGCTGACTCTGACCGGCCCGCGAAAGGTTGCTTGGAATTAAGAAAATAAAACCTACTTTCAAAATTGTACATAATGCAATTGTACTGATGATCAACATGAACCTGACTTTGATGCACTTTTTAAAGCTCAAAAGAGGCTAGATTTCTCTCACTGATCAAGAAAAAATACTAAACATGCTAACTTTGACTTTTTTCCTACAAAGTTTGGCAGTTGGACATGTCTTGTATTATATTATTTGGCAAACAAAGACATTGTGGTGTCTTAATAGAAAGTTAAGAAAGTTAAACTCAGAAAGCATTGTGGGGTTAATGTGACTGAAAAAGAGTTACAAATGTTTCACGTTTACCATTGTTTTGAATTATTTTACTGAATAAATTCAGTTTTTGTAAAACCTCACTCTCTCATTACTTAATAATAACAGAACTTACCAGCTTCTGTAAACGATCCCATTTACTGATTTCAACATCAAAATAAAATTAATAACCAGAGTAGACTTCAAACCGGCCCTCCACAATATTGTCTCCTTCCCATTTGGCCCCTGGGGAAAAATAATTGCCCACCCCTGATTTAGAACATTTATTTGCAGAAAATGACAAATGGTGAAAATAACAAAAAGATACATGTTTTCAAACCTCAAACAATGCAAAGAAACAAATTCATTTTAAAACAACATAATACTAATGTTTACACTTAAGAAGAGTTCAGAAATCAATTTTTAATCACAGCTTTCATGTGTCTTGGCATGCTCTCCACAAGTCTTTCACATTGTTCTTGGGTGACTTTATTCCACTCCTGGTGCAAGAACTGAAGTAGCTCAGCTTTGTGTTTGTGTTGGAATTCAACAGATGCTGGAATGGAATGGCTGTAATACATGTAGAGATGCTGATTTCAGAAAAAAAAATGCAGTGGTCTCTTATTTTTTTGCAGAGCTGTGTGTCACGAATGACTCACATTTTAAAGGTCCTGTATTACACAAAATCTACTCTCCTGAGTCACAGAGTGTTGTTATCTCCTGGAGTTGTGTTTTGTTTCATTCACACATGTTTGAGTAATCCTTTATTATTAGTCTGTCCAGTGGTGTAGTGGGGATTTTTTAAGTGGGTGTACGCGATTTGTGACGCGGAAAATTTTAAATTTCTGAAATTTTGATTTCTATATGCTATATGTTAGCAATAAAGTAAAACTGTACATAAAAGTACAAAAAACACACACACACACACACACACATTTTATTAACAGGTAGGCCTATTAGTAGTATATATTGGATTTGTTTCTGCTTTGCACTTCGTCTAATCAGAGGCACTGAGGAGGAGCTTATGCGCGCTAAAAGGCTCAGGTGAAAAAGCGAGGAGCGACGCGTTAAGTGAGGCACGGGCAGGTAGGATGAGGTATAAGATGTTTTATAAAGTTTAACCTGTGTACACGCAATGGTACACGCTATTGTGAGAGCTGCACTCGCTCGGTCGGTCCACGGCTCCAGACACGGAGGCTCGCGCGGCCCGCAGTTTAATACAAAGTTTAATACGAGATACACGTACTTATGTTCTGAATACGGGACGATTCTGTTTTTCAAGGGATGGTTGGCGACTCTAAACACAACTATACATATACTATATACACCCAAAATCTTTCTCAACCAATTTGCACAGATGTAAAAAAAAAAAAAAAAAAAAAGGCTACCCCGCGGCTGAAAATAAAACGGAGATCCGCTAAAAAACGGAACTCTTTCATCCCTGAATTTATATTTGTTATTTTTTTATATCTCACGTCGGGAGAAGTGGGTGGACGGCGTCTGTCTACATCTCCAAAGCTCAAAATGCTCCATTCCATCTTGTGATGTCATGTAGTTTTCAGGTTAACAGCTGCCTTTTACCTTTAGTTCAGCAGAGATGACCAATTTCAGGGCTGAAATCATCAAGTCGTTCTAGTGGGGGTGTGTGAAGTTTAAAAACACAGTGGAGCACTTCTTGTATTATCACAAGGTGGAACTGAGTGAGAGAAGAACTCAGCTGAAACATGCAAGCTTTGTGTGTTAAACATGTGTGAATGAAACAAAACAAAACACAACTCCAGGTATGTTTTTAACGAAAAAACTGTATCATAACAGATCAGGGCCAGTCTGCAGCGTTTGTGTAACGTTAAAGCCAAAATAGAAAGCTAAAGCCATACTTCTGAACATTCTCCGTGGAGATAGATACGTTTTATGCCATGCTGTGGAATACTGTAGCCAACGGAACAACATTTCCATGGAAGAGGCCCTAATCCAGGTCAAGTAAGAGTCAGGTTTGTGGAGATGCAGATCCCTCCACCAGAAAATTACATAGTGCACCTTGAAGTATACACATATTGCTTAGTCTTGAATTTTGTTTTGCAGGAAGTTTTCTGAAACAGAGAAGTTGCCAAAGCTTGGTATTCAGACATTTCCAGAAAAAACGTATGTAATTATTTTAATTGTCATGAAGATACATGTTAGTTATACTCTACTGTGTACTATAGCATGTTAGGGCTACTTACAGAGGAAGAAAAAAATGCAAATTTGTCAAAAACAAAATAAAAAATGCCCCCAAAAAGACACACATTTGTCCAAAAAAAAAAAAAAAAGCAAATTCCCTGAAAAAACACACACATTTGATGAACTGAAGGAAGCTGGTAGGGCCACTCATAGATCAAAACAAAACAAAAAATACAAGATTTCTCTGAGAATGATCAACCATAATCATTCATATTCAGCAGTCCTATCATATTGTAGAGTAGACATGTCCAAACTATGTGGCCCTCAGGACCATTTTTCTTGGCCCTCAGACTTACAGGTGAATGGCTCATATTACGTAGTAGGTTACGTTAAACAAAACAAAACAAAACAAAACTGTCCTGCCAGTATCAAATATTTTGTGTGTCCTATTGAGGCTCTAAGCTTAAATAAAGGACTCATGACTCATTCTAACCTTTTATCATGCACATATTTCAATTATTCACTCATCAGTCTATAGTCCTTCTTCCTGTTTTGATATGTGGCCCTTGATGAAGAAAGTTTGAACACCCCTGTTGTAGTGCATGGGAAAAAGCCTTGTCTTCTTCTTGTGGTCTTCTAGATTTTTTCTCATAAATGTACAACTTTTTTCTTGTAAATTTCCCACTTTTTTTCTAGCATGAATTGCTTGTTTCAAAACTCATAAAATGTCTGTGTTTTTTTCTTGCAGATCTGTTTAAATACATAAATACATACATGAAATGAATATCTTAATTTTTCCTTCATCTATAAACGGCCCTAATACACCACTGTATTACTACACCACCAGAGAAAGAAACAAATTTGACAAAAAAAGTAGCAAACATGCAGGTTTTTTTCTTACAAATTTGCCTCGTTTATCTACAAGTTGCCCTAATATGCCTATGAGACTCAAAATAATGTTTGAAACTCCTCAGTATTTAGTATTAGATCAATATAGTCCATATGTCCAACACCATGCAATATAAACATAAGGCTTCATTTTCTCTTTTTTTAGCAGTTTATCAGCAATTTATTTACCTTTGTTGTGGTATATAAGCTGCATTCACACTAGGTAATAAGAGTGTGCAAAAATATTGAAATACCAATAAATCATAATGTTTAATTTGATGATATAATATAAATATCTTGGGCTGCTGTATCGATATATTGCCAAGACTTTTTTTTTGGGTGTTTTTTACTAAATTATTTTGCGAAAGAGCTATAATTGTGTTGCTGTTGTTCACTAAATATTCACGTTGCACAAACTTAGTGCTTTAATAAAAACTTGTAGTATCACTACTTTCATTTAGCTTTTATTTTTTACTGAATCATATCAAATCTATTTGAAATATATTGTATCGAAACGTATTGAAGGATATTGAATCAAAAGGGGACTGTATCGTGACTTATATATCGAAGTATGTACAGGGGGGCCTTGGGTTACGACGGTCTCGACTTACGACGTTTCGTGGTTACGAACGCGCCCCCATTAAAAAAATAAATAAAAAATTACGCGTCATTCCGTCTTACGCGGTTTAGCGTGGTAAGCGACGTAAACAAACGCGAACGGCGCGCGGCGCACGGCGGAAGAATACGCTCTGTTGTGGTTGTAGGGCGAAGAAGACAGCCTCGTGTGCATGCCCAATGTGGGCGGAAGTACCTGATGTGGGCTCTGATCTGCTCCTATGAAAGCGACAGTGATAACCAAGCAGCGTAGTGGTCTAATTATTGAGATGGAAAGGTTATTGGTGCTTTGGTTGGAAGATCAAAGTCAAAATCCGACTTACAACGAAATTCGGGTTACGACGCGTCTTAAGAACGGATCAACGTCGTAACTCGAGGACCCCCTGTATCGTATCTGTAACTTCTTAATAATATCCAGCCCTGCAATGACTAAACCAGGACTAGAACAAGCCCACATTATGAGTAGAGTTGGACCAGGACAAGTGTGAGCTCGGCCTGCAAGATTAATCACAATCGCATCGAAATTGCAATTAGCAAATCGCAATGGCTGCAATTTTTGAAGTACCATCATTTCCCTACACAAAATATCCAATCTTATTCTGCATAAAAACTGCGAACCCTACAGTTCAGATCTGGACAAACATGTCCTGACATGTGATTGTCGTATTAGTTTGTCAGTTCATATTTCAGACTTTTGGACACGTTAAAAAATATGAACTTTGAACAGAATCCTATTATTCAAACATAAGTCACAAGTCTAAACTCAGTGCTGTCAAAAAAATCACTATCCCATATTTTCCCCAAATCATTCAGGCTTGTGTGAGCGCAGCCAGAGATTTAATTGCCCACACCAGACTAATAGCTTTTTAATTGACCTCTATAATCTTTTAGTCTTGTCTTCCCTGTCCACAGCTCTGAAGCGTCTCAGTCGGCGGTGATCTTACCCGCTCTCAAACAGACTTTCACCACGTCCATCGCAGACAGACAGAGGAGGGCCCGGGCTGTGCAGAGGGGCCGATTCAAGAGGGTGGTCCTGTGACCGCCAATACTCACCAAGACGGTCTGCTATTTTCAACATGGACTGACATAAGACTATGGAAACGCACATATGTGTATGGATACTTTGCAGCTGATGTCTTCAACATTCCCTGGGGGTGTGATGCTAACTGTAAGCATGCTTTGTCTGAGGCTTTGTTAGACTTTAATCTGAGTTTTACTTCAACACACCCTGACCAGAAACTTAGGCTGCGTCCCATTACTCTGTCTTACCCCTTCCCCTACCCCTCTATCTACGTTTCTGTCTTGCCCCTCGATACCGAGCTGAGAGGGCCAGGGGTACGAATGTTCCCCTAAGAAATGGGACACCACTCGATTACCGTTTGTGTCATCATCCCTTGCCTCTACCTGGCTGCTACGTCTACAGAGGCGACAACAATTGACGCAAACAAACTTCAACAAATGTCAAGGATTATCAGGTACCTCAGCTCGACAAAAAAACTAGCTTGTTTATACATGAAAGTTCGATGAAAGCGATAACGTCAGCTAAACAGACAACACTACAATTAAAACCGCAACAACAGTTCACTAAAAGTAACGTAGAACATAAGCGTCATAATTGTAAACCTGCTAAACTGTTAATCGATAATTACAACTGCTGAAAATACATTTATGAGACTCCTTGGCTGGTCGATGTGACGCTGCCATCCTGATCCCAAAACCTGCCTGAGCTTGTAGGCATACTTGTGCATACCCAATGTGGGCGGAAGTACCTGATATGGGCTCTGTGTGTACTGCACATGTGCACAATGACGTATAATGACGTATCTGGCCGTTTCGAGCACTGTCATGAAACCCGTACAACAATACAAACAGAGACGTATTTTGACAGGGTTAGGGTTAGGTTAGGGGGTTAGGGTTAGGGTTAAGTGTAAACCAACTGCAAGGGACGACTCCGGCACTGTCATGAAACCCATACAACAATACACAAACTGCACATGCGTGAACACAGAGCTCACATCAGGTACTTCCGCCCACATTGGGTACTGACAGTACTCCTTCATTCCAAGTCCGGTCGAGAGCTTACTTCGTTTCAAGGGGTATGTAGCCCTCGGTCGTGCTCCTAGCCCTTGATCAAAATTAGAATCGGGACACCCCTTGCCCTCACATGAATGCGCAAAACCAAGGGGTAGGGGTAAGATGAAGAGGTAAGACAGAGAAATGGGACTCACCCTTAGCTGGAACTACAATGAAATTTGAGCTGATTTTACTGTTAAATGAGTCCCTCTCAAATAGCTTTACCGTTTTTACTCTCACCTTTTTGTTGAACATCAAAAGCCTAAACATGACCCTGAATGCTTGAATCGATCACAGGCTCCTTAAAATGTGTTTTCCTTTTGTAATTTTTCTTGAGTTTCCACATGATCTAAAAAGTGTTTGGGCTATGTTTGCTAATATGTGCATTGTGGCACCTTGATAAATGATGAACATTCCACCATACACATCCATGTAGAACACAGTGTGATGTCACCTCAAGGTATACGTAGAAAAAATGTATTATCTTTATATAGTAGAATTAGTTGTTTTTATGTCTAATAATAGCAGGTGACATCTTCTTTAACTTGCTGAATAGATGTTTTCTTGTATCATTATTAATTACATTACATTATTTTCAAATGAAAGTGTTCTGTGTACTTTATTCCTGGTTTCAAATCACATCACAACATTCTATAGGCCAATATTATTCAATACAGATGTACAGTAACTGAAACTAATATTATTATTATTATTTTTTAAATGCAAATATTTGTTATAAAACAGCAAGGGGTCTAGTCACTAATAGAAATAATCAGGTTCAACATTTGTGAATTTACCTATTGGACATTTCATGGCAAGATTTTATGTAATCAATAGGCAAAAGTGACCGTTGCTCCATCTGTTAGTCCGACATCATCACATTCTAGGATCTGAAAACACCAAGACAAACGGAAGAACAATATTATCATTTATTGCATAACTAATGGTCCGTTCACACTTAGTTTGGTTCTGGTTTGGGCCAAGTTTGAGTTCTATAATGTAGACTTGATTTGGTCTTCTTCTAGTCCAGGTTTAGTCCCAGTTTAGTCCCAATTTTGATGTGAACGCACCTTATACTTAGAATGAATTTATAAAAGTACTAGTTGGCATTTATGAAATCAAATGAGAATTATGTATTGTGTTATTATTATTTATGAAATGTATTAATATTAATTATATTAGTATTAATTTTGTTGCTATAATGATATTTTAAAGGCCCTATATTACTCAAAATTGACTCTCATGAGCTTTAAAGCCCCATTGTGTAGGATTCGTGGCGCATAGGTGGATGGTGCTATTGTACTTTCTGTTTTAGCTACGGCAGACCTCGAGGGTCACCCGCGCACGAGCCGCGCGCTGCTACTGTATAAATAAAACGCGGTCCCGTTTTTTTTTTTTTTTTCATTTCATGAAAACACACATTCCCGATCATGTACCATGACACTCTACACATCAAATGAAACCTTACAGTCTCCTCTTTTAGACTATGCAAAACAATCACTCCCCGAGCACATGGGGCTTTTATACGGAAAAGCATAAAACAAGGTTAGCTTACCTTAGAATGCTTTGCACAGGTCAAACTCTGTATTTCACCATAAACTTGCTCTCAATTTGTCCGTAAGGATCCAGCGAATAAAATCCAGTAAAACAATTTAGTCCAAAACACGTGTTAGATCCATTACGACGTCTGATCCGGCAGCATGCTTGTGTTGTTTACCCAAAACCACGAGCCTTGCCGAAGGCGGAGCCCCAATGTCCTTCTGCGGCTCTCGTATTCAAAATGGGGAAGATCCCCCTTTTATGTGACTATATCTAAGTCCAAAAGAATACTTTGATTTCATGATGGAAGTGAAAAGGCTTGGAAAACAATTTGAATGGGTATCTTCAATTTCAGTAATTAACGGGTAAGAATCTTACACACTGTCCCTTTAAACCATGTTATTATGTCATTAAAAACATACCTGGAGTTGTGTTTTGTTTCATTAACACATATTTAAGTATAGACTGGTAATTCTAGGGCTAAAATTATCCAAATGATCCTAGTGAAAGTGAAACTACATATATGGGTTTGTGTGAAAAAACATGTGTGGATGAAACAAAACACAACCCCAGGTATATTTTTGTTGCGGAAAGAACACAGATTGGAAAATAGCGTAATATGGGCCCTTTAAATAGCAGATAGCGTGCAATAACACACACACTTGACACACACTTGGAATTGCATATTTAGAACTGGCCAGTACGCAGCCCCTTCACAGTACTACATACTAGCACTACATATTCGACTGTATCTTGTCATACTGAGTGTAAATACCCGCAGCTCATCCATGTTAAAATCATCTCTCCAATGGTTTTGACGTTCACCTTCGGAGGAGCCACCCACTTCGATATCTCCATTAATTTGTTGCATCACTGCGCCTTTGTGTAAATGTGGGAATTGGCAGGCAGAGCTATTAAGACGCAGTGACTACAGACCTATTAAGATTCACACGGTGTTGCAGTGGTGGAAGTGCCAGCTGCAGCCTCAGGAACCACAGTCCCCACAACCCGACGACCCCAAGCACAGAAACCTGCACAATTTCCTTTTGCTACACTTTGCAGAGGTGGAAGTACTACTGAAATGTTTTTAGTCTATAGGCCGACTACCAGCTGTGGACTCTGCTGTATTAGCAGTGTACTGATTTATTATTATGTACTACTTATTACTTACCTATACCAGAATCAGAATCAGAAAGGTTTTATTGCCATATGAGTGAACATTAGGAAATTGCTTCGGTACTTGGAGCGGAATGTAGACAAACACTTAACACGCAACAAATAAAATAGAATAAAATAAAGTAGAAGACCAATAAGCTATAATATAACACAAAATGTACAAATTTACCAGCATTACCTGCATTAAACTGTATTTTGTAACATATACCGTTAGATGGGACAATCAGAATACTGCATGCTGAATACATACATTTTTACATGGAATAGCATATTATGATGTAAAAAACTAGTCTGGTTAACACCTGACCATATCACAAGTGAGATATGGGTCTGGAAACTCGCTTCGAAAAATCCCGTAGCGGAGGTGTGGTTAGCGATTGCCAACGGCCGTTTATTGGGCGTTATGAATGTCTATCATTGAGCGTACACGTAAGTCCATAGCCAATCACGTCAGTTGTCAGTTCAAACTACAAGCTTCCGTTTGTCATGTAGTACGCGTCACCGTCTTGCCACACCTCCCCCGCTCTCTGATTGGGGCCCTAAATCTGGGACTCTCGCTTGGACGAGTTTCCAGGCCGCCTTCCAGTTCGAAACGAACGGAAGCGGCCTGGGAATTCCCAGGCTAGTAAAAAACATGACATTTATTATTTGCCATGCGTTCATTTATGTCTAATAGATACACAAATGACACATGCACACACCAGAAGAGCTGTGTTCTCTTATTCCCACTAATCACTAAAGTCAAAATTGAATGTTGAAATTCTGCCAAGTATGCTTTTGGTTTTAGAAAAATAACTGTATTCTGAATATTGCCAGATGCAAAAGTATCTGGCTGATTGAGCAGTGGTTAGTTGCAGGGTGCACTAGAAGCCCCTAAAAAGTTACTTACAGTATAAAGACTAAGAATCACTGACTGCGCTGTACCAAATGGGTTTAATTGCTGCCACCAATAGGCCTAAAGAAAGTGTCCCAGTGGAAACACATAAGCTCATGGTTTAAAGGTTTGTGATTCAGTCCATTTTGTCCAACAACAGTGACTGATGAGGAAATGAATAATTCAGTATGAAGCAACTCTGGATAATCAGTGGGACTATACGATATATAAGGGTGATTCTCCAACTATCAAAGAATTTGGGTCCCAGGCAGAAATAAGAAAAACAAAAACACATTTGTCATTTTTTATTCATGCTGCACTTACTAGACACAAAGATAAACTTACAAAAAATGTATGATAGATAAATTACAATTTTTATTATATATTTTATATTGTTTTTGCTGTACGTCCTTTGTCCCTTGGCCAGGTTTTGGAGTCAGTCCCTCATAAGACTGAAATTAAATTTGATTCAACAGTAACTTCACTGACAAATGGCACAGAAATTCCTTATTTTAATGAAAAATATCATGTGCTTGAAAGATATATTAGTAAGTCTCACGCTTCGAGAGTGTGACACACGCAATTCGACGTGTTCACACGCTCACACGCCACACATGGTATTTCTCATGCTGAAATTTTGTTAAGCAATTCAAAATTCTAGCCACTGTTCACAGCGCTTCTGTGCCCCCTCCGCTCCTCGGAAAAAACGCAGTCACACGCACCACCCCACTCCCCCAATATAAATCTCACTCCTACCAAACTTCAAAACTTGAGAGGTCTGTATTGGTATTTTTCATAAAAAGAACACCTGTCCCTAGGGATCACTGTCATTTCCACCACAAAATGTAACTTTTAACTTTTTTTTTTTTAAACCTTTGTCTCCTTGAACCACATCAGTTGTGATGTGACAGGAGCTCATGTTAGCATAGCAGCGTTAGCTCCACGGAAGGAAGGGAAACAAGAACAAAATCAAGGTCAAGTTTTGCAAAACCAAGAGTAGGTTTATTGGTCGTCATTTCCAAACACCTCATATTTCCTTTGAATGTACAAATAATGAGAAAAATACCATTTTATATTGTGTATTTTGAGTATATTTTATGCTAACTCTAAAACACAGATTAGCATGCTAATATGTCATGAGATTTTAAAAGAAATGCTAAACATTGTCATTTCCACAACAGTCATTTCCATCACTTTATTTATTGTTATTGTTTATTATTATTTATTTAATATTTATGTCATTTCATTACAACCACTATCAGTTAATGTTTCTACACATTGTGATGAAGATAAGATAAGACTTTATTGATCTCACACAGGAGAAATTCACTTGCTACATTAGCTCCAGGCAGTTTAGTGCAAAAGAAAGAAGAACAAAAAAGTGCATGCAGAAAAGATAAGTAATAATAATAATAATAATAATAATAATAATAATAATAATAATAATAATAATAATAATAATAATAAAAATAAAAATAATAAAAAATAAATAAATAAATAAATAAATAAATAAATAAACAGTAAAAAATATGCACGTTTAGACTATATAGTGGAGTTATACAGTCTGATAGCATAGGGCAGACATGTCCAAACTATGGCCCGTGGGCCAAATGTGGCCCTCAGACAAATTTTTCTTGGCCCTCAGGCTTCCAGGTGAATTGGCCCAAATTACCTTGAGCAGAACTTTTGACTGCACGTTTTTTGAAAATCTACCTTGATAAGACAATATTTAATATTTATTGTGTGGTTTTGAGGATCTTAGCATGAATAAAGGACTTAAGATCATTCTAACGTAATAAACATGCATATATTTCAATTATTGACAGTCCTGAGCACCAGTCTATGGCCCTCTGCTTCGTCTGTGCTTAGATATGTGGCCCTTGATGAAAAAAGTTTGGACACCCCTGGCGTAGGAGATGAAGGATCTGCGGTAGAACAAATCAAAATATCTCTAAAAATATGTGTTGGATTTTCTGAAAAATATCATGACCAAATTTGACTGTAGTTATAGAATCACCCATAATGTATGATTAATAGAATGTTTGTTTGTTTGTTTGTTTGTTTGTTTGTTTGTCCAGTATGACTGTTCGGGAGTATGTGGCCATATTTCTTCTACAGTACCAAGTCTACAGAACAATATGACAAGCTGGCGCAGAGTCGCACCACATTAGTTCTCTTTTTCTGTGGACGCACATTTCCGCAGATATAAATAGCCGTGTGCTTTTCGTGGAGTGGAGCAGATGACACTCGTGTGGAGGTTTGAGTAAATGTTCTGTCGCTGTGTCATGGCACATGATTGACGGCGGAGGAGGAGGTGAGAGCGGTGTCAGAGCTGCGCCCGCCTCCTCTTCCTCCCACTTCCCTTCGCTTCAGGCATCAGTGACGTGCAGCCAGAAAGAAAGCGGGACCTGCCCTCCCGTCGCCATTTTTCGGTCTCGTACTCGCACTTTTGGTTTGCTCGTGTGAGTGGAGACCAGTCCGAGTCTACCGTGAGAGCTTTGGGAAAGTCGCTAATCGAGCGCCGTGCGTAAAAATGCGCACTGAGGTGTCGGGTTAAACGCCTGAGATGCGCGCGTTGGAGACAAGTCCGTGCTGTGGAATCATTTTTTGTGTGAAGAAGACGTGTTGCGGGCCGCCATTTTTGCTGTGCCGCCTCAAAAGTCTGCTCTGACTCAAGGAAGAGGATTGTACATTGTGTTTCCATGAAGATTTCCTCACCAAAAGACGCAGCGACACGAAGTAACCACTTGATTTCCTCTTCGCGGCCTCTGAGGATCCTTTAGCGGCATGCTTTGGTGAGCGCCAAAAGAAGGAGCTACTTTCCATTCGCGTTACAGACTGCTGGAGTTAAACGAGTTTTTCTCGGAAGGCGGAAAAGGGGAAGCTTCATTGATCAGTTGTTGCCTTGGCCAACACATTACCACCTTTTACTGTTTTGTCCACTTTCCTCTGAAGCCTCCAGCCTGGCATTGACTGTTGCGTAAAAGTGGCACACTATGATCCAAAGTTGGCCCAGGCTAGTTGCAGCCTGTTTCTGAAGCACCGGGCTGCTGCTGCTGTTGGTAAATTCTGATATCAGCCAGGGTGTTTGGAGTTGGCAGCAGCTCCTGCGCACAATACGCAGGGAAATATCAGAGGATTACGCATGCCCTGCCCCGCGTTCACCACTTTGAAACACCACGCGTTTTAAATTATTATTCAGACTCTGCTCTTCTCTGGATATTACCATACTTTCGCCAGAAATGTCGCGGTTTGATTCGTCGGATCGACCCTCCTGGTATTTTGGACCTGTGTCCAGACAGGAGGCACAGAATAGACTACAGGGGCAGAAGCATGGCATGTTTCTAGTCCGAGACTCGTCTACGTGCCCCGGCGACTACGTGCTGTCAGTATCTGAGAACTGTAAAGTGTCTCACTACATTATCAACTCCCTTTCCAGCAAAAGGTTTAAAATAGGCGACCAAGAGTTTGAAAACCTCCCAGCTCTACTAGAATTCTACAAAATTCATTTTCTGGACACGACCACGTTGATAGAGCCAGCTCCAAGGTAAGAATATGCTACGCCCCTGAACTCTGGCCTGTGTTGTAGACTACTGAGTGAGTAACCTGAGCTACACTGACGAACACAGACATCTGTACAGCTACAGGTTTCATGGGCACATACATGTTATTACATTAGATGTAAAGGCTTTGTGTATTCTCCACACATGTGACTGTAACTGCACATATGTCACAGTCTCAGGGCAGCAGCTGTTTGTGTTGTTGACAGTGTCACCAGCAAATGATGACTGTGTATCAGACTTTCTTACCATGATGTTATTAACGTCTGTGCGTTTATAATTCCTAAATCATTCTTCATGTTCCACTCTAAATGGCCTTTTCTGTGTCCAAAGGTACCCAGGCACAGTAACAGGACCCATCCAGTCTATCGGTGGACCAGAGGATAACCAGGAGTATGTGCGGACTCTTTATGACTTCACTGGTAGTGATGCAGAGGACCTTCCCTTCAAAAGGGGTGAAATTTTGGTCATCCTGGAGAAGCCAGAGGAGCAGTGGTGGAGCGCTAAGAACAAAGATGGCCGCGTTGGCATGATTCCTGTGCCCTATGTAGAGAAAGTGGTACGGCCTTCACCCATGCCTGGCCAGCCCTCACATGGCTCACGTAACTCCAACAGTTATGGAATCCCCGAGCCGTCCAACGCCCTGGTCCATGCGTACGCTCAACCCCAGACGCCTTCTCCTCTGCCGGGCACACCTGGACCCGTCATCACCCCGCTCCCATCCCTGCAGAACGGCCCTGTCATGGCCAAGGCCATCCAGAAACGAGTGCCCTGTGCCTATGATAAAACTGCACTTGCTTTAGAGGTATTGTATGTGATTGTTTTGTGCGAGTTCTGTAAAACATGCCTTTTCTGGCCTTGGGTTTGAGAATGATGGAAAATTAGGTCAGTGGCCATAGAGATTATCAATATAAAATGAATCTATTGAATGGGAAATCATTAAAAGGTTGCTTATAACAGGAAGCTGAAACCCACGACGGCTGTACTAGTAATGATAACAATAATGCCATACATTTCTGCCATTATTCAGTCCTTACAATCGGCAGTGGTAAGTTACGTCTTTACCCACAGCTGCCCTGGGCTAGAATGGAGTGAGCTGTGAATTGTTGAATGCTCTACTGTACCACTCTCTTTCACTATACTGAAATGGTTTGCCTGCACAGAAAGGGGCTCAAAATACAATCCACAGAATAAAGCTGTGATTGACTAGTTGGGGTTGTCGTGGATGGATGACACGTTGGGCAGTGCGGTGTCCAGTATTTGCCAGCTAATATGATTTATCTACTGAGAGCAGCGGTTTCATTAGCAGGCTAGAGCTGCTCTCACTGTGGCTGTGGTGTTGAAGTGTTGGAGTAATGCAGGTCTGTGCGGCTGTGGGCTCGTGTTGAAACATGTAAGGTAATGCACAGTAATGCATTTATATACCGGGGCCACAGGGGGATCACTGTAACACTGGCTGAGCACTTTGAGAAGAGTACAACACCTCTCACAATGAGTAATATTTAGATCATCATCTCTGCATTTCTCATTTATTGCCAGTGGCTCAGTGTTCAGTCTTAACTATAGAGATCCCTCAATGCTTGGACTAAACACACCTCCCACCTTACCTTGAAATGTGAAGCCGCCCATGACAGTCTGACACGTACAGCGCTCACTGATGAATCTTCAGTGTTAAAGAAATTAAACAGTGGGAGTGATTGGAATATTGTGATACCAGTATATTGATAAGCAAATGATCTGAAAAGTTTTATCGTGGGTGTACAGGATCTTGTAGTTGGAGTATATTTTGAGTTTAGTTTTGCTGTTGGCCTCTACATCGAGTCTGGTAACTGCTAAAGCTGAACTCTGGGTCTGTCCCATTAGTCTCGCACCATGTTTATGAAGCTTGTCTCGCTCTTTTGTAGAAAATGAGTTTAAAGGCCTTCAGGTTGTGAATTCCTCAGTGTGCCTGAAGCCCCGATGTGAAAGTGAAGTGTGGCTTCAATCATGACTTGTTCTTTCTAATCCTGTATACAGACCATATGGCTTAAACGGATTGGGGTCACATTCAGTGCCACAAAGGCTTTGGTTCTTTGAAAACAGAAGCAAAATCCATTTAACTTCCCTTTTCCTCATCAGAAATAAAAAATGACGCATGAAAAATACCTGTAATTTAGCACATTTGTTTGACAAATTATTTGTTAAAAGTGCACTATGTCACTTTTGTGGTTGTGGTTGGAGATGAAGTTAATGCCATACTGTGGAACATTACACTGGTCTACAACAAAATGCTTCTGGAACAAAGTGAAATTTTTCTTGATTTAGGTCACTAATAAAGAAAAAGTTAAGTCATAAGTGCTGATTGGCTATAGTTTCCAAGATATAGTATTGGGTCAAAATAAGAAATTTATGCAAAATAAGGCAAAAACAGTAGTTTATCAGAAGGTACAGTGTGTCTACAAGCAACCAGTTCTATCTGAAAGCCTGTCTGCACATTCCAATACATTCATTTTAATATGTCTATAGAGTTTTGATTTTGCATAAGAGAGATGCCTCGAAATTGTGTGCACCTGATCAGACCCCCCAGGATTTCGCGGGCATTTTTGTGATTGGGTCTAGTGCTGGTTAGTCCCTGTTTATATCACCAGCACTAGAACCAGAACTGAAGAAGTCTCTCGGATGAGCGGCGAAACGTCTTCAACCAAACAAACTTTGTCCAGTTGACAAATTGAACTTCTCCTTTTATCATGGATTCTACCTGGACGGCTGAGGGACTTTTCACGCATCTAAATACAGAGAGCAAAAGTTTATTTAGTGTCCAGTTCCACTTTGATATCTTCTTTGTTTCTGTGTTGCCTCTTTGTCGACTCTTGGATGCCGACTCCCCTGTGACTCACCACGTTGTGCCCTGTCCCCTCTATTGCAGGTGGGCGACATCGTGAAGGTGACGCGGATGAACATCAACGGCCAATGGGAGGGCGAGGTGAACGGACGGAGGGGGCTGTTCCCCTTCACCCACGTCAAAATCCTGGACCCGCAGAACCCAGACGAGAGTGACTGAGCACAAGCACACGTCCCGCCCGTGAAGCGCCCGATCCCCGCCGGCCCCCGCTCCACCTCGTCCCGCCCACCGTCACCATGGATACGTGCTTGCCATGCTAAGGGGCCGCTGTGCCATGACCTTCCTCTTGTTGCCTGGCGTCGCGAGGCTTTCAGACTGTTTACAGCTTTGGGGCATTGGATCCAAACTCATTTCTGGTCCCACTCCTCTACTCCTCCTTTTTCTGATTTGTTTTCGAATTTGTGTCCTGTTGAGTTCTCGTTCTCTGGGCATACGAGTGACTGTATAGTGTAAGTGCATGTGTGCGTGTTCACTATAGATATTTACAACATCACATTACAACTTTTTTTTCATTTTTGTCTCCGCATCTGTGTCATAAAAAGACTTAAAGCGCCTGGCTACATATACAGATATGATGATAAATGCATGTTTTCATGTTTTTCTTCGGCCTTGGCTGTTTCTCCATACAATTGTGAACGTTGGTATACACAGCATTTTGAGTACTTTTTAAAATAATTGTTAATCGCTATGGCACCTGTCCTACTTTATCCTAATGCTGAAAACCCATGGATACAACTCATTATGGCAGTAGAATCATTTAAAGAGTAGATTAATTAACACGCAAAATAATTACACTTACATCGGTCTAAATAGTTTAATCACTTGCTGTTGATACTTGCTACTTGATACTTGGTGCTAAATGAATTATGACGCACCAATGTTTGCGATGTGACTAGAATTCTATGCTATTTATTGCTACGGGCGAACTACTAAACGCAAGGTTTGAATTGAAACGTGTGTAAAAATACCTGTATGTGTAGCCGGGCTTTGAGAGAGCTAGTGTGGTGTTTGAAATGGGTTAAATATGGAGCTACAGCCTAATACCGTTCACTGTACGTCTTGAATTTTATGTGTTCATGAGGTGTGACTGGCACGAACACATCGTGGTAACACTTGACAATAGCTACATCTTCATTTGCCATTGTAAAGCACGAAGAAAGACTTGATTCTAAACTCTTTTTTTTTTTTTGCGATTTTTCTGTCCAGCTTTGGTTTCTGTTCAAAGTTCACAATGAATGTCCAGAAGAACTGAAATATTATGAACGGACATCTAAAAATACAGGGTACTTCATATGCTACTTTAAAAACTGCAGCCATTTGCTAATCATGTCCATTCAAATTGTGATGTTGATTTGATTGTGATTACACTTTTTACTTAAATTATAATGAACATAGTTTAGTAAGAATGATTCAGGTTTAGTAATAATTGATACCTTAATACCTTAATTAAGTTTGGTATTCTAACCCACTACTTAATCTAACCCAGTTACAAAGCCTGGATCATTCCTAAGATATTTGTCCATTATGAATTAAGTCTTTCTTTATGCTTTATTAAGGCTGTAATTAGTCAAGTGTTACCAACATTCTTTTTGTTGACCTCACAATCCTCTTTTACTACTTGGTTTGTCTGATTACACTTAGAAAAGCAGCAACCGCAGCCATTTGTGATTTTTAACTTTCGTTTTAACTGTGCCACATGATCAATTTGTGTGTTTTATTTCCGAAACTGAAAAGCCTTAGGGGTTATTTGCATGTGTATCGAGTACCTCCTACATACAAACGGACATTGCGTCGAGATTAGCAGGTTTTAGTGCCAACAGAGCCGAGCACTAGCAGCAGATACGTTTTAATACGTTCAATAGGAGTGCCAAGTTAGCAAAAAGAAACTAAAACGGCGCTCACTAGCACTTCTCACAGAATGCACAAAGCAAGTTACAAATGCAGTGTGAGGATTCGTGAACCGGGTTGGATGAAAAATATCCAGACAATGTCTTTTTTTTTTTTTTCCCAATATGCAATTTTTTAGCGCATTCAGTTCCCCGTTTTAATTTCCTCATTGTGATGTATGATTGTGGTTGGTTTTATTTCTTACACTTGTGTTTTAAAAGGAAGCAAGTGGAAGATTTCAGCTGCCTCGTAACCACTCGTTTTCATAGAGATAAAGGAGCGCTTGATTCCGCGCTCCTTTTCAACCTCGTGTTGCAATCCAGTCTTTTGTTCGGTGGTGACGTGTCGTTTCGGCCCGGACAGGGAGCAGTTGTCGGTTCCGTTATAAAGGTGACATTTTGAAAAGGGAAAATGCCTGCTGGGTGCCTATGTGCATGACCTCTTGGCTGGGGAGATGGCTTCTTCTTGGCCAAAATGCTGCTTTATGTCATTTTATTCTATGAATTTAATGTTTTTTTTTCCTCATGTAACACCTCTCAGTCTGTAATATGAACAGCATCGGGTTCCTCAGTACAAGTCGACTAATTAAGCAATACATTTTGTTGTTATCTGGAGGTGAACTTGCTTTGTCATGCTTCAAAGTTTGTTTTATAATGGCATTAACAGTATTACTGTGCTCTTGCTCATTCTAGGAAAGCCTGTCTTTTACTTAAAGGGCCTATGTTACTCAAAATGGACTCCCGTGAGCTTTTAGCCATGTTAGAACGCTGTTAACGAATCAAAAACATACCTCAAGTTGTGTGTTTTTGTTTTTTTTTTCATACATTTGAGTTGTTCTGCGTTAATGGGCTGTCTACATTTCCAAAGCTCAGAATGTTCTGTTCTACCTTGTGATGTCATTAAGTAGTTGTTTTATATGTATATTATGAGTTAATGGCTATTTTTTTAAAATCCTGAATTGAACCGCTTTACTCTGCAATACACTATAATAACCTTAAGTTGTTGTCTTATAAAACTGCTTTTGTTTTAACTTTTGTTCAGTTGAGATTGCCACAGAAAGTCCAAGTTTCAGGGCTGCAGATTTTCAGATGATTCAATCGAAGGCGCATGGTTTTAAAACTCTTCATGTGTTACCATTTGATGACATCACTAGTGGAACGGTGTGTTTCAGTTTGAGAGAAGAACGCAGCTTAAATATGCAGGGTTTGTGTGTTAAACGTGCAAATGGGGGAAAAAAAAGACAACTCCAGGTATGTTTTTGATGAGGAAACAACATAACATGCATCAAAAATGAGTGTAATATAGGCCCAGAATTGAAAATCGTGCCTTTTATTTTCTTATACCATTTAAACATGTGTTAATATTTTCCATGGTTAACACCTGTGCTGGTATTGACCCTTTATGTACAGAACAAGTAAATAAAGTTTATGTCTACTTCTTTAGCCTGACCTCCTGCATGTTTTTGTGTAGCTTCTGAGGTTGTCAAAAGTACCAAAAATCAGATATTAATCAATACTGAAACTAGCTTTAGAAGGATCTTGATTTGTGTCAGAAGTATAAGAGCACGTAGACTAGTATACGCCCACTGAACGACTGCGGAACCTGGTCTACACATTTTTCGACTTGATCTGCTTCCAAGATAAAAGTGGCTAAATCTCATTTATATTGATAAGATGAACTGAAAATCAATTGATAACTGTGCTGGTTAGCTAATGTATTCAAGATATTTAATGATTTTGTTTTACATTAAAATCACATCTGTTTATGCAATAGATTTAGGCATTTTTGCTTAAAAAATAATATTTATATTTTGAAAATATTTAACTTGCACTTCTTTATCTGTTAAGAAATAAACGAAATATCTTAAGACATCAGGTGCACACAATTTCGAGGCATCTCTTATGTGAAATTAAAAAATATTTGATGTTAAAACTCTAGACATTAAAATGAATGTATTGGAATGTGCAGACAGGCTTTCAGATAGAACTGGTTGCTTGTAGACACACTGTATCTTCTGATAAACTACCGTTTTTACCTTATTTTGCATAAATTTCCTATTTTGACCCAATACTATATCTTGGAAACTATAGCCAATCAGCACTTCTGACTTACTTTTTCTTTATTAGTGAAAAATTTCACTACTTTTGTTCCGAAAGCATTTTTCATCGTATCATCTTGAGTCTATTCATATCGAGATCAAGTCTGAAATTTTAGTATTGTGACAGCACGAGTAGAGTCTGCTCTTATTTTATCTGGAACATTTTTCTTGGTCCCATTTCTGACAGCTCCAGTTCTGACTCGGACTGCGCCCAGGAGATAGGAGGTAATTACTGAATTTTAATGAAGTTCTAATAAAAGAACATCAGCTGACCTCCAGATGGGACACCAAAGTTTTCAAGGGCAGCGGCTCACTTGGCCTCTCGCCCAAATGTAATTTTGCACCAAAGACGAGCTAAAGTTGGTAGATTTTAATGAATTATGCAACATATGGCATACACTTATGCACGATAGAGGAGGAGGGAAGAGAAGCAAAAATTGTACTCAAGTAAGAGTAATGGTGCTTCAAAATAGCAATGCTCAAGTAGAAGTACAAAGTAGTGGTCCAAGAAAGGGTCAAGTAAAGGGTCATTCCAGAACTGGAGGACATTTTACGTCCCACCCATCAAATAAATAATCCATATACAAAATACTAAAACATTTACCTGGCCAGCCAAATGATATCTCTCTGTATTTGCTATACAGCGAGATACCATTTGGACACCCTCGCTCCACCCTCGCTCCCCCGGTTAACAACGGACTCCGCGATTCTGATTCGTTCAAAGATGGTGACGTCAGTGCACCCGCCTTTGCCCGCAGCGTCACTCTTAGGCAGCGGAAGTTCCTCCTCAGTTTTGAATCAAGATGGCGCATCGGAGAACTGAACGTCCCTTCCATTCAGCTGTAAAATTGGTCTTAAATGACCAAAAACACATCGATTCCTTAAAACCACAGCAGCTGACAGCTCTAGAGGCCTTTCTTTTCTTTCTTTTCTTTTGTTTGATTGGTTCACGTCGCTGTCCGTTAACTGTTCTCTGATTGGTTCACTTAGCTGTCTGTCTACGCGCAACGGCAGCGCATTCTGGACCAAGCATTACCAGACTCACCGCTGGTACAGCGATGAGTCATGGATTCTTCCAGGCAACTAAAACATACCGTTTCTGAGTGGATTTACTTGTCCTGAGACCAAATCTAAAAAAAAATAAAATAAAAAAATAAGAGAAAAGAATGCTTGAAAATAGTTTTTAAAATACCAAATAAGTCTGGAGTACCCTCAAAAATGCCATTTTCCTCTTGTCCCACCCCTCTAATGGCCACATTGAATCTCAAATAAAACAGTTAAAATTATTATTATTTTTTTATGTATTTATTATTATTATTATTATTATTATTATTATTATTATTATTATTATTATTATTATTATTATTATTATTAGTAGTAGTAGTAGTAGTAGTAGTAGTAGTAGTAGTAGTAGTAGTAGTAGTAGTAGTAGTAGTAGTAGTAGTAGTAGTAGTATTGTATTATTTGTTTCATTGCCATCTCTTGTAACTGTGGGAACATTTTAAAAGGAGAAGTTCAATTTGTCAACTGAACAAAGTTTGTTTGGTTGAAGACTTTGTCCAGTTGACAAATTGAACTTCTCCTTTTATCATGGATTCTACCTGGACGACTGAGGGACTTTTCACGCATGTGGGAACATTTGTTTTAATAGACATCATTTTTCAAATAATTATTATTATTCATGTCCCACAACATGCAGACAACCCTGTTACCATAACATTTTTAGCCTGGTAGAAGAAGAAAGCAGAACCACATGATCCCCTGGACTTGACATCATCAAACAGTTTTCTAAAAGAATGGGTAGAGCAAAGTTTGTCTTCTCTTCTATTTTTCATATTTTTAAAACATAGTTATCCTTGATTGAATGTCTCACTCTACCTCATGCAACCCTGTTATGCAAATTATCAGAATAAGACAATTATTTATTATTTTTTCCTTTACTTCTTTGCATAAATAGGTTTTTCCTCTTGATTAGCAGTAGCAGCTAAACAGCTTCTACTCCTGAGATAAAGCTAACATTAGTGCGGATTTGCAACCCTGTTACTGTGATTAGCGTAAATAAATACATAAACCAAATAAATCTTGTAATAAAAATTGTACCATTGATCCATAAGATGAGCTAATCAAGCATTTGATAGTATTACCTGTTATTGATGCAGCAAAATCAGAAAAGTGAACGTTTATTTTTCAAGAATTTTAAAGCCCAAATCTCCAATTCTGGAATGTAAAAATGTATTTGGGGAAACTACTTCTCAAGTAAGAATAACTTAAAGAATAACTGTCATGATTTAACATCTTATATTTAATTTGCAGTTAGTTTAAATTTGTCAAATATTAAATAATGCACAAAAGTTATCTTCTAAAAGATAGAAACAAAAAAAGAGAAATACTAAATAATATCTGGAGGAGTGGTGCACACAAATGTTTAAATGATGAA
Organism: Paratrypauchen microcephalus; assembly: GCA_036785185.1. Lineage (NCBI taxonomy): Eukaryota > Metazoa > Chordata > Actinopteri > Gobiiformes > Gobiidae > Paratrypauchen > Paratrypauchen microcephalus. The sequence goes on from JAVJIX010000011.1 coordinate 10,255,572, forward strand.
GCTTTTGTCACTTGTCAAACACATGAGTACTGTACTGTTACTTCAATAAAAATAATATTCAAGTAGAAGTAAAAGTATGCTGCTACAAAAATACCCACCTCTGACGAGAAGAGTAAAGTTTTCAGATAATCATGACGATAGCTGAATCACTGTGAAACAGAAATGCCACACGGATGTAACTGTTGAGATAATGAGATAATGACCACAACTACCTTATTTGTAGATTAAGGATTTCAGTCAGCACATTTTAACCATAATCTGATTCAAATTATATACTAGACATGCTAAAGACACAATAGAATTTCTTTTGGCAATCTATTAGGATTGTGAAAAGTATCAAAAATCAGATACTAAAACTAAAATGAGTAAAAAAGTCACATTTTCAGGACAGAAATGAACCTTTTCCGAATCGCTTTAGAATGATTTTGAGCTGTATCAGAACATATAAGAACACATAAGACTGGACCAGTATGGAACCTATCTGGACGACTGAGGGATTACACAGATATAGAACCACATGAGAATATATAAAACAAGTGCTATTATTTAATGTTTCATTCATTCCATTTCATTTATTTATTCATTTCGAGCAGGTCAGCACAAGGAAAAATACAGTCAGATACATTCGTTTTTTCCTCGAAAAGGAGTGGGAAGAAGAAAACTTATTGAGTCCCACCTCTGTCTTCCAAAACTTAACTTAAATTATTGATTTAGCTTCCATGTCAGATCATTTGAAAAGCACAAAAACAAAACAAAACAAAGGCAAATTCCCTTCTTGTACAAAAAAAAAACCTTTTGATCAGGGACAATAAATTACACACACGGTGTTTCTATCAGGAACATTTAAAGTCCGCAACAAGTAAACATAGCAGCAATGGTGAGCACAAAAAATACCAACGATGGTAACACAACTACAGTAACACACATACATAATACAACGATGGTAACACAACTACAATAATTAAGATTAAGATTAGGCTTAAGCCTTTATTGGTCTCACACACAATGACACACAGTGACACACGGGAGAAATTTGACTTCTGCATTTGACCCATCCTTTTCAGGAGCAGTGAGCAGCCATCTTTTTTTCGGCGCCCGGGGGGCAGTACCGTGAAGGGTCTTGCCCAAGGACCCCCACTGGTTAGCTCATAGCCCGGGGGGGATTTGAACCCACAACCCCCAGGGGGAAAGTCCATGACTTACCAGTTGAGCTAACCAGCTAACACACATACATAATACAACGATGGTAACACAACTACAGTAACACAAATATAAAATACTAACGATGGTAACACAACTACAATAACACACATATAAAATACCAACGATGGTAACACAACTACAGTAACACACATACATAATACAACGATGGTAACACAACTACAGTAACACAAATATAAAATACCAACGATAGTAACACAACTACAATAACACACATACATAATACAACAATGGTAACACAACTACAATAGCACAAATATAAAATACCAACGATGGTAACACAACGACAGTAACACAAATATAAAATACCAACGATGGTAACACAACTACAATAACACACATACGTAATACTAGCGATAGTAACACAACTACAATAACACATATATATAATACCAACAATAGTGAGACAACAGCAGATACTAAAGCACAAAACTGATACAGAAAAGTGCTTTTTGACGATTCATTCAAACTCGTCTCTCTGTATTCAGACCAGACCATGTGTTTATACAAGAACTTAAATTTGTGAATATTTTGGCAGAGCTTTTCCTGTAAATCCAGAGCATTCCACATTTTTACCCCACATACAGACACACAGAAACTTTTACGAGTGGTTCTAACATTAGACAAAATGAAGTTTCCATAACCTCTCAAATTATAAATGCTCTCTTTAAGAGCCAGTGGCGTTCCTAGAGTGATTTGCGCCCTGGGCGAAAGCCACTCAAAATGGTGCAAACAGTGCAATCCTGTATCATAAATAAACGAACGACCAAGGTACATTCTATACACATTACTGTACACATAAAAACAAATAATGAACACTATTGTGTATCATAAGTAACAGGAAGTAATAAGTGAGGAAGTGGCAAAAAAAAAAAAGGCAAACCACTATAATTTGTCATAAATAACAAGGGCAAAAGAAGTAATATGAAAACATCTAAAAGTTGGATTTCCTGGCCTTCCTGGATGCAAATTCGTTCACAATGTCTTTATATGAGCTTGGGGGAAGGGCAAACATGCATCAACAATCACATCGGGGGAGTTTAACTAATACAACATCAAAGTCAAACTTGAAGACTAGTCGATAGCATACTTTTTTCTTTTGCTCTCTTCTCCTCCTCTTCTTTCCATTTCTTTCGAAATTGAGCACCTGATGGCTTCAATCTTTTTCGGTCCATCACTGCGACTGTTTTGTCATATACTGTACACCGTGCACTACTCTGTCTTCACGTAACTACGAGCCAGCACAGCACCAGCCCCCCACCCCGGCCCCTGCACAAGGATCCGCGGGGATCTTTGCTCCGCGCTACACCGTTTTTTTTTTTGTTTGTTTTTTTGTTTCCCATCGCGCCACCGCGGCGTCCCCCCCGCGATGCCGCCCTGGGCAATTGCCCAGGTGGCCCCCGTCAAAGAACGCCCCTGTTAAGAGCAAAACATTTTTGCAATTTTTTTGGCAATTGTTTATTAAATGCTTTAAAAATCATAATCGCTGATGTTGAAATGTAATGTCATGGTGTCAGAATCAGTACTGGGTATTGAATCTACTGCTTAAATCTGAACTTTTTACATCGTGACACTAGAAGAGTTCAACTTCTCTTTTCTGTGTGAGGGTGATTTACATACAAGACACGAAGGTCATATAATTAGATATCTTGAAACCGCGCAGATGTATTTTACATGATTAAAATGTAAATGAACTTCTGGTATTTGACATGTTTACTGTTTCTTCCAACATAATGTATTAGTTTCAGCCATAGCAAGAGTTTCACTGTAACTATTACCTGAGTCCTTTTATTTTTGTTTTTGTACTGTGTCCTATATGGCAGCAGCTCTCCAATTTCTCAATCTTTTCTTTATACCACCAAAGAAAAGATTTGGTTTTTGGTATCACCAGATCTAAACTAGGTCCGGAATTTCCCCATTGTGGGACAAATAAAGGCTCTCTTATCATGTTTTATCTTATCTTATCTGTCTATGCAAGGCTATTGCAGGTCTAATCGAGGTCTAAACCAGGTCTAAAAGTGGACTACATCATTTCCAATGTAGTTCTTAACAAGAAATTATCAACAGGTAACACCTTTTTCTAAATCTTATATTTTTAAAGAGGGGGTATTACATTTCTATGGGTTATTTTGCTAACACATAGCATTTAGATCACCATGTCGCCTTTAATTGTTTGGAAAATTCTATATATTAGTAAAACCAACATGTTTAATACTTTCACTTTCATTTTTGACGCCCTGTGTTCTCCCTTGCATTGCTCCCCGTGCTAAGTCACTCCCCCTTCACATTACAATCCGCATGTATCGCACATCGCTTCAGGTTTGTGAAGCTGTAATGTATTATTTTGTATATTTATTAAAAATGGCCGTAGAGAAGTATGGATGACGTAGGCTTGTGGGTTGAGCATGGCACAGATTCTTACGGCTAACTGTAAGGAGGGTTCAAACAGGGCCTGGGAGAGATCGCTAGATTTCTCATACATGCATAAATCCTCTTCAGATTTATGTTTTTGATGAGGGAACGTTATAACATGGTGGAAAACTCCAGAAAGTCAAATATGCATAATACCCCCTCTTTAATCTCAAATTTAACTCATTTAATTTTTAATTTTTCATTCATTCATTCATTCTCTCGCTTAATCCATGGTCCAGGTCGCCGGGGCAACAGTCCAAACAGGTCTAACTGATCCATCTAATCCACTGAGCCATCCGGCGTTTGTCTGTTTAGTCCTGATTTAGTCCTGGTTTAGTCCTGGTTTAGTCCTGGTTTCGTTCTAGTTTATTCCTACTTTAGTCCTGCTTTAGTCCTTGTTTAGTCCTAGTTTATTCCTGGTTTAGTTCTAGTTTAGTCCTGGTTTAGTTTGCTTTAGTCCTGGTTTTAATCCTTGTTTAGTCCCTGTTTAGTCCTGCTTTAATCCTAGTTTAGTCCTAGTTTAGTCCTGGTTTAGTTCTAGTTTAGTCCTGGTTTAGTTTGCTTTAGTCCTGGTTTTAATCCTTGTTTAGTCCATGTTTAGTCCTGCTTTAATCCTAGTTTAGTCCTAGTTTATTCCTGGTTTAGTTCTAGTTTAGTCCTGGTTTAGTTTGCTTTAGTCCTGGTTTTAATCCTTGTTTAGTCCATGTTTAGTCCTGCTTTAATCCTAGTTTAGTCCTAGTTTAGTCCTGGTTTAGTTCTAGTTTAGTGCTGGTTTAGTCTTGCTTTAGTCACAGTTTTAGTCCTTGTTTAGTCCTTGTTTAGTCCTCCTTTAATCCTAGTTTATTCCTGGTTTAGTCCTACTTTAGTCCTGCTTTAGTCCTAGTTTAGTCCTGGTTTAGTCCTAGTTCAGTCCTGGTTTAGTTCTAGTTTAATCCTGGTTTAGTCTTGTTTTAGTCCTGGTTTTAATCTTTGTTTAGTCCTTGTTTAGTCCTGCTTTAGTCCTAGTTTAGTCCTGCTCTAGTCCTACTTTAGTCCTTTAGTTCTTGTTTCAGATCACAATGCACCAACCCATTTTATTTTTTTATTTTTTATTTAATTTTTTGGCAAAGATTTTTCATTTTTATTTTATTTGAATTTTTTTTTCTTTCTTTCTTTTCAGTTTTAGAGTTTTCAGGGTTTTTTCCACAGTTTTTGACAAAAATAAATAAATTACAAAATAAAAATAAAAATCCTCCTCCAAAACCAAATTTGACCTTCAAAACCTTCAGTCTGTGGTCATGAGTTTTTATGTGCTCTTTCATTCATCTGACAGAGCAGCTCAGAAGCTTAGTCCTGCTCTCAAGGACTTCAGAAGATTCACAACATTTTGCTGCAGACTTGGGGGTTTACACGTATGAATTTGGGGCTGGAAAAGCTTTTTTTTTTTTTTGCTTTTTCGATACTCACAAATTGTAGTTTTTTTTTCCTATTCTGTCTGAATTTCCGTACTGAAAGTGACAGAGTTTGGGCCAAAGTCCTTTAGAGTAGTATTGTAAAACAAGCTCAATTCACTGATCATGTTTGTTTGTGAATGAGAGCTTTGTCAGATGTTCTGAAAAAGAGCGTGAAAACTGTGTGAACGAATGAGAGTGTTCCAAATGATGTGACCAAATGTGCCTCTGTTCAGATACAGGTTTGACTCAAAGGATCAAAACGTCACATCATATTTCAAATGCCAAAATGATTGAAAAAATACTATAAACTGTCTTTACATTCTATCAGCCTGGTTTGGACTGTGCGGCTGCATGAATCAACTCCAGCCTGACCTCCCCTCGGGCCACGGCGCCCTCACTTTTGGCTACAGTCGATGAAGGCCTCCCTACAGTCCATTAGCGTCACGGCCCTGAGCTCGTGTTCAAAACATACACAGGGCCAAAACAATGACGTGAGTAGAAAATATAGTTCCATTTTTCATGTCAACCTTAGCGTTTTACGACATTTCTTCCGCAGTTGTGCTCTTAAGCCAGACTCTGAATCAATGAAGCATCTGCTGAGCTGTCAGGGGCTTTTTCATTTACATCAGCACTAAGAGTACGTTTAACCCAGTTACATGGTGAGATTAGATTTCTGTGAGTTCAAAGCAGTTCATTAAGGTCATCAGAGTTGACAAGTAATTGAAACTGATTGTACTTACATTTATTACTCATTTAAAATTACTCAACAGTGAATGCAACATTTCTTATTACTAGTTAAATACCACTACGGCAGTTACTACTTTGGCTGTTATAGCCTCCTGGGACCCAAAGAAAAAAAAGTGTGTCTAAATTATTCTTATTTTAATTTTCTATTTGGAGGTAAATGAACACCTTAGCATTTACATTTTGTTAATTTTATTTTTATTCATAATGTTGTAACATGTCCTCTGTAATGGACGTCTTATTCATTCATTTTCTTCCGCTTTTCCATTTTCTGGGTCGCGGGGCAGCAGTCCAAGCAGTGTTCTGCTGCCCAGAACACAATGCACCAGCCCCCATGGGTGGTGGGTCCACAGGAGGACGGCTCACATCACAACAGGCCTTGATGTATCTTCTGCCATGGCGTCTTATTTATTTAAGTATTTATTTATTTAATTATTTTTATTTTTATATATATTATTTATTTATTTTTATTTATGTATTTATGTGTATATATATATATATATATATATATATATATATATATAAATATATATATATATATATATATATAATTTATTATTTATTTATTTATTTTAATTTATTATTGTTGTTGTTGTTATTATTATTTTATTTTTTTAATCATAGTGCAGCCACCAGAGTCTATCTCAAAACACACAGATAGACTGGTTAACTCAATGTCCACTATAAAGGACACAAATGAATGGGCGGCTCTCAGGAGGATAGAAATGTAAGGCCAAATACTTAAGTTAAACTGTTCCTACAACAACACTGACAATAAATATGGGTTTGCACTACACTTAAGGTAAGACACGGGAAGGGCATCTTGGGTAAATATCTGTCAAATAATAATCAGATTTATGGCAAAAGGAGAAATTCAATTTGTCAACTGGACAAAAGTTTATTTGGTTGAATACGTTTCGCAGCTCATCCAAGCTGCTTCTTCAGTTCTGGTTAGTTAGGTGAGCCTATTCAATATGCAGTGGGAGTGGAGTGTGGGGTCTTGTTAGCAGAACTATTCAGGGCCATAATGGGTGTTTTCACACCTCTGGACCTGACCTGCTGCTCTATTGTTTTCTTTGTTTATTTTGATTTAGGTTTGAGGATAGAGTTATAGCTCGGAGGCAAATGATGTCTGAGACCACCATTTCTGTTCAAGGAAGGATTCTATAATCAGATTTATATTTTTTTCTTCCACTAGACGTGTAGTGTGAGGGAGGCACAGACCTGTAGGACCAGTATCACACTATTTCAGATAGTTTGACAGTATGTGTGTAAATATCTGTACAATATTACACAATCATTTAGGTCAAAAAAACCAATTTTTTTCAAATCAGTGCTTTTTTATGAGTTGGTACCTGAACCTGTCCTCAAAGTCTCTGAATGAAAACCTGTTTGACACAGGTTTTTCCTACAGAAGTCTTTTATGTTGTAGTTTCTAGTGTTCCTGTGTCTGTCTATAAAATGTCTTGTGTTTAGTTTTGGTCTGTGGTTCAAATACTTGATCGGTCTAGTCTAGTTTTGCTCTGAGAGTTAAAGGTACACTGTGTAACTTTTTGGTTTGGGGTTTCTCACCTGCTTGTTTCTATGGATATGCCATTGCTTTGCCTGGAATATTCCATAGTATGGCATTAAACAGCTCTACCTTACATGTATTCAATTACAGGTGGTTTTACAGCTCAAAAATACCTAGAAAAACAAACATTCTGACTGTGAGCGGGGTTGCCTTTGCACAGATCTGACCTGTAATTTCATTTGGTTTGGTCTCCATGAAGATAAAAAGTTTTAATACCGTACTGTGAAACATCCCAGACAAAGCATTTGACGGACACTCTACCAGAAAAGGTACACAGTGCACCTTTAAGGCTTGAAAATTTGGAAAATTTGAAAGCGAATAAAAAAAAAACTGTAGTTAAAATGCTAACAGCCAATACATTCAAGCTTTTCTTCTATTCTACTCCAAGTATTTAACTGACAATATTTCATAATTCCTGTTTAAATGTAGATCCACTCACCAATGCTTTATCATTCAGATCGTCTTCGTTCACTTACTCTCAGTTGGGCGACATTCTGACCTTAATATGGAGCGACCACGGCAGAATGCATAAAGCTCTAGTAGAATTACAACTCGGGCACGCTAATTGACCCCATCTGTGCTCTGCAGTTCATTTATTTTACAGTGAAGTAAGAAGAGAATTAGTGGAGGAGCTAACCCAGATAACCCACACTACTTCCACAACACCTCGGGTCAAAAGGTGCAGTGAGCAGACTGTCGCTCACAGAAAAGTCTCGTGTTCACATGACTTCATTCTAGAGGTAAGATCGGGCCTAAAAAAATCCAGCCCGACCCGGCCCGTGGGTATTAAAGCCCGACCCGGCCCGAACCTGACCAATTAACTTGATTTGCAGGCCCGAGCCCGAAGCAAACCCGAAATTTCATATTTTATTTGTGAGGACTCGGGAGGAGGAGGGGTGGTTTATGATAACAAATTAAAGCCTGTCTTTTGTAATAAGTTAAACAAGACTGTATAAACATTTACATCTTTTATATTTGTTTCTGCAGAGGGTACATTAACCGACAATTTTCCATCATTGACGGATTTTTTAAAGAGTTGACGGGAAAAATTTAAGGCCGTCCGTCATTTTGACGGGTTGAAAATTGGGCCATAAACCACAGCAGCAGTACGTCCTTAAGAATCTAGCGCGGCACTTTAAGAGAGAGAAGCAGAGAGACAAAGAAGAACAAACATATATTTATTTTTAAAAAGTCAGCGAGAGAGAAGCCCGGCCCGACCCGACCCGAAGCAATGATTGACATTTTAGGCCCGACCTGACCCGAATTTCAGGTCGGGTCGGGCTCGGGCTTAAGATCTTGCCTCTACTTCATTCTAAACTTGTTGGGATAATCTCACTATTTTAAGACTCCTTCATTTCTTCTTAACCCTAGAGCACTATCGCTGGGGGATTTTCACCCGATCAAAAGTATTTACATGATTTTCAATATGTTGCATTTTTCTGAGTGTCGTGGGTCCCTGTAGCTTCACTGTTGTTTTTGACATATTTGAAGGTGTAGGTGTTTCCCTGCCCCAAAGCCCACTTTTTCCTACAGGCTTTCAGGTGATTTTCTTCTGGCAACAGTGAAAGAGGAATGTAAGAATGTAATGAATTTAATGTAAAAAAAAAAAAAAAAAAGGTATGTAAGAGTGGTCCTGGAATGTGTATCTATCCTTATTTAGTGCAGTGGTTATGAATAAATATCACGTGGTGATTTCAAAGAGAATTCTTATGGTGAAAACAATATTTTAGTCAACTGGTCATTTTTACCCACTGAAAAAATACTATTATTGTTCCTCTCTCTTGCAACTGTTCGTGTGTCAGTCTGTGCTTCACCAGGGAAGTCTCACATGTCCCAGGAATGGGTGGACCAAACACCAAGTTTCCAGTATCATTATTTGTGATAAAGGAGAAATTCAATTTGTCAACTGGACAAAGTTTGTTTGGTCGAAAACGTTTCGCCGCTCCGAGAGGCTTCGTCAGCTCTGGTTCTAGTGCTGGTTAGGGACTAACCAGCACTAGAACCAGAGCTGGTTCTAGTGCTGGTTAGTCCCTAACCAGTTCTAGTGCTGGTTAGGGACTAACCAGCACTAGAACCAGAGCTGACGAAGTAGTAGTAGTAGCAGTAGCCTAGTAGTAGTAGTACTACTGCTATAGTACACCGTTATGCATATGACAAGTTTCAAGTTACATGTTTTTCTTCTAATTGTTACTTCAGTTGATGGGATAGTAGTAGGTTTGTGCAGAAAAGTTAAAGGGCCCATGTTTAGGATGTTCTTCTCTCAAACCAAAAACACTTTGTTCCACCTTGTGATGTCATCTGGTAATACAGGAAGTGCTCCAATGTGTTTTCAAACTCCATACACCTTCACGAGAATCATTTGGATAATTTCAGCCCTGGAATTTCCAAACTCTAAAGGTAAAAGGAGCTGTTAACTCGAAAACTACCACTGCATGACATCACAAGGTGGAACAGCGCTGTAGGCAGACTAATAAAGGATTACTCAAAAATGTGTGAATGTGAGAAAACACAACTCCAGGTATGTTCTTGATGCGGTAACAACATTCTAACATGGCTAAAAGCTCACAAGAGTCAGTTTAGTTCTGTTTGTGCGTCAGCATCGTTGTTGTGCTACATACTAAGAATACTCTTCGGCTGTGCGCTCCCTTTAGGCGTCTCGTGTCCCAGATCTGTGTCACTGGTAAAAGATTTAAAAGCACAGACGCTCGCTGCCTTCTGCTGAGGAGACAGTGCCAGGCGGATGAAAACGACATACTGGAAGTCTGACTGTCAACACGCTCGCACTCGTCTCATGTTCTAATTCTGGCTCATGTACTGCAAATGTAATGACTACACACTTCCTCTTTAACATCAGATACACGAGAGGCCACATGTGTTTACAACATGGACGCTCACGGCAGTTTGCATTATAAATGTTACTATAGTGGAGGGAGTCAGTTGGATGATATACAAAAATAAGAGACCACTGCAAAATTATCAGTTTTTCAAATTTTACTACTTATAGGTAGCCTGGGAATTCCCAGGCCGCTTCCGTTCGTTTCGAACTGGAAGGCGGCCTGGAAACTCGTCCAAGGGAGAGTCCCAGATTTAGGGCCCCAATCAGAGAGCGGGGGAGGTGTGGCAAGACGGTGACGCGTACTACATGACAAACGGAAGCTTGTAGTTTGAACTGACAACTGACATGATTGGCTATGGACTTACGTATACGCTCAATGATAGACATTCATAACGCCCAATAAACGGCTGTTGGCAATCGCTAACCACACCTCCGCTACGGGATTTTTCGAAGCGAGTTTCCAGACCCATATCTCACTTGTGATATGGTCAGGTGTTAACCAGACTAACTTATAGGTATGTGTTTGGGCAAAAGGAACATTTTTGTTTGAGCCTATAAACTACTGACAACATTCCCCCAAAATCCAAATAAAAATATTATCATTTAGAGCATGTATTTGCAGAAAATGGTCAAAATAACAAAAAAGATACATGCGTGAAGAATCCCTCAGTCGTCCAGGTAGAATCCATGATACTTTGTCCAGTTGACAAATTGAATTTCTCCTTTTATCAAAAAAGATACATGTTTTCAGACCTCAAACTATGCAAAGAAACAAGATTAAATTCATTTTAAAACAACATAATACTAATGTTTACACTTAAGAAGAGTTCAGAAATCAATATTTGGTGCAATAAGCCTTATTTTTAATCACAGCTTTCATGCGTCTTGGCATGCTCTCCACAAGCCTTTCACATTGTTCTTGGGTGACTTTATTCCACTCCTGGTGCAAGAACTGAAGTAGCTCAGCTTTGTGTTCGTTTGTGGAATGGCTGTAATACATGTAGAGATGCTGATTTCAGAAAAAAATGCAATGGTAAAATAATAATTATATGATGTATTTACATTTGCTGGTGTTTTTATGTATTTATTTTATAGGCCTGTTTATTTGACTTTTATTAAGTGCTGCATGCAATTATTATTAATACAATTGTTATTAATATTATCAGTCAAAATCAAAAGTCAAAATCAACTTTATTGTCAATTCTGCCCTATGACATACAGTGAATAGAAATTTTGTTTCTCTCTGGCCAAGCGGTGCAAAAAATATAATATAAAGACAATACAAAAACTATCTAAGACAGAATCTAAAAGCAGTGCAAAGAATAAATAAACACCTATTTACAGATGTCTAAAATGTGCAGTGTACATTAAACTGTGCAATGGAAGATGCAGCAGTGAAATGTGCGGTAATAGAATGTGCAATAGAATGTGCGTTGAAGATAAAGATACAAATAAATGTGCAACAGTAGTCCTTAGCAGCAGTTATTATTGACAATATCAACAGGTCTAGCTGCAATTTGTAATCTCCTGCTAGTGTCAATCACCAGATGTTTCTTATCTTGATATTTCTTACCTTTGATGTTATTGTTAATAGAAAATAAATACATGGATTATCTGTGGTATTTCAAATTAAAACAAAGTGTGAAGTACTTACTACTTTTGCAAACCACTAGTAACGATAAACAAATATTTGCCAGGAGTCATGTGTTGATATGGTTTTGTAGATGGATGTAATTTCTACTCCACAGAGAGGTCTGCTGCTGGTCATTTTGGTCTGGGTCATACAATTCTGTTGTACAGCCTAACCGACCCCAGCCCCCCATCAGTCAGGAGTGATAAGAAAAAAGTTTGGTGACCCCTGATATAGATTGTATGTACATGATCAGTGATTGAAGTGAATGTTTGTAGCCTGCGCTGTTTTAAAAAAGGAACTGCAATCATGACTGAACCTGGGTTGCCAGTGCCTTACCTGCATATGGAGGACACTTTCAAGTATTTCTATTCATGTGAAAGATCAGAACCTCCAGAATTCACTCAATGAGCTGCAGAGGCTGCACTAGCACTGATTCATGATTGGCTGCAAATGCTGGGGTTTAGGTTTAGGTACAATTCTCAAGATCAGTATAGTCATTTTTGTCATACTACAGTCCAAAATGCATTGCAATGTAAGCATGTTCTCTACATGTGATTTGATCTGTATAAAAGAAAAGACAAGACCAGGGGTGTCAAACATGCGGCCCGGGGGCCCGATCTGGCCCTCCAAGGCCTTTAATCTGGCCCTCGGCTGATTTTCTATGAAAATATTGTAATTATATTTAAATTTTCTATTAAAATATTGGTAATTTTCTGCGTCTCTTTTCTGCGCAGCGTAGCACAGCAGCGTAGCACAGCAGCGTAGCACAGCAGCGTAGCACAGCAGCGTAGCACAGCAGCGTAGCACAGCAGCGTAGCACAGCAGCGTAGCACAGCAGCGTCTCCAGCGCCTCTGTGCGTGGCTACCTTTCAGGACGATTGTTCTGACTGTTGATTGTGACACCCTCATCAGCAAAATGTCAAAAATGAGACAAGTGGACACCAAATGCTTACCTGGCTAGCCAAATGATATCTCTCTGTATTTCCTATACAGCACGATACCATTTGGACACCCTCGCTCCACTCTCGCTCCTCCGGTTAAAAATGGACTCCGCGATTCTGATTCGTTCAAAGATGGTGACGTCAGTGCACCCGCCTTTGCCCGCAAAGTCACTCTTAGGCAGCGGAAGTTCCTCCTCAGTTTTGAATCAAGATGGCGCAATCTCTGATTGGTTCACTTAGCTGTCTGTCTACGCGCAACAGCAGCGCGTTCTGGACCAAGCGTTACCAGACTCACTCGCTGGTACAGCGATGAGTCATGGATTCTTCCAGGCAAACCAAATGCAGGATTTTCCAAGAAAAAATTACTAATTCCTAATTGTTCATGGAGGTGAATGGGGAAACCTGTGTGCTTGTGTTGAAATTGCATTTCTCTTAAAGTTTCAGGTTGTTCATAATATAATATTTTGTAAAAGAAAGAGTTCATCAAATAAAAAAGACTTCCGTAATAGATTTGTGTTTCTCTGCACAAATATTTGGACTTTTTGGGGTATATATATACCATGAGTTTTCTGATCTGGCCCCTTTGGAAAATGAGTTTGACACCCTTCGACTATTTTAAACTAGACTGGAATAGAACGACACCAAAACAGTTATTTTCTCCTGAATTTATTTCCAATTTGCTCACGTCAAACATTACTGTAACAAAAACCTCACTGCATTACACTCCACGACAAAAACTTTCAAACTTATAAAACATAAAAATTTACTATACATTTGTACTAAAAACATACTTCTGATTTTCCTTTTTACATCTTTGTACACAAAACACCTCTTTAGTTTTTCAAAGAGTCCAAGAGCTTGTTTTGCTTCGTGTTCCCCACATCACCAGCAGGAGTAGGAGAAGAGAGGGTGCTGGCTCCAGTCCGCCGTGTTGCTGTAGGCGTATGGGTGGGGGTACGGGTGCTGTGGGGCCGGGTACTCTGCTGTGGACAAGGGGTGGACGGACGGCTGCTCGTGGCCGGGTTCCACTTCACTGGTGGGGTAAGGGTATCGGCCATATTCAACAGATCTGTCAAATAATGGGAAAATTTAGTTAGAAAACTCAGATTTTTTTTATTATCATTATTATTATTATAGAATTTAGAAAATATTATGATACTATGATGAAATAAAAGTCATGAATATACAAAGATGTTGATAAAAATATAACATACATATAATAATGTCGTACTAAAATTAGGTCACAATTTTACTTTAAATTTTAATTACAAATTTCGGTTGTAATTGAATTATTATCACAATTATTTGAATACATTTTCTTCCTATTAAAAGTAGCCTATAGAGGGACAATAGGAAGTAGTAGGAAGTACTTTTAAAAGCGTGAAAAGTTCCTCAGTCGTCCAGGTAGAATCCATGATAAAAGGAGAAGTTCAATTTGTCAACTGGACAAACGTTTTCAACCAAACAAACTTTGTCCAGTTGACAAATTGAACTTCTCCTTTTATCATACTTTTAAAAGACTACTAAAACTGAATATTTGCTGAGTGGCTTGGTTCCACAGTAGAAGAATAAGAAGAATAAGAAGTGCCCGGAGGAAACCCACCCAAGACACGGGGGGAACATGCAAACTCCACACAGAAAGGCCCGGGCGACCCGGGGATCGAACCTGCAACCTTCTTGCTGTGAAGCAACTAGATCAGGTATCGATTTTAAAGGGCCACATTCACAGGACAGAAATGAACTGCATAGTCGTACTACAACTACTTACTAATTAATACTTACTTAGCTACTTATCTTTGCTTCTTATACTGTATTTGTCTGTCCAGCTCAATTTATTTTTGAATATGTACAGCTCTGGGAAGAAAATGAGAGACCACTGCATTTTTTTTCTGAAATCAGCATCTCTACATGTATTACAGCCATTCCATTCCAGCGTCTGTTGAATTCCAACACAAACACAAAGCTGAGCTACTTCAGTTCTTGCACCAGGAGTGGAATAAAGTCACCCAAGAACAATGTGAATGTGATTAAAAATAAGGGTTATTGCACCAAATATTGATTTCTGAACTCTTCTTAAGTGTAAACATTAGTATTATGTTGTTTTAAAATGAATTTGATCTTGTTTCTTTGCATTGTTTGAGGTCTGAAAACATGTATCTTTTTTGTTATTTTGACCATTTGTCATTTTCTAAACGATAATATTTTTATTTGGAATTTGGGGGAAATGTTGTCAGTAGTTTATAGACTCAAAAAGTGTGTAGAATCCCTCAGTCGTCCAGGTAGAATCCATGGCAAAAAGGAGAAATTCTACTACTCCTTGAGTTCTGGCTAGAATGCTGATGGACACTGCTTATAACTAACTAGTCTTCCACCAAATAAACTTTGTCCACTTGACAAACTGAATTTTCCTTTTGCCCAAACACATACCTATAAGTAGCAAAATCAGAAAAACTGATAATTTTGCAGTGGCCTCTTATTTTTTCCAGAGCTGTATATTTCCTGTATTGGTTCTTACCTGTATGAATTGTAAGGCAGGGAAGCAGGCACCATCTGCTCCTCACAGCTGTAGTCGTACTCCAGGTCAAGAGGCTCCGAGTGCAGCCTGTCCGATGAGTCCTGCTCCAGGGGCCAAGCTGATACGTGGGGGCCCTTCTGAGGCGGCTCTGTGGAGGTAAGGGCCTTCTCTGTGTGTGATGGCATCCTCTTCAGGCCTGGGGAAGAAACAACAGCTGTTAGAACGCCGTTGAGACACACGCCGGTCTGTGAGTATGTATTGATTTGAATGGAATGTACTGACGGTTGAGGTCCTTACTTTGTGGGCTTTCAGGGGCAGGTTTTGGTGCTTTTTTAGCAGAAGGGCTCCTAGACAGTCTGCCTTGTGTGCGGCATCTGGAAAAGTAGAAAGGAAACATAAGAATATTGTTCAAAAATATATGAATTTGGGTTTAAATGTGAAAGGACTGCAAAATGACAGATTTTTATTGCAGTTTTATTGCTTTTATTATGCGTGAAGAGTCCCTCCGTCATCCAGGTAGAATCCATGATAAAAGGAGTAATTCAATTTGTCAACTGGACAAAGTTTGTTTGGTCGAAAACGTTTCGCCGCTCATCCGAGAGGCTTCGTCAGCTCTGCTTTTATTACTTTGCGCTGCACCGATACTGGTATTGAACATCAGCGCAGATCCATCATGTTAGTTCAGCTGATATGGGCCTTTATTGGATGTAATAAAACTACTTACTGGGCCTGGATTGTTTCATAATATTTGAAACTTGCTTGAAACAACACGATTAGATACATTTTGTGGTAAGTTATCTTTGTTTTGATGGAAATAAAAGTCACATTTTCAGTCCCTATGCTAGTTCTAGCTCTTGTATCTATTTTTGTATACTCTTTCCATCTCTATTTCTACTTTACCAGTGACCAAAACGTACTACGTTCTTTATCATTTCTATGTTCTTCGCCTGATCTTTACCTCTTGTGTGAATGCGTGCCTCCTTCTCTGAACCCTTTGGCGAACGGGTTGTGGTCTATCTTGAGTTTGGTGATCTTGGGGTTCTGGTAGGCCGTGACCGCTGTGAACGTCATCTCTGGGAAGGAGAAGGTCTGAAAGGGCCCCCATCTCACCGTGTACAGGCTGTCAGCTTGGACCACATGGAAGCGTGGGTAGTAGCGATGCATGGAGTGGAGAATGATCTAAAAGGTGGGGAAAAAAATCTCTATTAGCAACACACAAGAGAGGCAACACATTCTTGGGTGTGAAAATGCCGCTTACATGTCCGTGCTGATCCAGAGTGTTGTTTGTCAGTTTCAGTTTAAGAAAGGAGAGGGATTGCTTCATCCAGTGGCTTCCTGGAGCGGGGGAGTCTGGGTGCACGTAGGTCCGACAGGGGGGCTGAGGTTCGGCTTTTCCAGCAACTTCCCACTGCTCCTTCTTCCACTATGGAGATATATGGAAATGATTGGTTAGATCACAGTACAATAATGCTGTAAACTTGAAGTACATGCGACCAGTTTTCATGTTTTTATATTTCTTTCCCTTAATTTGTTGGGGTAGTACCTGTGTATATTTATCATAGTTTTACACAAGTTAAGCAGAGATTTGCAGGGGTCGATGCAGTACTCAGTTTTGTTTGTTTAAGTAAAAGTATGGGGCAAAAGATCAAGTAAAAGTAAAAGTACTACATGACAAAAGCTACTTCAGCATCAAATTTTGATAAAGTATAATAATAATAATAATAATAATAATAATAATAATAATAATAATAATAATAATAATAATAATAATAATAATAATAATAATAATAATAAATTTAAATTTATTTTATTATTTTATTTTACTATTGCACAAAATCGCCAAAGCTAGTTTGACAAAATATTTTCTAAATTAATATATATATATATATTAATTTAGAAAATATTTTGTCAAACTAGCTTTGGCGATTTTGTGCAATAGTAAAATAAAATAATAAAATAAATTATGATAAAATAAAAGGAATAGGAATATACTAAGATGTTAATTTTAAAAAAAAAAGTACCGTGAGATATTATTATATCTTACTAAAATTAGGTCTAGTATGGACAATTTTTATTTAAAATTGTAATTACAAATTTGGGATGTAATTGAATTTCACAATTATTTGAATGCATTTTCTTTTTAAGTGAATCAATTGATTTCTTAAATTTTCTACCTGTTTTTTGCTAGATCTAAAATGTAGAGGAGTAGAAGGTATAGATACACAGACTCAAAAGTAGTGAAGTAAAAGTAACAAGTATCCACTGCAATAATTAAAGTCAAGTACAGATACCTAAAAACTGTAGTATTGTAAAAGTATTCTACTTTTACTTTTGCACTTCATTACTTTCAATACTAACAGTTTGTGAAGAAAAGAAACTACAAAAATACAGGAAGTAGCGCTGAGTTCTATTGAAATATTTCTATTTCTGTCACACCGAAAATCCCATCCAAAATGCAGAGACCATTTGACAGTTTAAACATTAATTTACAAAAAAACAAAACATATTTGGTCTAATCAAAATTATTATTATTATTATATAGTAGTAGTAGTAGCAGTAGTAGTAGTAGTAGTCGTAGTTGTAGTCGTAGTAGTAGCAGTAGTAGTAGTAGTAGTCGTAGTTGTAGTCGTAGTAGTAGCAGTAGTAGTAGTAGTAGTCGTAGTTGTAGTCGTAGTAGTAGCAGTAGTAGTAGTAGTAGTCGTAGTTGTAGTCGTAGTAGTAGTAGTAGCATTTTATTATTTATTTTATTATTTTATTTTACTATTGCATGAAATCGCCAAAGCCAGTTTGACAAAAATATTTTCTACTACTACTACTACTACTACTACGACTACAACTACGACTACTACTACTACTACTGCTACTACTACGACTACAACTACGACTACTACTACTACTACTGCTACTACTACGACTACTACTACTACTACTACTACGACTACAACTACTACTACTGCTACTACTACGACTACTACTACTACTGCTACTACTACGACTACTACTACTACTACTACGACTACTACTACTACTAGTACTACTACTACTATGACTACAAAATAAAATAATAGTAAAATAAACTATGATCAAATAAAAGTCATGAATATACTAAAGTGTTGATAAAAATATATATAATAATATCTTACTAAAATTAGGTCAAGTATGGACTATTTTACTTTAAATTTGTATTACAAATTTGAGTTGTAATTGAAATTCACAATTATTTGAATACATTTTCTTCCTATTAAAAGTAGCCTACAGAGGGACAATAGTCAGTAGTCGTGTAACAAAATGCAGACACAAAATGCAGAGACCATCTGACAGTTTAAACACGAATTTACAAAAGAAAACATATTTAGTCTAATCAAAACTACTGTGTCAATAATTGTGTTCCTTGTTTACAGTAAGGTTGCCAGATAACGGCCATAGATCTACCTGTTCTCCCTCACATCTGTTGATCACGTCCAACCAGGAAGTAAAATAATAAACTTCCCCAAAATTCTAAAACTAGTAAAAAGAGCCATATGCACATTTAGTAATACTTTGTTTGCATTTGCATTTGCATTGCATTTTCGCTCTCTGGATCACCCTATTTCCATTCACTGTATGGCTGCATTGTTATCGAGCGCATGCCAAAAGCTCTGACCAAATGGGCCGTTTCAATGCCTGGACGGCCGGCTGCTCGTGGTTTAATGATTGCAAATGAGCGGGGATGCTAATATAGATGCTAATTGATTGGGCCCCCAGCCGAGAGTTCACAAACAGGAAGTAGAGAAAGGCTTTGAAATGTGGCCCCCCTGCTGACTGGAGTGGACTAACCGGTGTTTTGGAGCCCTGTGTTGTGAATAAGCAAAGCAAACAGAGCTGGCAGTGAGGTCGGATGAGTTTACCTTGTATTTGTATCCATCCACGGGAATCATATCCACCATGATGACATAATGAGCAAAGGGCTGGAGGCCGGAGAGGCTCACGCTGCAGTGAGGGAACATTCTCCTAAACAAAAAACAATGAAAAATATTAGAAATCTGTACTGTACAGTTGGAAGTGTTGCAGAATGTGATAATTTCAGATAAAGGGCAAGGGCCTACAGCTCTGGAAAAAATAAGAGACAACTGCATTTTTTTTCTGAAATCAGCATCTCTACATGTATTACAGCCATTCCATTCCAGCGTCTGTTGAATTCCAACACAAACACAAAGCTGAGCTACTTCAGTTCTTGCACCAGGAGTGGAATAAAGTCACCCAAGAACAATGTGAAAGACTTAAAAATAAGGGTTATTGCACCAAAATATTGATTTCTGAACTCTTCTTAAGTGTAAACATTAGTATTATGTTGTTTTAAAATGAATTTCATCATCTTGTTTCTTTGCATTGTTTGACGTCTGAAAACATGCATCTTTTGTTATTTAAGATAGATAAGATCAAGAAGACTTTATTGATCTCACACAGGAGAAATTTACTTGCCACAGTAGCTCCAGGCAGGGACAGTTTGAGCAAGAAAGAAAAGTGCATGCAGGCGAGAATAAAATTAAATAAGTAATGATAAAATAAGTAATAATAATGACCATTTTCTGCAAATAAATGCTCTAAACGATAATATTTTTATTTGGAATTTGGGGGAAATGTTGTCAGTAGTTTATAGACTCAAACCAAAATGTTCCTTTTGTCCAAACACATACCTATAAGTAGTAAAATCAGAAAAACTGATCATTATTTTTTTCCAGAGCTGTATATAACTCTATGGAAGATTTACTAAAAATTCTTTCCAATGCAAAAAAAAAAAAGCAATAATAAAACTAAGTTAAAATGACTTAAAAACCTTTTACTTTATTTGAGTAAATTCAACTTAACAAGTCAAATTATCTACCAGTGGAATAGGTTTTTCTTAATTTAAGCAACATTTTTTTTATTTTAAGTGCAAAGAGTTGTTGTTTTTCTTATCTTAAGTGTACAAAGATGTTTTTACTTAGTCATATTTTAAGTAAGTTTAAGTCTTGTTCCATTGGTAGATCATTTTCTTAATTGAAGTAATCTTAACTAGCGTATACTTGTTAGGGATTGGCCCCACAAACTTGCCATATTAATCGTATTGGCTACAGTCCTTTCAGCTCACAAATGGCACCACTTTCATGCTATTTAAGATATTTTTAAAGTTTTGTTTCATGTGAATATAGTTCCAGAAATATTAACGATAAACCAGCTCAACTAATCTGCAATCTGACAGCAAATCCACCCATAGAATTATTATTATTATTATTATTATTTGATACATTACCTTCCATGTTTGGTGATAATCATCTCAGTTCCGATGTTATGAAATGACTTCCATAGATCAGAATTCTCCAAGTTCATTCGGACGCTGCTGTGCTGGAAGCCCTCACCGATCGGAGGCGTCCTTGGCACAGAATCTGTAAAAAGAATGGTAAATCTGTAAAAAGATTAGCGTTTAAAAGCAATTTTTGTATTTAGTGAAACTTACCAGCTGCGTGCATTTCCCAAGAATCCAAAAACAACTAGAGGTTTAGAAGCTTTGCTCTCAGAATCGAAAGTGAACTGTGAAATATTGCTTGGACCCCTGACCTTTAAAAAGACCCCATCCTTGAACGTGATTGGCCGTCGGAGTGAGGAGGGGGTCGGTCTGAGCCACTAGGGGGGCAGGTAGTCATCCAGACAGACACGGGGCCCAGGTGAGAAGTTACCTGACGGCCGGCCTTTGTAGTGTTTTGTTCCAAGTGGAGTCTACAAACTGCAGAGTGGATTGTGTGTAGATTTGAGCTCATTACATACAAACAGCTGAAAACACATGCTTTATCTCACATCAGTACTCTTCAGTAGGAATAATATCAGCACGTTTGCACATAATGTAAACACACTGCAAATTTCTCTGATCTGGCCAAGATTATTCATCTTGTTTTCAGATGTATTATCTACTTACTAGTTCTGAGACTGCTTAATTCTAGTCTAGGGGTAGTTTATTTGAAGATAACTTGTCAAGTAAAATGATCTTGCTGCATGGACAGATCATTTCACTACTTTTAAGTCATTTTCTGATAGATCTAACGTTTATATCTTAAATTTTGGCCAAGCTTTTTTGCAGTGCAGATTTTAAAGATTCAAGATTCTTTTTTTTTCAAGCATAACGAAATTTTGATGGACTCCCGGCTACAGAAGCATAAAAATTAGGGCTGTCAAACGATTAATTTTCTTGATCGCAACTAATCTCAGAAATTTCATAGTTAATCGCGATTAATCGTGTTTTATTTTGCATGTTTAAAATTGATATCTTGCAGTAAGACCGTTCGAATCTAAAGTTAAACTCACAATGCAAAGTATTTCTCACCATTTTTTTTATTTCAAAAAAGTGCAGAGAAAGGAAAAAGTAACAATGAACCAGTAATAGTGCTTACTTTGAGAAATTGTAAATAAATGATTGAAGCCCGCTCGAGTTGCCTACGGATGCGTAGAAGGAACAAAATACTAGCAAACTCAAAATAGCGCGTTTAACCAACAATGAGTTTAATTAATACAACCAAATGAGCTGCATATGGATGGTACAATTGCGGAAAATGCTGGCAAACTCTGATCGCGATTAAAAAAATTGTTCGCAATTAAAACTCTATCGCGATTAATCACGATTAACGCGTTAATATTCCCAGCCCTAATAAAATACAACAAGCACTTTCTTATATATTATACTACTTATATAATACCTTGTAACTGCTCAAAATAAGTTGCTAATAAGTTGTGAAGTCATGCATAAATGGCTGACCAGCAATAGTTATACATGGGTCATATACAGGCTTGTGCAGTATTTCTCAATCAGCGATATGCAAACACTTACCTGGACGTAATTGCAATGATTTTAAGGCAAAAAAGGAGAAGTTTAAGTTGTCAACTGGACAAAAGTTTATTTGGTCGAAGACATTTCGCAGCTCATCCAAGCTGCTTCTTCACTTCTGGTAGAGCGCTGGTGGACACTGCTTATAACTAGCTGCAGGGAGGAGCTAACAACAATGAAATTACTATTTACTTCACAAATGATTTCAAGTTGAAAAAGAAGGTGAAATGAAATAGTCAAAAGTTCAAGACTCCATGCACAGCTTCCAGGTGCTGGTAACAGCAGGAACATTCAACAATTCCCAAAAAGAGAAGGTTTACCACACACTCGCTTGACTTTATTCTTTATTAGGCTAGAGCGTCAACCTGATGCCGCTGTAGAGGCGAAACGCGTTGTTCGCTCTAGCCTAATAAAGAATAAAGTCAAGCAAGTGTGAGGTAATTGTGGTGCTGGTATTGTACATCTTATTGATATTGTATTTTATATTTGACTACTACCTTTCTATTTAAATCTAATTATGTCTCATCTGACACAGGTCTATTTCTCTGTGGTTGCTATTCCATCTATTTTTTTTTCTTTTCTTTTACCCTCTGTTATATATTATATATTATATTTGATGAGTGAGCTACTGTACCCAAAGGAGTTTCCCTTGTGGATCAATAAAGTTTGTCTAAGTCTAAGTCTAAGTAAACCTTCTCTTTTTTGGAACTGTGAAATTAAATAGTATTTGAATATAATGTGCCCCTTCTTCTAAACTGTACTTGAATACATTGGTATAATTGAAACAAAACAATTACATAAATGATTAGATTAGATTAGATTAGATGTATTTGCATCAGAAAAACTATGGGATCGTACCATATCATTTTGCAAAATGTGCCGAAATTAACAGGATAACAAATTGTACATTAGACTTAGCAGGGTTACCAACTAAGTATTGACGGAGGTATATATGAGTATATAGGCAATAGCTTATCTATAAAAAATGTTGTCATCTTCTGTTAGACCTGTGAAAATCCCATACTCGACACTTCTGTTCAACTTTTGCCTGATCCTACAGAAATCACTTCATTTTCATAGTGTATAGAAAATACACAAACCAGATACAGATACAAATATGGCGACTAGAATGGAGCATTTTCACAAACAAAGGATATCACTGACTTAAATTCACAAACTTTTATATAAATTATTTGATTTAATAATTTAAATTTAAATTCCCATTCCTTTTCGAGCAAAAAAAACCCAAAAAAAAACGAATGTATTTGACTGTATATTGGTTATATGTATTTATTCCCTTGTGTTGACCTGCTCGAAATGAATAAGTAAATGAAATTAATGAAAGGAAAATGAAATAATTCCACTATTTACATTGTCTTTTGGCATGTGTTTTACCATCCGTGTGTTACTGAGTTATAGACTTAGACATAGACAAACTTTATTAATCCACAAGGGAAACTGTTTTGGGCACAGTAGCTCACGCATCAAATATAATATATAACAGAGGGTAACAAAAAATAGATGGAATAGCAAAAAAAAGATAGCAATAGACCGGTGTGAGACATAATTATAAAAATAAACAATAATAAGTGTATATGTAGACATCAGAATAAAATAGAAAAATAAGTAATCAAATATCAAATATTTTATTTGATAAAATCACAGCTATATAAAGTTTTAGGGAGTATTATATAAAAACAATTTAAAAATTATTAATAGTACTTTAATGGTTAATGGTTGCAGCACTGTGGGTTTCCTCACATACAGCTCTGCAAAATGATCAGTTTTTCTGATTTTACTACTTATAGATATGTGTTTGGGCAAAAGGAACATTTTTGTTTGAGTCTATAAACTACTGACAACATTTCCCCTAAATTCCAATTAAAAATATCATCGTTTAGAGCATTTATTTGTAGAAAATAACAAATGGTCAAAATAACAAAACGATACATGTTTTCAGAGCTCAAACAATGCAAAGAAACAAGATCAAATTCATTTTAACACAACATAATACTAATGTTTACACTTAAGAAGAGTCCAAAAATCAATATTTGGTGCAATAACCCTTATTTTTAATCACAGCTTTCATGCGTCTTGGCATGCTCTCCACAAGTCTTTCACATTGTTCTTGGGTGACTTTATTCCACTCCTGGTGCAAGAACTGAAGTAGCTCAGCTTTGTGTTTGTGTTGGAATTCAACAGATGCTGGAATGGAATGGCTGTAATACATGTAGAGATGCTGATTTCAGAAAACAACGCAGTGGTCTCTTATTTTTTTCCAAAGCTGTAGTCCAGAGGCTTCCTGGAGGCAGCTCAAATTAATATTGTTAAAATGCAGATTTCTGTTCTAATATGGTGAATTCTTGGCTCCAGACACTAAAATAAATGATCAGGCTCAACATTTGTGTTTTTACATTTTCAGTATTTCCTATGAAAATACAATCATCACGGTGTAGAATCTAAAACCTACCAAGTGGAAACTCAAAACAGGCAGAAACAGCATCAATAATGAAACAGGAACACAACATTGAACCCAAGTTGAAGTCCAGCAGCAGAGGAGCCTGGGGCCAGACACAAACCTCTCTCTTCCTGACAGCAGATGTGTATTCAGACCACATCGGACCAGATTAGGAGCCTCATTTGAGTCTGGGCCTTTCCCCGACAAAACCCCACAATAGAGCTAATCTAAAGAAGCCATTTGGCAGCCGCCCCTCCCCGCCTCCCCTCCTGTACCTGGGCGTAGAGGGCGCTGTGGTGGGGCCAGAGCCGTTACAGTGAAAGGGAAGGGAGGAGGAAGGGCGGACTTCAAATCTAACGGTCTCATGAATATCAGAGGTGGTGGTCTAACTGCAGTGTTTTCTTTTCAAAACAACACAGGGCTGGGGCCATGCTGTGCGCCAGACACCGCCAGCCCTCTGGAATCAGCTTTGTGTACTGGCCACAGCCATGTCTGAAGTCTATGGACTAGGGCAAGAGCAGATCACAGAAGTAAAGTTATATTTGATTTAAATACGAGAACTGACGAAGCAACTCGGATGAGCTGTGAAACGTTTTAGACCAAATAAACTTTGTCCAGTTGACAAATTGAATTTCTCCTTTTACCTTTGATTTAAATACTTAGCAAATACGCTTATATCATAGCAAGAGACCACTGCGTTGTTTTCTGAAATCAGCATCTCTACATGTATTACAGCCATTCCATTCCAGCGTCTGTTGAATTCCAACACAAACACAAAGCTGAGCTACTTCAGTTCTTGCACCAGGAGTGGAATAAAGTCACCCAAGAACAATGTGAAAGACTTGTGGAGAGGATCAATCAATCAATCAAACAATATTTATAAGGCGCTTTTCATATAAAATTGTAACACAAAGCGCCCTACAGTGGTCAAGGATTAAAAGATTGACCTTTATTGATCTTGCACAGAAGAAGTTGTTTCTATATTTGACCTGGGGACCATCCCCATGATTTTGTTTTGTTATTTAGGCTTTGGTCAGGCCCTAAGCTGGAGGATTTTACCTATGGCGCATGTTTAGGTTGGTGGGGGAAACCGGAGTACCCGGAGGAAACCCACCCAGACACGGGGAGAACATGCAGGATGCCAAGACGCATGAAAGCTGTGATTAAAAATAAGGGTTATTGCACCAAATATTGATTTCTGAACTCTTCTTAAGTGTAAACATTAGTATTATGTTGTTTTAAAATGAATTTGATCTTGTTTCTTTGCATTGTTTGAGACCTGAAAACATGTATCTTTTTTGTTATTTTGACCATTTGTCATTTTCTGCAAATAAATGCTCTAAACGATAATATTTTTATTTGGAATTTGGGGGAACTGTTGTCAGTAGTTTATAGACTCAAACAAAAATGTTCCTTTTGCCCAAACACATACCTATAAGTAGTAAAATCAGAAAAACTGATCATTTTGCAGTGGTCTCTTATTTTTTTCCGGAACTGTATATTACGCAACTCTGGTGAGCTTTAAGCCGTGTTTGATGTTACCTCATCAAAAACATACCTGGAGTTGTGTTTTGTTTTAGTCACATACTTTTGTAATCCTGCAGTATTATCCTGTCTGCATCTCCAAAGCTCAAAATGCCCTATGATGTCCACCATGTGATGTCATGTAGTGGGAGTTCTACAGTTAAAAGCTACCTTTTACTTGTTGTTTAGTATTGGAAATTGCAGGGCTGAAATTATCCAAATGATTATAGAGAATGTAATATGTCCAAAGAATGCAGAAAAGAAGAAAGCTCATTATGCAAAATTAGAAGAGTTTTCTTCTTCACACACTTTTTTTTTTAAATTTCTGTTATTGCACTTTTAAAGGTCCCATGGCATGAAATTTTCACTTTCTGAGGTTTTTGAACGTTAATGTGAGCTCCCCTACCCTGTTTAGCCCCCCCCCCCCCATCGTTAAAAGTTGTGAAATGTCTAAACTGAGCATTTGCGATCCTTTTCTGCGTTACAAAAAATCGGAGCTCAAACGGGCGATTTTGAACAAGGCACCTTATTGACGTCACATCGAAAAAAGAAATGCAAATGCAGTTCCACCCCCGTCTGTCTGTACTCAGCGTCTCTGTAAATCACGCCCAGAGAGTTTGGACTGCAAATGTGCTAGGCAATGCGAAATGCGTTTTTTAAATTTGCCTGGAGGCACGTCCGAGTGTTTCTAGGCTCGGAAGTCCTTTATCTGAGCCTCTGGACCTTTGAACAGCAGTGGTTTAATTTTATTTTATGTGGAAATGTGTTTATTTTTCAATGGAACGCTTCAAATCTCTCCCCCCGTGCAAAAAGAAGGAAATGGATCAGCTGAGGGCTCAGAGCCGAGAGCGGAGAGTTTGGCCACGCCCCCACCCTCTACTATAGGCCAGCTCTTTTCTCCTCATTTGCATTCAAGCAACAACGCCCATTATGGAGTGTTCAGAGAGAGAAAAATTACTCTTTTTCAGCTTATCTCTGTTTCTCATGCAGTGAGTGTTGATTTTGAAGAAGGATTCATTTACAGTATTAGGGAACCATTAAGGAGCCATATAAAAGCATCAAGAAGTACCATGTCATGGGATCTTTAAAAGAATGTTAATTGCTTACTTGCCCAAAAAAAAAAAAAAAAAAAAGGTGTTTGGAACATATTATTATTATTATTATTATTATTATTATTATTATTATTATTATTATTATTATTATTATTATTATAAAGACGATCTATGTAACTTTTCAGGTGAAGGGTCCAGCACCTGCTTGTCTCCATTATGTTATTGATTTGCCTTAAGTGTTGCACATTTTTACAAAAATACAGTAAAACATTAAACATTTGGCATATTTAAGAAAGTACATTTTGTAAGTGGGACACCCTTGAAGCAGTCTGGAGTCTAATACTGTACGCCCATAGCATTTATTTTTAATACAGATGTAAAACATTACTTCTACCTTTCTAATTCATAAAAAAAAAAAAAAAACTTTCTATAAACTTACTGCCAAGTCAAATGCCATACTGTGGAACATTCCTGGCAAAGCAATCTCTCTCAACATGAAAGGTTACGCAATGCACCTTTAAGCACTTTATTAAATAACTTCTTTTCTATTATATAACCATAAAATGATCACGTAGTCAATATATGATGCACTTTGAATGGAATGTACACACCACATCAAAATCCTGAATAAACCAGGACTGGACTAGCACCAAACTAGCACTAGCACGAATAAAACTCTATTTATAATCATTTCCCAAGAATGTATGTACTATAGTTCACCATGCATTCACCTGACTTCCGTAGAATCACATTAAACCCCGGCTTATGTATGCAGACAGCGGTTTCACAGTAGCAGAAAGCCCAAAGCTCATATCCTTGTCTGAACACAGTTTTATTATGCTCGGTACAGACGTGTTGGGACACTTCCACCCCGACTCAGAGGAGGAATTCAGAGGAGCTGCCTGAAGGATATGTCACCTCTACAACTCCAGCTATGTGAGTTCACCTCTTTGAAACATCTGCTCATACTCCATCTAGTCATGTTTAGCTCTTTCTCTGACATTGAGGCCGCGTTCTGCTGAACCCTGTTGGAGTTTTGAAAGCATTTGTGTAGCTAAATGCAAGAATTCCTCTCAACAAGTGACAGATTTGGTTCCGTTTTGATCCACCGACTTATTTAATACTAAAAAATGTGAACTAATGAGACCCAAGAGAACCCTAAAATCACTGGAATTGAGACGGAAACTAAAAATACAGCAATACAAGTCAGTTTATAGCCCCACAGGCATTCAAAATTAGAGTTACGCTGCAAAAACTACAATCTAGCCAAGATTATTTGAATTAAGAAATCATTATTTGAGTAAATTTCACTTGACAAGTAAAATTATCTAGATTTTGTGCTTAAAATACGAAAAAACTTTACACTTGAAGATGTGTTGTGGAACTTTTCTGGTGGAGGGTCCTTCAAATGCTTGTCTGGAATGTTTCACAGTGGAATTAAGCTTTCTATCTTCTTGGAGACATTAACATAGCTTAAGCAGGTCCAGGAGAGATCACTAATTTACTCAAACATGCATGAGGGATGAGGGAACAACTTTAGAACATGGCAGGCCTCTTTAAAGGTCCAATATTGATCTGTTATAATGTTATTTCCTCATCAAAAACATCTGGAGTTGTGTTTTGTTTCATTCACACATGTTTAACTCACAAATTCTGCATATTTAGGCTGAGTTCTGCTCAAACAAAACTTTTCTACCTTGTGATGCCATGTGTTTTTAAACCTGACTCTCCTACTGTACACTTTCACTAGAATCATTTGGATGGTTTCAGCTCTGGAGTTGCCAATGTCTACTGAACTAAAACGAAAAGGTAGCTTGACATCACAGGGTGGAACGGAGCATTTTGAGCTTTGGAGATGCAAACAGACTAATAATAAAGGATTTTGTGAATATGATCTCTCAGACCTCAAACAATGCAAAGAAACAAGATCAAATTCTTTTTAAAACAACATAATACTAATGTTTACACTTAAGAAGAGTTCAGAAATCAATATTTGGTGCAATAACCCCCTATTTTTAATCACAGCTTTCATGCGTCTTGGCATGCTCTCCACAAGTTACACAAAACTGTTACTTTTAACTTCCTTTGACTCTATATGCGGCACAAATGTTTTTACACTCTATGATTCTGTCTCATATAGAGATCTGCATAACCACATGGGCACAACACTCAAACCAGCTGAATCACTTTTTTAAAAAGCTGTGAAAATATTAGACAAGAAACCATTCTCAGTTCACCACTGCACTATTTTAGACAAGTACGACTTGCTCAATTTTAATAATTTTGCACGTTTTAAATACGGTTGTTTTATATATAAAGTTTTACATGGACTTGCTCCTCCTCCGCGGCAGGATTTCATCAAAACAAAGACTGTCAGTGGGATGGGAACTAGGGCCACGGCCCAGGGGAACTGTGAGGTCCCGCTCAGACATTTGGACAAACTGTGCTCTCAGTCAGAGGCACTAAGTTCTGGAACATTCTCCCATCATCATTAAGAGAGACTCCAACACTGGCCACTTTCAGATCACACTTGAAACAGTGGCTAAAGGAAAACCAGACTTGTGGACACTTTTAATGTTTTAATGTTTAATGCGTAATGTTTTAATGTTTTAATGTTTTAATGTTGGTGTTATTGTCAGCTGTCACTGTTTTTATTGTTTTTGCTGTGGTGTCACCTGCCTAGGGACTGCAGATGGAAATTAGCATTCTTGCTATAATCTGTCATATTTACACTGCAATGCTGCAGATCTTCATTAGTATGCACTGTCCCTATTAAATAAATAAAGAGAAAAAAAAAGTCCTTCACATTGTTCTTGGGTGACTTTATTCCACTCCTGGTGCAAGAACTGAAGTAGCTCAGCTTTGTGTTTGTGTTGGAATTCAACAGACGCTGGAATGGAATGGCTGTAATACATGTAGAGATGCTGATTTCAGAAAAAAAATGCAAATGGATTTTATTTTTTTTATATGTTATATGTATATGTCCATTCTAGTTTACCTATTTCTGAACAGCAGAGGGCAGCACAGCACCACACCTCATGCAGAAGATCAACCTGCGTGTTTCTGGCAGATATAATTCACACAAGCTCACCTTTGTGCAAACATATCATTCCAGACATTATTACTGCTTTTGTAAATAATATTGCACGGTCCATAGCTTTAGCACTTCTCCTGACTCGCCCCATGCAAACTTTCCCTAACCCAGTTCCATAATAAACTCAGTGTTCATAGAAAATTGCATGGATGCTGAATATTTGTGCTCCAGTGCGCTTTCTAGAGTGATCGATTGACTCAGTCCAGCCCACCTACTCGTCGGTGATAAACAGCCCGCGGTCATCATTTTGTGAGAGAATACAGCTCCAGTCACCACCACAGCTCCCATTTCAATAAATCTCCATAT
The DNA here is from genome assembly GCA_036785185.1 of Paratrypauchen microcephalus. Taxonomy (NCBI): domain Eukaryota; kingdom Metazoa; phylum Chordata; class Actinopteri; order Gobiiformes; family Gobiidae; genus Paratrypauchen; species Paratrypauchen microcephalus. The sequence continues at coordinate 10,286,149 of JAVJIX010000011.1, forward strand.
TTGTAATGCACATGCACATACCATGACTGGGCCCACTCATATGAGACAGGTTTAGTCATCCCTGAAGAGGATGTGCAGATCAAGTACAGAGAGGGGTGGATTCATAATTTAGTATTTTTCAAAGCAGTTTTAAACCTGAGTATGATGGAGCTGTATCCTTGAGAGTGGCTGCTGCTTGTGTTTGCCAGAGATACCAGTTTGTATGCTAATGTATGTCGCTTTAGTGCTGGCCAATAAACAACGTCAGATGTGCCGTCTGCTGGTTGGCCCCCACGCCCTGCCCTGTCTGGTAATGCAATGTGAGTTATGTAACCAGGGCAAAAGTTACTCCATACATATTAGAGGTAAGATCGGGCCTAAAAAATCCAGCCCGACCCGACCCGGCCCGCGGGTATTAAAGCCCGACCCGGCCCGAGCCCGACCAATTAACTTGGTTTGCAGGCCCGAGCCCGAAGCAAACCCGAAATTTCATATTTTATTTGTGAGGACTCGGGAGGAGGAGGGGTGATTTATGATAACAAATTAAAGCCTGTCTTTAAGAGGGGCGTTTTTTGAAACAAATGATAATATAGATGTTTGACAATGATCAATTTTGCCAGTACAGCTGTTCAAATGCCTGCTCAGCGTCGAGGTGCCAGTCTTTTTGCTCTCGTATGAAAGCAAAGCGCCACACTGACTACATTCAGCGAAGCCAACGCAAGTTTCTGTAGCATTTTCAACAATCAATTTGAAGCTTTTCCACACCTCACTCTTACCGGTGCGTGTTTGTCTTTTCAGTTCTCCTGTCTTTAGTTTATCCTTAACGTCTTGCTCCTCCATATTGGGGATACCAGGTCAAAATAGATGCGGACTTGCGGAGGGGAAGATTATTAAGAGGGCGGCGTTCACGTGCGCAGAGCATGCTCTGGCTCTGCGGCTCCTGTTTAGTAGTTAAATAGCAATTACATTACAGCTCCTTCTCTGTTTTATCCAAATTATTTATTTTAAAACAAGTATTCCTTAGTTTAGTATCCACACATGGTTTTAGTATACATTTTTATAAACATATATTTATTTTTAAAAAGTCAGCGAGAGAGAAGCCCGGCCCGACCCGACCCGAAGCAATGATTGACATTTTAGCCTGTTGGGCTCGGGCTCAGGCTTAAGATCTTACCTCTAATACATATTGTGCTATTTTCTGATGTACAACTCTGGGGAAAAAAGAGACCACTGCATTTTTTTCCCTGAAATCAGCATCTCTACATGTATTACAGCCATTCCATGCCAGCGTCACCCAAGAACAATGTGAAAGACTTGTGGAGAGCATGCCAAGACGCATGAAAGCTGTGATTAAAAATAAGGGTTATTGCACCATATATTGATTTCTGAACTCTTCTTAAGTGTAAACATTAGTATTATGTTGTTTTTAAAATGAATTTGATCTTGTTTCTTTGCATTGTTTGAGCTCTGAAAACATGTATCTTTTTTGTTATTTTGACCATTTGTCATTTTCTGCAAATAAATGCTCTAAACGATAATATTTTTATTTGGAATTTGGTGGAAATGTTGTCAGTAGTTTATAGACTCAAACAAAAATGTTCCTATAAGTAGTAAAATCAGAAAAACCGAAAAACCAGGAAACCCATGGTGCTGCAGCCATTAAAGTAGCTACTATTTTTTTTTTTTTTTAATTTGATTATTTAATTTTTTATATAATACTCCCTTTATATAGCTGAAATTTGATATTTTATTACTTATTTTTCTATTTTATTCTGATGTCTACATATACACGTATTATTTTTTATTTTTATAATTATGTCTCATTTGACACCGGTCTACAGTGAACCCTCGTTTATCGCGGGGGTTAGGTTCCAGAAATAGCCCGCAATAAGTGAAATCCGCGAAGTAGGACAATTTTATATTTTACAATTATTCTACATGTTTTAAGGCTGAAAACGCTTCACCAGACACATTATACACCTTTCTGAGACTGGTATTAACATTTTTCTCTTGTTTAAACACTCAAACTTTTGTAGATTTTCATTAAAATATATTAATAGTGGGGGGGGGGCACGTGACACGCGGACACGTGCGCGCGGACACGTGCGCGCGGACACGTGTGTTTGTTTTGGTACCACATATCCATGCCATGTGCGAAAGTCGAGTGGAAAGCGACCTGGATATCATTTTGGGCAAGACTCAAGCCAATGCTAACAGTGCCAAACCGCTAACAGACGCCTCTGAGCACCAGTCCTCACCACAAGACCAGGTAAGACTAACCTGCGCTCACTCGTTGGTTGCATTTCACCCCGGCTCCAAAATCAGACCGCTATCAATGCGTCGCCAATACTCCACAGCTCTCTAGGACGGGGTCGGGTTCGTGAGGGAAAAAGACCCACTGTCTCCTCTGTGCGCGCGAGTGTCCTCCCCCCGCTGCGGCTCCCCCGGACGCCGCGCGGCCAGGCGCCAGGCCTGTCCATGTTGATTCTTGGCTCTTCCATTTGTCCGGCTCGCACTCAGTCTCTTCCATGGTCCGGCTCGCACTCAGTCTCTGCCATGGTCCGACTCGCACTCAGTCTCTTCCATGGTCCGGCTCGCACTCAGTCTCTTCCATGGTCCGGCTCGCACTCAGTCTCTGCCATGGTCCGACTCGCACTCAGTCTCTGCCATGGTCCGGCTCGCACTCAGTCTCTTCCATGGTCCGGCTCGCACTCAGTCTCTTCCATGGTCCGGCTCGCACTCAGTCTCTTCCATGGTCCGGCTCGCACTCAGTCTCTTCCATGGCTCGTGCAAGTAAACAAAGGCCACACCTCCTGTCACCCAGGCGCTCTCGTGAAGGAAATCTGAGACTCTGTCCCTGGTCTAGACCTGGTTTAGTCCTGGTTTAGACCTGCTTTAGACCTGGTTTAGTCCTGGTTTAGACCTGCTTTAGACCTGGTTTAGTCCTGGTCTAGTCTCTTAGCTAATCAGGGCGCAGGACAGAATGTTACACTGTAAAAAAAAAGTTACACTATAAAAAAAATTGGAAAAAAAAAAAAAAAAAAATGGAAAAAAAAATCCGCGAAACAGCGAGGCCGCGAAGAGTGAACCGCGATACAGCGAGGGTTCACTGTATTGCTATCTTGAGTTCTGAAGTCTTCTTAAGTGTAAATATTATTATTATTATTATGTTGTTTTAAAATGAATTTGATCTTGTTTCTTTGCATTGTTTGAGCTCTGAAAACATGTATCCATTTGTCATTTTCTACAAATAAATGCTCTAAACGATCATATTTTTATTTAGAATTTTGGGGAAATGTTGTCAGTAGTTTATAGACTCAAACAAAAATGTTCCTTTTACCCAAACACATACCTATAAGTAGTAAAATCAGAGCAGTGGTCTCTTATTTTTTGTGGACCATATCCTGTACTACCACATGACATCACCAGGTGGAACAGTGTTCTGTTTGAGAGAAGTACTAACTAGAACTAAGAAGCCTAAATATGCAGGTTTTGTGTGTTAAACGTGTGAATGAAACTAAAGGAAAACTCCAGGTATGTTTGTGATGAGGAAAAAACATTATAACAGATCAGAAAATAGTGTAATACGGGATATTTAAACTAAATATTTGGTGAGTGCTTCATTCGTTTGTACTTGTATCAAATTGTACACTAATTTGGATGTCAACTGGCTTTACAAATGATTTTGGTACAACTTTTTGGCTATTGTCTGGACATCCTCATTTGCATTCTAACGGCCATCATTAGAGTAGCGTTCAATAAACAAACACAGTACCTTGTCTGTGTACAGCGTCTCCATGGATACCACACCCTGCTCTTGTGTATTCTCCCCCCGTGCAGGCTTTGGGGGTCCGGCTCGGAGCTTTTTCATATGGTTGTAAATGAAATGACAAATGACAAATGGAAAAGCGCTCCTCACAACAACAGCTGCTCATCTCCCCTCAGACCACCGCCTCAGAGTGTCCACAGCGGGACGTCCTGGTCCACAGAAGAGGTGCATTTAAAGAGGATTATATGTGTGCAGAGCTGCCAAGTCGACTTCTTTATAGCAACTTTGGACTTCTTTATTTGGAAACACACAAAGATTCAACATTTTTCATGAGTTGCGTTTTAAGGTCATAAAAGTTTTGCTTTTTAAAATCTCTTTTCAATTGTGTTTCACTTGAATAGACTCAGTAATGAGCATATACAGTCTACTGCTGAAATACGGTTAAGATTAAGGTCAAGGTAAATAATAATAATTAATAATTCATAGCATTTATATAGCGCCTTTCATGACACCCAAAGCGCTTTACAGTGCATTGTTCATTCACTCCACACTTGGTGGGGGTAAGCTACTTTTTTGTAGCCCCAGCTGCCCTGGGGCAGACTGACGGAAGCAAGGCTGCCAATCTGCACCATCGGCCCCTCCGACCACCTCCAATACTCACGCACACTCCACTTTCATACTAGGCAATGTGGGTGAAGTGTGAGTGGGACCTGGAATTCCCAGTGGTCTCCCATCCAAGTACTAACCAGGCCCTGCCTGCTGAGCTTCTGAGATCTGATGGGATCAGGCTTTGACAAGCAGGTATGGCCAATAAAGGTAAGGTACACTTTATTGTCCCCACAGGGAATCAGCCCTGTGCTCTTGTTACTAGTTTTGGTCACAATTTGTACATACAGCTCTGGAAAAGTTTTTTCTTTTCAGTTTTTCTGATTTTACTACTTATAGGTATGTGTTTGGGCAAAAGGAACATTTTTGTTTGAGTCTATAAACTACTGACAACATTTCCCCCAAATTCCAAATAAAAATATTATTGTTTAGAGCATTTATTTGCAGAAAATGCAAATGTTTTCAGACCTCAAACAATGCAAAGAAACAAGATCAAATTAATTTTAAATCAACATAATACTAATGTTTACACTTAAGAAGAGTTCAGAAATCAATATTTGGTGCAATAACCCTTATTTTTAATCACAGCTTCCATGCGTCTTGGCATGCTCTCCACAAGTCTTTCACATTGTTCTTGGGTGACTTTATTCCACTCCTGGTGCAAGAACTGAAGTAGCTCAGCTTTGTGTTTGTGATGGAATTCAACAGACGCTGGAATGGAATGGCTGTAATACATGTAGAGATGCTGATTTCAGAAAAAAATGCAGTGGTCTCTTATTTTTTTTCCAGATCTGTACAGTTTATGGCTGAAATACGGTTAAGATTAAGGTGAAGGTACACTTATTGTCCCCACAGGGAATCACCCCTGTGCTTTTGTCACTAGTCTTGGTCAGGATTTGTACATAGTGTGCATGTTTTGAGTTGATGAGTGAAACCAGAATGCCCAGAGGAAACCCACCCAGACACGGGGAACAACTCCACACAGAAAGGCCCAGGTGACCTTTGGGTGCTTTGAAGGTGGAAAAGTGCTGTATAAAGATGTAACCATTTACCATTTGATTCCTCTCCTTGATTCTGCAGGAAATGGGTGAGGAAGTCCCACCCATAAAGTTTGATTGTTTTATCTGATGTCTGACTCACGTTTACTCCTTCATTCTGTGTTTTTTGGGACACTATTTAATACGACGCATTTGATTGACAGCTGAAAAATAAAGGATCATGAGAGGAATCGAGTAGAACGTGGCGAGGAAATTGAGATGCAGCCCAGGTGAGTCTGAGCAAAGGCCAGATGAGGGGACTAGGGTTCACATCTTCCATCTACTGGTGAAAACAAATCAGATAAACTTTGGGAGGGTAACTCCAGTGTTTTAAAGCTGTTTTAATTTTACATTTGCATTTTTGTGTGGATGCTAACAAGGCCAATGACGCACAAAACAGTAAATTATGTGTTTGTTATCATTTCTTTATTATAAATCTTATTTTCTCATGTTACATACATAAAATAGAGTTAGTATTTAAAAGGGGATCAGGTATGAAAGATGCATGACTCATTCCCTTAAATATATTCTTTACATAAGAATTACTGGACAAAAATATTTTTGCAGTGACAAATTTACAAATGTAGTATAACAATAAAATGTACAGATTTTATTTTATTCTGTAAATGTCACTCTGAAGGCGACAGGTCTACTCAAGGTTACACTTTGTCATTTTCCTTTCCTTTCCTTTTACTTTATTGTACTGCATACAAGTACACGTCCATACATCTGACAGGTATATAGTTCAGTGCTTGATACACGCACACTTGCAACATTGTTGTGTTCTAAAATGACTTTTGCAGAATAAATTTTGTAGTCTAAAAATGTGTGGTCTTTACAGTACCCCCGAACATGACTATGGGTCTCAGTTTAGACAGTATAGAAAAGAACTGCTTAAAGGAAAAGTAACGTTTTTTTACAATTTGAGCCTTATTTCGGTAATAAAACAAGTTGTTTTACTCACCCATATCACTTTGGTGTCATATGGAGCATTTCCGGAGATGTTTTAGATTAGCGTTAGGCTAACGCCGTTAGCCTAGCGCGACTTATAGCTATAGCTCGGGGCATTCCCCCAGCATGTAATATGCCCCGTGCGGGCTCCAAATAACACAAACTTTAGCACTTTTCAAATCATAGAAGCTCGATGTCTTTAGTCTACGATTTCGTTTGAATCAAAAGTGGCCTGTAATCTGAGATTTGTCCATAGTTTACAGCTATGCGTTCCATGTTTGGGTCCCGGGAGCTGAGAGCACACTCTGCGCATGCGCACTGGCGTCCTCATCTACTCGAAACTATGGCTAAATCTCGGATTACAGGCCACTTTTGACCACACAAAATCGTAGATTAAAGACATCGAGCTTCTATGATTTGAAAAGTGCTAAAGTTTGTGTTATTTGGAGCCCGCACAGGGCATATTACATGCTCGGGGAATGCCCTGAGCTATGGCTATAAGTCGTGCTAGGCTAATGACGTTAGCCTAACGCTAATCTAAAACATCTCTGGAAGTGCTCCATATGACACCAAAGTGATATGGGTGAGTAAAACAACTTGTTTTATTACTGAAATAAGGCTCAAATTGTAAAAAACGTTACTTTTCCTTTAAAACAATGTAAAGAAAAAAGATCTAAAATCAAATAAAATCAAATAAAACAAAATTAAATTAAATAAAAAAATAAAACAAAATTAAATCAAATTAAATAAAACAAAATAAAACAAAACAAAATAAAATAAAACAAAATCAAATCAAATCAAACAAAATCAAATTAAATAAAACAAAATTAAATCAATAAAAATAAAAATAAAATAAAACAAAACAAAATCAAATAAAACAAAATCAAATCAAATCAAACAAAATAAAATTAAATAAAATTAAACAAAATTAAATCAATTAAAATGAAATAAAATAAAACAAAATAAAATAAAACAAAATACAATACAGTACAATAAAACTAAATAAAACAAAACTAAATAAAATAAAATAAAAATAAAATAAAATCAAATAAAATAAAACAAAACAAAATAAAATAAAACAAAATCAAATCAAATAAAACAAAACAAAATCAAACAAAACAAAATAAAATAAAACAAAACAGAATAGAATAGAATAAAGCAAAACAAAATAAAAACAAAACAAAACTACTTTTCTGTGTCCTCAAATTTCTTGCCCATATGACATTGTAATGAAACCATGGAGACGCCTGTAAAAGTCATGGTGGTCACAGTCCAGTCTTGCAGCTGTCACCGTAACTTCCCACAGCTGATGGACTTCACAATGCCCCTTTTGTGCCAGGCTCACCATGCCAACGCTCCAACCAAAAACATCTGTCCAGCCCTTCACACACTCATATACAAACACATCTGCTCAATACATCTGATTTGACCATTTCTCCATTCTTTTCCCTCTTTATCTTAACTCCTTTTCATGCTGTTCACTCATTCTTTTGCCTGTCCGATGTTTGGCCACTGATCGGCCCCTCTTCCGTACTGATCTTTGTAAACGTTCCTCACATTCTTGGCTTTGCGGACTTGAGCTGTGGGGGTATTGATTAGTTCTGCTCCAGACTAGACTGGCACCACAAGAGGCAGAATGGGGCAAAATGACATATCTGAAAGCAGCTCTGAACTTTGAGAATTCTCCTAATGATCCTTTTGCCTTGGGGAACAGGTGGTCTTCTGGTGCATGCTGAGGTTAATTAACAGCAGTCGAGTGTGTCCAAAACTGGGAGGGAAATGCCTGTGTGAGCTGGGGAGTGACTTTTAATCTTTACAACGGAATTTCAGCTCAAAATGTAATTAAACTGTGTCTGAATCCATTTTGTTATTGGTAAATGTTCAGCATGGCGTTAATAAATACCAACAGAAATTAAATTATGTTGTTTGGAGTTTAGGGCTCCAGGGTGAAAAGAGTGCGCAAAAAGTTTCTTTCGTTTGGTTTTGGCAGAGGACGTGACTTGTTTAAAGCAAAATGAGCACTTTTGAGATGTTTCCTCCACATAAAGTCATAGTCATAGTCATAGTTTGCTTTATTGTCGAAAAACGTACATGTACATAGAATGAATTCGAAATTTCATTTCCCCACTAACCAGGCAGGACAGTGATAGAGTGGGTAGGGGAGGGGCCGCTGCGCATGCGCGCGCCACCGACTGGGAGATGCAGAGCAGAAAAGATGCAATACAAGTACAATCAGTGACAATTTAACAACATGTAATGACAGAAAAACAATTGGAGGTATAACATAAGGTGATCTTTTTTGTTGGTAACATAAGGAAGGATGTGGGGGGGGGGGTCAGATTGGAAATCGATTAACCGAGAGCAGAGGACAGACCTTTCTAAAGACAGGGAATTTCTACTATTATTTCTATTTTCAGTGACAGTGTAAGAGTGGGTGCCATGTTTATGTAGAGTCCAGATAACAAACCACATCTGTGGCCTTGGAAGTGTTTATGCAGGGAGGCGAAGTCAAAACACAGATAACCACTGGAGCCACAGATTTTCACAGGAGAGAATTATCCAGGGGGGTTAATTTAGCATGATGAAATACATTTTTAGAGACCCAGGTAAATAATTTAGACTGGGCTCGAGTTGTGCCAGACCCCCATCTTCATATCGCCATGAAGATTCATGAGAGATCTCATTAGTTCCTCTTGGCGCACAGACTGCGCTGCGTTGGCTTTTCACAGTTCTGTCACCATCCCCGTGATGATATCCAAACGTCGCGATGTTTCCTTTGGTTGAAATCCTTCCAAAAGGACCTCAACCTGTCCCACTTTCTGATGTAATCCTTTCACGAGATCTCCAATGGCTTCACAATGGCTCGAAATTTCTGCAGACAGCTTGGGGGACTCTTTACAAGCTGCCAGCTTACAATTTATGCGATAGATCATGGACAATCCCAGGCCAATTAACAGATGTCCAGCTATCAGAAATCCGAATACGTAAATATCCTCCACATCCTCCAGGTACATTGGTGCCAAACATACGACTTGCCACGCACGATACGAGTCCCTCCAGCAGCAAAAAGTACCATCTGGACTTTTTGCTGCTTTTTGCCGCTTTTGCAACGTCCATAGTGAGATTTTTAAATCTTTTAGCCCGTAACTTCTCCGCATCCCCTTTCTGCCGCTTCTCTTTGTTTCCACGCTCAACATTGAAACTGGCGGGGATCAGTGTAGAGAAAGGGGTGGGACCACTCATAAGCTTCTATATCCTGATTGGTTTAGTCCACTGTCTATATTGAAGATGGACCAATGGGCCGCCTCCTCTAAATTGTGCGCCGGTAAAAAAATAAAAAAAATAAATAAACTGTCGGCCCACTGGGAAAATGCCTGGTATGCCCGATTACCAGTCCAGGCCTGCATAACAGTCATATTACTGCATTAGTGTTTTTTTTTTCAGATATTTAAAGTTGCTTTAAAATTTGTGTTATTAATTCACTCCACACTCAGTACTGCAAAGCTATAGTAGCCACAGCTGCCCTGGAGCAGAATGATGGAAGCGAGACTGCCCCTCCAACCATCACCAACACTAACACACGCCACATTCACAATTGGCAATGTGGGTCTTGCCTAAGGACACAACAACAGTTTGCACTAGAGCCTTACTGCGGCACCTGGAATGCCTAGTGGTCTCTCATCCAAGTCCTAACCAAGTCCTTGATCAGGGTGGGATCAATAATATTCATTTGTGACAGCATGGACCTAATGACAGGTTTCATCATTGTGGGTTTGTTATATCTATGAAAGTGTCCTCTGTACATGAAGGTGCAGCACACACAGGATCAAGGGCTGAGGACGTAGCTGTGTGAGCAGCTCATTTGTTTACACATCTCTGTTCTGTTTAGTGTTTGAATGGGCCAGGGTTCTTGACTAAGCCTTCACTGCATAAACATCTTTGGCACCTCTTTAACTGCAAACAAAGCCTGGTCTGTGTTTATTGTGTTCTGCACGCTCCGCATGTTGATTCATGAGAACTGATCTGCTGTGGTTTCAACAGAATGTGATTATGTCAGAATTAACACGCTGCGCTTGACTTCATCAATGACCAGTGACAGTGTGTGTGTGTGTGTGTGTGTGTGTGAGCGCGCGCAGGCTTCTCAAACATCATCTGTCTCCTAATCTGCCACCCGAGATAGTTTAGTTTGTTTTTAATTATTAATATGGGCTGATTTAGGTCATTTCCAGAAAATGTTACAAAAATGATCACAAACCTGTTCCTGTTCTCACAGTGGACAGCTCAGGATTAGAAATGGACAATAAACAGTCATATATAATATTGTTTTAGATCTCCACTTTCATGACAAACCTCCAAGACGTCTATAACCTCAAATGACTTGAATAAATGTTTTTTAAATCTAGATTTGAGTGCATTTTGGTTTTATTTTTTCAGTCTTTCATCACAAGTTTATCTTATTTTAAGTGCAACACAAAAGAGAAATATTAATTGTTCTATTGGCCTTCTTTTTCCTTAACAATATTAATAATAATGCATTTGCCTTTTTTTGTTTTTTTTTTAGCATCTGACAAGTCAGTATCTCCATCCATCGATTTTCTTCCGCTTATCCAGGGCCGGGTTGCGGGGGCAACAGTCTAAGCAGGGACTCCCTGACTTCCTTCAGCCCGGACACTTCCTCCAGCTCCTCCGGGGGGACCACAAGGTGTTCCCAGGCCAGCCAGGAGACATAGTCCCTCCAGCGTTTCCTGGGTCTTCCCCGGGGGCTCCTTCCGGTACGACATGTCAGGAACAAATGCCCGAGCCACCTCAGCTGGCTCCTCTCGACGTGGAGAAGCAGCGGCTCTACTCCAAGCTCCTCCCGTGTGACTGAGCTCCTCACCGTATCTCTAAGGGTGCGCCCAGCCACTCTGCGGAGGAAACTCATTTCGGCCGCTTGTATTCGCGATCACGTCCTTTCGGTCATTACCCAGAGCTCATGACCATAGGTGAGGGTAGGAACGTAGATTGACCGGTAAATTGAGAGCTTCGCCTTTTGGCTCAGCTCCCTCTTCACCACAACGGTCCGGTACAGCGACCGCATCACTGCCGACGCTGCACCGATCCGCCTGTCAATCTCACGCTCCATCCTCCCCTCACTCGTGAACAAGACCCCGAGATACTTGAACTGCTCCACCTGAGGCAAGGACTCCCCACCCACCCGGAGAGGGCAAGCCACCAGTCAATATCTACAAACATAAAATAACATTCACCTTTACCTGATCATCTTTTGTGACCAAAGCTCCTTGTCAAAGCCTGATCTCATCAGATCGTAGAAGCTCCATTGTGTCTTTAGGCAGGACACTGCCCCCACTAACTGTAATACAGGAGTATCACCACCGAGTGTGGAGAGAATGAATAATGCACGACTGCAAAGCAAGCCTCTGGAAAAGCACTATATAAGAATAATGTTTTTATTATCATTATACAACTCCCTACTGATAAAAAAGCTAATTATACATTGTTCAAACACTGCACTGTGTTTTCTTTGTCAGGGGGTCTGCTCTAAGTAAACACTGTATATACTGGAACTTCAGGACAAACACATATTTAAAAAAAAAAAAAGTGCAATAATATCTACACACAACCCAAACAAACACTGGCACTCCACAGTAGATTCATTCAGATTTTAATTTTTCATACAAAAATATTTTACATTAGAAAACACAGCCATAAAATATACACAGCCCACAGGATTTCTGCCATAACAGCCGTAACCCATAACTCAAATATATTCGTCTAGATTCTGATTGTAAGTAAATAGAGCTTTACAATAAAACAACAAACCCATGTATCCAAATGTAATCTTAAGAAATCTCCCACTGTCACAGAAGAGGCCGCAGTCTCTTCCACAGACTAAAATAACTAGAGTAACCATTTATTCTCAGTTTGATACAGAATATACAAATAAACAGTGTGGAGTGTGTGTGCCAGGACAAAAATAAAGTTTGAAAAGTATTAGCAGTTTGTCTCTTCAGAATATCCTATCAAATTTCACATGTTTCTAGCTATAAAAATACATTAGTTTGTACCGGAGGAATCAACACTAGTGATGATTTATTTAGATAAGACTCACAGTGCCCCTAGCTGTGATTAATGGTTTCAAAATAAGAGTCTTATTACCTGTATGATGGGGTGTCTGAAGTATTGAAAATCAGATAATTGATACTAAAACTAAATGCTCATTTGAGTAGATATTGAAAAAAAAAGCTTTATCAGAACTAGCAAAAGACCACATGGTATAATAAACAAATACTTTTAATTGAAACTGTCTAAAAAACAGCTTTTGGCTATCAAATATCAAGTGTTGAATATCAAGTCTGTTCTTAAGCATCACAATCAAGTTTGAAATTTCTTTTTTTTAAGTTTATGAACCACAGTCAAAAGCATAACAGGTGCTTGATTACGTGTGTTAGTTTTTATAAAGCAGTTAAACCTTTATGTCCGACCATTTTCATTCCATTCAAACATTTCATTACACTGGTCTACAAATTTTTGGACTCGATCTGCTTCCGAGATAAAAGTGGCTAAAGCTCATTTATATTGATAAGGTGAACTGAAAATCAATTGATAACTGTGCTGGTTTTAGATTCAAGAGATTTGTCATAGGCAGAATCAACACAGGGTCAACAATGCAATGAAATGCTTAGGATCAGAAGAACCGTTGACTCACTAAGCTAGTCAAGAAGTACTAATAACATGCAGTAATAGTACATGGTAAAAAAAGTGTTGCAAAAGTGCAGGGGAAGAAGTAAACAATATAATAAAAATATGTAATAAAATGTAATAAAAATACAAAGTACAATGTACTGGTTAGCTAATGTATTCAAGATATGTACGTAATGATATAATAATAATATATAAATGATATATATTGATACATGTTAAAACTCTAGACATATTAAAATGAATGTATTAAAATGTGCAGACAGGCTTTCAGATAGAACTGGTTGCTTGTAGACACACTGTACCTTCTGATAAACTACAGTTTTTGCCTTATTTTGCAGAAATTTCCTATTTTGACCCAATACTGTATCTTGGAAACTATAGCCAATCAGCACTTCTGACTTACTTTTTCTTTATTAGTGAAAAATTTCACTACTTTTGTTCCGGAAGCATTGCTTATAGACCAGTGTTATTAATAAAAGATGCAATTGTACATGCACTATAATCATAATAAGTATTATTATAATGAATAACATATAGCTGAATAATCACTAAAGGTCCTATATTACACAAAATGGATTCTTCTAAGCTTTAAGCAATGTTATAATGAAATCATCCAAATGATTCTAGTGAAGGTATATGGAGTTTAAAAACACAGTGGAGCATGTAGCATAACATCTGTATTACCACATGACCTGACGCAAGGTGGAAGAGTGTTTCTTGTTTGAGAAGAAGAACTCAGCCTAAATGTGCAGGGTTTGTGATGAGGAAACAACAATATCACATAGATCAGAAAATAGCTTAATATAGGACCTTTAACGAGCATACCGGTTTCCACTTCAGGCTACGTTCACACTGCAGCCTGAAGTGACCCAAATTCGATTTTTTCACCCCTATGCGACCTGTATCTGATCTTTTAATGACAGTCTGAACGACACAGATCTGATTTTTTCAAATGCGACCCAGGCCACTTGGATATGTGGTCCTAAAACCGAAACATATCCGATCTTTTGGCATGCGACTTCAGTCTGAACGACCAGGTCACATTCATCTGAGCTACACATCATGAACAAGCGATAAACGTCACTATTCTGCACTGAAGTAAGCAGAACCTGAACAGAACTGGACCGTATTTTAGGAGACAAGCCCAACGTTGAGCCGACAGAATTGCTGGATAGCTGCGTTACTGAAGAGGAACCCACATAACGCCGTGGCCAAAAACCTTGTCCTTCACCTTCTCAATCTCCTCCTTAAAACAAATAAGTTGTACATGTTCTGGCTCCAGTACGACAGCAACTTTAAAATCTCCAGGTGCTCAACGCTAGTGTCCATGTTTAGGCGACTTCCGTAAACACTGAGCACGCTCGCTGCACGTGACGTCGTCGTGTCCTCCAAGGCACATGCGGGACACTTTTGAGGTGTTTAACGTTCACACTGGAGATCACATACAAGTCGCATTTAACTGGAAATGTGAACGACCTCGCAAAAAATCGCATTTCACAAAAAAATCCGAATTGAGCATTAAGCCCTGCAGTCTGAACATAGCCTTAGTTAACAATTAATATATGGACGCTAAAGAGAATAGTTCCCAGTTCAGTAGCCTGGAAAATACACGTTAACACGATCTAAACCCTGAATTTTTGTTTCTTCAAACTGGAAACATAAGAGAACACAAAAACTCCACCTGCTGAAGCACTGAGGGGTGAAGCAGTTTAAATGAAGTGATAAACAATAGCTACCCTTGAAGTAAGTCAGCTGCTTAGTGAAGGCAATTTTAGCACTCAAATGAGCCTTGTTCATGAGGTAACAAGTTAAAAAACTGTTAAAATCTATGGAACATAATATAGTACCTGTCGATATGAGCATAAAATTGAGTTATAGGTTTTCAAATATGACAAAACAATTAGCATTTCAGTTCTGTGAGCCAGCCAAAAGTGTTTCATTTGAATAAGAATTAACACATAATTCAATAAAAATAAATTGTAATTGTGAAATATAGACCCCTTTACTGTTAGTAAACAGGCGTGACGTCACTGGCATGTGCGCACACTGTTGATCCAGAATCAACCATGGCGGACCATAGCGGAGTATCTAACGATAGGGAAAGCTACATTCAAGAGCTCACGTTGAGCACCGGGGTTCGACTACCAGATCCTTATGCGATCACGGAGTGGCAGTACGACCGCAGAAAGTGGCCAGATTTACAGTGGCCAGATATCCACTGTTATTTAGTCGAGAAGCCCAGCGTGTATACAAGAGAGAAAGTGCGCGCATACAAATCCATGGATGCCTACCAGTTTGCAGTATGTGGCCATGTACAGGAGGTAAAATACCGCGGTATCGATGGGGAGTTTTGCGTGTTGGCATCTGATGTTCTCCCCAGTCAAAGACAAGGCCACAAGATGACCATGTACAATGCTTGGGCTATCATCAACAAGCGCGATAACTACGTTCTGACCGCCAACTGCACTTGCGTTGCGGGATAAGTAACATATTACGACTTCATTCACGGGTCACAGATGTGATCTCAGTCATGTCAAATGCCATTTATGATGGTCATGCGAAAACTTATCATGCATTTTAACAAAGTTATTCGTGTTCGTTTACATGTGTCTGTCGTAGAGGTTACCCGGGTAATATGTCTGTGAGCTTTGCGGTGTCCTGTGCTTGCTAGTTAATCAGCATGATTAAACACCATTGAACACCTGGGCAAATTACCCTAAACAAGCAGCAGGTGTTCACTTGTGTGTATGTCAGTTGAATGATATGAACTATCATTTATTCCATCTGTTTCTCTTTATTTCACGTCAAGTTCTTCTCTTCTCTTCTATATCTTCGCTGGGGGTTTTATGGCAGCAGTGGCTTTGTTTTGAGTCAGCACTGCACGCGCATTCAGTGATGACGTAGCTTTGAAACTGGTCTATATAATCTGGTCTACTAATGCATTAGCTTTAGGGTTGTCAAAAGTATCCAAAATCAGATGCCATACCTTGCATCAAAACTAGATACTCATTGGAGCAGATATCGGTACTAAAAAGTCACATTCAGGACACAAATGAGGCTTTCCTGAATAGCTAAAGGCTGCGTCTCATTTCTCTGTCTTACCCCTTTGTCTTACCCCTATCCCTTGGTTTTGTGCGTTCATGTGAGGGCAAGGGGTGTCCCGATTCTAATTTTGATCAACCACACACACAGACGACCAAGGGCTAAATACTCCTTGAAATGAAGTAAGCTCTCGACCAGACTTGAAACGAAGGGGTACCCCTACAAGCTCAGGTAGATTTTGGGATCAGGATGGCAGCGTCACATCGACCAGCCAAGGAGTCTCATAAATGCATTTTCAGCAGTTGTAATTATCGATTAACAGTTTAGCACGGTTTACAATTATGACGCTTATGTTTTACGTTACCGTATTTTCCGCACTATAAGGCGCATCAGATTATAAGGCACACCTTCAATGAATGGCCTATTTTAAAACTGTTTTCATATATAGGGCACACCGCATTATAAGGCGCATAGAATAGAAGCTACAGTAGTGGCTGACTACGGTAGCCATGATTAACCAATATTGATCCATATATAAGGCGCATCGGATTATAAGGCGCACTGTCGGCTTTTGAGAAAATTGAAGGCTTTTAGGTGTGCCTTATAGTGCAGAAAATAGGTTACTTTTATTATTATTATTTTTTATTTAACCTTTATTTAACCAGGAAAGTCCCATTGAGATTAATAATCTCTTTTTCAAGGGAGTCCTGGCCAAGACAGCGGCACAGATCAATACAATTACAAACCATTTAAAAACAATTTAAGAAATTACAAGCAATAAAATGTTTCAGAATTAAAAACATTTACAAACCATAGATTTCAATTCCAAACCTTTGAGCAAGATTTTAAACTGTCCTATAGAGACCAGTTCCTTTAGTTTCCAGACTTTTTGTAGATTGTTCCAAGTTGTGGGGAGCAGAATACTGGAACGCCCCTTTACCAGCTTCTGTGCGCACACTTGGCACAGTCAGCAGCAGTGCTTCCTGAGAGCGTAAAGAATAATGTCCAGTTTTAGTGAACTGTTGTTGCGGTTTTAATTGTAGTGATGTCTGTTTAGCCGATGTTATCGTTTTCATCGAACTTTCATGTATAAACAAGCTAGTTTTTTTGTCGAGCTGAGGTACCCGATAATCCTTGACATTTGTTTACGTTTGTTTGCGTCAATTGTTGTCGCCTCTGTAGACGTAGCAGCCAGGTAGAGGCAAGGGATGATGACGTAAACGGTAATCGAGTGGTGTCCCATTTGTCAGGGGAACATTCGCACCCAGAGCCCTCTCAGCTCGGTATCGAGGGGCAAGACAAAGACGTAGATAAAGGGTAATGGAGCGGAGCCTTAGACTGATCTTGAGCTGGATCAGAACACGTATAAGAGCACACAGACTAGTGTACGCCCATGAACCATTATGGAACCTACCTGGACGACTGAGGGATTACACAGATATAAAACGACATGGTTAAAGAAAATACTATGATTTAATTTGTCTAAATAAACAGTTTTTTTTATTATGATTGTGGTATCGGAATTGGTATAGAGTATCAAGTCTGTTCTTTATCAAGTCAAAATTGTAGTACCATAACAACATTAACTAGCTTTATATTCTAGGCAAAACCTCTGAAGGGACAAACTGCTTTAACATTGCCTATTTTTTACCGCTATGACTTTTTAATGGAACAGCGTCCCAGTGGAGCTATAGGATCATTTAGCATTCTGCGCGGCCTGGACAGAATTCTGCTTAACGTAGTGGGTTGACGTGGAGCCAAAATCATCGAGAACCATCTGACCTTCATTACAAAGAGTTGCCGTTCCTTTTGGATGTAGTGCGTGTGAGGTATTGGCCCAGAGAAGGAGCTGCACAGAACATGAAAGATTTGTTCTTCTTGTGTCTCTAGGTCAAAACCGTGTCAGTAGAGTCTTTGACCTGCTAAAATAAATACATAATCAAAATCATATACTATAAACATTTAAGTACCAAAGAAACTGGGACACTGTGGACATGTAAATCAAACAGAAGGTAGAGTTTGACAATTACAGAAGAATTATAGCTACAGCTAATTTCCCACTTTATGGCGGACAATTACTATTGGGAACATGGCAACAAAAATCAAAACTGGAAAGGGGAAAGGCAGTTGGTAATTTAAAGGTACAGTATGTAACTTACATGCTTGAAAACAGAAAGTTCCACAAAAATAGAAAGTTAAAGCCATACTTTGAAACTTTCTAGATGAAAATTGATACTTTGCAGCTGATATCAGCAACATTCCCTGGGGGTGTGATGCTAACTGTAGGCACTGCTCTATCTGAGGCTTGTTAGACTTTAATCTTTTCATTGTAAACGCTGAACATTCCACCATGTTCACCATTTCTTTGGCTATAATATTTCTGTGGAATATTATACACATTTCCATGGAGAGAAGTAGAAGGCCTCTTCCATGCCCAACCCACTCACAGAAAGGAACATCTTTTTGCTTCAATTTTTGGCAAAAAAGTTACACACTGTAGCTTTAATTGACCAAATATATTGTACGTGCGGCATAGCGTTTACCCGTATGTCTGGGATGTGCTGTCAAATTCAAATGTAACTATTGTCTTGTTTTTCAAAAAAAAAAAAAAGAGACAAAAAGAAAGGGGCTATATCCTCTGAAAACTACAGAAGATCCTGTTTTGATTTGCATTTCAAAGTATCCCAGCTTTTATGGTGGTATAAAAAATGAAATTCTCCCAATTTTTGCTTAAGCTGAGCGTCCACTGGTCTGTCTGAGAGTTAAAGTTTAGTCCAGTGCTTTGGCATCATAGCAGGTGAGAGGAGAGAACCTGCCACAGCGTCCACAGTGGGGCCAGCAGCCAGAGGGGGGAGGGCTGTGAGCGCAGCCCCAGAGGAGAGCCACTGTCTGAGGTACAGGAGCACACCTCGTAGCCGTTGTGGGCGTGGTCCGGGGCTCCGTGCACGTTGCCTCTGCTCTCGGGGCTTTTGGCCTCTGGTTGCGGAGAGTCGGCCTGCATCTCGGTGCACAGCAGCCAGTCTTTAGCGATGAGCCGAGGAAAGCCGGCCTCCGCCTCCATGTCACTGCTGGGCACGCGCCAGTACTCCTTCCCCTTGAAGAAGTACGAAGACCCTGACAGGACACAACAACACAGTCAGCTGTGTCATACTAAGATTAACTATAAATATAGCTACAAGCGGCAATGTGGGGCCAAGCACATCTAGCCGAATTGATTCGGCTAAATCAAAGATCCGAATCAAGAAGCCGAATCAATTAAGAGCAAGGCGTTGCCTAGCAACGCAGAAATATGCATGCAAAATTTAACAACTTTTTACCAGACGGTTTTAGGGGTTGCCATAGACTCCCATAGGCGGAAGAATATAATAATAATATTCCCCCAGCACTGCTGTTTTGTAAGAGCAGCTCTGAGACAGCTGTGTGCAAATTATGAAGCATTTTTATCTTCTGAAAACCAAGAAATAACAATACGCTGCGCTATTGTTGTTAGCATGGTGTTTTTCAAACTGCACATGCCCAAATACTGTGGTATTAAATACAATCGATTTTTATTCATTTTTTTATTCAGATTTATTCTTGGCATGTAAACTGTTTTACCGATAAATACTTGCTCAAAGTGTGTGAAAAGTATGCATTAAAACAGTAAACAAACATTAGAAGACAGAGCAGAGCTGAGTTAAGTCCATCCATTTTCGTCCACTTATCCGGGGCCAGATTGTGAGGGCACCAGTCTAAGCAAGGACTCCCAGGCTTCCCTCACCCCAGACACTTCCTCCAGTTCCTTCGGTGGGATCCCATAGCGTTCCCAGGCCAGCCGAGAGACATAGTCCCTCCAGCAAATTCCGGTGAAACTACTAATATGAATATACTAATATGAATATATTTAAATTTATACTTGTGGCTATAGCAGACACATAAGAAACATGTTTATAAAGAGTTGGGCTATGACAGTCAGGAATACTTCTGGACTGTTTCAAATGAGCTCGTTTGGTTTTCATTTTATTACAACAGTAAAATCAGGTGCAACAAGATGTACATGTAAATCCTCGTAGATTAAAACACTGGAAGCTCCACAGTACTGCTGTGTGGATCGACAGTTTAGTTTTTTTGACCCAGCATGCAGGCTTAAGAGTTTTTGGATGTGTTTGTCTCTGCCTACACAGTTAAAAGACACCGCATTTAAAAGTGATACTGGCTAATTCAGTGTTTGATTCCGTAAAACAGTGATGCACCAGCAGTACACAGAATATATTTGATCTATGCAAGCTCGCTCTGCCGCTTGCCAGAAACTCTTGCAATATTTGCAGTAACTTTGCACAATTACACAGTTCACACAGACTCACAGATACAATTTAGCTGAATGTCCACCACTGTTAAAATTTAAAGTGGAACTCTGTAACTTAAATCTTATTACTGCTGATTCCTGCATTACCTCTTTAGTTTCACTCTACCATAACAAAACGAAAATGCGCCATGGCTAGCTTGATATTTGGCCAGTCCTAATTCTACTTTCCATCAACACATAAGAGAGTCCATTTAGCTTCAGGGTAATAACATTTGTAGGAAGCATTCAACCATATCATTTCAAAAGGGCATTTCCATATAATCCAGTTACATTGTTCACTTCGTACACCTTATACATATATTCCCCATCCTCTTGGTATTCAGAATAGCAAACTGGCTCTGTTTGGGCAGTCCCTGACACTATAATTGCACTGTCACTTGATTGCTACAGACACACCCCTACCACATGGCCTTTCACTTTTGTGGACTAAAGTTAATTAGAGTCAGTGAAATACAAACCTAGCTCTGAATAAACATGAAAATGACAAGAACAAAAATTACACTAAAAGGTTCTACGGCATTACCAAACTTCACCTAATTACATGTCATCATGCATAATTAGTAGTTCTTGAATTCAAATACATTGTGCGATTCATCATAGGACACTATACTGCCAAAAATATTCTCTCATCCGCCTTGACTCACATATAAAATAAGTGACATCCCATTCTTAATCCATAGTTTAATATGACGTCGGTCCACCCTTTGCAGCTATAACAGCTTCAACTCTTATGGGAAGGCTGTCCACAAGGTTTAGGAGTGTGTTTATGGGAATTTTTGACCACTCTTCCAGAAGAGCATTTGTGAGGTCACACACTGATGTTGGACGAGAAGGCCTGGCTCTCCGTCTCCACTCTGATTCATCCCAAAGTTGTTCTATCGGAGGTCAAGGCTCTGTGCAGGCCAATCAAGGTCATCCACACCAAACACTCTCATCCATGTCTTTATGGACCTTGATTTGTGCACTGGTGCACAGTCATGTTGAAGAGGAAGGGGCCTGTTCCCTGTTCCCACAAAGTTGGAGCATGGAATTGTCCAAAATCTCTTGGTATGCTGAAGCATTCAGAGTTCCTTTATCTGGAACTAAGGGGCCAAGCCCAGCTCCTGAAAAACCATACCAAAATCCCCTCTCCACCAAACTTTACACTTGGCACACTGCAGTCAGACAAGTACCGTTCTCCTGGCAACCGCCAAACCCAGACTTCATCATATTGCCAGATGGAGAAGCGCAAGTTATCACTCCAGAGAACGAGTCTCCACTGCTCTAGAGTCCAGTGGCGGAGAGCTTTACACCAATGCATTCAACGCTTTGCATTGCACTTGGTGATGTTTGACTTGGATGCAGCTGCTCGGCCATGGAAACCCATTCCAAGAAGCTCTCCACGCACTGTTCTTGAGCTAATCTGAAGGCCACATGAAGTTCGGAGGTCTGTAGCGATGGACTCTGCAGAAAGTTGGTGACTCCTGGACACTATGCGCCTCAGCATCTGCTGACCCGCCCCATCAGTTTATGTGGCCTACCACTTTGGGGCTGAGCTGCTGTCGCTCCCAGTTGCTCCCACAGTTATATTACCACTGACAGTTGGATGTGGAATACTTAGGAGTGAGGAAATTTCACAACTGGACTTGTTGCACAGGTGGCATCTTATCACAGCACCTGCAGGCCTAGGGGTTTGATTTTATTCACCTGAGACCATGGAAGTGATTGGATTTCCACTATTAGAATGATGTGTGAAGAATCCCTCAGTCATTCACCTAGAATCCATGGCAAAAGGAGAAATTCAATTTGTGGACAAAGTTTATTTGGTCGAATACATTTCGCAGCTCCAAGCTGCTTCTTTAGTTCTGATTAAGTGTAGAACTGAAGAAGTAGCTTGGGTGAGCTGTGAAACCAAATAAACTTTGTCCATTTGACAAATTGAATTTCTCCTTTTGCCACTATTTGAATGGGTGAGTGAATACTTTTGGCAATATAGTGTATGTTTGATTAACTTTCTTGTGGATTCGTAGCTCATTCGCCATGCACAGGACAAGTACGCTAAGGGCTAAGCAATCAGTATCATTCATTAAGGAAACAACTGCATTCTGTTAAAATCCATTTATCCACAAGTGAGGGAGACGAGAGCGGGAGAGGGGCTGTTACTGATAGTACTGAGTCTCATTAATTTCCTAAACTAGAAACTCAGAGGGATGAAAAGGGGCAGAGATAAACCAGAATGAAAGCTAAAGAATACTATATGTGGACAACAATGGTGGTAAAGGCACTGTGTAACTTTTTGAGTGGAGGGTCCGTAACCTGCTGTCACTATGGGATGTTATTGCATTGACTGGAATGTTCCACGGTACAGCATTAAATGTATCCACCTCTATGGAGACAAGCAGGCGATGTAATTGGGCTTGTTACATGTCACTTCTGTGGAGAGGGCCCATGGTCTCAGTAAGGATGCATGTTTAGATAGATATGTTTAATGCCATATTGTGGAAAATTCCATCCAATGTCCAGAAGTTACGCAGTAGATCCAAGACTCAAGATTCAAGATTGTTTATTTGTCATATGGAGGATCAACACAAGGTCAACAACGCAATGAAATGCTGAGGATCAGAGGAACCCGTTGACTCACTAAGATAGTCAAGAAGTACTAATAGCATGCAATAGTAGTACATGGTAAAAAAGTGTAGTGTACCCCTTTAACTAATGTTAAAGGCGTACACTAGTGTTATTTAAAACTTGCATGCTACGTTATGGACATGTATTGGACAGTGGATGAATAATGCAATGTAAAGCGCTTTGAGCATCTTGAATCCAGAGTAGAATTAATATAGGATTTATAATCAAGGCTTCTTGCTCTGTCTTTACAGTGAGTTAATTGCTTTATCTTCTGACCTTCTGAAGTGTATAAGGACTATATAATAATGACATCATTTATTTGTTTATTTTATTTACAGTGGTACCTCACCTTACGAAATTAATTCGTTCCAGAAGTGGTTTCGTAACGTGAATTTTTCGTAAGTTGAGTAGCTATTGATATTTTACTGTTATTTTACTCTGGACGTGTGCTGCTGACCTCTTGGCCAGGTCACCCTTGTAAACGAGGTCTTGATCTCAATGGGTTTTTACCTGGTTAAATAAAGGTTAAATAAAAATAAAAAATAAAAATAAATTTCATTGGAAAAAGCCTGATTCGTTCCAAGGCCCCGTTCCAAGTTTTTTTTTTTATAGTGTAACTTTTTTTTATAGTGTAACACTGTGTTCTGCGTCCTGATTGGCTAAGAGACTGTAGACCCAGGACTAAACCTGGACTAAACCAGGTCTAGACCAAGGTCTAAACCTGGACTGGACCAGGACTAAACCTGGACTAAACCAGGACTGGACCAGGTGGATTAAAGCGCCACGTGCGGGTCTATTTCCTGGTATGGTGCTAGCTCTGCCGGTGTACCTCACGAGTCACGGCTGAGGCGAGCAGCGAGGAGGGGAGGGATGTACCTCCCCTCGGGACTGCACGCAGTCCGAGTGCATGAACGAACGCAGGCAAGAGCCGCGGTGGTTTAATCCTGGTTTAATCCTGGTTTAATCCTGGTTTAGATCTGGTTTAGACCTGCTTGTAGCTTTGTGCTACAATTTTGTATGAAAAGCGCTTTATAAATATTGATTGATTGATTTGATTTGATTTGGTCTAAAGGAGGCACGGTTTGAGCACGGGTCTCGTGAGTACACCGGGTCATGCTGCGCACACGTGTCCGCGCGCAGTCTTCTCCGCCCTCCCCCTTCCCCCCACACTTCACTATTAATACATTTTGTTGAAAATCTATGAAAGTTTGAGTGTTTAAACGAGAGACAAACATGAGAAAAGTTTAAATCCAGTCTGAGAAAAGCGTATAATGTGTGTGGCTGAGCGCGCATTATTTGAATTTTTGAGATTTCGCGTTTCGTAACTTGAATTTTCTTTCATATCTAGAGACCAAAATTTAACGTAAAGGCGTTTCGTAACTTGGAATTTTCGTTTGTTGGGTCTTTCGTAAGGTGAGGTACCACTGTATTCGTTTATTTGGAAGGGACAATGCATATTAATGAACACACAATTTGTATAAGATCACACAAACAGACGTAAATATGCCGGATTTAGCACAGTGCTAATTTCCATCTGCAGTCCCAGACATAAAGATATAGCATACAATAGAAAATATGTTGCAGTTGCAGGCATTAGACAACATTAGTTGCATTACATGGGTGTAAAGTAGAGTGAAATCATTTATGGTCCTCATCTAGACTATCTTCTGTACAAAGGCCACCATTATACAACAGTCAAAACTGGTGTTTGGAGGTCAGACACCTTTTCACCATTCAGCCCCAGAGCAGTTGTCTGTTACTATGTTTTCTACAGCAGTTCACTAGCCTGATACGCCCTGAACCATTGATACAGTAATAAATATGTTATATTATACTATTTTTGTAGGAAAAGAATGCCCAGGTTAAAGGAAAAGTAACGTTTTTTTACAATCTGAGCCTTCTTTCGGCAATAAAACAAGTAGTTTTACTCACCCATAGCAGTTTGGTGTATTTTGAGCAGTTTCGTAGAAGTTATGTTGTAGCGTATCCGTTAACTTGAGTTCTCACTTCGCGTTCACACTTTGCGGTCTCCAAATAACACAAACTTTAGCACTTTTCAAATCATAGAAGCCCGATATCTTAATCTATGATTTCGTTTGAAGCAAAAGTGGCCTGTAATGCGAGATTTAGCCATAGTTTCGAGTAGATGAGGACGCCAGTGCACATGCGCGGACTGTGCTCTCAGCTCCCGGGACCCAAACATGAAACGCAAAGCTGTAAACTATGGATAAATCTCGGATTACAGGCCACTTTTGCTTCAAACGCAATCGTAGACTAAGATATCGGGCTTCTATGATTTGAAAAGTGCTAAAATGTGTGCTATTTGGAGCCCGCACGAGGCATATTACATGCTTGGGGAATATATTATATGCCCCGAGCTATGGCTAGAAGTTGCGCTAGGCTAACCGCAAATCTAAAACATCTCTGGAAGTATTCCATATGACACCAAAGTGCTATGGGTGAGTAAAACAACTTGTTTTATTACCAAAAGAAGGCTCAGATTGTAAAAAAACGTTACTTTTCCTTTAAGTGTAGAATTCAGCTAACCTGCCAACACCAGACTGATGTGTATAGCATTCTGAACAGGGTGCTGCACTTTGTCAAACTCAAATGGCTCTCACTGAATCTGGATGATCTGGATGGACCTGTCGAGAAGTTTAATACTCCAGACTGTTTGATCGAAGCATCACAACAGTGGAATAAGTTGAAAATCTCATTTGGAAACAAAAATGTAATTAGTTTGAGTAGGTCTGTCAGCTTCATCATGTTTGTTTTGGTTCACTTGGGCACTTTGTCTTTGGCTTCCACCCAAACCAAAATACTGCAACGCGGTCACATTTCCGGCCACCAGCAGTCGGGCCCTATCGCACCAGCGGGAGCCTGTCAAGATATGGAAGTCATCTTGCTACACTAGGATAGAATTCCGCCCCTGTACTCCAAAACAATCACATGACAGTAAAAGACAAAAAACAGCCTGAGCTCCTCTAGTAGATTTCAGACAGTCAGTGGCATTTGCATGGGTTAGACTTTATAGATAGAATTTTCAATCTCTGAGAATAATGCGTAAGCTTCACAATAGTTGACCATTAGTGAAATTCATTACTAGGCCAAACTCTACTTAAGATTTAAATATTCTCTCAAAATATTATGTAAGATGACAAATGAGTCCAGACATTCTGTAATTGTCTTGCATTATGCTTAACAGACAATTTAAAGTTATCGGTGGAGTCCAGCATGTAATAACAATACCCTGACTACTGCTAATTCTTCATAAAATATCTGTTGGTCTAATGACTTTGTATCCTTTTGTATCCTGCTCTACTTCTCCCGAATCTGTGTCCAACCATCCATCACTCCGACATCTTATTTTTGGCTGTGTCACACTCTTCATCTTTTGCACCCAGGGCTCTGTATCATGTCAGAAGTGAGCGTTGCTATCTCCGCTCACACAAGCCTGGCTGTCTGTGTCAGATTTTCATAATGAGGTGTCATGGTATCTTTGCTGTCCTTTGTTATCTTACCACTATATACTCTTGCCCTCTTTCGCTATCTCTTCTCTCCCCACCGTTCCCCCCTTCCTCTTGCTTCACTCTTTTTCTCTAGCTCTCTCTCAGCTTTACTCCCTCTCTCTCTGTTTTTATACCCTCTCCTTCTCTCCCCTCTCTCGCCCTCCTTCCTCTCTAACTCTCATTCTCTCCTCCTCTGGTCCTGCTCCTTCTCTCCTCTCCCTTCTTCTCCTCTCTCCCTTTCCTTCTCTCCTCTCTCTCGCCCTCATTTCTCTCTAGCTCTCATTCTCTCCTTCTCTCTTTCCCTCTCCTTCTCTCTCGCTCTCTTTCCTCTCTACCTCTCATTCTCTCCTCCTCTTTCCCTCTCCTTCCTCTCTACCTCTCCTCTTCTCTTTCCCTCTCCTTCTCTCCTCTTTCTCGCTCCTTCTCCTCTTTTTCAGGTTTACTCCCTCTCTGTTTTTTCCCTCTCCTTCTGTCCTCTCTCTCGCCCTCCTTCCCCTATAACTCTCATTCTCTCCTTCACTCTTTCCCTCTCCTCTCTCTCTCTCGCTCTCTTTCCTCGCTACCTTTCATTCTCTCCCTCCTCTCTTTCCCTCTTCTCTCCTCTCTCTCGCTCTCTTTCCTCTACCTGTCATTCTCTCCTCCTCTCTCTCCCTCTCCTTCTTCTCTACTTCTCCTCCTCCTCTCTTTCCCTCTCCTTCCTCTCTCCCTCTTATTCTCTCCTCCTCTTTCCCTCTCCTTCTCTCCTCTCTCTTCTTCTCCTCTCTCCCTCACCTTCTCTCCTCTCTTTCCCTCTTCTTCTTCTCTACCTCTCCTCTCTTTCCCTCTCCTTCTCTCCTCTCTCTCCTTCCTCTCTACCTCTCCTCTCCTCCTCTCTTTCCCTCTCCTTCTCTTTCTCTTGCTCTCCTTCCTCTCTACCTCTCATTCTCTCCTTCTCTCTTTCCCTCTCCTTCTCTCCTCTCTCTCGCTCTCCTTCCTCTCTACCTCTCATTCTCTCCTCCTTTCTTTCCCTCTTCTTCTCTCCTCTCTTCTTCACTCTCTCTCTCACCTTCTCTCCTCCCCCTCTTTCCCTCTCTTTCTCTCCTCTTTCTTCCTGTCCTTCTTCTCTACCTCTCCTTCTCTCCTCCTCTCTTTCCCTCTCCTTCTCTCCTTTCTCTCACTCTCTTTCCTCTCTACCTCTTCTCCTCTTTCTCGCTCTCCTTCCTCTCTACCTCTCCTTCTCTCCTTCTCTCTTTCCCTCTCCTTCTCTCCTCTCTCGCTCTCTTTCCTCTACCTCTCATTCTCTCCTCCTCTCTTTCCCTCTCCTTCTCTCCTCCTCTCTTTCCCTCCCTTTCTCTCATCTTTCTTCCTGTCCTTCCTCTCTACCTCTCCTTCTCTCCTCCTCTCTTTCCCTCTCCTTCTCTCCTCTCTCGCTCTCTTTCCTCTACCTCTCATTCTCTCCTTCTCTCTTTCCCTCTCCTTCTCTCCTCCTCTCTTTCCCTCCCTTTCTCTCATCTTTCTTCCTGTCCTTCTTCTCTACCTCTCCTTCTCTCCTCCTCTCTTTCCCTCTCCTTCTCTCCTTTCTCTCACTCTCTTTCCTCTCTACCTCCCATTCTCTCCTCCTCTCTACCTCTTCTCTTCTTTCTTGCTCTCCTTCCTCTCTACCTCTCCTTCTCTCCTCCTCTCTTTCCCTCTCCTTCTCTCCTCTCTCTTCTTCTCCTCTCTCCCTCACTTTCTCTCCTCTCTGGCTTTCCTTCCTCTCTACCTCTCATTCTCTCCTCCTCTCTTTCCCTCTCCTTCTCTCCTTTCTCTCGCTCTCCTCTCTCTTCTTCTCCTCTCTCCCTCACTTTCTCCCTCTCTTGCTTTCCTTCCTCTCTCCCTCACTTTCTCTCCTCTCTCGCTCGCCTTCCTCTCTACCTTTCCTCTCCTCCTCTTTCCCTCTCCTCTCCTCTCTCTTCTTCTCCTCTCTCCCTCACCTTCTCTCCTCCTCTCTTTCCCTCTCTTTCTCTCCTCTCTCTAGCTCTCCTTCCTCTCTACCTCTCATTCTCTCCTCCTCTCTTTCCCACTCCTTCTCTCCTTTCTCTCGCTCTCCTTTCTCTCACTCTCCTTTCTCTCGCTCTCCTTCCTCCCTACCTCTCATTCCCTCTCCTTCTCTCCTCCTCTCTTTCCCTCTCCTTCCTCTCTACCTCTCATTCTCCTCATCTCTTTCCCTCTCCTTCCTCTCTACCTTTCCTCTCCTCTCTTTCCCTCTCCTTCTCTCTCTCTTCTTCTCCTCTCCCTCACTTTCTCTCCTCCTCTCTTTCTCTCCTCTCTCTTCTTCTTCTTCCTCTCTACCTCTCATTCTCTCCTCCTCTCTTTCCCTCTCCTTCTCTCCTCCTCTCTTTCCCTCTCCTCTCTCTTCTTCTCCTTCCACTCTACCTCTCATCCTCTCCTCTCTCTGACCTCTTTACCTGTCTCTCCCCCTTCTCCCTTAGTTTTTGTGCCCCGCTCTCTCTCCATTTTTCTTCAGTTTTTCTCTCATCCTTCTTTTCAGTGTTCTTTCAATCTTCCCTCCCCTCTCTCCACTCTCCTTTTCTCCCTCTACCACTTTCCTCTCCGTCCCTCTCTCTCTCTCCCCTTCTCTCCTTCACTCCCTCTCCAGCCTCTGAAAGCCGCACATGCTAAAAACCAGCCCGGCCTTTGATGTGGCTCTATTTTCCCATGATCCCTCGCTCTGGCCCTATCTGAGCACGTGCAGGTCTCTAAAGTTTACCCTCCCGGTCGCCACGGTGATGATAATGGCCCACGGGTAACGGCTGACAGGTTCGCACGCACGTAGATACTATAGGCGGTACTCGTGTTGTAGACACTTCAAAAGGAGCGCTGTTAGCCTGGGAGGTTCGCCACTCAGGGGGCGAGGAGAGGGGGATTCTGCCTCCTCCGTGTGGAGCTTAGACATGTTTACTCTGAGTACACGCTTTGTGGAGGTCTTTTGATAACTGGAGAAAGAAGCACGAGGAGTAAAAACGACACTAGTCTGATGAAAAATAATACCTAATAATTTTTTCTTATACAGTGTAGTTCTTGGTACACACTGCTTTTTCTGTTCCGATACTGATGTCGATACTTTGGCTCTAAAGGTGCACTATGTACCGTATTTTTCGGATTATAAGTCGCATTTTTTTCATAGTTTGGCCGGGGGTGCGACTTATACTCTGGAGCGATTTATGTGTGAAATTATTAACACATTATTATATCATTTCACATGTTATTTTCACACTAAGCAGCAAGAGGGCGCTCTAGGCCTGTGGATTGAAGATTTCATTGGATTTGGTGATTTGCAGTGACCCTGATGGTTTGGTAAACTTGTTATCATGTTCTTCATGCTATAGTTATCTGAATAACTCTTAATATGTGACGTTGACATACCAGGCACGTTCTCAGTTCGTTGTCTATGCGTCATGTAACGTTAGCATACCGTACACTTGTATATGAGGGGCCGTTCAAGACATTATTCATTCTGGTCCTCTCACATACATACATTCTCCTCTCACATACATACATTCTCCTCTCACATACATATATTCTCACTCGCACATACATATATTCTCACTCGCACATACATACATTCTCACTCTCACATACATACATTCTCCTCTCACATACATACATTCTCACTCGCACATACATACATTCTCACTCACACATACATACATTCTCCTCTCACATACATATATTCTCACTCGCACATACATATATTCTCACTCGCACATACATACATTCTCACTCTCACATACATACATTCTCCTCTCACATACATATATTCTCACTCGCACATACATATATTCTCACTCGCACATACATACATTCTCACTCTCACATACATACATTCTCCTCTCACATACATACATTCTCACTCGCACATACATATATCTCACTCACACATACATACATTCTCCTTCACATACATACATTCTCACTCACACATACATACTCCTTCTCACTCGCACATACATATATTCTCACTCGCACATACATACATTCTCACTTGCACATACATATATACTCGCACATACATACATTCTCACTTGCACATACATACATTCATCGCATACATACATACGCGCACATACATATTCTCACTTTCACATACATACATTCTCACTCGCACATACATATATTCTCCTCTCACATACATATATTCTCAGGGTGAGAATATATGTATGTGAGAGAGAGAATATATGTATGTGAGAGTGAGTATATATGTATGTGAAAGTGAGAATATATGTATGTGCGAGGAGAATGTATGTATGTGCGAGTGAGAATGTATGTATGTGCGAGTGAGAATATATGTATGTGAGAGGAGAATGTATGTATGTGCGAGTGAGAATATATGTATGTGCAAGTGAGAATGTATGTATGTGCGAGTGAGAATATATGTATGTGCAAGTGAGAATGTATGTATGTGCGAGGAGAATATATGTATGTGCGAGGAGAATGTATGTATGTGCGAGGAGAATGTATGTATGTGAGAGGAGAATGTATGTATGTGCGAGGAGAATGTATGTATGTGAGAGGTAAAGTATGGTTGAAACGGAAGCTAGTTTGGTGGAAACGGAAGCCAAGGCATTTATCAGGCTGTGATTGGCTGAAAAGATTCTGTTTCAAATGGGACCGGAGAATCGTAACTCATATGGTATTATGGAGGAACGCGAGGCGGGTGCACTAAAGCCGTGTCCCAGTTCGAGGGCTGCAGCCTCCGTTGGCTCCATTTTTGGCCGCACGACGGCATGACACGGCCTGTCCCATTTCATACAGCCCAAAACACGGAGCGAAAACACGGAGCGAAAAGCCCGTCCGGAGAGCGGAGAAAACATGTGAGTATACGCTTTTAACTTTAGGAAATCATTACTAACACAACCGTAAATGTAAAATACGGCCACACACCACAAAACTGTCAAATAAGTTTGTTTTTTTTAACTGCGTGAACCTCGGAGCTTTGAGGGAAAGGTTTAGCTAGTCATCTGCTAACTCGATGGAAAGTCAGTTCAAACTTTCTTATTTGGACAGATGTCCATCAAACACTTTTTATATTTTTACTGTCAGGGGGAAAAGACTACAGAGGCATTAATGAAGCTACGAGGAGGAAACTCGTTTTCACGGACGGGACTAAACACTTGGCCAGTGTAGCTCGTATGATAAAACCCACATTATTTCATGCAGTAAACTTAAAAGACACAGTTTGACTATATCAAAGTTTATTTTTTACTTGTAAATAACGTAATATAAGCCTCCATTGTATGCATTTAATTCTGGGAATGCATTACTTGTTTTTTTTTACAATCTGTGCATGTTTGTAAAGTGAAGAGTAAATACCAGTGCCTGGACAGGTCAGTTTTAAGATGGACATTAGGCTCATTTAACAGGTGCAGACACTGGTGTAGATACTAGACACCTGTGTCTGTTATGTTCATCACATCTAATGTAACAATGAGAAAACTGTTTGAAATGTTTTGTATGAATTTTCTTTTCTCATCTGCAGCCTCCTATATGAGGACACAACACTGCTGGGGCCACAGAACTGTTGGCTGAGGAGATGCTCATGGGTCATGAAATGGGTCAAATGCAGAAGACAAGGTAAAGCTACTTAACTGCCCTGGAGGTGTGCTGACCCAGACGTCATGCTCATATTGAAACCATTATTTAAATAGTAAAAATACACATTACTCATATTTGTGGGATTCCTCTATTAATTTAGCTGTTTTGATTATTTAAACTGGCTTTGGATCTTGATGTACATGTACTGTGAACCTAATTTTCCTGTAATAGTTTTCTTAATGTGTGTGTCATTATGTTTTGACACGGGACTTTGAACCAATCAGACATAAGACACATTCTGCTCTTCCTCCTCCAGAAGACAAGAGATGCAGCTTAGTGGCCCAAGTTTGGTTGGGCCATGGACATGGTTTCTTATACACTCAAAAGAACTTCTGGAAATCCTCTCATAATGTGAATAGTCAAACATTGAACCCATTACACACATACAATGCTTTAATAAATTAGTACAAACAGCTGTATGTCAGTGTACTCTCAAATATTTTCATTTTTGCTGAAGCAGGTGACAATCCAAAATGAACAAAATTATCTTTGCAAAATATAATCAGGTGGATTACCACTGCTTAATTGCAGTACAGTAGTACATTCTTACAGTGCATGTAATTAGTTACTATCAAAAGAGACATCAAATAAATATAACATTTCACCATGGATCAAATGTCAGTACAGACTGAAGAACTTAAACCTCTTATAGGGAAATTTTGTTTTCAGTTTTGTCTCACACACTTGTTAAGGTCATATAAGGCCACAGCGATTAAGATGTTTAGGTGATCCTCAGCTAAGATGAAAAGAAAACTACCATTTTACTATATTACTTCTGCAGGAAATTAGAAGTTAAACATTATGGACACATCTCCGTTAGGACACATTATGCACAGCAACAGACCAAATGTGCAGGAGGCAGGCCTGATGCAAACATCATATTTGCTATGGGTATATGTGATGTTTTAGTCATTGTGTTTGTCGTCTTGTCTTGTTTGTTATTGTCTTGTTTATAAGATGATTTATGTTCACCGTGGGCCTAGGGAGTGCTGCAATTTCAAATCCTGTGTGTGCAACCTTTACATATGTTTTTTTTTACAATAAAGCTGACTTTGAA
This sequence comes from Paratrypauchen microcephalus, assembly GCA_036785185.1. NCBI lineage: Eukaryota > Metazoa > Chordata > Actinopteri > Gobiiformes > Gobiidae > Paratrypauchen > Paratrypauchen microcephalus. The sequence continues at coordinate 10,319,369 of JAVJIX010000011.1, forward strand.
CTCTGATGCAATCACAGACTCTAATGAAGTCTGGACCTCCTCCTCAGTGAGTCTGGACACAAAACAGTGGAGACATGATCCAATGTACTTGGGCCACTAAGCTGCATCTCTTGTCTTCTGGAGGAGGAAGAGCAGAATGACTTTGACTTTGAACTTTGAGAATGTGTCTTATGTCTGATTGGTTCAAAGCTCTGTCCTGCAATGTAAAAACATAATTACACATTAAGAAAACTATTACAGGAAAATTAGGTTCACAGTACATGTACATCAAGATCCAAAGCTAGTTTAAATAATCAAAACAGCTAAATTAATAGAGGAATCCCACAAATATGAGTAATGTGTATTTTTACTATTTAAATAATGGTTTCAATATGAGCATGACGTCTGGGTCAGCACACCTCCAGGGCAGTTAAGTAGCTTTACCTTGTCTTCTGCATTTGACCCATTTCATGACCCATGAGCATCTCCTCAGCCAACAGTTCTGTGGCCCCAGCAGTGTTGTGTCCTCATATAGGAGGCTGCAGATGAGAAAAGAAAATTCATACAAAACATTTCAAACAGTTTTCTCATTGTTATATTAGATGTGATGAACATAACAGACACAGGTGTCTAGTATCTACACCAGTGTCTGCACCTGTTAAATGAGCCTAATGTCCATCTTAAAACTGACCTGTCCAGGCACTGGTATTTACTCTTCACTTTACAAACATGCACAGATTGTAAAAAAAACAAGTAATGCATTCCCAGAATTAAATGCATACAATGGAGGCTTATATTACGTTATTTACAAGTAAAAAATAAACTTTGATATAGTCAAACTGTGTCTTTTAAGTTTACTGCATGAAATAATGTGGGTTTTATCATACGAGCTACACTGGCCAAGTGTTTAGTCCCGTCCGTGAAAACGTGTTTCCTCCTCGTAGCTTCATTAATGCCTCTGTAGTCTTTTTCCCCTGACAGTAAAAATATAAAAAGTGTTTGATGGACATCTGTCCAAATAAGAAAGTTTGAACTGACTTTCCATCGAGTTAGCAGATGACTAGCTAAACCTTTCCCTCAAAGCTCCGAGGTTCACGCAGTTAAAAAAAACAAACTTATTTGACAGTTTTGTGGTGTGTGGCCGTATTTTACATTTACGGTTGCGTTAGTAATGATTTCCTAAAGTTAAAAGCGTATACTCACATGTTTTCTCCGCTCTCCGGACGGGCTTTTTGCTCCGTGTTTTCGCTCCGTGTTTTGGGCTGTATGAAATGGGACAGGCCGTGTCATGCCGTCGTGCGGCCAAAAATGGAGCCAACGGAGGCTGCAGCCCTCGAACTGGGACACGGCTTTAGTGCACCCGCCTCGCGTTCCTCCATAATACCATATGAGTTACGATTCTCCGGTCCCATTTGAAACAGAATCTTTTCAGCCAATCACAGCCTGATAAATGCCTTGGCTTCCGTTTCCACCAAACTAGCTTCCGTTTCAACCATACTTTACCTCTCACACATACATTCTCTCGCACATACATACATTCTCCTCGCACATACATATATTCTCACTTTCACATACATATATACCACTCACATACATATATTCTCTCTCACATACATATATTCTCACCGTGAGAATATATGTATGTGAGAGGAGAATATATGTATGTGCGAGTGAGAATGTATGTATGTGCGAGTGAGAATATATGTATGTGAGGGTGAGAATGTATGTATGTGCGAGTGAGAATGTATGTATGTGAGAGGAGAATGTATGTATGTGCGAGTGAGAATATATGTATGTGCGAGTGAGAATATATGTATGTGCGAGTGAGAATGTATGTATGTGAGAGTGAGAATATATGTATGTGAGAGGAGAATGTATGTATGTGAGAGGAGAATGTATGTATGTGCGAGTGAGAATGTATGTATGTGCGAGTGAGAATATATGTATGTGCGAGTGAGAATGTATGTATGTGCGAGTGAGAATATATGTATGTGCGAGTGAGAATGTATGTATGTGAGAGTGAGAATAATATGTATGTGAGAGGAGAATGTATGTATGTGAGAGGAGAATGTATGTATGTGAGAGGAGAATGTATGTATGTGAGAGTGAGAATGTATGTATGTGAGAGGACCAGAATGAATAATGTCTTGAACGGCCCCTCATACTTATACGGTATGCCTGTTGTTCTCTATTCTGTTGTTCTCTATTTTTTATTTTAAATTGCCTTTCAAGATGACATTTCTGTTCTTGGTGTTGGATTTTATCAAATAAATTTCCACCAAAAATTTCCACTTATACTCCAGTGCGACTTATATATGCTTTTTCCTTCTTTATTATGCATTTTATGGCTGGTGCGACTTATAATCCGGAAAATATGGTAACTTTTTGGTTGGGGTCTGTCAGCTTCTTGTTTCTGTAGATATGTCACTGGTCAGCCTGGAATGTTCCACAGTATGACATTAAACAGCTCTACTTTACATTTATTCAAATACAGGTTTTATAGCTCAAAAATATGTAGAAAAACAGGCATTCTGACTGTGAGCAGACTTAGACAAACTTTATTGATCCACAAGGGAACTTGCTTTGGGTCGCCACAGATCTGACCTGTAACTTGGTCTGGTTTGGCCTCCATGATTATAGAAAGGTTTAATGCCATACTGTGGAACATACCAGACAAAGCAATAACATCTGAAGAAAAGCATTTGAAAGACCTTTCACCAGAAAAGTTACACAATGCTTCTGCCAATAGATTAGAATAGATTCATTTCCTTTAAAGACAAACAGGTGATGGTAAATAATCATCCCAATGTGTTTTGTAATTGTTTTTTAACATTTAAAGTGATTATAGAACAGCTTTGAAAAATACAAGTTTAACATAATATGAGATGTTTTGCGCCAACTTTGGCCAGTAAATCATCTTCTTACACCAGTTTGATGGGATATCGCCTGAACTGATGTCCGATCCCCCAAACTGTTCAATATCAGCGCGATATCCAATACCAGTATCATAGCAGTGCATCCCTTTAAAGTTCATGTGTATAAGGCAACATAAACAGGAAGTGCAACAAGTGGATAGCAATAAGACGATATTTGTAATTCACAGTATTTTTTAGTTGTGCAGATACTAGAAAATAAGATGCTAGTCTATATTAAAACTAGTATCAAAACTACTCATTTAAGCAGGTACTGATACTCAAACAGTCCCATTCACAGGACAGAAATTAACCTTTCCTTTAGCTTTAGAATGCTCAGACTAGTATACACTCATGGACCCCTATGGAACCTGAGGGATTACACAGATATAAGATCACACGATCATTTAAAAGAAAGTACTACAATTTAGAAATCACATTCTATTGTCTAAAGAAACTGTGTTTTTTATTATCATATCGTATCGTAATTGGGATTGTCTATTCCAGACCTGGGCAAACTGTTCCACAAAGGGCCGGTGTGGCTGCAGGTTTTTGTTCCAACCAACCAAGAGCACATCTTCAACTGTCTGAAGACTGAGATCAGTTGATTAAATGAGTCCAGTCTGGTGTGCTGCTGCTTGGTTGGAAAGAAAACCTGCAGCCACAACGGCCCTTTGTGGAACAGTTTTTGATCCCTTTCTGGAAATGTGCCCTTTACATTTGACCCATCCCTAAACAGTCAGGAGCCAAGTTGCCACCACAGCCACAGTGTTGTGCCCAGTGACCAATTTCCAGATTTGGAGCTTGGCTTGTTGAGGGAGGAAACGAGAGAGAAATCCCAATTGGAACCTTCCTTGCTATCTGCTGCAAATAAATATATTCACATATTTAAAAGGTTTTATATTACACAAAAAGCTCAGTTAAAGGAAAAGTAAGGTTTTTTTTTTTTTTTTTACAATTTGAGCCTTATTTTTCGGTAATAAAACAAGTTGTTTTACTCACCCATAGCGCTTTGGTGTCATATGGAGTACTTCCAGAGATGTTTTAGATTAGCCTAGTGTGACTTCTAGCCATAGCTCGGGGCATATAATATATTCCCCAAGCAAGTAATATGCCCCGTGCGGGCTCCAAATAACACAAACTTTAGCACTTTTCAAATCATAGAAGCCCGATATCTTAGTCTACGATTTCGTTTGAAGCAAAAGTGGCCTGTAATCCGAGATTTAGGCATAGTTTACATCTTTGCGTTTCATGTTTGGGTCCCGGGAGCTGAGAGCACAGTCCGCACATGCGCACTGGCGTCCTCATCTACTCGAAACTATGGCTAAATCTCGGATTACAGGCCACTTTTGACCACACGAAATCGTAGGATAAGACATCGGGCTTCTATGATTTGAAAAGTGCTAAAGTTTGTGTTATTTGGAGACCGCAAATAAGTGCCCCGAGAACTCACATGATGGAGATCGCAAATCTAAAACATCTCCGGAAGTGCTCCATATGACACCAAAGTGCTATGGGTGAGTAAAACCTGTTTTATTACCGAAATAAGGCTCAGATTGTAAAAAACGTTACTTTTCCTTTAAGTTATAATGGCGTTACTGCCTCAAAAACATGGAGTTGTATTTGTTCCATTCACACGTTTGAGTAACCCTTTATTATTAGTCTGTCTACATCTCCACCTTGTGATGTCATATAGTGGTAGCTTTTACCTTTAGTTCAGTAGAGATTGGCAATTCCACGACTGAAACCATCCAAATGATTCTATTGAAGGTGTATGGATTTTAAAACCACAGTAGAGCACTTTCGGTATTACCTGTTTGAAAGAAGATCTCAGCCTAAATATGCATGAGCTTGTGTGTTAAAGGTGCACTGTGTAACTTTTCTGGTGAAGGATCCCTCAAAAGCTTTTCTCCATGGAGATTTTATTGCTTTATCGAAGATGTTTCACAGTATGGCATTAAACCTTTCTATCATCATGGAGATCAAACCAGTTACAGGTCAGATCTGTGGAGAGGCAACACTGCTCAGAATGCCAGTTTTTGTAGGTATTTTTGAACTATAAAACCACCTGTAATTGAATAAATGTAAGGTAGAGCTGTTTAAAGTCATACTATGGAACATTCTAAGCAGAGCGATGGCTTTTCCATAGAAACAAGAAGGTGACAGACCCTCAACTGAAAAGTTACATAGACTGCACCTTTAATCGTGTGTGAATGAAACAAAACACAACTCCAGGTATGTTTGTGATGAGCAAACAACATTATAACGTAGATGAGAAAATAGTATAATAAAAACTCTTTTTAAAAAATGATCAAATTATGTTAATTTCTTGTCAGTATCCCACTCAGTTCCTGCACAGTTTTGCCTTTGAGGTGAGCATGTGGGTGTTGGCAGCTTGTTGATGTTCCAGGTCATAAACATTGGAAAAGATGCCAGTGTGAGACAGGCCTGGGAAAATCACAGATCCATTTGTGCCAATATTTATCCAGCATCAGCGCTCGATGACAGCTCACAGTCAGTCAGTGACAAGAAATACGACTCAAATGGAGGCTCAAATGATAAAAGGAGCACCGACCTGTTGATTTTAATTATGGTGTTCTGATTATGCTGCGTGGAGGTCAATTATAAATCTGTTGTTCTTTTCAGTTAAAAAAAATTAGATCAGCAATGGAACAATGTTGGAGTGCCATGTTATTATGCTGCATCAAAAACATACACTATATTGTCAGAAGTATTCACTCACCCATCCAAATAATGGAAATCAGGTGTTCCAATCACTTCCATGGCCACAGGTGAATAAAATCAAACACTTGGGCCTGCAGACCGTTTCTATAAACACTTGTGAAAGAATGGCTCGCTGTGATAGGATGTCACCTGTGCAAGAAGCCCAGTTGTGAAATTTCCTCACTCCTAAATATTCCAAAGACAACTGTCAGTGTATTATAACAAAATGAAAGAGACTTTCTGCAGAGTCAGTCGCTACAGACCTCAAAACTTCATGTGGCCTTCACATTAGCTCAAGAACAGTGCGTGGAGAGCTTCAGTGTGTGAAGGGTTTTCACGGCCGAGCAGCTGCATCCAAGCCATACATCACCAAGTGCAATGCAAAGCTTTGGATGCAGTGGCGCAAAGCACGTCGCCACTGGACTCTAGAGCAGTGGAGACTCGTTCTCTGGAGTGACAAATCATGCTTCTCCATCTGGTAATCTGATGGACAAGCCTGGGTTTGGCGGTTGCCCGGGGAACGATACTTGTCTGACTGCATTGTGGCAAGTGTAAAGTTTGGTGGAGGGGGGGTTATGGTGTGGGGTTGTTTTTCAGGAGCTGGGCTTGGCCCCTTACTTCCAGTGAAAGGAACTCTGAATGCTTCAACATACCAAGAGATTTTGGACAATTTCATCCTCCCAACTTTGTGGGAACAGTTTGGAGATGGCCCCTTCCTCTTCAACATGACAAGATCCATACAGACCTGGATGAGAGAGTTTGGTGTGGATGAACTTGACTGGCCCGCACAGAGTCCTGAGCTTAATTTCACAGAACAACTTTGGGATGAATTGGAGCAAAGACTGACAGCCAGGCCTCAACATCAGTGTGTGACCTCACAAATGCTCTTCTGGAAGAGTGGTCAAAAATTCCCATAAACACACTCGAATACGTTTGGCAATACAGTGTACCTGGAGTTGTGTTTGGTTTCATTCACACATGTTTGAGTGATCCTGCTTTACTAGTTTGTCTACATCTTTAAAGTTCAAAATGCTCCATTCCACCTTGTAATGTCATGAAGCGGTAGTTAATAGGAAGTTAACTGCTGCCTTTTACCTTTTGTTCAGTAGTTTTGTAAATCCAGATGATTCTAGTGAAGGTGTATGGAGTTTAAAAACACAGAAGAGCACTTCTTGTATTACCACATGACATCACAAGAGGTTTTGTTTTGGGTTTGTGTGTTAAACCTATGTGAGTGAAACAAAAAGTCCAGACATGTTTTTGATGAGGAAACAACATTATAACATAGATCAAATATGGGGGTAATATGGGGACTTTAAACCAATCATAAGCTAAAGAGGTAAAAGCTAAAGAGCACACTAGAGTTTTTTGTTATGTTTATCATATATATGAACTAAATTGTGTCTCTTTGCCTACTCACCATCAGACCACCTCATGGCGTCGTCCAGGCTGGGGGGCAGCCCCTTCCACAGGGAGCTGTCTTTGGGGTAGCCCAGGTCCATCCTCCTCAGGTGGTCGTCATAGCGCCAGTACAGGTTGTCCTTAAAGAAATAGGTTTTGTCGTTGTGGAGCCACACAAAAGCAGCGTCCACTCCGTCTGTGGGTAAGCCAAAGTCACTGATGGGACGAGGGTATCCTTCCTCCACTATGTTGTCTTTGAACACCCAGTACTTCAGACCTGAAACCAGAGAGGCACAATTCACACAGGAAATATTCAGTAGTAATCATATTGATGGGCTGTCCACAAAATGAAAAAGAGGTCTTCATTCAAAAACATGATGTACAAATTTGAAGTGCATTACATTATATAACAAAAGCATAGTTTCAGCGAGTTGCCATAATGTCAACAATTTCAAACCATTTCAAACAAATGGACATAGACGTTCGATCTGAACCTTATTTCTTCCAATAATAGTAACAACTTTCACAGGCTTCGGCTCCATTTGTAGAAATAAAATTCAACAGTTGTAAATGATAAAAACTTTCCTTTCATAGTCGTGCTGCACTGGCAGATGAACAGCTCCTTTCATCTGTCAACTTACGGAGCAGATCATTCCCATCTCAAATGTTTGGCGCTGTCAGTTCAATCACTCATTACTTAGACTCTCATATATTTCTGTCATTACTATTTCTTCAGATTAAAGTACAATCATTTAGCTATAGACCATTTGTTCCACTCAATTAAATGCCATAATGTTTACTTACCTTTGAAAAAGACTATCTTGTGGTCCACAGGCCTCTCGTACACAGCGTCCACACTGTCCAGGTTGTTGGGGAGACCTCTCCAGAAGCGCTGGATCTGAGCTGGCCTCAGAGACACCAGGTGCTTCTCTCGGGTTAGCCTCCAGAAATACTTCCCTGGCAAAATACAGTACAACATTTAGGTATTATCTGGTTGTAACAAAAAGGTAGAGAAGAGTACAGAATTTATGAATATGACCTGAAGGAGTTGAGTACCACCATTGCTCACAGAGAGGCATTTTGAATAGAAAGCACTTAGCTGATGCTGGGTAAATAATTAAAGGTGCTCTATCTGACTGTCACCGTCTTAAAAACATGGAAAATAAAATGACTTCAATTTTAAATGTTTTGCAGCAGTCCAAACATAATCCTCACTTGCTTACATGTGCATTTTGAGGCCAGAGATGCTGCCATAATAATGCTTCACAGCAACTGGCATGCTAAAAATGCCCTTCCTGATTCTCAAACGATAAAGACACCTTATTTGTACTGGGTCAAGACAAGATTTAACTAAACATAGGAAAAACATAGGAAAAAATCAGCTACTTCAAGAGATTTGGTCTTGGTGAAAGGGCTAGGTTAATTAGAAAGCACAATTCAATAGCGCTTTTAAATAAGAAATGAGATAAATAAATGTTGTTTAGGTGTGCAGTGATTTGGTGAGGGCATTTTTCAATTTGTCGTGATGTCAGATATTTAAATGAACTTGTTTCTTTTTTCTTATTGAAGAGTCAAATAATCTTAACGAAATAATCATAGGTTACAGGTAGTAGTTGAATGATGTTTCTTTTTTTTTAATGTATGCCCACAATATTTAGTTCATTTTTACATTCTATGATTCGGTTCTCAGTCTGATTACACTGGTCTACAAGCAAAATGCTTCCAGAACAAAAGTAGTGAAATTTTCTTGGTTTAGGTCACTAATAAAGAAAAAATAAGTCAGAAGTTCTGATTGGCTATAGTTTCCAAGATATAGTATTGGGTCTAAATAGGAAATTTATGTAAAATAAGGCAAAAACGGTAGTTTATCAGAAGGTACAGTGTCTACAAACAGTTCTATCTGAAAGTCTGTCTGCACATTCACATACATTCATTTTAATATGTCTAGAGTTTTAACATCAAATATTTGTTGATATTTTCACATAAGAGAGATGCCTCGACATTGTGTGCACCTGATGTCTTAAGATATTTCTTGTTTATTTCTTGATGGATAAAGAAGTCCAAGTTAAATATTTTCAGAATATAAATATTATTTTTAAGCAAAAATGCCTAAATCTATTGTATAAACAGATGCGATTTTGATGTAAAAAAATATCATTAAATATCTTGAATACATTAGCTAACCAGCACAGTTATCAATTGATTTTCAGTTCATCTTATCAATATACATGAGATTTAGCCACTTTTATCTCGGAAGCAGATCGAGTCAAAAAATTTGTAGACCAGTGTTCCAGTGTTATCCAATCAGAAAGCCTCAATTTTGGTTGCCAGATCCTACAGCTAAAACGTCTTTGTGGTATGTATCCTAAGTATATGACAACTACTTGTACTGAGAGTGCATTATTATTAAAGGAAAAGTAACATTTTTTTTACAATCTGAGCCTTCTTTCGACAATAAAACAAGTAGTTTTACTGACCCATAGCAGTTTGGTGTCAATTGGAGTGGTATCGCAGAAGTTATGTTGGAGCCGTTCTGTTCTACTAATGATCCTGTATCCGTTAGCGTGAGTGCTCGGGGCACTGCTTTGCGCTCTCCAAATAACATAAACTTTAGCACTTTTCAAATCACAGAAGATCGCTGTGTCAGGGTAGACTTTTAGTAGATTCCAAAACGGCCTGAAACCCGATATCGCAACAGAAAAGTAAAGTTCAGAGCGGTGTTAGCTTCTTTCGGACTAGCGGTGTTTACAAAACAGCTGAGTTCACGCATGCGCACTGTCCTCTCTGATGACGTCATCAAATGAAACTATAGCTGGATATCGGGTTTCAGGCCGTTTTGGAATCCACTAAAAGTCTACCCTGACACAGCGATCTTCTGTGATTTGAAAAGTGCTAAAGTTTGTGTTATTTGGAGAGCGCAAAGTAATGCCCCGAGCATATGATACGAGCACCATGTTAACGGATACGGGATCATTAGTAGAACAGAACGGCTCCAACATAACTTCTGCGATACCACTCCAATTGACACCAAACTGCTATGGGTGAGTAAAACTACTTGTTTTATTGCCGAATGAAGGCTCAGATTGTAAAAAAAAACGTTACTTTTCCTTTAAGCTATTACTTTTTAATCAAAATTAATGTAGTTGATAATATTTTTGCAGTAAATTAATTTATGTCTGATATTAATCTTTTAACAGCAAAACTGCCTAATTGAACTGATCTAACTTGGTAAAATGTTGAGTAGAAAAGGCGTAGAAGGTGAAGTTCAGTTGTCAGTAGTGGTGTACCTCTGGGTCATTCCTCCACAGGGCAACATGAAAGGCTGATGTAATCTACAACCAGTGAGCTTAGTCCTGTCTTCTTAAATCTTCTTGACACCATTCTCCCATCACATTTTTAATCTACTCTGTTCTGTAAGCTCAATTAGCTCTGGTCTCACCCACCATCCCTTAAAGTCCTGAGTTTGCTTTTCTTGTGCTAAGTCTTGTACCTTTGAAAAAGAAGGCCTCTCCTCGTATCTGGGCCACTGCATCAAAGTGACTGGTGCATCTGTCTGGGGCATCTCGAGCCATCCTGAGAGAGATACAGAGGAGGAAGAAGGGGGTGGTTATCTAAAACACAACATCACCAAAGTACAGTGCATGTGAGTAGAGGCAGTACAAGAATCACAATCAAGTTTATTCCAGTTGTTCAAATGGTAAATATTACAAAACCATAAGATATTAACCCTAGAACACTCTCGCTATGAAAACTAACACCATCACTTTTGCCGGGTAATTTTTACCCGATATAATATACCCAACAAAAAGTACTTGTCATGAAAAATAGATCAAAATATGACAACACATGATAAATTAGAGTGGTTTTCTTTTATTTTCAACTGTGGTATGTGTAACAAAATGAAAACAAAACATAGGAAGACCCTAAAAACATGCTCCAAAATTACAGAAAATGTTGGAATTTGAGAACAAAAAATTCCTTAAAAAAATAAAAATAAATAATGATAGTGGAAACTTGGTGTTTGGTCCACCCATTCCTGGGACATGTGAGACTTCCCTGGTGAAGCACAGACTCCTCGACACACGAACAGTTGCAGAAGAGAGGAACAAAAAATATAATTTTTTCAGTAGGTAAAAATGACCAGTTGACTAAAATATTGTTTTCACCATAAGAATTCTCTTTGAAATCACCACTTTGTGATATTTATTCATAACCACTGCACTAAATAAGGATAGATACACATTCCAGGACCACTCTTACTTACCTATTCCTTACATCCTCTTACCTTAATTTCATTACATTCTTACATTCGTCTTTCACTATTGCTGAGTGAAAATCACCCAAAGCCTGTAGGCAAAAGTGGGCTTTGGGGTAGGGCAACACCTACATCTTCAAAGATGTCAAAAACAATGGTGAAGCTACAGGGACCCACGACACTTAGAAAAATGCAACATATTGAAAATCATGTAAATACTTTTGCTCGGTTGAAAATCACCCAGCGATGGTGCTCTAGGGTTAAAAAGGGAGTTGTTGTGATTTGCAACTATAATCAACTTTGATTTCAACCTGGAGAGACTCAGACAGAAATCTAGATTCATGTCACACAGTCCACCTTTTGGACCCGAGCTGAACTTTCTTCAACTTAGCACCTCTAAAATTGAAGTTTTCCTTATCAAGCCGCCCTGTCCATTTCAAATATTCAGAACTATCTCCGCTTCCTCTCCGCGAACATAACTCCCTCTGCTCGAAATCTTGGTGTATTTTTGACTCCCATCTTACTTTCCAATCTCAAGAAAACCACCCAATCTTGCATCCTTCACCTCTGGACTATTTCCAAAATCAAAAAACTTCTTACCCGCCCCGATCTACATAAAGTTGTCAGCGCTCTATTTTTCTCCAGACTCTCCGGCATTGATGATAAAACTCCTTCTTGATGAAATATCTTCTATTTTTATGTGTGCTGTTTTCTATTTATTTCTATGTTTTATCTGCCGGCGTGTATTGTGTTTATTTAGTCTGTTTTGAAGCACTTTGTAAACTCTTTAAAGGTGCGCTATACTGTAAATAAATATGATTATTATCATCCTTTGACAGAAACTGTAATATGAACATCTGAACTTAAAAGTGCATGTGTAAAGAAGCACATGTAACTTTTCTGTTTGTCTTCATGGATGATAAACATCAAGGTATTTTTGAACTATTAAACTCCACCTGTATTTGAAGGTGAGATACGTACGTTTAATGCCACACTATGGAAAATTCAGGCATTTCCATGAAGAGAAGCAGGTGGCAGACCCAACACCAGAGACGTTGCATTGTGCATCTTTAAATAAGAACCACATGCATTTCAGGAGACATATTTCGTCTCTGATTAAAAAATCATATTACTTAAATAATGGCCATTAACTAGGCTTTCGAAAATTCAATATACAGCTCTGAAATCAGCATCTCTACATGTAAGATGTGTGAAGAATCCCTCAGTCGTCCAGGTAGAATCCAAGGTAAAAGGAGAAATTCAGTTTGTCAACATCTGCCGTACATCTCCACCTAAAAGCCACGGGCCACTCCTTTGAGGACAGCGAGGTACAGATCTTAGCCAGGGAAAAGAGTTGGTTTGAGAGGGGAGTTAAAGAGGCTATTTTTGTCAAAAAAAGAGAATCCTTCCTTGAACAGGATTGGAGGGGTCAGACACTATTTGTCTCCCATGTATAATTCCATTCTCAAACATAAATCAAAACAAAGAAAACAATAGGGCTAGCCAGGACAGGTCCAGAAGTGCGAAAAACACCCATTATGGTACTTAATGGGTATGCTAAACAAAACCTCAGACAGAAACTGAAAAACAAAGAGGTGGGATAGTTTCATAGTAATTTCATTGCAGTTAGCTCCTCCCTGCAGCTAGATATAAGCAGTGTCCCTCAGCACTCTAGCCAGAACTGACGAAGTAGCTTGGATGAGCTGCGAAACGTCTTCAACCAAATAAACTTTTGTCCAGTTGACAAATTGAATTTCTCCTTTTACCATCTCTACATGTATTACAGCCATTCCATTCCAGTGTTTGTTGAATTCCAACACAAACACAAAGCTGAGCTACTTCAGTTCTTGCACCAGGAGTGGAATAAAGTCACCCAAGAACAATGTGAAAGACTTGTGGAGAGCATGCCAAGACGCATGAAAGCTTAGATTAAAAATCAGGGTTATTGCACCAAATACTGATTTCTGAACTCTTCTTAAGTGTAAACATTAGTATTATGTTGTTTTAAAATGAATTTGATCTTGTTTCTTTGCATTGTTTGAGGTCTGAAAACATGTATCTTTTTTGTTATTTTGACCGTTTGTCATTTTGTGCAAATAAATGCTCTAAATGATAATATTTTTATTTGGAATTTGGAGGAAATGTTGTCAGTAGTTTATAGACTGAAACAAAAATGTTCCTTTTGCCCAAACACATACCTATAAGTAGTAAAATCAGAAAAACTCAAATTCAAACTAACTGCAAAATGGATCAAATGAATGGGTCAAATCCAACATATGATTTCCCCTCTCACAAAATCTTACAAAATCTTAACTACCACTGAGGAAATCTATCCATAAAATCTCAGAGATGGCAAAAGACCAGTTCACTAATCCTTCTAATCTGATCTCCACATACAAACCACGTCTTTGCAACAATCCAGCCATGCTTCCTCACACTGACCGCTAACCGGATTGTCCCCCTAAGATATGCACGAGTGTGGCTGCTGTAGTCACTTTTTGCATCTAAATTCGCTTCTCATCCTTATCTGTAGCGACCGAGGAGTGTAGCGTGAATGTTAAAGCGGCTAGCCTAAACAAAAGAGGAGATCTTATCATGTCTACGCGCCACTGAGGTCTCCTGGCGCATATTTCCCTCAGGTTTATGAGTGATTTTCCAACCATGGCGTGAATCGAATGCCGATGATGTGTCCATTAACGCTGTAGGGGGGGAGACAGCCCGCATTAAGGTTAGATTCTGCACTGTGGCGATGTCCTTGTCCAGGCTAATTCTGCTTTTCACGCCCTGTGACCTGATAGGAGTCTACCGGACAGGATTAATGAAGATGGCGGCGGTTCAAAGTGAGGATCATTAACTGGATAGTCCAGGGTTTTGTAAAAGTCATGTGGTGAGATGATAAAGGAATGTGCCTATAGTTCTCTTCACTATAATAACGAGCAATTTGACTTCAATTGTACTGCAAACTATCCATATCCCATGTCTTATATTAGTCACTTGTTTATAAAAAAATGTATTCAGTCAAGCTTTTAAGTTTTAAGCGAGCAACCATCCACGGCCGGCGCCACGAGGGGGCGTTTGGTGGTGACGCCCCCTCACGCCATCAGTCCCGCCCCCTCAGATGTGAGAGTTGTAAAAGAAAAAAAGAAATTAAAATAAATACTGCAAAAATACCAGGAAAATTCAACAGAGAGTGGCGAGATGTCCTTCTCCGAAGATTCAACGGGACATCCAACCGAAGGCTTCAACTTTTCTGAGGTCGGCTAGCTTCCAGTTCCTACACAGTATTTTATGTTAAGGTGTGGACTTTATAGTGAGAGAAAAGTTATGTGTTGTTGTAAATATATGTACATGAAAGGTTCATCCTTTACCCCTTGTGTGACTGGCATTGCCCAATTGCGCTGTGTTTGCGCTTGTGGTGGAGTGCTATGTGGCGTTAATGTACTGTCTCTTGGCGTTGCTCAGACCAGTTGTTGGCTTGGTTTTGTGGTATGCAGGAGATCACTTGACCGAGGGTCTACGTTCAAATAATAATAATAAAAAAAAACTCTCATCACTTTTTACTCTTACTCAGTCAGTCTCTTACAAAGGTGTAGTCTAAATACACGAGCTCCTGACCCATTACGGACGCGAGGAGCACACTTTGTTGTGGGATATGTGTGTGTGTGTGTGTGTGTGTGCGACACGACCCTGCCCCCTGTGATAAACTCATCGCCCCCTTAATATTTTATGTCTGGCGCCGGGCCTGCAACCATCTGTGTTG
Organism: Paratrypauchen microcephalus; assembly: GCA_036785185.1. Classification (NCBI taxonomy): domain Eukaryota; kingdom Metazoa; phylum Chordata; class Actinopteri; order Gobiiformes; family Gobiidae; genus Paratrypauchen; species Paratrypauchen microcephalus. The sequence continues at coordinate 10,334,400 of JAVJIX010000011.1, forward strand.
GTCAGTGGGGAGAGATTAGGTGTGGGTTGAACAATTTAAATACCTTGGGGTAGTTTTTGACTCTAATCTAAATTTTAAACAGCATGTAAAAAAAAAATCACATGTAATTAAATTAAATCTGTCAAACTTCAAACATATAAGACCTTATCTGATGACAGAATCAGCAAAGGCGTATATGCATGCCATGATCTTCAGCCACAGATCTTAGTGCTGTACAACATGGTTTCATACGTCAGAGGCCATCCTGAAGAACCTAAAGTCCCTCTTCAAAAAAACATTGAAAACACTTAACAAAAAGCTTCTACAGCAGGGGTGGCCAACACGTCGATCGCGATCTACCAGTTGATCGCCAAGGTAGTATGGGTAGATCGCAGTGTCGTAGTACTCGACACCGGTCTCGGTCTCAAGATGAGTGAGATCATATTTCATTACGGCCACTGCTGTTAGCAATAAACTATGCGCGGGGCTTCTCACTGCAGCCTGTGCGCTCGTCTGGAGCTGCGGACACCGCGCGGAACGTCACCACACACGCCCCCAGCGCACACAGCTTGTTCACAACAGCGTGTACCTTTGCATACCAGCGTGTATCACAGAGCAGGTTAAACTTTATAAAACATCCTACCTGTCCGTCCGCCTCACGTCAGCGTGCACCTCCTCGCCTTTTCACGCTCTCCCTCCTCCTGCTCATTCCGCACACAGGAGTCTGTGTGCGGAATGAGCTCCTGTGTCCTCCTCAATGCGCTCTGATTAGAAGAGCAAGACTAAGTGCAGAGCAAAAACTAATCTAAATTTATATTACAGTGTTACTCTGTTTCAACTTCCTGTTTGAATAATTCAGGGGCGGAGTGAGATTGGATTGAATCTCACTCCAAAAGCCCATATTTGGCATGTCTAACAGGTCATTCTAAAATGGACTAGACCCCCCCCCAGACCCCCCTCTTGGTAGATCTTGGCACACCATCAACCTCAAAAGTAGATCTCGGCTAAAAAAAGGTTGAGCAGCCCTGCTATTGTAATATTGTAAGTAAGTATAATATTTATCTGGTGCTTATAGATGCTTGCCTTGTTTTTAAAGTTTTAAATGGACTCGCTCCTCCACCATTAATGGATTTTATAAGTGAAAAAAAAAACTACAAACCGAGTGAACTCGAGAGCATTAACCAGAGGAGACTGTGACATACAGAGATACAGGACCAAATTTGGCCAAATGGTGACGTCTATCAGAGGATCACAGTCATGGAACACATTACCTGCTCATGTCATGAACTGTGGGTCCTTCAAGAACTCTCTGAAACATTGGTTGAAAAATAATCAAACATGCTCTCACAGGGGCCTCTTAAACTCAGAGAATGGTCTATTGTGGTGAACTTGCGTCATGTCTATGTGCACTTCTGTCTCTTCTGTGTGTTCCTCTAAATGTTCTTCTGTTCTGACCTGCCTGAGGACAACGGATGTAAAGTAGCTGTTGTGCTAATTCCAGCATATTTACGTTGATGCAGTTTGTTGTCATGGTGATTAATATGCACTGTCCTAATTAAAAAAAATAAAAAAATAAAATACAATTATAGCAACTCTTACATCCTCTTCTGTCTCTCCACTTGAATTTTAAAGGACAATCATTGTTATAGATATACTAAACTTTTACTATGACCTCAAAGTCGTGTGGCGCTTCCTCTTTAATCTAAAAGCATTAGTTAGTTTGTAATTATTCCCAGTGGAGATATAGTGTAACTTGGAGCAGCAATCTGAACTGAAGCAAGATTAATATTTGTGAGTTCACACACTCACGAGACTCCATCTTGACAGGCTCCTGCTGATGCAAATGCGCTCGGGCTGCTAGCCTGTTTGGAGCCTGGACCAATCACAGGCCAGCATTGTGGTTTTGAGCCAAAGTGATGCGTTCAAATGAACCCTCCCAAAAAATAAACCGCTTATTTGAGCAGAAATACAGACAGTTTTGTGTTTGAAAAGACGTGCAGAGGGAAGTGATATGTGCTTTTGTTAATACAGTGGTACCTCACCTTACGAAATTAATTCGTTCCAGAAGTGGTTTTGTAATGTGAATTTTTCGTAAGTTGAGTAGCTATTTCAATGGAAAAAGCCTGATTCGTTCCAAGGCCCCGTTCCAAGTTTTTTTTTATGGTGTAACTTTTTTATATAGTGTAACACTGTGTTCTGCGTCCTGATTGGGTAGGGTGACCATTCGTCCGGATTTCGTCCAGACAGTCCGGTTTTAAAGCTGTCTGTCCAGCCGTCTGTCACGTGTCCTCCTTTTTTACATTTTGTCCTCCTTTCGAACCCTCGTCGCCCACCATTGCATAAATCGTTATAAATCCCCACCCATTATTTACACTTGCTAGTAGCAAGTATTCTTATTATTTTTTAACATATCCTAGATGAGATCTATGGTTATGCGGTGGCACAGAGTGAGACTCCACACAGAAACATCAACGCGTGCGGCATGACACGATATTGGTTAAATACACGGAAGCAGCTCGAAGTGCAAAGCGCAAGTACAGAGAGGAGAAGAGCGCTATAATGAGCGCTATAAGAACGCTATAATGTTTGGCGAGTATGTCTGGGTCTGGAAATACTATAAAGTTGATGACAACAACATTCACATAGCAAATGGTGGGATATATAAACTTGGGATTGCAAGGGGTGGAAAGGAAAGGGCGACATTTAACACAACAAACCGATACGGCACCTCAAAAACAAACACCCGACACAATACAGCGAGTTACAGGCAACCCAGCCAAAGACGAGTCAGCTCACGCTGCAGGAGAGTTTGAAAAGGAGACAAAAAAATGCCCCTTGACAGTGCGAAGCCACAGGAGAACACAGCCAGGAGCACAAATGATCGCAATGAGTGACTTACCATTCGCCTTTGTAGAGAACCCTGGATTTCTTATGCTTATGGAGCACGTCGAACCTCGTTAATAATAATAATAATAATAATAAGCCCCGCGCCGGGTCATGCTATCACACACGTGTCTGCGCGCAGTCTTCTCCCCCCTCCCCCTTCCCCCCACACTTCACTATTAATACATTTTGTTGAAAATCTATGAAAGTTTGAGTGTTTAAACGAGAGACAAATGTGAGAAAAGTTTAAATCCAGTCTGAGAAAAGCGTATAATGTGTGGCTGAGCGCGCATTATTTGAATTTTTGAGATTTCGCGTTTCGTAACTTGAATTTTCTTTGGTATCTAGAGACCAAAATTTAACGTGAAGGCGTTTCGTAACTTGGAATTTTCGTTTGTTGGGTCTTTCGTAAGGTGAGGTACCACTGTACTTAGATTTTTGATTAGAGCATTTATTTGCAGAAAATGACAAATGGTCAAAATAACAAAAAAGATACATGTTTTCAGTCCTCAAACAATGCAAAGAAACAAGATCAAATTCATTTCAAAACAACATAATACTAATGTTTATGACTGTATAACTCCACTATATAGTGCAAACGTGCATTTTTTTCTATATTCTCTTATTTACTTATTTTATTATTATTACTTATCTTGTCTGCATGCACTTTCTTGTTCAAACTTTCTTTTGCACTAAACTGCCTGGAGCTAATGTGGCAAGTGAATTTCTCCTGTGTGAGATCAATAAAGTCTTATCTTATCTTATCTTTACACTTAAGGAGAGTTTAGAAATCAATATTTGGTGCAATAACCCCCACTTTCAACCACAGCCCCCATGCGTCCCGACACACCGCTCCCGGGCGACTCCACTCCACCCCCATGCAAGAACCGAAGCAGCCCAGCTCCATCTCCGTGCCGGAACCCAACAGACTTTTGCAGTCATCTTGAATAATTAGTCTGAAAGTCCCGATCGCTTTCAGCAACAGCCATCCAAGATTGATAATGTGAAGAACTCAATTCAGAGTCTGGTGTTACCCAGGTGGCATAATGTGGAACTTTTCAGGAGATCTTTTTAAAAGTTTAAATTTAAAAGTCCCATATTGTACGTGTTTTCTTTCCGTTAAAATCGGTTGTAATATGCTTTTAAAGTTCATCCACCTTCACCAGTGTCTCAACCCACAACCACCCATGATGGTAGCTGCTAGTGTTTTAAGCTTGATTTAAACTGCTTTACTCCTTCGCGGCCTCTGCTGGGAACCATAGGAATTAACGATTAAAACAATCAGGACTTGTTTACAAAAATAAAACGTAAAAGTTATATATAGGACATTTGCTTTGGCTTCGCTCTTGTTTATTTGCACTCAATTCCTATCGAAAACTACTTTAGTGAAACAAAACTCTCGGTGGCCCTGGTGTGTGTAGACTGGTGGAAAAACGGTTACAATTTCTTCTAATGATCCTGGTAATTTAAAACAGGATGAGTTGATATTCTTCCAAGGCGCTTGAGGGAATTGCTTAATTAGATGGGCAGGTTCCCAAGCTCCCTCACAGCCTCGTGGCTAATTTGCACCATTGATTGCTCAGGACTTCATATTAAGCTCCAGAAAATGTGCTAACAACAAGAGGTGGCTACTGCTGTGGGATTTCAATACTTGTGTTTGGGCAACAGTGAGCAATAACTGAGTCTGATAGAAAACAATAAAACAGGACCATGCTGATTGGGCATGATGCTCACGTTCAATACGCTTTAATAACAGGAAACAGTGGCTTGGAAATGGTATTAAAAGGTATGCGTTATTATTGCTAGAATTTCTGGTGGTATTAGACCTGTTATGGTTTAAGCTGGTTCTTTTTTAATGATTAAATTAAATCTTTATTAAGACATTGTCACAGCTGATAGATGCCATATCTGGAATTATCTTACAAGTGTTTTTTTGTTTATGTTTTATCACTGTCCTGCCACGTTTCCCCCCACCCCTTTAGGGCAGGGCAGCGGGTTGTAACTAGGGTTGTGAAACTGAATAAATACGCGCGGAGAGCACAGAGAACCAGACCGCTCAGAGCAGACTGTGTCAGAGCATTTGTTATCTGGGCTTTTCTCTCTGATCGTTCTCCGCTTGCAAGCGAAAAACCTAATCTGTCTTGTCTTCCTTTCCTTGTTTACAGTATATGTTGGGTTTACCAGCACCCATCACATAATATTTGGTTCATAGTAAGTAAGTAGTAAAAAAAGAAGACTATAGCTCATGTATTTTACATTTTGTTTACCAAAAACATCAATATTGATCTAAAATAACTTAAAGTGGAACTAAACACTAAAGCAACTTTTTTTGCTTCTCAACTCTGTATTTGGTGCTTTAATTACACTGTCTACAACTTCTAGTGCTTTTTTCCCCCCCGTAATTTTAGTGCAGACTAGCCTTGCGTTCAAAAACAGTCAAAAACAGTGTGTGTTGCCTCCAGTGGCTACTTCAATTTCAAGTACATGTGACATCACACAGGATTGCCCATATTATACAATAAACACAATGTTTTAGTCTTTGTTGTTGTGTTTGTCTTGTAATTTTGCTATGGGTATATGTGATGTTTTAGTCATGTCATGACTGTCATGTCATGACTTGTTTATCAGATGTTTTATGTTCACTGTGGGCCTAGGGAGCGCTGCAATTTCAAATCCTGTGTGTGCAACCTGTACATGGATGATTCTCCAACTATCAAATAATTTGTGTCCCAGGCAGAAATAAGATTTTTTTTATTCATGCTGCACTTACTAGACACAAAGACAAACTTACAAAAAATGTATGATACATAAATTACTATTTTTATTATATAAAATATGGTTTTATATTGATTGTTTTTGCTATATGTCCTTTGTCCCTTGGCCAGGTTTTAGACTCTCAGTCCCTCATAAGACTGAAATTAAATTTGATTCAACAGTAACTTCATTGACAAATGGCACAGAAATTCCTTATTTTAATGAAAAATATGTGCTTGAAAGATATATTAGTAATGTATTTATTTTTATAAAAAGAACGCCTGTCCCTAGGGATCACTGTCATTTCCACCACAATATGTAACTTTTAACTTTTTTTAAACCTTTGTCGACTTGAACCACATCAGTTGTGATGTGAAAGTCCCGATCGCTTTCAGCAACAGCCATCCAAGATTGATAATTTGAAGAACTCAATTTAGAGTCTGGTGTTACCCAGGTTGCATAATGTGGAACTTTTCATGAGATCTTTTTAAAAATTTAAATTTAAAAGTCTAGCGGTATCAGGACAAATGTGATTGGTCTCACACTTATTCAAACTTCAAACTCTGCCCCTGCAGTGAGGGGATTGCTATCAGAAACACCTAGATTTAATGTTCAAAGTTCAAAGTCAGCTTTATTGTCAAAAACTATATAAGGGTGATTATCCAACTACAGTCAAATTTGGTTATGATATTTTTCAGAAAATCCTACACATATTTTTAGAAATATATTGATTTGTTCTACTTCATCACAATGTGTAGAAACATTAACTGATAGTGGTTGTAATGAAATTGCATAAATATTAAATAAATAATAATAAACAACAATAAATAAAGTGATGGAAATGACTGTGGTGGAAATGACAATGTTTAGCATTTCTTTTAAAATCTCATGACATATTAGCATGCTAATCTCTGTTTTAGAGTTAGCGTAAAATATACTCAAAATACACAATATAAAATGGTATTTTTCTCATTATTAGTAACTTCCAAAGGAAATATGAGGTGTTTGGAAATGACGACCAATAAACCTACTCTTGGTTTTGCAAAACTTTACCGTGATTTTGTTCTTGTTTCCCTTCCTTCCGTGGAGCTAACGCTGCTATGCTAACATGAGCTCCTGTCACATCACAACTGATGTGGTTCAAGTAGACAAAGGTTTAAAAAAAAGTTAAAAGTTACATTTTGTGATGGAAATGACAGTGATCCCTAGGGACAGGTGTTCTTTTTATGTAAAATAAATAAAATACTAATATATCTTTCAAGCACGTGATATTTTTCATTAAAATAAGGAAATCTGTGCCATTTGACAATGAAGTTACTGTTGAATCAAATTTAATTTCAGTCTTATGAGGGACTGAGAGTCCAAAACGTGGACAAGGGACAAAGGACAGATAGGAAAAACACTCAATATAAAACCATATTTTATATAATAAAAACAGTAATTTATCTATCATAAATTTTTGTAAGTTTGTCTTTGTGTAAGTGCAGCATGAATAAAAAAGGACAAACATGTTTTTGTCTTTCTTATTTCTGCCTGGGACACAAATTCTTTAATAGTTGGAGAATCACCCTATTACACATTTAACAATACTCATTAGTATTAGGCATGTGTTTTGTTTTTTCCTCCAGATGTGCAGACGGTGTTTTGACAGATGGCAGTGCAGATCGCGACAGAGTCAAAAATATTTGCCTTTCAAAACAACACAGTGACATAGAGATTGAAGCTGTGACCTGCATTCCCTCAAGTATAATGTAGTATAATGTAGTATAATACTGTCATACCTGCGGCTATGTTAGCACTTAGTCCCATATAAACATTTTCAAATCTCACTGTAGCTGCTGAATTAAACATGGGCTTGGGGTCAGGGGCCACACCTGAGGCAAGTTAACATTTAAGTAGCAAAGTAGATAAGATCCACAAGTAAAGGGGATGGAAATAGCTTTTTTAACACCGCTTAGAAGACTGTGGTGTTGGCTATGCAGATAAGGAAAATGACATTATTTCGCAGTGACGTTGTTTCTTTTTATGCACTTGTTTTGTTATTTTTATGGACAAACAAACGTATAGGTAAAGCGATTTGAAGTTGTATTAATCTGCAAAATAGAAATAGAGGGCTTCTGGGTGGAGAAAATGTAATACGTGAGATATTGCACATTTTAAGCGTTGCACATTAAGGAACCGCCCATTCAACCCCACATATACTGCGAGTGAGGTGGAGGTAAGGTTAAATGTCTTGCCCATGGACACAACAACAGTATATTTGCTCGTGGGAGTGGGATTCAAACCTATCTATTCACCAACCTTCGAATCAAAGGGAAACCACTCTACCAACAGAGCTACTGTCACCCTCATAACGGCATTGGAAAAGTTTACCACATTGATAGCACGAGATTGTTTGGAGGAGACAGACCCTCTTTACAGAACATGCCTGGATCTGAATAAAAAGTTAATATTGCAATGAGATAACTATGTGTGGTTCTTGCTGTCATAGCACAATGCAACCAACATTTCTTGCATATAATAAGCTAAACTAACTTAAAACCACAGTATGTAACGTTTTAGCCAAACTTAGACTGAAATAAAAGCTTGTTTTTTGTCACTGGTTGTATTTATTGCACTGAAAAAGGAAAAATATGCATCCTAACTGTAAGCAGGCTTGCATCTCAATAAACCTGACTTTTATTTGACCTGTGGGAGCCTCCACCTGCTTGTTTGCAGAAAAATATTGTTCCTTTGGCCATAATACAGCTCTGGAAAAAAAAAAATAGAGACCACTGCAAAATGATCAGTTTTTTCAGATTTTACTACTTGTTTGGGCAAAAGGAACATTTTTGTTTGAGTCTATAAACTACTGACAACATTTCCCTCAAATTCCAAATAAAAATACTATCGTTTAGAGCATTTATTTGTGTTTTGTATTAAAGTAATGATATAGTAATAATCTTACGGTGGTGAAGCAGCTATAGTACGACAGCATCTGTTTGGATTGGCTAAACAACCAAACACTGCTGAAAGTTGACAAAATTGTTGGTAAAGTTCACAGAATGTCAGTGTTACTTCAGGGAACAATAAATATTTAGCATTTTTTGAATGAATGAATGAATGACATTTTTGACATTTTGACACCACGCATTAGCTGCATGGTGGCAACATATGTGACACTCCTAAAACACCCAATTTAGGAACTTTATTTGAAAAAGCAGTATGGGGTATGTCTAATAATGTAAAAATGTCTGATTGGAATTTGGCAGCTCTGGTAAAAAAAACTTTGTTCTATGCAAGAAAGGGTTAACATTCTATTTCCATGAACATGCAGGTGATGTGCTACTTTTAATACATACATATCAAAGTGTCTAAAGCAGCAATTAATTTCTTCTTCACACAGACCTTGGAATGTACCTTTACACACTAATATGCATGTGTATTTTCATTAGTCTTACATGAACACTGCGTATCCTTCAAGATACAGAGCTTCTCAGTTGGTGTATCTCATTTGACAGGTCTATTGCTCTTTGGTTGCTATTCCATCTATTTTTCTTTTTATTCTTTTACCCTCTGTTTTATATTGTATATTATATTTGATGAGTGAGCTACCGTACCCAAAACAATTTCCCTTGTGGACTAATAAAGTTTGTCTAAGGTCGTTTTCACACCTGCCTTGTTTGGTTCGTTTAAAATGAACCAGAGTTCGTTTGCTCCTTTGATTCGGACCTTTTGGGCTGGTGTGAATAAAAACCAAAAATCTCGATCCGGAGGAAACAAGCGAACCGAGACCACCTAAAAAGCTGGGTCTCGGCACGGTTGTATTCGAACCCTGGTGCGGTTCGTTTGAGGTGAGAATGCAGACCGGACTTGATCCGACACAAGTTGGCTTTTTATACTTAACGAGCATGACGAGCATTATGGAAAACCGAGGCTGACGAAACAAAACTAAACAAAACTAAACAAAACGAGGCTTACTTACGTTTTGCGTGAAGAGCAAGAGTCACAACTTGATGAGCGCACAAAATAATAATAATAATAATACATTTTATTTAAAAGTGCCTTTCAAGACACCCAAGGACACTGTACAAAACAAAGTTAAAAAACATAAAAATACTTAAAATACAAAGATAAAAACAGAGATACAAACCTGGAACATGGTGAAAGTGACTGTTATGTGGTGTAGGATTGTCTGAACAGGTGTGTTTTGAGTCTGGATTTGAAAAGAGGAAGAGAGTCAATAGGGAGGGAGGGCGTTCCAGAGCAGGGGAGCAGAGGAGCTGAAGGCTGTGCCCCCCATGGTGACACATGAGCGCTATCCTCCGTAGCCGTCTTGCCCTGTGTTTTCATCGTTTGGAAATTGATTGTACAATAGTGCAAACCTCACGATGCTGCTCAAACATTTGTGCGAATTGTAAAAACTGAGTAAACCATATCGCTATGACTACATTGAAAACAGCACGCAACGTCATGATTCTCCTCCTTCCGGGTTTGGACACGGCGTTTGGACACGGCTCATTTCTGTCCAATGGCTGAGCGACCTCAGCACACGTGGTTTTGTTTATAGATGTTGGTCCGCTTGGGGAAAAACTGCAGTGTGAAAGCAAACCACACCAAAAAAATAAATAAATAAATAAAAATTTGGTCCAGACCAAAGCAAGTGAACTATAGAACTTTCCTGGTGTGAAAACGACCTAAGTCTAAGTAAGTCTACTCAACCTTCAGACTCCCATTCAGACTCAAATCAAATGTGTATCTACATTAGAAAGCACTTACAAGAAAGTGGACCTGTTCTCCGGCAGGTCCAGGAGAACCGGGGGCTCAGCCGTTTGAGCGGGGTTGCCGGGTTGATTTGTGTGTGACACTGAATCTCTGACCCCTGCGGAAGAAAATCAGAAGTTAACACATGTGAAAATACTTTATAGTGAACCTTACTTAACAGTCCCTTGTAACCTCTCTGCCAACTCCCCTCATCATTTCAGTTACAATTAAAAAGCCACTCCCCCGCTCTCGTTCACTTACTTTTCATTTCATCCCTCGCTTTATACTCATCATCTCTTATCTCAATCTCTCACTCCATCATTCTGTCTATTATAAAAATGATGGGATAAAGGTCGTGCGCTATAATGAGACCCAATTAACTCCAAGCACGTTTTGGTTGAATCAATAAGACCTCATTGTGGCCCTGCTTCCTGTATTGTCCGGCATCGGCTTTCACGGGCGGATACAGCGAACGCCAGTTACCCCTCCACTTATAATTATAAAAGTGTCAGGAGTCATGGTCAGTGGAGGGAAGGACAAGACTGGCAATCCCCACAGAGACTCTCCTATACAAAAACACTATATACGTATTGATTACACTTCACTGGATCTGAACCTGCCACTAACCTGTCACTGTCAAAAGGCCCTGTACAGATGTGGACTGAATAAGCAGCTCTTGAGGTCAAAATAAGTGCACTGTCTGCATCTAATTATAAAGTGTTTTATTGTTATCGGGGAATTGATAACACTGGTCTACTAATTTTTGGACTCAATCTGCTTCTGAGATAAAAGTGGCTAAATCTCATTTATATTGATAAGATGAACTGAAAATCAATTGATAACTGTGCTGGTTAGCTAATGTATTCAAGATATTTAATGATATTCTTTTACATCAAAATCTCATTTGTTTATACAATAGATTTAGGCATTTTTGCTTAAAAATCATATTTATATTCTCTTCTTTATCTTCTTTATCCAAGAAATAAACAAGAAATATCTTAAGACATCAGGTGCACACAATTTCGAGGCATCTGTTTTATGTGAAATCAAAAAATATTTGATGTTAAAACTCTAGACATATTAAAATGAATGTATTGGAATGAGCAGACAGGCTTTCAGATAGAACTGGTTGCTTGTAGACACACTGTACCTTCTGATAAACTACAATTTTTGCCTTATTTTGCATAAATTTCCTATTTTGACCCAATACTATTTCTTGGAAACTATAGCCAAACACCACTTCTGACTTACTTTTTCTTTATTAGTGACTTAAACCAAAAAAAATTCACTGCTTTTGTTCTGGAAGCATTTTTCTTGTAGACCAGTGTAATCGGGACGTGGAGGGAAGAGATGGAAGAAGTACTCAATTTTGTTACTTAAATGTACAGATATCGGAGCAAAAAAATATTCAAGTAAAAGTGAAAGTATCACATGAATTTTTTTTTTAATTAATTAATTAATTAATTAATTAATTTGTATATATATTTATTTTAATAATTATGTCTCATCTGACACTGGTCTATTGCTCTTGGCCTCTGTTACCCTCTGTTATATATTATATTTGATGAGTGAGCTACTGTACACAAACTATTTCCCCAATAAAGTTTGTCTAAGTCTAAGTCTAAATATTTAAATACCTGTTTAAAAATGTAGTTGAAGAGTAAAAATTTTAGTATTTTGTGCAGAGTTTGAGACCTAATAAAGCTTCAAATGTAGTGATGTTGATAAAGATTTGTGCTGAATTTTGTTCAGCAGAAACAACTCAATTATTTTTTTATTTGTATATTTTTATTTGTTCAAAATATAAATGTGTTCAAAATAAAACCTCAGTAAGTGCAGTATTTTACTATTCTTACTTTTAGGGATGGGAATTGATAAGATTTTTACGATTCCAATTCCATTATCAATACTGCTTAACGATTCTTATCGATTCTAATTTGGGGAAAAAAGGAGAACAAACTCTTTGATTAGCACCAAGATTAACACTAGTCCTGGTCTAGTCATGGTCTAGTCCTGGTTTAGTCCTGGTCTAGCCCTAGTCTAGTCCTGGTCTAGTCCTGGTTTAGTCCTGGTCTAGCCCTAGTCTAGTCCTGGTCTAGTCCTGGTTTAGTCCTCGTCTAGTCCTGGTCTAGTCCTGGTTTAGTCCTGGTCTAGCCCTAGTCTAGTCCTGGTCTAGTCCTGGTTTAGTCCTCGTCTAGTCCTGGTCTAGTCCTGGTCTAGTCCTGGTCTAGTCCAGGTTTAGTCAAAAGTTAAAAGTCCATTTTCACAAACGTTCTTCTCGTCATGAGAAAATAGTATATAAACTCCGTATCAGTGAAGCGGAGAAGCACGTATCAATCCCTCCACTTTTGTGCGTAATTATTGCTGGCTGGAATCGTTAAGAGAATCGTTAGATAAACTGCTAATCGATTCCGTGGAATTGAAACACACGGAACCGGGTCTCAACAGGAACCGGCTCTCGATTCCCATCCCTACTTACTTTATTATGTTCCACCACTGCATTATCGTGATGACAAAACTGCGATTTGGCTTCTGAAAGTTGTCAAATGTGATTATAAACTCACCGCTGTGAAGAATTACTGTAGAATGCACAGAATCCATAAGGTAAGTGAGGAATAACGTCAAGGTAAATACGAACAAACATTAAGAATACTATGTAACAACATATAATTGCTTCTTGGAACAAACTGCTTTCAATATAAGAGTTATGTCTCGGTCAGTGCCAAAGTGCAAGTGAGAAGCAGTTGGTGAGATTACAAGAGCTGGAGTGAGCATCTCATTATTGGCAACACTGAGAGAAAAAACATGTTACGGTTGTATTTTTTAGCGTTAGCCAGAGAGATGAAAAATGAACAACGCATATTAAATCTTTTTTTGTGCAGATTTTCAAATAAAAGCAAAAAGCACATGCAAATATAAAGCTAAATTGAAAATAAAAACAACAACAGTAAATAACAGCATAGGAACATAACATATATTAAAGGGGTCATAAATGGTCAAAAGTGCTCAAAATGAAAATACAGTGGTCCCTCGTTTATCGCGGCGGACACAGAACACAAGGCCGGTTGATACACTATAAAAAAAATTGTAATAAAAAAACAAGGCCGCGAAAGGTGAACCACGTTATAAGTGGGTATATTACCACTGTAATATAATAAAAATTCAATGTGAATGAAAAACAAGCTGCTAAGAAGTTAAAGGGTCCATATTCCACTATTTTTATTATAATGTTGTTTCCTTATCACAAACATACCTCGAGTTGTGTTTTGTTTCATTCACACAATTTAGCACAAATCCTGCTTAGGCTGAGTTCTCCTCTCAAACAGAAATCACTCTATCCCACCTTGTGATGTCATGTGGTAATACAGGAAGTGGTCCACTGTGTTTTTAAACTCCACACACTTCACTATGATCATTTGGTTCATTTCAGACCAGGAGTTGCTCATCTCTGCTGAACAAAAGGTCAAATGTAGCTGTTAACATGAAAAATACAGCTTCATGACATCACAAGGTGGAACAGAGCATTTTGAGCTTAGGAAATGAAACAAAATGAAATAAATGAAACAGAACACAACTCTAGGTATGTTTCTGATGAACATTACAACACAGTGTAATGATCACAAGAGTCAGTTTTGGATATATAAGAAACTTTAAAGTGCACTCTGAAAGTTTTTTGGTCTATTTTTTCAGACAGTCACAGACAACCTTGGACTCTTTTTATATCAAATAAAAAAGAATAACACACACATACAGCTCTGGAAAAAAAAAAGAGACCACTGCATTTTTTTTTCTAAAATCAGCATCTCTACATGTATTACAGCCATTCCATTCCAGCGTCTGTTGAATTCCAACACAAACACAAAGCTGAGCTACTTCAGTTCTTGCACCAGGAGTGGAATAAAGTCACCTAAGAACAATCAGACCCTCCAGGAATTCGCGATGTTGCGATTTGCAACTTCAACGCAACTTCAGCCAATCCCCGTGAATTCAGGGCGGTGTTGCAATTTTGACCAATCACCGCAACTTTCCCGCAATTTTTACCAATTTTGACCAGTCATCGGCGACGTATTGAACTCACGTCGACCAACTTCCTTCTGCCTTACTTCCGTGTGACGAAACTGCGGCCGTGTCCCCAGTTCGGAGCGTAGTTTGAAGGGGGCTCAGACTGCAGTCAAGGCGGTGCACACTTGCTCAGTCCTGAGTGCACTCCGCGGACCGCATGGCCGTCTGCGAAATGCGACAGGTCTCGCAACTACGGGAAGCAGCCGCCGACTCCATTTTCTCCCGTAGAAGAAGTAGCGCGCGGTGCATGCTGGGATATATGAGTGTTCAAAGCGTGCTTTTTCACGCGCTTGGCCCATGCCCCGATTTCCATGGAAACGACTGCGGTCTTCAGACTGCGTGTTAACTGCGCATGGGACAAAAAAGAAATGACGCACATGCCCTTCAAACCACGCTCCGAACTGTGCACTCTGAGAATTGGGACACGGCTTCTAATGGCAAAAAAACATGTTTGCGGCGCCATTTGCCCACAAAAATAACAGCAAAAGACCGGGCGAAACAGTTCCCCTCCTAGTAGTAATTTATTTTCGATTTTGGTAAGGTTGTTTTAGGACCATATCTGTGATCTCTGTGTCTTTGTATTAATCTTTGTCAGTAATAACTCAGTATTCAAAATATTATTCAATTTTAATTACAAAAAGGGAAAATCGCAACTATTTATCGTAACTTTCACTTCCTCCCGCAACAAAATCGCAAGAAAAACCTTAAAAGTTTCATCGCAACTTTTTGCAAAAGCTCACGCAAATTCAGGCATTTTAGCCCGCAACAATCACAAAAAATGCCCGAAAATCCTGTGGGGTCTGAACAATGTGAAAGACTTGTGGAGAGCATGCCAAGACGCATAAAAGCTGTAATTAAAAATAAGGCTTATTGCATCAAATATTGATTTCTGAACTCTTCCTAAGTGTAAACATATATCTTTTGTTATTTTGACCATTTTCTGCAAATAAATGCTCTAAACGATAATATTTTTATTTGGAATTTGGGGGAAATGTTGTCAGTAGTTTATAGACTCAAACAAAAATGTTCCTTTTGCCCAAACACATACCCATAAGTAGTAAAATCAGAAAAACGGATCATTTTACAGTGGTCTCTTATTTTTTCCCCAGAGCTGTATAAGATATAATATACTTCTTTAAAGTGGAGTTTTTTCAGACGGTAACAGACAACCTTGAACTCTTTTTATATCAAATAAAAATGAATAAAACCCATATAGACGACATAATGTCCGTACCATAGAGCTGCCACACGCGTACTTTGTCCTCATAGGGCAGGTCGTACTTGAGAGGGTCTCCCACAGGACCCTGGTAGTACGGCCTCATGATGGACTCTATGGCCGAGGTGTGCACCAGACCGATGGCGTGGCCGAACTCATGCACCGCCACGGCAAACAGGTCCATCCCATGAGAATCTGAGGAGAAAGGAAGAGAGAGATTACACTGAAGTGAGACATCTAATTACACAGTTTCCCTTCCTCATGGGTCTTATTGGTCTAGACTAGTGTTTCCTCAAATTATGGACATGAGCTGCCTCTGGTGATAAGCAGGGCCATCTGTGGTTTGAGTATTTCTTTGATTTAGAACTATATTAAAGGCACTTATTACACTATTATAATGTTTACTCGCCAAAGACATACCCGGAGTTGTGTTTTATGTCATTCACACATTTAACACACAAACCCTACATATTTAGGCTGTGTTCTTCTCTCAAACAGAAAACACTCTGTCCCAGTGGAATTGGAATTGATAATCTCTACTAACTACTACTAGCTAAAAGTAAAATGTAGCTGTTAACATGAAAACTACCTCTTCATGACATCACAAGGTAGAACAGAGCATTTTGAGCTTTGTAGATGGAGACCGACTAATAATAAAGGTGTTAGGGTCTGGTGTTTGGACTCTTGACTCCACCCTGCTGGCCGCCTTTTGCCCCGCAGCCTTTTCATTTTGACAGCTCCTTGTTTTGTTTTCACTGCCTGCCACACCCCCTATGCCCCACCTATGCCCCACCTGTTTCCACTCCATGTAATTAGTCTTTTCCCTTCCCAATTGGCTCATGTGTGAATTGTGGCTCCTATTTAAGTCTGTCTTGTTTTCTGTTCTGTGTCGGACCGTCTGTATTTACCTGCCTGTTTCCGAGTAACCTGCATACTAGAGAAAACCTGTTTTTGTGAGTACCTGAAACCTGATCCTGGATTTTTTGTTAGAATTTTTTGTGGACTCAAGGAATTGTTTTTTGTTACTTCAAATCTGATCTGGAACTTTTGGTTGTACATTTTTGGACTTTGAAAAATTAAACATAACTCTGATCTGCATTTTTGGTCTCTGTCTGCATTTGGGTCTCTGTCAGAAAAACCCTTACAGTACGGTCCGACCATGACAGACCCAGCAGATACAGAGCACCTCGGAGCTTGTATGAAACAACAGGGCGTACTCCTAGGACGTCAACAAGCACAACTAGACGCAGTCGCTGCCAGCATCAGAAATCTGGCAGCCCAGATCCAACCACTCCAGCTTTCCCACTCTGCTTCAGTGTCCACCCAACCTGCCTGTGAACCACGACTACCTCCACCAGAGAAGTACGCCGGCGAACCTGGCACCTGCCGCTCCTTCCTGTCGCAGTGCACCCTCATCTTTGAGCTGCAACCTGGCACCTTCCCGACTGACTGCGCAAAGGTGGCCTACGTGATCACTCAGCTGTCGGGGCGTGCCAGGGAATGGGGAACTGCAATGTGGGATGCATCCTCGCCCGTCTGCAGAGATTTCGAACTGTTTGCCGCGGAGATGAAGAGGGTCTTCGATCGCTCCAAGCATGGACACGAAGCTGCCCGTGAACTGCTTCACATGCGCCAGGGCCGCAGGTCGGTGTCAGATTATGCAATCGATTTCCAAACCCTCGCAACCACCACCGGATGGAGCCCGGGAGCCCTGTTCGACACCTTCCTCAATGGCCTGTCAGAGGACATCAAAGACGAGCTGGCATGTCAAGATCTGCCTGCGACCTGTGAGGAACTCGTCAACAGAGCCATCCGCATCGACGTCAGGCTGCAGCAACGCCGCCAAGCGAGAGCTCTTGGGGGCCCACTTGGGAGGTCCTTGATCGGTCCAGTCATGCACTCCCAGTCACCACCTCCTGCAGCACCCGATCCTGAGCCCATGCAAGTGGACCGCACCCATCTGACCCCGGACGAGCGACAAAGAATTGCCTCCCGTGCCTGCCTCTACTGTGGCCAGTCGGGTCACTTCGTAGCCAACTGCCCAGTAAAAGCCAGCGCTCACCAGTAAGAGGGGTACTGGTGAGCGTGACCCCTATACACCCCTCCTCTGTTCAGCGCACCATCATGCCAGCTATCCTGTCCTGGGGGCACCAGCAACTGGAGGTAGGGGCACTCATTGATTCTGGAGCGGAGGAAAACTTTATTGATGTCAACCTGGTCAGTCAGTGGAACATGCCAACAGTGAGCCTCGCGAAACCCCTGGTGGCCAACGCGCTAACTGGTATGAAGCTGGCCAACATTACTCACACCACAGCTCCGGTGAGTCTTTCTCTCTCTGGCAATCATCATGAACAGTTGCAATTTCATTTGATAAGTGCCCCACAAGCCCCAGTGGTCCTTGGTCATCCCTGGCTGGTAAAACATAACCCACACGTAGACTGGGCGGGGAAGTGTATCATGGGGTGGAGCCCCTTCTGTCATTCCAACTGTCTCCTCCAGGCCCAGACGCAGCTGATGTCACCCCCTGAAGTCCAAGAAGTCTATCCAGATTTGTCCGGCATTCCTCCGGACTACATGGATCTGAGGCTGGTGTTCAGTAAATCCAAAGCGGCTACTCTTCCTCCTCATCGCCCTTATGACTGTGCTATTGACCTTCTTCCTGGCACTTCTCCCCCTAGAGGCCGCTTGTACTCTCTCTCCCGTCCTGAAACAGAGGCCATGGACAAATACATCCAGGAGTCTCTTGCAGCAGGTATCATTCGCCCCTCTTCCTCCCCAGCTGGAGCCGGGTTCTTTTTTGTGGGTAAAAAAGACGGCTCATTGCGCCCATGCATTGACTACAGAGACTTAAATGATATCACGGTCAAAAACAGATACCCTCTTCCCCTTATGGCTTCTGCATTCGAACTCCTCCAGGAGGCCACAGTGTTCACGAAACTGGACCTCCGGAATGCTTACCACCTGGTCCGCATACGCGAGGGGGACGAGTGGAAAACGGCTTTTAACACCAGCTCAGGACATTATGAGTATCTCGTCATGCCATTCGGCCTCACCAACGCCCCTGCTGTGTTTCAAGCCTTGGTCAATGACGTTCTCAGAGACATGCTTAACCAGTTTGTGTTTGTGTTTTTAGATGACATCCTCATCTTTTCTAAGTCCCTGAAGGAGCATGTCACCCACGTCCGCAAGGTCCTGCAACGTCTCCTGGAGAACCAACTGTTCGTGAAAGCGGAGAAGTGTGAATTCCACCAGGAGACCGTATCATTCCTCGGCTATGTGATTACCCCTGGGGGCATCCAAATGGACCAACGGAAGGTCAAGGCGGTCTTGGAGTGGCCCACACCTGCCAGTCGCCGGGACCTGCAGAGTTTCCTGGGCTTCGCTAACTTCTACAGACGCTTTATCCGGAACTTCAGCGCTGTAGCAGCCCCCCTTACCGCTCTGACCTCTTCTAAAATCAAGTTCGTCTGGTCCCCAGCAGCAGAAAAGACCTTCCAAGACCTGAAGCAAAGATTCATCTCTGCCCCTATCCTGACTCAACCCGATCCCAACAAGCAGTTTATCGTGGAAGTTGATGCCTCTGATGTTGGGGTTGGTGCTGTCCTCTCCCAACGCTCTGCCAAGGACAACCGGATACACCCCTGTGCCTTCTTCTCCCACCGTCTGTCACCAGCTGAGCAGAATTATGATGTAGGTAACAGGGAGCTATTGGCTGTGAAGCTGGCTCTGGAGGAATGGCGGCATTGGCTAGAGGGCGCACCCCAGCCGTTTTTAGTCTGGACAGACCATAAGAACCTGGAATACATCAAGAAGGCCAAGAGACTTAACCCCCGTCAAGCCCGATGGTCCTTGTTCTTCTCCAGGTTCAATTTCACGCTGTCCTATCGCCCCGGCCACAAGAATGTCAAGCCTGACGCCCTTTCCAGGCAGTTTGCCGTGCCCAAGAAAGCCCCTGAAGAAGACCCCATTCTTCCATCCCACTGCCTTCTGGGGGCGGTTCGGTTAGACATAGAGTCTACCGTTTTAACTGCCCAAGCAGGCGAGGCCGGTCCTAGCCAATGTCCCACTAACCGTCTGTATGTACCTAATTCTGTCCGCCCCCAGGTGCTGCAATGGGGCCACTCCAGCCAGCTGTCCTGTCACCCTGGATCTAGACGCACCCAGGCCTTTATTGAGAGGCGATTCTGGTGGCCATCAATGACTGAGGACATCCGCAACTTCGTCCGCTCCTGCCAAATCTGCGCTCAGAACAAGACCTCAACTACACGTCCTGCTGGTCTTCTGCAACCCCTGTCTGTTCCCCGAAGGCCATGGTCTCATATATCCCTGGATTTTGTGACTGGTTTGCCCCCGTCTGATGGTAATAATACCATACTTACCGTTGTAGACCGATTCTCCAAGTCTGTCCATTTCATTCCCCTACCTGGCCTACCATCTGCCAAGGACACTGCCAACCTCATGATACAGCATGTCTTCCGCATACATGGGTTACCCGCAGAGGTGGTATCTGACAGGGGCCCCCAGTTCACATCTGCTTTTTGGAGAGCGTTTTGTAAACTGCTTGGCACCTCTGCTTGTCTGTCCTCAGGGTTTCATCCACAGAGCAATGGCCAGACCGAGAGGGCAAATCAGCTGCTGGAGACGGTACTGCGTTGCTTGGCATCCCAAAACCCATCCACCTGGAGCCAGCAGCTACCCTGGGCCGAGTATGCCATCAACTCTCACGTCTCCTCTGCCACGGGTCGGTCGCCCTTCGAATGCTCCGTGGGGTATCAGCCGCCGCTGTTTCCAGCCCAGGAGGAGGAGGTTGGCGTTCCTTCTGCGGAGGCTTTCGTTCGGCGGTGTCGTCGAACATGGAAGCGCACCCGCTCAACCCTCCTTCGCTCCTCGGCCAAGATGAAGGCCCAGGCAGATAAGCATCGCTCCCGTGCCCCACGGTATCGCCAGGGCCAGCGTGTGTGCTCTCAACGCAGGACATTCCTCTGAAAACAGAGTCCCGCAAACTCTCCCCAAGATTCATTGGCCCTTTCCCCATTGCCAAGGTTCTCAGCCCCACAACTGTTAGGCTCAAACTCCCTTTTCCCCTACGCCGCATTCATCCCACATTTCATGTTTCCCGAATTAAGCCCTTTGTGTGCAGCCCCATGCACCCTGCCCCCAAGCCGCCTCCTCCCCCTCGTCTCATCGACGGCTCTGAGGCATTCACCGTGCGTCGGCTCTTGGATGTTCGGCGCCGGGGCCGTGGGCTCCAGTATCTCGTAGACTGGGAGGGTTACGGCCCTGAAGAGAGATGCTGGGTGCCGGCTCGGCATATCCTGGACCCTGCGCTTGTTAAAGACTTTCGTCGCCGACATCCCATGTCTGTCAAGGGGACGCCAGGGGGCGTCCGTTAGGGGGGGGGTACTGTTAGGGTCTGGTGTTTGGACTCTTGACTCCACCCTGCTGGCCGCCTTTTGCCCCGCAGCCTTTTCATTTTGACAGCTCCTTGTTTTGTTTTCACTGCCTGCCCCACCTATGCCCCACCTGTTTCCACTCCATGTAATTAGTCTTTTCCCTTCCCAATTGGCTCATGTGTGAATTGTGGCTCCTATTTAAGTCTGTCTTGTTTTCTGTTCTGTGTCGGACCGTCTGTATTTACCTGCCTGTTTCCGAGTAACCTGCATACTAGAGAGAACCTGTTTTTGTGAGTACCTGAAACCTGATCCTGGATTTTTTGTTAGAATTTTTTGTGGACTCAAGGAATTGTTTTTTGTTACTTCAAATCTGATCTGGAACTTTTGGTTGTACATTTTTGGACTTTGAAAAATTAAACATAACTCTGATCTGCATTTTTGGTCTCTGTCTGCATTTGGGTCTCTGTCAGAAAAACCCTTACAAAAGGGTTGCTCAAACATGTGTGAATAAAACAAAACACAACTACAGGTATGTTTTGAGGAACATTCTAACATGGCTAAAAGCTCACAAGAGTCACTGTGCACCTTTCTAACCAGTGCACCTGCAAGCAGTGCATCAGTGCACTGCTGTTGTTAGTATCTCTTCATGAATGTACATTTTGTGTAGTAAATGCATTACGCATGTGTAGAGTGGTCATATATCTCTCATATGGTTTCTAGATGCATCAGAATAATGACATACAATTACAACAATAGTACTGAAGGCTCAGATGAATTTTAAAAAATGGCCCACAAATAGCCCTGTTTGTACAAATAGGGTATACAGCCCAGTATACAAATATTAAAGGTCCCATGGCATGAAATTTTCACTTTCTGAGGTTTTTGAACGTTAATGTGAGCTCCCCTACCCTGTTTAGGCCCCCCCATGGCTAAAAGTTGCGAAATATCTAAACTGAGCATTTGCGGTCCTTTTCTGCGTTACAAAAAACCAGTGTTCAAACGGGCGAGTTCGGACAAGGCACCTTATTGACGTCAGATCGGCAAATGCAGCTCCAGCCCCTCCCTCTGTCTCCGCTCAGCGTCCCTGTATATCCCGCCCATAGAGTTTGGACTGTGAATGTGCTACGCAATGCGAAATGCGTTTTTTTATTTGCATGGAGGCACGTCCGAGTGTTTTTAGGCTCGCAAGTCCCTTACCCGACCCTCTGGACCTCTGAAATACCAGTGGTTTAATTTTATTTTCTGTGTAAATATGCTTTTTTTCATTGCAAAGTCTCCCATCTGTCTTCCTGTGTTAAACACGGAAGCGAGCAGACAGCGGTGCAGAGCTGCGCTTCCAGCGGGGGAAACCCCCCCGCTCCTTAGCCAATCTCTCTGTCCTTCTCATTTGCACTGAAGCAGAAACACTCAGAATAAAGCATTTTAGACACATATCTAGCCTCATGAAGACTGTCAGAGTCATATCTCATGCAGTGAGTGTTGATTTTGAAGAAGGATTCATTTACAGTATTAGGGAACCATTAAGGAGCCATATAAAAGCATCAAGAAGTACCATGTCATGGGATCTTTAATAAACTATAGGTCTCCCTAATTTGACTCCAAAATTGTTCAGTATTTTTGGGTCATTCCAGAATTGGAGGACATTTTACGCCCCACCCATCAAATATTAAATAACCAACATACAAAATACTAAAACATACAGTTTCTGAGTGAATTTACTTATTTGTTTATTGGTTTATTTGACAGGGACAGCGCATATTAATTAACATAGCTGTAAATGCACCAGAATTAGCCAAAAGGCTATTTTTCATCTGTTGTCCCTGGACAGATCTTAAAATGGTCTCCCTAAAAACAATGGTAACAAAATAAGTTTACACAGTAAACAATATGCAATTATTAACAAGCAGTAACATTTTAGCTATGTACACAAAACTTTAAAATGATTGACAGTTAAAAAATATTTCATCACATCACAATAAGACAGAAGAGACACAAGGGGCAGCACAATGGGGTTCAGGGAAAGAAAATAATAAACATTAATGATGACATGTCTGATGTGTTATGAACCAGTTCTTTAGATGTTTTTTATACTTGTCCTGAGATCAAATCTAAAAAAAACTAAGAGAAAAGAATGCATGAAAATAGTTTTAAAAATACCAACTAAGTCTGGAGTACCCCCCAAAATGCCATTTTCCTCTTGTCCCAGCCCTCTAATGGCCACATTGAATCTCAAATAAAACAGTTAAAATGATATATATATATTTTTTGTATTATTTGTTTCATTGCCATCTCTTGTAACTGTGGAAACATTTGTATAAGAGACATAATATTTCTAATAATAATAATTATTCATGGAACATGTGTCCCACAACATGCAATCAACCCTGTTACCATAACATTTTTAGCCTGGTAGAAGAAGAAGAAAGCAGAACCACATGATCCCCTGGACTTGACATTATCAAACAGTTTTCCAAAAGAATGGGTAGAGCAAAGTTTGTCTTCTCTTCTATTTTTCGTATTTATATAACATAGTGAGCCTTGATTGGATGTCTCACATGCAACCCTGTTATGCAAATTATCAGAGGTGTCATGAGTGGCTAGCACTCACACTTCACGCTTAACAGCAAGAAGGTTCCAGGTTCGATCCCGGGGTCTTTCTATGTGTGTTCTGTGTGGAGTTTGCATGTTCTCCCCGTGTCTGGGTGGGTTTCCTCTGGGCACTCCGGTTTCCCCCATCAACCCAAAACATGCTCCAGGTAAAATCCTCCAGGTTAGGTCTTGACCAAGTCTAAACAACAAGATCATGGAGATGGTCCCCAGGCACAGTAAGGTGCTGCCCACTGCTCCTAATAATAAGGATGGGTTAAAGGTCCCATGGCATGAAAATGTCACATTCTGAGGTTTTTTAAAATTAATGTGAGCTCCCCTACCCTGTTTACCCCCCCCCCCCCCCCATGGCTAAAGGTTGCGAAATGTGTAAACTGAGCAATTGCGATCCTTTTCAACATTTGAAAAAAAAAAAGTCCAAACGGGTGATTCTGAACAAGGGAACTTTCTGACGTTTCCACCCCCCTGTCTGGATGTCCACCCCGTCTCTGGAAATCACGCCCAGAGAATTTGGACCGCGAACGAGCTACGCAATGCAAGATGCAGTTTTTTTATTTGCCTGGAGACACGTGAGAGTGTTTCCAGGCTCGGATGTCCTTTATCCGAGTCTCCGAACCAATGGTTTAATTTTATTTTCTGTGGAAATGTGTGGTTTTTTTTTCATATCTTCCTCCGCTCTTAAAACACGGAAGTGGGTAACAGCGGACATCGCACCGCTAATCCAGGAAACAGTAGTGTATTTGGCCACACCCCCACCCGCTGCACTGGCCTGTCTCTGTCCTCCTCATTTGCATTCAAGCAACAACGCCCAGAATAAAGTGTTTCAGAGACATATTTATGACTCTGACTGTCTTCATGAGGCTATCTCATGCACTGAGGCTTGATTTTGAAGAAGGATTCATTTACAGTATTAGGGAACCATTAAGGCGCCATATAAAAGCATCAAGAAGTACCATGTCATGGGATCTTTAAATGCAGAGAACAATTTCTCCTGTCTGAGATCAATAAAGTCATTCTTCTTCTTTTTCTTCTCTTGATTAGCAGTAACAGCTAAACAGCTAGCTTCTACTCCTGAGATAAAGCGAACATTAGTGTGGATTTGCAACCCTGTTACCTGCAACCCTGTTACTGTGATTAGACTAAATAAATCAAATAAATCATGTAATAAAAATTGTACCATTGATCCGTAAGCTGAGCTAATCAAGCATTTGATAGTTTATTATCTATTATTGGTGAATATGTAGCAGAAAATCAGAAAAGTGAAGGTTTATTTTTCAAGAATTTTAAAGCCCAAATGTCCTCCAATTCCGGAATGACCCATATATATTTAATATGTCAGTAAAATAAATATACTAACTTGCAATGTAGTATATGTATGAAAAGTGGCATTATTTTAAATATTAATGTCCTGCTTGCCTACCCATAAAAGTCACCGCACGCTCCTGCACGGTGACGAGGAATGTTAAAATCAGGGATGCACCGATCCAGCTTTTTAACTACTAATACTGATTTTGAGACTATAGATTTAAGTATCTGCCAATCCCAGATATCAACAGATACCAGTGCAGAGACTGAAAACAGCATTTATTAGGGACCGAGCCCGAAGGGGGGCGAAGGTCCCTATTGTTGTTGCTTTGTTTCCCTATTATTATTAGGGACCGAGCCCGAAGGGGGACGAAGGTCCCTATTGTTGTTGCTTCGTTTCCGTATTATTATTATTATTAGGGACCGAGCCCGAAGGGGGCGAAGGTCCCTATTGTTGTTGCTTTGTTTCCCTATTATTAGGGACCGAGCCCGAAGGGGGACGAAGGTCCCTATTGTTGTTGCTTTGTTTCCGTATTATTATTATTAGGGACCGAGCCCGAAGGGGGACGAAGGTCCCTATTGTTGTTGCTTTGTTTCCGTATTATTATTATTCTTGTTCATACACGCTGGGGCAATTTTGAGCATGTTCCCATGCTTCAAAACGAACGAAACTTTGCACGGGCATCACAAAGTGCTGCCAGTACGACCACACAAAGTCTCGTCCCCCAGTGACCCCCAGGAGCTCGATAGCGCCCCCTAGCGCGTTGTCTTTCGGGGCTGGCATACCGTTTAAGATAGGCGCACGAAATTCGGTAGGGATGTGTATCTCAATAAGACGAACAAATGCCTCACTGCAATGTCATGGCCACGCCCAACAGGAAGTGAGATAATTGGCCTTTTGTGTGATTTTGGGGTATTTGACTTAGAATGGAATTTGAAACACTTCTCCTACACCGTACCTCAGATGGGCTTAAATTTTGGTGAACATAATCTTAAGATGTTGGAGATGTTAAATTGCGAAGGATTTTCAAATAGGTGGTAATATGACGATACAGCGGATCGATAAATTTAGGTATGGAATTTGAAACACTTCTCCTACACCGTACCTCAGATAGGCTTAAATTTTGGTGAACATAATCTTAAGATGTTGGAGATGTTAAATTGCGAAGGATTTTCAAATAGGCGGTAATATGACAATACGGCGGATCAATAAAGTTAGGTATTTATTGACTGGGAGTTATGAGTTATGAATGGGAGGTATGTGTTGCTAGGCAACGCCCTGATCAAAGATCTTTGATCTTTGTACCTTTGATCTGTCTTTGGCCACGCCCAACAGGAAGTGAGATAATTGTGCCAGGCACACGAAATTTGGTATGGGTGTGCGTCTCAGTAAGACGAACAAACGCAGGTGCGAGGTCCCGACCAACGCCGCTTGCGGCTTTAATTATTATTATTATTCTTGTTCATACACGCTGGGGCAATTTTGAGCATGTTCCCATGCTTCAAAACGAACGAAACTTTGCACGGGCATCACAAAGTCCTGCCAGTACGACCACACAAAGTCCCGTCCCCCAGTGACCCCCAGGAGCTCGATAGCGCCCCCTAGCGCGTTGTCTTTCGGGGCTGGCATACCGTTTAAGATAGGCGCACGAAATTCGGTAGGGACGTGTATCTCAATAAGACGAACAAATGCCTCACTGCAATGTCATGGCCACGCCCAACAGGAAGTGAGATAATTGGCCATTTGTGTGATTTTGGGGTATTGGACATAGAATGGAATTTGAAACACTTCTCCTACACCGTACCTCAGATGGGCTTAAATTTTGGTGAACATAATCTTAAGACGTTGGAGATGTTAAATTGCGAAGGATTTTCAAATAGGCGGTAATATGACGATACGGCGGATCGATAAAGTTAGGTATTTATTGAATGGGAGTGATGAGTTATGAATGGGAGGTATTTGTTGCTAGGCAACGCCCTGATCAAAGGTCTTTGATCTTTGTACCTTTGATCTGATATAGCTGCAAGCAGCAATGTGGGGACAAGCATCGAAGGTTCATGTAGGCCTCAGCATGGAGGCCACATGCAGGGTCTGACAGGGTCTAACAGAGTCTGACAG
Organism: Paratrypauchen microcephalus; assembly: GCA_036785185.1. Taxonomy (NCBI): domain Eukaryota; kingdom Metazoa; phylum Chordata; class Actinopteri; order Gobiiformes; family Gobiidae; genus Paratrypauchen; species Paratrypauchen microcephalus. The sequence goes on from JAVJIX010000011.1 coordinate 10,361,461, forward strand.
GGTCTGATAGGGTCTGACAGGGTCTGTTCTGACAGGGTATCTACAATGTCATGGCCACGCCCAACAGGAAGTGAGATAATTGTGCCAGGCACACGAAATTTGGTATGGCTGTGCGTCTCAGTAAGACGAACAAACGCAGGTGCGAGGTCCCGACCAACGCCGCTTGCGGCTTTAATTATTATTATTCTTGTTCTTGTTCACACTCGCTGGGGCAATTTTGAGCATGTTCCCATGCTTCAAAACGAACAAAACTTTGCACGGGCATCACAAAGTGCTGCCAGTACGACCACACAAAGTCCTGTCCCCCAGTGACCCCCAGGAGCTCGATAGCGCCCCCTAGCGCGTTGTCTTTCGGGGCTGGCATACCGTTTAAGATAGGCGCACGGAATTCGGTAGGGACGTGTATCTCAATAAGACGAACAAACGCCTCACTGCAATGTCATGGCCACGCCCAACAGGAAGTGAGATAATTGGGCTTTTGTGTGATTTTTGGGTATTGGACATAGAATGGAATTTGAAACACTTCTCCTACACCGTACCTCAGATGGGCTTAAATTTTGGTGAACATAATCTTAAGACGTTGGAGATGTTAAATTGCGAAGGATTTTCAAATAGGCGGTAATATGACGATACGGCGGATCGATAAATTAGGTATGGAATTTGAAACACTTCTCCTACACCGTACCTCAGATAGGCTTAAATTTTGGTGAACATAATCTTAAGACGTTGGAGATGTTAAATTGCGAAGGATTTTCAAATAGGCGGTAATATGACGATACGGCGGATCGATAAAATTAGGTATTTATTGAATGGGAGTGATGAGTTATGAATGGGATGTATTTGTTGCTAGGCAACGCCCTGATCAAAGGTCTTTGATCTTTGTACCTTTGATCTGATATAGCTGCAAGCAGCAATGTGGGGACAAGCATCGAAGGTTCATGTAGGCCTCAGCATGTAGGCCACATGCAGGGTCTGACAGGGTCTGACAGAGTCTGACAGGGTCTAACAGAGTCTGACAGGGTCTGACAGGGTCTGACAGGGTCTGACAGGGTCTGACAGGGTCTGTTCTGACAGGGTATCTACAATGTCATGGCCACGCCCAACAGGAAGTGAGATAATTGTGCCAGGCACACGAAATTTCGTATGGCTGTGCGTCTCAGTAAGACGAACAAACGCAGGTGCGAGGTCCCGACCAACGCCGCTTGCGGCTTTAATTAGGGACCGAGCCCGAAGGGGGCGAAGGTCCCTATTGTTGTTGCTTTGTTTCCCTATTATTATTATTCTTGTTCTTGTTCACACTCGCTGGGGCAATTTTGAGCATGTTCCCATGCTTCAAAACGAACGAAACTTTGCACGGGCATCACAAAGTGCTGCCAGTACGACCACACAAAGTCCCGTCCCCCAGTGACCCCCAGGAGCTCGATAGCGCCCCCTAGCGCGTTGTCTTTCGGGGCTGGCATACCGTTTAAGATAGGCGCACGAAATTCGGTAGGGACGTGTATCTCAATAAGACGAACAAACGCCTCACTGCATTGTCATGGCCACGCCCAACAGGAAGTGAGATAATTGGGCTTTTGTGTGATTTTTGGGTATTGGACATAGAATGGAATTTGAAACACTTCTCCTACACCGTACCTCAGATGGGCTTAAATTTTGGTGAACATAATCTTAAGACGTTGGAGATGTTAAATTGCGAAGGATTTTCAAATAGGCGGTAATATGACGATACGGCGGATCGATAAAGTTAGGTATGGAATTTGAAAGACTTCTCCTACACCGTACCTCAGATAGGCTTAAATTTTGGTGAACATAATCTTAAGACGTTGGAGATGTTAAATTGCGAAGGATTTTCAAATAGGCGGTAATATGACGATACGGCGGATCGATAAAGTTAGGTATTTATTGAATGGGAGTGATGAGTTATGAATGGGAGGTATTTGTTGCTAGGCAACGCCCTGATCAAAGGTCTTTGATCTTTGTACCTTTGATCTGATATAGCTGCAAGCAGCAATGTGGGGACAAGCATCGAAGGTTCATGTAGGCCTCAGCATGTAGGCCACATGCAGGGTCTGACAGGGTCTAACAGAGTCTGACAGGGTCTGACAGGGTCTGTTCTGACAGGGTATCTACAATGTCATGGCCACGCCCAACAGGAAGTGAGATAATTGTGCCAGGCACACGAAATTTGGTATGGCTGTGCGTCTCAGTAAGACGAACAAACGCAGGTGCGAGGTCCCGACCAACGCCGCTTGCGGCTTTAATTAGGGACCGAGCCCCGAAGGGGGACGAAGGTCCCTATTGTTGTTGCTTTGTTTCCCTATTATTAGGGACCGAGCCCGGAGGGGGACGAAGGTCCCTATTGTTGTTGCTTCGTTTCCGTATTATTATTATTATTAGGGACCGAGCCCGAAGGGGGACGAAGGTCCCTATTGTTGTTGCTTTGTTTCCGTATTATTATTAGGGACCGAGCCCCGAAGGGGGACGAAGGTCCCTATTGTTGTTGCTTTGTTTCCCTATTATTATTATTATTAGGGACCGAGCCCGAAGGGGGACGAAGGTCCCTATTGTTGTTGCTTTGTTTCCCTATTATTATTATTATTATTATTATTATTATTCTTGTTCTTGTTCACACTCGCTGGGGCAATTTTGAGCATGTTCCCATGCTTCAAAACGAACGAAACTTTGCACGGGCATCACAAAGTGCTGCCAGTACGACCACACAAAGTCCCGTCCCCCGGGGACCCCCAGGAGCTCGATAGCGCCCCCTAGCGCGTTGTCTTTCGGGGCTGGCATACCGTTTAAGATAGGCGCACGAAATTCGGTAGGGACGTGTATCTCAATAAGACGAACAAACGCCTCACTGCAATGTCATGGCCACGCCCAACAGGAAGTGAGATAATTGGCCTTTTGTGTGATTTTGGGGTATTGGACACACAATGGAATTTGAAACACTTCTCCTACACCGTACCTCAGATGGGCTTAAATTTTGGTGAACATAATCTTAAGACATTGGAGATGTTAAATTGCGAAGGATTTTGAAATAGGCGGTAATATGACGATACGGCGGATCGATAAACTTAGGTATTTATTGAATGGGAGTGATGAGTTATGAATGGGAGGTATTTGTTGCTAGGCAACGCCCTGATCAAAGGTCTTTGATCTTTGTACCTTTGATCTGATATAGCTGCAAGCAGCAATGTGGGGACAAGCATCGAAGGTTCATGTAGGCCTCAGCATGTAGGCCACATGCAGGGTCTGACAGGGTCTAACAGAGTCTGACAGGGTCTGACAGGGTCTGTTCTGACAGGGTATCTACAATGTCATGGCCACGCCCAACAGGAAGTGAGATAATTGTGCCAGGCACACGAAATTTGGTATGGCTGTGCGTCTCAGTAAGACGAACAAACGCAGGTGCGAGGTCCCGACCAACGCCGCTTGCGGCTTTAATTATTATTATTATTATTATTATTAGGGACCGAGCCCCGAAGGGGGACGAAGGTCCCTATTGTTGTTGCTTTGTTTCCCTATTATTATTATTATTCTTGTTCTTGTTCACACTCGCTGGGGCAATTTTGAGCATGTTCCCATGCTTCAAAACGAACGAAACTTTGCACGGGCATCACAAAGTGCTGCCAGTACGACCACACACAGTCTCGTCCCCCAGTGACCCCCACTGGGGGTCACTGGGGGACCCCCAGTGGGGGGTCTCCTAGACCGTACCTCAGATGGGCATAAATTTTGGTAAGCATAATCTTAAGACGTTGGAGATGTTAAATTGCGAAGGATTTTCAAATAGGCGGTAATATGACGATACGGCGGATCGATAAAGTTAGGTATGGAATTTGAAACACTTCTCCTACACCGTACCTCAGATAGGCTTAAATTTTGGTGAACATAATCTTAAGACGTTGGAGATGTTAAATTGCGAAGGATTTTCAAATAGGCGGTAATATGACGATACGGCGGATCGATAAAGTTAGGTATTTATTGAATGGGAGTTATGAGTTATGAATGGCAGGTATTTGTTGCTAGGCAACGCCCTGATCAAAGATCTTTGATCTTTGTACCTTTGATCTGTCTTTGGCCACGCCCAACAGGAAGTGAGATAATTGTGCCAGGCACACAAAATTTGGTATGGGTGTGCGTCTCAGTAAGACGAACAAACGCAGGTGCGAGGTCCCGACCAACGCCGCTTGCGGCTTTAATTATTCTTGTTCATACACGCTGGGGCAATTTTGAGCATGTTCCCATGCTTCAAAACGAACGAAATTTTGCACGGGCATCACAAAGTCCTGCCAGTACGACCACACAAAGTCCCGCCCCCCAGTGACCCCCAGGAGCTCGATAGCGCCCCCTAGCGCGTTGTCTTTCGGGGCTGGCATACCGTTTAAGATAGGCGCACGAAATTCGGTAGGGACGTGTATCTCAATAAGACGAACAAATGCCTCACTGCAATGTCATGGCCACGCCCAACAGGAAGTGAGATAATTGGCCTTTTGTGTGATTTTGGGGTATTTGACATAGAATGGAATTTGAAACACTTCTCCTACACCGTACCTCAGATGGGCTTAAATTTTAGTGAACATAATCTTAAGACGTTGGAGATGTTAAATTGCGAAGGATTTTCAAATAGGCGGTAATATGACGATACGGCGGATCGATAAAGTTAGGTATGGAATTTGAAACACTTCTCCTACACCGTACCTCAGATAGGCTTAAATTTTGGTGAACATAATCTTAAGACGTTGGAGATGTTAAATTGCGAAGGATTTTCAAATAGGCGGTAATATGACGATACGGCGGATCAATAAAGTTAGGTATTTATTGAATGGGAGTGATGAGTTATGAATGGGAGGTATTTGTTGCTAGGCAACGCCCTGATCAAAGGTCTTTGATCTTTGTACCTTTGATCTGATATAGCTGCAAGCAGCAATGTGGGGACAAGCATCGAAGGTTCATGTAGGCCTCAGCATGTAGGCCACATGCAGGGTCTGACAGGGTCTAACAGAGTCTGACAGGGTCTGACAGGGTCTGACAGGGTCTGACAGGGTCTGTTCTGACAGGGTATCTACAATGTCATGGCCACGCCCAACAGGAAGTGAGATAATTGTGCCAGGCACACGAAATTTGGTATGGCTGTGCGTCTCAGTAAGACGAACAAACGCAGGTGCGAGGTCCCGACCAACGCCGCTTGCGGCTTTAATTATTATTATTATTCTTGTTCATACACGCTGGGGCAATTTTGAGCATGTTCCCATGCTTCAAAACGAACGAAACTTTGCACGGGCATCACAAAGTCCTGCCAGTACGACCACACAAAGTCCCGTCCCCCAGTGACCCCCAGGAGCTCGATAGCGCCCCCTAGCGCGTTGTCTTTTGGGGCTGGCATACCGTTTAAGATAGGCGCACGAAATTCGGTAGGGACGTGTATCTCAATAAGACGAACAAATGCCTCACTGCAATGTCATGGCCACGCCCAACAGGAAGTGAGATAATTGGCATTTTGTGTGATTTTGGGGTATTGGACATAGAATGGAATTTGAAACACTTCTCCTACACCGTACCTCAGATGGGCTTAAATTTTGGTGAACATAATCTTAAGACGTTGGAGATGTTAAATTGCGAAGGATTTTCAAATAGGCGGTAATATGACGATACGGCGGATCGATAAAGTTAGGTATGAAATTTGAAACACTTCTCCTACACCGTACCTCAGATAGGCTTAAATTTTGGTGAACATAATCTTAAGACGTTGGAGATGTTAAATTGCGAAGGATTTTCAAATAGGCGGTAATATGACGATACGGCGGATCGATAAAGTTAGGTATTTATTGAATGGGAGTGATGAGTTATGAATGGGAGGTATTTGTTGCTAGGCAACGCCCTGATCAAAGGTCTTTGATCTTTGTACCTTTGATCTGATATAGCTGCAAGCAGCAATGTGGGGACAAGCATCGAAGGTTCATGTAGGCCTCAGCATGTAGGCCACATGCAGGGTCTGACAGGGTCTAACAGAGTCAGACAGGGTCTGACAGGGTCTGACAGGGTCTGTTCTGACAGGGTATCTACAATGTCATGGCCACGCCCAACAGGAAGTGAGATAATTGTGCCAGGCACACGAAATTTGGTATGGCTGTGCGTCTCAGTAAGACGAACAAACGCAGGTGCGAGGTCCCGACCAACGCCGCTTGCGGCTTTAATTATTATTATTATTATTAGGGACCGAGCCCCGAAGGGGGACGAAGGTCCCTATTGTTGTTGCTTTGTTTCCCTATTATTATTATTATTATTATTATTATTATTCTTGTTCTTGTTCACACTCGCTGGGGCAATTTTGAGCATGTTCCCATGCTTCAAAACGAACGAAACTTTGCACGGGCATCACAAAGTGCTGCCAGTACGACCACACAAAGTCCCGTCCCCCAGTGACCCCCAGGAGCTCGATAGCGCCCCCTAGCGCGTTGTCTTTCGGGGCTGGCATACCATTTAAGATAGGCGCACGAAATTCGGTAGGGACGTGTATCTCAATAAGACGAACAAACGCCTCACTGCAATGTCATGGCCACGCCCAACAGGAAGTGAGATAATTGGCATTTTGTGTGATTTTGTAATATTGGACAGACAATGGAATTTGAAACACTTCTCCTACACCGAACCTCAGATGGGCTTAAATTTTGGTGAACATAATCTTAAGACATTGGAGATGATAAATTGCGAAGGATTTTCTAATAGGCGGTAATATGACGATACGGCGGATCGATAAATTTAGGTATTTATTGAATGGGAGTTATGAATTATGAATAGGAGGTTTTTATTGAATTTGGAGTTCTTCCTCAGACTAAAACTTCACAGGGTAATGTAGATGAGGACTACCAAGATTTTCATACCAAATAACTGGCAGTCTGACATAGCGCCCCCATATGACAGGCCAGTGAACTGTCAGAAAATGTACAGCAAATGAGCGTTTTAACACAAAGAGGATCGTGGGTGGCATACGATTTCAGCCAGACACACGAAAGTTGGTATGGGTGTGTATCTCACTAAGATGAACAAAATTGTAATTACAATGTCATGGCCACGCCCAACAGGAAGTGAGATAAAAAGACTTGTATTGCGATTTTGTGTGATAAGACATACAATGGATTTTAAAACACTCCTCCTACACCGTACATCAGATGGGCGTAAATTTTGGTGTACACGAGCTCAAGACAATGGAGATGTTAAATTGCGAAGGGATTTTTGATATCTTGTAAGATGACAAAATGGCGGCCTGATGAATTTTGCTACCATTTGAAAGTGCCAAATTCAATAGGAAGTGTGTCACCACTTCATTTTGAAACATTTCTCCTACAACGTACCTCAGATGGGCTTAAATTTTGGTGAACATAATCGTAAGACGTTGGAGATGTTAAATTGCGAAGGATTTTCAAATAGGCGGTAATATGACGATACGGCGGATCGATAAACTTAGGTATTTATTGAATGGGAGTTATGAATGGGAGGTTTTTATTGAATTTGGAGTTCTTCCTCAGACTAAAACTTCACAGGGTAATGTAGATGAGGACTACCAACATTTTCATGCCAAATAACTGGCAGTCTGACATAGCGCCCCCATATGACAGGCCAGGGAACTGTCAGAAATCTACCGCTAGCTGAGCCCCTAACAGGAAAAATTGTCCGATATGGCTTACCATTTTTGCCAGGCACACGAAATTCGTTATGGGTGTGCGTCTCAGTAAGACGAACAAACGCAGGTGCGAGGTCCCGAACAACGCCGCTTGCGGCTTTAATTATTATTAGGGACCGAGCCCCGAAGGGGGACGAAGGTCCCTATTGTTGTTGCTTTGTTTCCCTATTATTAGGGACCGAGCCCCGAAGGGGGACGAAGGTCCCTATTGTTGTTGCTTTGTTTCCCTATTATTATTATTATTATTATTATTCTTGTTCTTGTTCACACTCGCTGGGGCAATTTTGAGCATGTTCCCATGCTTCAAAACGAACGAAACTTTGCACGGGCATCACAAATTGCTGCCAGTACGACCACACAAAGTCCCGTCCCCCAGTGACCCCCAGGAGCTCGATAGCGCCCCCTAGCGCGTTGTCTTTCGGGGCTGGCATACCGTTTAAGATAGGCGCACGAAATTCGGTAGGGACGTGTATCTCAATAAGACGAACAAACGCCTCACTGCAATGTCATGGCCACGCCCAACAGGAAGTGAGATAATTGGGCTTTTGTGTGATTTTTGGGTATTGGACATAGAATGGAATTTGAAACACTTCTCCTACACCGTACCTCAGATGGGCTTAAATTTTGGTGAACATAATCTTAAGACGTTGGAGATGTTAAATTGCGAAGGATTTTCAAATAGGCGGTAATATGACGATACGGCGGATCGATAAAGTTAGGTATGGAATTTGAAACACTTCTCCTACACCGTACCTCAGATAGGCTTAAATTTTGGTGAACATAATCTTAAGACATTGGAGATGTTAAATTGCGAAGGATTTTCAAATAGGCGGTAATATGACGATACGGCGGATCGATAAAATTAGGTATTTATTGAATGGGAGTGATGAGTTATGAATGGGAGGTATTTGTTGCTAGGCAACGCCCTGATCAAAGGTCTTTGATCTTTGTACCTTTGATCTGATATAGCTGCAAGCAGCAATGTGGGGACAAGCATCGAAGGTTCATGTAGGCCTCAGCATGTAGGCCACATGCAGGGTCTGACAGGGTCTGACAGAGTCTGACAGGGTCTAACAGAGTCTGACAGTGTCTGACAGGGTCTGACAGGGTCTGTTCTGACAGGGTATCTACAATGTCATGGCCACGCCCAACAGGAAGTGAGATTATTGTGCCAGGCACACGAAATTTCGTATGGCTGTGCGTCTCAGTAAGACGAACAAACGCAGGTGCGAGGTCCCGACCAACGCCGCTTGCGGCTTTAATTATTATTCTTGTTCTTGTTCACACTCGCTGGGGCAATTTTGAGCATGTTCCCATGCTTCAAAACGAACGAAACTTTGCACGGGCATCACAAAGTGCTGCCAGTACGACCACACAAAGTCCCGTCCCCCAGTGACCCCCAGGAGCCCGATAGCCCCCCCTAGCGCGTTGTCTTTCGGGGCTGGCATACCGTTTAAGATAGGCGCACGAAATTCGGTAGGGACGTGTATCTCAATAAGACGAACAAACGCCTCACTGCAATGTCATGGCCACGCCCAACAGGAAGTGAGATAATTGGCCTTTTGTGTGATTTTGGGGTATTTGACATAGAATGGAATTTGAAACACTTCTCCTACACCGTACCTCAGATGGGCTTAAATTTTGCTGAACATAATCTTAAGACGTTGGAGATGTTAAATTGCGAAGGATTTTCAAATAGGCGGTAATATGACGATACGGCGGATCGATAAAGTTAGGTATTTATTGAATGGGAGTGATGAGTTATGAATGGGAGGTATTTGTTGCTAGGCAACGCCCTGATCAAAGGTCTTTGATTTTTGTACCTTTGATCTGATATAGCTGCAAGCAGCAATGTGGGGACAAGCATCGAAGGTTCATGTAGGCCTCAGCATGTAGGCCACATGCAGGGTCTGACAGGGTCTGACAGGGTCTGACAGAGTCTGACAGGGTCTGACAGGGTCTGACAGGGTCTGTTCTGACAGGGTATCTACAATGTCATGGCCACGCCCAACAGGAAGTGAGATAATTGTGCCAGGCACACGAAATTTGGTATGGCTGTGCGTCTCAGTAAGACGAACAAACGCAGGTGCGAGGTCCCGACCAACGCCGCTTGCGGCTTTAATTATTATTATTATTATTATTCTTGTTCTTGTTCACACTCGCTGGGGCAATTTTGAGCATGTTCCCATGCTTCAAAACGAACGAAACTTTGCACGGGCATCACAAAGTGCTGCCAGTACGACCACACAAAGTCCCGTCCCCCTGTGACCCCCAGGAGCTCGATAGCGCCCCCTAGCGCGTTGTCTTTCGGGGCTGGCATACCGTTTAAGATAGGCGCACGAAATTCGGTAGGGACGTGTATCTCAATAAGACGAACAAACGCCTCACTGCAATGTCATGGCCACGCCCAACAGGAAGTGAGATAATTGGGCTTTTGTGTGATTTTTGGGTATTGGACATAGAATGGAATTTGAAACACTTCTCCTACACCGTACCTCAGATGGGCTTAAATTTTGGTGAACATAATCTTAAGACGTTGGAGATGTTAAATTGCGAAGGATTTTCAAATAGGCGGTAATATGACGATACGGCGGATCGATAAAGTTAGGTATGGAATTTGAAACACTTCTCCTACACCGTACCTCAGATAGGCTTAAATTTTGGTGAACATAATCTTAAGACGTTGGAGATGTTAAATTGCGAAGGATTTTCAAATAGGCGGTAATATGACGATACGGCGGATCGATAAAATTAGGTATTTATTGAATGGGAGTGATGAGTTATGAATGGGAGGTATTTGTTGCTAGGCAACGCCCTGATCAAAGGTCTTTGATCTTTGTACCTTTGATCTGATATAGCTGCAAGCAGCAATGTGGGGACAAGCATCGAAGGTTCATGTAGGCCTCAGCATGTAGGCCACATGCAGGGTCTGACAGGGTCTGACAGAGTCTGACAGGGTCTAACAGAGTCTGACAGGGTCTGACAGGGTCTGACAGGGTCTGACAGGGTCTGTTCTGACAGGGTATCTACAATGTCATGGCCACGCCCAACAGGAAGTGAGATAATTGTGCCAGGCACACGAAATTTCGTATGGCTGTGCGTCTCAGTAAGACGAACAAACGCAGGTGCGAGGTCCCGACCAACGCCGCTTGCGGCTTTAATTATTATTATTATTCTTGTTCTTGTTCACACTCGCTGGGGCAATTTTGAGCATGTTCCCATGCTTCAAAACGAACGAAACTTTGCACGGGCATCACAAAGTGCTGCCAGTACGACCACACAAAGTCCCGTCCCCCAGTGACCCCCAGGAGCTCGATAGCGCCCCCTAGCGCGTTGTCTTTCGGGGCTGGCATACCGTTTAAGATAGGCGCACGAAATTCGGTAGGGACGTGTATCTCAATAATACGAACAAACGCCTCACTGCAATGTCATGGCCACGCCCAACAGGAAGTGAGATAATTGGGCTTTTGTGTGATTTTTGGGTATTGGACATAGAATGGAATTTGAAACACTTCTCCTACACCGTACCTCAGATGGGCTTAAATTTTGGTGAACATAATCTTAAGACGTTGGAGATGTTAAATTGCGAAGGATTTTCAAATAGGCGGTAATATGACGATACGGCGGATCGATAAAGTTAGGTATGGAATTTGAAACACTTCTCCTACACCGTACCTCAGATAGGCTTAAATTTTGGTGAACATAATCTTAAGACGTTGGAGATGTTAAATTGTGAAGGATTTTCAAATAGGCGGTAATATGACGATACGGCGGATCGATAAAATTAGGTATTTATTGAATGGGAGTGATGAGTTATGAATGGGAGGTATTTGTTGCTAGGCAACGCCCTGATCAAAGGTCTTTGATCTTTGTACCTTTGATCTGATATAGCTGCAAGCAGCAATGTGGGGACAAGCATCGAAGGTTCATGTAGGCCTCAGCATGTAGGCCACATGCAGGGTCTAACAGGGTCTGACAGAGTCTGACAGGGTCTAACAGAGTCTGACAGGGTCTGACAGGGTCTGACAGGGTCTGACAGGGTCTGTTCTGACAGGGTATCTACAATGTCATGGCCACGCCCAACAGGAAGTGAGATAATTGTGCCAGGCACACGAAATTTCGTATGGCTGTGCGTCTCAGTAAGACGAACAAACGCAGGTGCGAGGTCCCGACCAACGCCGCTTGCGGCTTTAATTAGGGACCGAGCCCGAAGGGGGACGAAGGTCCCTATTGTTGTTGCTTTGTTTCCCTATTATTATTATTATTATTATTATTAGGGACCGAGCCCCGAAGGGGGACGAAGGTCCCTATTGTTGTTGCTTTGTTTCCCTATTATTATTATTATTATTCTTGTTCTTGTTCACACTCGCTGGGGCAATTTTGAGCATGTTCCCATGCTTCAAAACGAACGAAACTTTGCACGGGCATCACAAAGTGCTGCCAGTACGACCACACAAAGTCCCGTCCCCCAGTGAACCCCAGGAGCTCGATAGCGCCCCCTAGCGCGTTGTCTTTCGGGGCTGGCATACCGTTTAAGATAGGCGCACGAAATTCGGTAGGGACGTGTATCTCAATAAGACGAACAAACGCCTCACTGCAATGTCATGGCCACGCCCAACAGGAAGTGAGATAATTGGGCTTTTGTGTGATTTTTGGGTATTGGACATAGAATGGAATTTGAAACACTTCTCCTACACCGTACCTCAGATGGGCTTAAATTTTGGTGAACATAATCTTAAGACGTTGGAGATGTTAAATTGCGAAGGATTTTCAAATAGGCGGTAATATGACGATACGGCGGATCGATAAAATTAGGTATTTATTGAATGGGAGTGATGAGTTATGAATGGGAGGTATTTGTTGCTAGGCAACGCCCTGATCAAAGATCTTTGATCTTTGTACCTTTGATCTGATATAGCTGCAAGCAGCAATGTGGGGACAAGCATCGAAGGTTCATGTAGGCCTCAGCATGTAGGCCACATGCAGGGTCTGACAGGGTCTAACAGAGTCTGACAGGGTCTGACAGGGTCTGACAGGGTCTGACAGGGTCTGTTCTGACAGGGTATCTACAATGTCATGGCCACGCCCAACAGGAAGTGAGATAATTGTGCCAGGCACACGAAATTTGGTATGGCTGTGCGTCTCAGTAAGACGAACAAACGCAGGTGCGAGGTCCCGACCAACGCCGCTTGCGGCTTTAATTATTATTATTATTATTATTATTAGGGACCGAGCCCGAAGGGGCACGAGGTCCCTATTGTTCTCGCTCTGTTTCTCTATTATTATTATTATTCTTGGGACACTTTTTTTAACACGCTTTTGGGCAATTTTGAACATGTTCCCATGCTTCAAAACTAACGAAACTTTGCACGGGCATCACATAGGGCGGCAGCTACGCCTCCAAAAAGACCCGTTCCCCGGTGACCCCCAGGAGCTTGATAGCGCCCCCTAGCGCGTTGTTTTTCGGGGCTGGCGCGTTGTCTTTCGGGGCTGGCATACCGTTTAAGATAGGCGCACGAAATTTGGTAGGGACGTGTATCTCAATAAGGCGAACAAACACCTCACTGCAATGTCATGGCCACGCCCAACAGGAAGTGAGATAATTGGCCTTTTGTGTGATTTTGTGGATATTGGACATACAATGGAATTTGAAACACTTCTCCTACACCGTACCTCAGATGGGCTTAAATTTTGGTGAACATAATCTTAAGACGTTGGAGATGTTAAATTGCGAAGGATTTTCAAATAGGCGGTAATATGACAATACGGCGGATCGATAAACTTAGGTATTTATTGAATGGGAATTATGAGTTATGAATAGGAGGCATCTATTGAATTTGGACTTCTTCCTCAGACTAAAACTTCACAGGGTAATGTAGATGAGGACTACCAAGATTTTCATGCCAAATAACTGGCAGTCTGACATAGCGCCCCCATATGACAGGCCAGTGAACTGTCAGAAAATGTACCGCAAATGAGCACTTTAACACAAAGAGGATCGTGGGTGGCATACGATTTCAGCCAGACACACGAAAGTTGGTATGGGTGTGTATCTCACTAAGATGAACAAAATTGTAATTACAATGTCATGGCCACGCCCAACAGGAAGTGAGATAAGAAGACTTGTATTGCGATTTTCTGTGATATGACATAGAATAGATTTTAAAACACTCCTCCTACACCGTACATCACATGGGTGTGCAATTTGGTGTACATGAGCTCAAGACATTGGAGATGTTAAATTGCAAAGGGATTTTTGATATCTTGTAAGATGACAAAATGGCGGCCTGATGAATTTTGCTACCATTTGAAATGCCAAATGCAATAGGAGGTGTGTCACCACTTCATTTAGCAGACACTTCTCCTACACCGTACCTCAGATGGGCTTAAATTTTGGTGAACATAATCTTAAGACGTTGGAGATGTTAAATTGCGAAGGATTTTCAAATAGACGGTAATATGACGATACGGCGGATCGATAAACTTAGGTATTTATTGTTATGAGTTATGAATGGGAGGTTTTTATTGAATTTGGAGTTTTTCCTCAGACTAAAACTTCACAGGGTAATGTAGATGAGGACTACCAAGATTTTCATGCCAAATAACTGGCAGTCTGACATAGCGCCCCCAAATGACAGGCCAGTGAACTGTCAGAAAATGTACAGCAAATGAGCGCTTTAACACAAAGAGGATCGTGGGTGGCATACGATTTCAGCCAGACACACGAAAGTTGGTATGGGTGTGTATCTCACTAAGATGAACAAAATTGTAATTACAATGTTATGGCCACGCCCAACAGGAAGTGAGATAATCGGCCTTTTTTGTGATTTTTTTTTTTAAATTGGACATACAATGGAATTTGAAACACTTCCTACACCCTACCTCAGATGGGCTTAAATTTTGGTGAACATAATCTTAAGACGTTGGAGATGTTAAATTGCGAAGGATTTTCAAATAGGCGGTAATATGACGATACGGCGGATCGATAAATTTAGGTATTTATTGAATCAGAGTTATGAGTTATGAATAGGAGGTATTTATTGAATTTGGAGTTCTTCCTCAGACTAAAACTTCACAGGGTAATGTAGATGAGGACTACCAAGATTTTCATGCCAAATAACTGGCAGTCTGACATAGCGCCCCCATATGACAGGCCAGTGAACTGTCAGAAAATGTACAGCAAATGAGCATTTTAACACAAAAAGGATCGTGGGTGGCATACGATTTCAGCCAGACACATGAAAGTTGGTATGGGTGTGTATCTCACTAAGATGAACAAAATTGTAATTACAATGTCATGGCCACGCCCAACAGGAAGTGAGATAAGAAGACTTGTATTGCGATTTTCTGTGATATGACATAGAATAGATTTTAAAACACTCTTCCTACACCGTACATCAGATGGGCGTGAAATTTGGTGTACATGAGCTCAAGACATTGGAGATGTTAAATTGCGAAGGGATTTTTGATATCTTGTAAGATGACAAAATGGCGGCCTGATGAATTTTGCTACCATTTGAAAGTGCCAAATGCAATAGGAGGTGTGTCACCACTTCATTTAGCAGACACTTCTCCTACACCGTACCTCAGATGGGCTTAAATTTTGGTGAACATAATCTTAAGACGTTGGAGATGTTAAATTGCGAAGGATTTTCAAATAGGCGGTAATATGACGATACGGCGGATCGATAAACTTAGGTATTTATTGAATGGGATTTATGAATGGGAGATATTTATTGAATTTGGACTTCTTCCTCAGACTAAAACTTCACAGGGTAATGTACAGTGGCTTGCGAAACTATTTGGCTCCCTTGAACTTTGTGACCTTTTGCCACATTTCAGGCTTCAAACATAAAGATATAAAACTGTAATTTCTTGTGAAGAATCAACAACAAGTGGGACACAATCATGAAGTGGAACACACTTTATTGGATATTTTTAACTTTTTTAACAAATAAAAAATGAAAAATTGGGTGTGCAAAATCATTCAGCCCCATTGAGTTAATACTTTGTAGCGCCACCTTTTGCTGCGATTACAGCTGCAAGTCGCTTGGGGTATGTCTCTATCAGTTTTGCACATCGAGAAACTGATATTTTTGCCCATTCCTCCTTGCAAAACAGCTCGAGCTCAGTGAGGTTGGATGGAGAGCGTTTGTGAACAGCAGTTTTCAGTTCTTTCCACAGATTCTCAATTGGATTGAGGTCTGGACTTTGACTTGGCCATTCTAACACCTTGATATGTTTTTTGGTGAACCATTCCATTGTAGCTTTTGCTTTATGTTTTGGATCATTGTCTTGTTGGAAGACAAATCTCCGTCCCAGTCTCAGGTCTTTTGCGGACTCCATCAGGTTTTCTTCCAGAATGGTCCTGTATTTGGCTCCATCCATCTTCCCATCAATTTTAACCATCTTCCCTGTCCCTGCTGAAGAAAAGCAGGCCCAAACCATGATGCTGCCACCACCATGTTTGACAGTGGGGATGGTGTGTTGACGGTGATGAGCTGTGCTGCTTTTACGCCAAACATAACGTCTTGCATTGTTGCCAAAAAGTTCTATTTTGGTCTCATCTGACCAGAGCACCTTCTTCCACATGTTTGGTGTGTCTCCCAGGTGGCTTGTGGCAAACTTTAAACGACACTTTTTATGGATATCTTTAAGAAATGGCTTCCTTCTTGCCACTCTTCCATAAAGGCCAGATTTGTGCAGTATACAACTGATTGTTGTCCTATGGACAGATTCTCCCACCTCAGCTGTAGACCTCTGCAGTTCATCCAGAGTGATCATGGGCCTCTTGGGTGCATCTCTGATCAGTCTTCTCCTTGTATGAGCTGAAAGTTTAGGGGGACGGCCAGATCTTGGTAGATTTGCAGTGGTCTGATACTCCTTCCATTTCAATATTATTGCTTGCACAGTGCTCCTTGGGATGTTTAAAGCTTGGGAAATCTTTTTGTATCCAAATCCAGCTTTAAACTTCTCCACAACAGTATCTCGGACCTGCCTGGTGTGTTCCTTGTTCTTCATGATGCTCTCTGCGCTTTAAACAGACCTCTGAGACTATCACAGTGCAGGTGCATTTATACAGAGACTTGATTACACACAGGTGGATTCCATTTATCATCGTTAGTCATTTAGGTCAACATTGAATCATTCAGAGATCCTCACTGAACTTCTGGACAGAGTTTGCTGCACTGAAAGTAAAGGGGCTGAATGATTTTGCACGCCCAATTTTTCGTTTTTTATTTGTTAAAAAAGTTAAAAATATCCAATAAAGTGTGTTCCACTTCATGATTGTGTCCCACTTGTTGTTGATTCTTCACAAGAAATTACAGTTTTATATCTTTATGGTTGAAGCCTGAAATGTGGCAAAAGGTCACAAAGTTCAAGGGAGCCAAATAGTTTCGCAAGCCACTGTAGATGAGGACTACCAAGATTTTCATGCCAAATAACTGGCAGTCTGACATAGCGCCCCCATATGACAGGCCAGTGAACTGTCAGAAATCTACCGCTAGCTGAGCCCCTAACAGGAAAAATTGTCCGATATGGCTTACCATTTTTGCCAGGCACACGAAATTCGGTATGTGTGTGCGTCTCCATAAGACGAACAAACGCAGATGCGAGGTCCCGACCAACGCCGCTTGCGGCTTTAATTATTATTATTCTTGTTCTTGTTCACACTCGCTGGGGCAATTTTGAGCATGTTCCCATGCTTCAAAACGAACGAAACTTTGCACGGGCATCACAAAGTGCTGCCAGTACGACCACACAAAGTCCCGTCCCCCAGTGACCCCCAGGAGCTCGATAGCGCCCCCTAGCGCATTGTCTTTCGGGGCTGGCATACCGTTTAAGATAGGAGCATGAAATTCGGTAGGGACGTGTATCTCAATAAGACGAACAAATGCCTCACTGCAATGTCATGGCCACGCCCAACAGGAAGTGAGATAATTGGCCTTTTGTGTGATTTTGGGGTATTTGACATAGAATGGAATTTGAAACACTTCTCCTACACCGTACCTCAGATGGGCTTAAATTTTAGTGAACATAATCTTAAGACGTTGGAGATGTTAAATTGCGAAGGATTTTCAAATAGGCGGTAATATGACGATACGGCGGATCGATAAAGTTAGGTATGGAATTTGAAACACTTCTCCTACACCGTACCTCAGATAGGCTTAAATTTTGGTGAACATAATCTTAAGACGTTGGAGATGTTAAATTGCGAAGGATTTTCAAATAGGCGGTAATATGACGATACAGCGGATCAATAAAGTTAGGTATTTATTGAATGGGAGTGATGAGTTATGAATGGGAGGTATTTGTTGCTAGGCAACGCCCTGATCAAAGGTCTTTGATCTTTGTACCTTTGATCTGATATAGCTGCAAGCAGCAATGTGGGGACAAGCATCGAAGGTTCATGTAGGCCTCAGCATGTAGGCCACATGCAGGGTCTGACAGGGTCTAACAGAGTCTGACAGGGTCTGACAGGGTCTGACAGGGTCTGACAGGGTCTGACAGAGTCTGACAGGGTCTGACAGGGTCTGTTCTGACAGGGTATCTACAATGTCATGGCCACGCCCAACAGGAAGTGAGATAATTGTCCCAGGCACACGAAATTTGGTATGGCTGTGCGTCTCAGTAAGACGAACAAACGCAGGTGCGAGGTCCCGACCAACGCCGCTTGCGGCTTTAATTAGGGACCGAGCCCCGAAGGGGGACGAAGGTCCCTATTGTTGTTGCTTTGTTTCCCTATTATTATTATTATTATTATTATTATTATTATTATTATTATTATTATTATTATTCTTGTTCTTGTTCACACTCGCTGGGGCAATTTTGAGCATGTTCCCATGCTTCAAAACGAACGAAACTTTGCACGGGCATCACAAAGTGCTGCCAGTACGACCACACAAAGTCCCGTCCCCCAGTGACCCCCAGGAGCTCGATAGCGCCCCCTAGCGCGTTGTCTTTCGGGGCTGGCATACCGTTTAAGATAGGCGCACGAAATTCGGTAGGGACGTGTATCTCAATAAGACGAACAAACGCCTCACTGCAATGTCATGGCCACGCCCAACAGGAAGTGAGATAATTGGGCTTTTGTGTGATTTTTGGGTATTGGACATAGAATGGAATTTGAAACACTTCTCCTACACCGTACCTCAGATGGGCTTAAATTTTGGTGAACATAATCTTAAGACGTTGGAGATGTTAAATTGCGAAGGATTTTCAAATAGGCGGTAATATGACGATACGGCGGATCGATAAAGTTAGGTATGGAATTTGAAACACTTCTCCTACACCGTACCTCAGATAGGCTTAAATTTTGGTGAACATAATCTTAAGACGTTGGAGATGTAAAATTGCGAAGGATTTTCAAATAGGCGGTAATATGACGATACGGCGGATCGATAAAGTTAGGTATTTATTGAATGGGAGTGATGAGTTATGAATGGGAGGTATTTGTTGCTAGGCAACGCCCTGATCAAAGGTCTTTGATCTTTGTACCTTTGATCTGATATAGCTGCAAGCAGCAATGTGGGGACAAGCATCGAAGGTTCATGTAGGCCTCAGCATGTAGGCCACATGCAGGGTCTGACAGGGTCTGACAGGGTCTGACAGGGTCTGACAGGGTCTGACAGGGTCTGTTCTGACAGGGTATCTACAATGTAATGGCCACGCCCAACAGGAAGTGAGATAATTGTGCCAGGCACACGAAAGTTGGTATGGCTGTGCGTCTCAGTAAGACGAACAAACGCAGGTGCGAGGTCCCGACCAACGCCGCTTGCGGCTTTAATTATTATTATTCTTGTTCTTGTTCACACTCGCTGGGGCAATTTTGAGCATGTTCCCATGCTTCAAAACGAACGAAACTTTGCACGGGCATCACAAAGTGCTGCCAGTACGACCACACAAAGTCCCGTCCCCCAGTGACCCCCAGGAGCTCGATAGCGCCCCCTAGCGCGTTGTCTTTCGGGGCTGGCATACCGTTTAAGATAGGCGCACGAAATTCGGTAGGGACGTGTATCTCAATAAGACGAACAAACGCCTCACTGCAATGTCATGGCCACGCCCAACAGGAAGTGAGATAATTGGGCTTTTGTGTGATTTTTGGGTATTGGACATAGAATGGAATTTGAAACACTTCTCCTACACCGTACCTCAGATGGGCTTAAATTTTGGTGAACATAATCTTAAGACGTTGGAGATGTTAAATTGCGAAGGATTTTCAAATAGGCGGTAATATGACGATACGGCGGATCGATAAAGTTAGGTATGGAATTTGAAACACTTCTCCTACACCGTACCTCAGATAGGCTTAAATTTTGGTGAACATAATCTTAAGACGTTGGAGATGTAAAATTGCGAAGGATTTTCAAATAGGCGGTAATATGACGATACGGCGGATCGATAAAGTTAGGTATTTATTGAATGGGAGTGATGAGTTATGAATGGGAGGTATTTGTTGCTAGGCAACGCCCTGATCAAAGGTCTTTGATCTTTGTACCTTTGATCTGATATAGCTGCAAGCAGCAATGTGGGGACAAGCATCGAAGGTTCGTGTAGGCCTCAGCATGTAGGCCACATGCAGGGTCTGACAGGGTCTAACAGAGTCTGACAGGGTCTGACAGGGTCTGACAGGGTCTGTTCTGACAGGGTATCTACAATGTCATGGCCACGCCCAACAGGAAGTGAGATAATTGTGCCAGGCACACGAAATTTGGTATGGCTGTGCGTCTCAGTAAGACAAACAAACGCAGGTGCGAGGTCCCGACCAACGCCGCTTGCGGCTTTAATTATTCTTGTTCTTGTTCACACTCGCTGGGGCAATTTTGAGCATGTTCCCATGCTTCAAAACGAACGAAACTTTGCACGGGCATCACAAAGTGCTGCCAGTACGACCACACAAAGTCCCATCCCCCAGTGACCCCCAGGAGCTCGATAGCGCCCCCTAGCGCGTTGTCTTTCGGGGCTGGCATACCGTTTAAGATAGGAGCATGAAATTCGGTAGGGACGTGTATCTCAATAAGACGAACAAATGCCTCACTGCAATGTCATGGCCACGCCCAACAGGAAGTGAGATAATTGGCCTTTTGTGTGATTTTGGGGTATTTGACATAGAATGGAATTTGAAACACTTCTCCTACACCGTACCTCAGATGGGCTTAAATTTTAGTGAACATAATCTTAAGACGTTGGAGATGTTAAATTGCGAAGGATTTTCAAATAGGCGGTAATATGACGATACGGCGGATCGATAAAGTTAGGTATGGAATTTGAAACACTTCTCCTACACCGTACCTCAGATAGGCTTAAATTTTGGTGAACATAATCTTAAGACGTTGGAGATGTTAAATTGCGAAGGATTTTCAAATAGGCGGTAATATGACGATACGGCGGATCGATAAAGTTAGGTATTTATTGAATGGGAGTGATGAGTTATGAATGGGAGGTATTTGTTGCTAGGCAACGCCCTGATCAAAGGTCTTTGATCTTTGTACCTTTGATCTGATATAGCTGCAAGCAGCAATGTGGGGACAAGCATCGAAGGTTAATGTAGGCCTCAGCATGGAGGCCACATGCAGGGTCTGACAGGGTCTGACAGAGTCTGACAGGGTCTGACAGGGTCTGTTCTGACAGGGTATCTACAATGTCATGGCCACGCCCAACAGGAAGTGAGATAATTGTCCCAGGCACACGAAATTTGGTATGGCTGTGCGTCTCAGTAAGACGAACAAACGCAGGTGCGAGGTCCCGACCAACGCCGCTTGCGGCTTTAATTTTAAATTGTTATTTAATTTAAAATAACAATAAACTGATTCAAATTTGTTATTTATCACTCAACTAACTAGCTTTGTGTAAATAAAAGTTCAACTACTGAGACTTTCTGGGCAAATTATGACCAGGAAAAAGACTTACTATATGCATTTTTAGGCCCCAGTATTTTCAGTATCGGCGCATCCCTTGTTGAAATACTGTAGAAAAGGCAGATCAAATAGAAAACAGATTAAGGGATTTGAGGACATGTCATAACACGTGGTTTTAGATTAAGTCTGTGACCTTTTCCCCCCTTATTCCCTATTGATGGTGTCACCTTCCAGATCACACTATTAAAATTTGACAGTATGTGAGAGGCAGTTTTAAGGAGACTGTTACTGCTCTTAGGCCTGTTCTGACACTACGAGTTTTGAGATAACTGAGCTATTACATCCTATTTGTGGCTGCCAATCACACACAAGTACTGCGAAGATACCTGGAAGGACTGCGGGGCTGTCGAAGCACTCTTCAGTTTACATTAAGCATAGCATAGGGAACCAGCTGTGTGAATTAAAACTAAAACCTTGGGGGAAGCAGATTTAGAATTAGAAAAAGGCTGTGTAAGAATGGTTAACCTTATAGGAGCTTTGAGGTGTTGGAGCGAATGCTATGTGGTTCACATGGGAGATTCAGACAGCTCTAATCTGTGGAAGCACATGGTTAGATAGACAAAAGAACGAAAGGGGAATGGGATTATGGGTAAGTAGACTGTCAGCATTATAGAATTGCTTGTTAAACTTGGTCAAATATGAGAGCTTTGAGGGAACATACTCCAGGGCTGTACATGGTTGATTCTCCAACTATCAAAGAATTTGTGTCCCAGGCAGAAAGAAGAAAAACAAAAACACGTTTGTCATTTTTTATTCATGCTTCTTACAAAAAATTTATAATGACTAATTTTTATATATTAAAAATATGGTTTTATATTGAGTGTTTTTGCTATATGTCCTTTGTCCCTTGGCCAGGTTTTGGACTCTCAGTCCTTCATCAGACTGAAATTAAATTTAATTCAACAGTAACTTCATTGACAAATGACACAGAAATTCCTTATTTTAATGAAAAATATCACGTGCTTCAAAGATATATTAGTATTTTATTTATTTTTCCTAAAAAGAACACCTGTTCCTAGGGATCAGTGTCATTTCCACCACAAAATGTAACTTTTAACTTTTTTTTTTAAACCTTTGTCTCCTTGAACCACATCAGTTGTGATGTGACAGGAGCTCATGGCAGGATAGCAGCGTTAGCTCCATGGAAGGAAGGGAAACAAGAACAAAATCAAGGTCAAGTTTTGCAAAACCAAGAGTAGGTTTATTGGTCGTCATTTCCAAACACCTCATATTTCCTTTGAATGTACAAATCATGAGAAAAATACCATTTTATATTGTGTATTTTGAGTATATTTTATGCTCACTCTAAAACCGAGATTAGCATGCTAATATGTCATGAGATTTTAAAAGAAATGCTAAACATAACTTTATTTATTGCTATTGTTTATTATTATTGATTTAATATTTATGTAATTTCATTACAACCACTATCAGTTAATGTTTCTACACATTGTGATGAAGTAGAACAAATCAAGATATTTCTAAAAAATATGTTGGATTTTCTGAAAAATATCATGACCAAATTTGACTGTACCGGTAGTTGGAGAATCACCCACATGTGTTCTTCTCCTGTCAGGGGGTAACTCGAGAGCAAACGAGAGCGTGATTTGTTCAGAATGAAAGCGATATTTAGTCAGTGCCCTTTGGCTGTACTCCCTTGCTCATGTCATCAGCGTTCTCCGGTGATGTGATGCTAACTGATCACACTGCTCGCTGCGCGCATTGTTTGAAGTCTAAAGTGCTGTGGACTTTAATTTGAGGTTTATGTTAAAGATTGCTTTGCCTGGAATGTTTCACAGTATCACATTAAACCTTTCTATCATCACGGAGACAACAAACCAGACCATGTTACAGGTCAGGTCTGCAGAGAGGCAACGCTGGCCTGCCTGTTTTTCTAGATATTTTTGAGCTATAAAACCATCTGTAATTGAATAAATGTAGGGTAGAGCTGTTTAATGCCATACTGTGGAACTTTCCAGGCAGAGCAATGACATGTCCATAGAAACAAACAGATGACGGAGCCCCCCAACCAAAAAGTTACACAGCGCACCTTTAACAACACAGTTTGACCATAAAGAACTGTCTTAGCTGTATTATAAGTGCACCTGTCACAGTGCACTGCTGTTGTTAGTATCACTTCATGAAAGTACATTTTCTGTAGTAAGTGCATTACACATATGTAGAGTGGTCTTATATCGCTCATATGGTTTCTAGATGCATTTTAATAATGACATAGATAATAACAGTCCTCAGGTGTAGGAGTAGAAACAAACAGCCCAAAGATGATGTCAAATAGAGTCCAATAAACAAATATTAATAAACTCCATGGTCTAGGCTTCTCTAAGTTGACTCCAGAATGGCTCAGTAGACATGCAATTAATGTGAGTAAAAACAAATATACTCATTTGTAATGAAGTTTGCATAAAAAGTTATTAAAGTGTTATAAACTAAATGTTGATGACCACCTCAAGTCTGCTTGCCTACCCATAAAAGTCACCGCGCGCTACTGCAAAATACTCCACCTTGTGATGTCATGAAGTGGTCATTTTTAAGTTAACAACTAACTTTTACCCTTTGTTCAGTAGAGACTGGAATTTCCAGGTCTGAAATCATCCAAATAATTCTAGTTAAGGTGTATGAGGTTTAGCATTTATTAGTTAATTATTAAAGACAAATTTAAACATCATAGGTATGGATGTCTGGTAACCTTTAGCTGCCACACTGTTCACATCTTTCATGGAAAATAAAAAGCTGCATCACCAGAACAACAATCTTGTCTCTCATCTCGGCTCATTTCCTCTAGCCTGCTAAACAGCGGCTAATGCACAAGCCAGCCCCGGTAAACAAACCCTTTCACAGTGTCCAGTATTGCATCCTGCATCTTTATACACACATCCTGCGTGTCTCTGGTACATGTGTTAGATCGCTACTGTAAGGAACTGGAGTATGTGCTCTTTTTTAAAGATCCCATGACATGGTACTTCTTGATGCTTTTATATGGCTCCTTAATGGTTCCCTAATACTGTAAATGAATCCTTCAAAATCAACTGTCAGTGCATGAGAAACAGAGATAAGATGAGAAAGAGTAATTTTTCTCTCTCTGAACAGGCCATAATGGGCGTTGTTGCTTGAATGCAAATGAGGAGAAAAGAGCTGGCCTATAGTAGAAGGTGGGGGCGTGGCCAAACTCTCCGCTCTCGGCTCTGAGCGCTCAGCTGATCCATTTCCGTGTTTTTGCACGGGGGGAGAAATTTGAAGCGTTCCATTGAAAAATAAACACATTTCCACAGAAAATAAAATTAAACCACTGCTGTTCAAAGGTCCAGAGGCTCAGATAAAGGACTTCCGAGCCTAGAAACACTCGGACGTGCCTCCAGGCAAATAAAAAAACGCATTTCGCATTGCCTAGCGCATTCGCAGTCCAAACTCTCTGGGCGTGATTTACAGAGACGCTGAGTATAGACAGATGGGGGTGGAACTGCATTTGCATTTTTTTTTTCTTCGATCTGACGTCAATAAGGTGCCTTGTTCAAAATCGCCCATTTGAGCTCCGATTTTTTGTAACGCAGAAAAGGATCGCAGATGCTCAGTTTAGACATTTCACAACTTTTAACCATGGGGGGGGGGGCCTAAACAGGGTAGGGGAGCTCACATTAACGTTCAAAAACTTCAGAAAGTGAAAATTTCATGCCATGGGACCTTTAAAAAAGGAACCAGGGGAGGCACTACATAAATAGAGGACACATACACGTAATTATAGTAATGCACGTAATTTGTAATTAAGAATGAATCAATGTTACAATTATTATCAGTAAAAGCTATATTTGATCAAGCTGATGAAACTTAAAATCAAAATCTTACACACAGTCCCTTTATGCTGCAAATCTCCATTTTGTAAAATAACATGAATCTCTTCGGTGGGTTATTGAAGAAATGTATTGCCTGATTATCTGAACACAGCAGACTGGATTGTATATGATGAATCTAGGACTATGTTTACATACACACTAAACATCTGATCAGATCTATTATCTGATTTCTGTTGTTATTATATTATTGAAATGTCATGGTACAAGGTACAAGTGAGTAATCTGATTTCTCTGGGATTATTCACACCCGGGCAGGTTTTGACAAGCAAAATTATTCAAACAAATGTAGCAAAGAAAAATATGAAAGAGAGAATGTTAAAAGTTGAAATAGTCATTTGAAAATTGCCGCCTTTAAAAATCCACTGATTAAATGACACACATCACCATGTCTTTTTGATAATCGCATTTGTTTTGCGCATGTAAACACGCACCAAAATTTTACTGGCCATGCAAATGTGAGTGAGCTGTCATTTAGTTATAGCAGAGCCCGGTGAATGTATGACACAAATGCAGAACAGCCACTAGTGCAGAAACAAGCAGCTAAATCTGTCAGCGTTTTGTGTTACAAGAAATGCTGCGATGTTTGAACAGATAATATTAAAAAGCAAGATCATGCACGAGGATAGTTTCCCCAGCCACCAGGGGTCAGTATTTAAATGAGTAATTAGCCTAATTATGTCTTGTGAGATAATAGGATTTATAACAGAATTCATTAGATGTTGTCTGTGGATCAACCAAACCATGACATTGTGAGCTAGAGCCTTCAGGGTGCTTTTGAATTTCAATTAGCGGGAGCGATATAATTCTAGCTCAATATTTTTGGGGATATCCAGATAAAAATAAGATATTTTTTGCATGTCCTCAGTACTGTGCTAAAGCTGGCATATATGTTTTGGTTTGAAGTAAGTACCTTACCTTTTTTTTTTTTTTTTTTGGAAAAATTATCCAACTTAATTTAATTTAATTTTTATTTGACTTAATTCAATCCAATCCAATCATTTTTAATTTTGCTTTCAAAACAACAACTCCAATATATATACAGCTCTGTAAAAAAATAAGAGACCACTGCATTTTTTTCTGAAATCAGCATCTCTACATGTATGAGCAGAGTTCAGATTCTGGAGGAAGAAATTTGATGTATTTTGCAAAAACAAAATCAATATGAGGAAAAAATATATTTCCCACTTTTTTCATATTGCCCTGCTGATTGTAGATGCTTTTGTTGGTAGTTTCATTAGTTATCGTGCAAAAGAAGATCCTATATTAGGCTAAATTGAGTAATGAGCGCTTTAAGCCTTGTTATAATGTCGTTACCTCCTTAAAAACATACCTGGAGTTGTGTTTTGTTTCATTCACACGTTTGAGTAATCCTTTATTTTTAGTCTGTCTACATCTCCACAACTCAAAATGCTCTGTTCAACCTTGTGATGTCATGAAACAATAGTTTTGTATGTTTACAGCTATCTTTTACATTTTGTTCAGTTGAGATTGAAAATTCCAGGGCTGAAATTATCCAAATGACTCTAATGAACGTATATGGAGTTTAAAAACACAGTGGAGCCCTTCCTGTATTAACACATGACATCACAAAAGAAGAACACAGCCGAAATATGCAGTATTTGTGTGTTAAACGTGTGAATGAAACAAAATAAAACTCCAGGTCTGTTTGTGATGAGGAAGCAACATTATAACATAAATCAGAAAATTGTGTAATATAGGCCCTTTAATCCTTTTTTCCTTTCTTTTCCTTGTTGGTGTTCAAGCAGAAGTGAACAAATATTTACTTTTGGGATAATACAGCTCTGGAAAAAAATAAGACTACTGCATTTTTTTCTGAAATCAGCATATCTACATGTATTACAGCTAGGGTTGCAAAATTCTGGGAATTTTCAAAGTTGGAAACTTTTCATGGGAATTTTGGGGAATTTTGGGGAATTTTTGGGAATTAATGGGAATAAACTAGGAATTATCAAAGTTGAAGGTTAGGGGCATCAATATAGTTGGCAGAAAAAATATTGTAGCATAATCTTGGCTAAAATAATCAAATTTGTGTGAATAAAGTAGGACACTATTTTCTGCAGAGCCATCGAGCCACACCCACTACATGCATTTTGCATTCCTTTATCACAGGCACAATAACTTCTAGAATTCTGAACAGCTAAAGCTACTTTTCTGAGCTCACAGGAGTTCTGCGTGAAACCAGTGCATGCAGCAGCATACATGCTGGACCCAAAATATAGCCACAGCATGCTGTCTGGAGAGGACATTAACAGTGCTTACACTGTTATCACTGCCTTATCTCATCACCTGAGTCTTGATGTAGGTAAAGTTCTTGACAGTTTGGCAAAATACCATACAAAACAAGGCCTTTGGCAAGGGAATGGGATCTGGCAGTCAAGCCAACATATTTCTCCATCCACCTGGTGGAAGGGACTTTGTGGCTCTGAGGCCCTAGTACCTGTAGCCTCCATCCTTCTCCAAATCCCTCCAACATCAGCTGCCTCTGAGTGCAACTGGTCACTATTTGGGAACACACACTCAAAAGTTCGGAACAGGCTCACGAATGAGCGAGTGGAGAAATTAGTGGCCATACTTGCAAACCTCAGACTGTTTGAGCCTGACACAGAGCCATCCTCCACAAGATTGGACACAGACACTGAAGAAGATGAGGAGTCTGATGTTGAGGAAGTGAACACCGTAGACATTGAGGAAGAAGCTTGAAAGTATTTGACAAAATGGAGAACATGTAAAAAACAGGCTTGAGAAGCTTTGGGTAAATATTTTGATTGACAATCTTTATTGTCAATCAAAAAAACTTTATTTGACAATCAAGACTTTTCAGAGGGGAAAGCTGCTTTCATTTTACATTTTGACATCAAGTTTTTGGACAGGAGGAGAGTTCCTTTCATTTTAAATTTTGAATTATAAGACACATTTTAGCCAATGTTCATGTTTTGTTGTTCAGTGAAGGAGATACACCCTGATAAAGTTCTTCTTACAAATAAATCATGTGAGTCATGTGTTTTAATTGTCTCCCTTTTACAATAATGCTGCTGATGACAAAATAAAATGTTTATATTTATGTTGGTTTATGACTCACAATAATTCCCATAAATTCCCAAAACTTCTGTGCAAAGTTACCAATTAGAAAATTCCCCAAATTCCCACACCAAAGTTTCCATGGAAATTTTCCGGAAACTTTCCGGAAATTTTCCGCCCCTTTGCAACCCTAATTACAGCCATTCCATTCCAGCATCTGTTGAATTACAACACAAACACAAAGCTGAGCTACTTCAGTTCTTGCACCAAGAGTCACCCAAGAACAATGTGAAAGACTTGTGGAGAGCATGCCAAGACGCATGAAAGCTGTGATTAAAAATAAGGGTTATTGCACTAAATATTGATTTCTGAACTCTTCTTAAGGGCCGTCCTCCTGTCGACCCACCACCCGCAGGAGGATCCATAAGGGCCGGGTGCAGAGAGATCTGGGCGGCAGTCGAAGGCGGGGGCCTCGACGGCCGAATCTTCGGACATGGAGACTAGCTCTGGGGACATGGAATGTCACCTCGCTGGGGGGGAAGGAGCCTGAGCTTGTGCGGGAGGTTGAGCGTTACCAACTAGATATAGTCGGCCTCACCTCCACGCACAGCTTGGGCTCTGGAACCCAACTCCTTGAGGGGGGCTGGACCCTCCATTTCTCTGGCGTTGCTCGCGGGGAATGGCGGCGGGCTGGTGTGGGCCTGCTCATTGCCCCACAGCTCAGCCGCCGAGTGTTGGAGTTCACCCCGGTGAACGAGAGGGTCGCGTCCCTGCGCCTTCGGGTCAGGGACACGTCTCTCACTGTTGTGTCGGCCTATGGGCCGAACAGCAGTGCAGAGTACCCGGCCTTCTTGGAGTGCCTGGGAGGGGTACTGGACAGTGCACCGACCGGGGACTCCGTTGTTCTCCTGGGGGACTTCAACGCCCACATGGGCAACAACAGTGACACCTGGAGAGGGGTGATTGGGAGGAACGGCCTCCTTGATCTGAACCCGAGCGGTGTTCTGTTATTGGACTTCTGTGCTATGCGCAGTTTGTCCATAACGAACACCATGTTCGAGCACAAGGGTGTCCATCAGTGCACGTGGCACCAGGACACCCTAGGACGGAGGTCGATGATCGACTTTGTTGCCGTGTCATCTGACCTCCGGCCACGTGTCTTGGACTCTCGGGCAGAGAGAGGGGCGGAGCTGTCAACTGATCACCACCTGGTTGTGAGTTGGGTCCGCTGGCGTGGGAGGAAGCCGGAGAGACCTGGCAGGCCCAAGCGTATTGTGAAGGTCTGTTGGGAACGTCTTGCAGAGCCCTCTGTCAGGGGCACCTTCAACTCACACCTCCGGGGGAAAGCTTCTCCTGGATTCTGGGGGAGGCTGGGGACATAGAGTCCGAATGGGCTCTGTTCTCGGCCTCTATTGTCGATGCGGCCGCCCGTAGCTGTGGTCGTAAGGTCTGTGGTGCCTGTCGTGGCGGCAATCCCCGAACCCGATGGTGGACACCGGAAGTAAGTGATGCCGTCAGGCTGAAAAAGGAGTCCTATCGGGCCTTGTTGGCTCATGGGACTCCTGAGGCAGCTGACAGGTACCGGCGGGCCAAGCGTGCTGCAGTATTCAAATCCGGTGACATTTATTTGCGAATCGTGTGTTTGCGGTAGAACTGTCTCACAGTTACGTCATCGACACGAAAGCAAAAAATAGATCCACAAATGCAGACTCCACATACAAAGTCAACTACATTTGTTTTCAAATCTCGAAAATATATTTACAAATCTCGAAAATATATTTACAAATGCCTGTGTATTTATAAACATTCTATCATTTATTTGTATGTCGCGTTTTTGTATTTGTATTTTGTGTTTGAATATTTACAAATGTATTTATATTTATATATATATCTATTTTTATTTATACAAATCTTTATGAGACAAAATTATCTCCATATGCATGCGGCCTACATGCTGAGGCCTACATGCACCTTCGATGCTTGGCCCCACATTGCTGCTTGCAGCTATATTTTTAAAATGAATTTGATCTTGTTTCTTTGTATTGTTTGAGGTCTGAAAACGTATCTTTTTTTGTAATTTTGACAATTTGTCATTTTCTGCAAATAAATGCTCTAAACGATAATATTTTTATTTAAAATTTGGGGGAAATGTTGTCAGTAGTTTATAGACTCAAACAAAAATGTTCCTTTTGCCCAAACACATACCTATAAGTAGTAAAATCAGAAAAAAATGATAATTTTGCAGTGGTCTCTTATTTTTTTTCCAGAGCTGTATATATGTTTTTCAATATACTGCCTCTATTTTCACTATTTCTTTCTATCAAATGACTCATAACTCTCATAACACTTTTACATACTCCACATTTCCGAAGTTTGGCATCCAATTTCCATTTTGATAGATAACAAAAACACAATATCCCTGCCTTCTCTTACGGTGCTTAAAGGTGAAGGTGTCTCTGGCAATCTTGAAACTTTGAAACTGTGAAAGAATTTACTTGACAATTTACACACAATTCTGATACTGACGCTACGCCACTGTATAAATACCTATTTTTTACATTTCTGTAGCAAATCACCTTGACTCACAGGTAGGTGGATAAACAGCTCCTGCATAAATATATTCTATGTATCATCTACCACTGTGTGATGTAACTGCTCCTGCCACCGCCTCCAGTAAACTTTAATAAGCCCCGCTTTATCTTACACAAAGAGACAGGCACCTCAGGGTTAGTCTTTGCATTCACAGGAAATCCATGTAAAGTAATGCAGCGATACTGGAGTTCAAGAGGACTATTTGTCAGTGTGAAAGATGGAGTTTCGTACGTCTTATCTTTCCACAGTTTGAGCGCATCTGAAAGCAATCATTTGAGCAGTTCAGGTGGCTTACACATCAGAAACACATATGGGCCACTGGGAAAGCCACTAGTGGAGTCAGGGTGTACTGGTAGACTAGGGCTGCATCTCATTTCTCTTTCCTCACTTCCTTCTCCTTGATTCCTCTCCTCCATCCTGCAGGAAATGGGTGAGGAAGTCCCACCCACCGAGAAGACACAGAGAGGACAAAGGATATAAACTCCTCACTGAGAACAATAGGGTTTGATTACACTGGTCTACAAGCAAAATGCTTCCGGAACAAAAGTAGTGAAATTTTTCTTGGTTTAGGTCACTAATAAAGAAAAAGTAAGTCAGAAGTGCTGATTGGCTATAGTTTCCAAGAAATAGTATTGGATCAAAATAGGATATTTATGCAAAATAAGGCAAAAACTGTAGTTTATCAGAAGGTACAGTCTGTCTACAAGCAACCAGTTCTATCTGAAAGCCTGTCTGCACATTCACATACATTCATTTTAATATGTCTAGAGTTTTAACATCAAATATTTTTTGATTAGTCATAAGAGAGATGCCTCGAAATTGTGTGCACCTGATGTCTTAAGATATTTCTTGTTTATTTCTTGACGGATAAAGAAATGCAAGTTAAATATTTTCAAAATATAAATATTATTTTTAAGCAAAAATGCCTAAATCTATTGTATAAACAGATGTGATTTTTATGTAAAACAATATCATTAAATATCTTGAATAGCCTACATTAGCTAACCAGCACAGTGATCAATTGATTTTCAGTTAATCTTATCAATATAAATTAGATTTAGCCACTTTTATCTCGGAAGCAGATCAAGTCCAAAAATTTGTAGAACAGTGTTATTTCATCAGATGTCTTGTTCTAGTGTTTCTCTTTGGTGTTTGTTTAAGCATCGTCTGTGAGTATGACACTGCAAACGTAATGATACACCTGTAATAGTGCCTTTTCTGTGTTGGAATATACTAGTCAGCACATTTTTAATGCGTGATTGTTCTGTAAAATACGGCACTATTGATATGCTAATTTTGTGATGCTAATCGCTGTGTTAGCTGCCTGACTGTGACCTCACTGTTGGTGTTATTCATATTATTGTAAATATTATCTAGCACTGATATTAATACACATCTGTATATGTTTATTGTTACAGTTTCACAAAGTTGGATCCATTCAAAGATAGCTAATGTCTGTGAAGTTCTTCTGTATCCATGTTTAGCTGTTTGGATGAGCTAGCGCAGCATCTAGCAAGGCCATTTGCACTCCTAAACACCTTCCTTCCGTGGTTTTCTTTAGGACAACATTTAATATGACACATTTGAGTGACAGATGAAAAATGGTGGATTGAGAAGAGGAATCAAAGAGAAGGAAACAAGGAAAGAATTGAGACATGGCCTATGTTGTAGTCAGGGCTCTCAAGTTTTGAAGTTTGGTTGGAGTGAGATTTATATTGGGGGGAGCGTGTGACATTTTTTTCGCTGAAAACGGCGTGGTGCCTGCATAACCAGGGCTCTCAAGTCTCACACTTTGAGAGTGTGACACACGCAATTCAATGTGTTCACACGCTCACATGCCACACATGATATTTCTCACGCTGAAATTTTGTTACGCAATTCAAGCGGTTAGTTAATGCAGGCACCGCGCGTTTTCAGCGAAAAAAAGTCACTCACACCCCCCCGGGAAAAAAATTGTCACTCGCACTCCCCCCTCCTCGGAAAAAAACGCAGTCTCACGCACCACCCCGCTCAAAACTTGAGAGCCCTCTGCATAACTAACTAATTTTCTGGGCACAGGGGCTACAGTTTTGAATTGCTTAACAAAATTCCAGCGTGAGAAATACCATGTGTGGCGTGTGTCACACTCTCAAAATGTGAGACTTGAGAGCGCTGGTTGTAGTAAAACTTCCTAAATTGATGCATGCATCCTTATTGTGTCCATACAGTTATTAATTAGTAATTAGAAGAAGTAGTGACTTTATTGATCTCACAATGGAGAAATTCTTCTCTGCATTTAACCCATCCTGTTATTAGGAGCAGTGGGCAGCATCTCCATGATCTTCTTGCTTCGGTCTGATCAGGACCCAAGCTGGAGGATTTTTACCTATGGTGCATGTTTTGGGTTGGTGGGGGAAACCGGAGTGCCCGGAGGAAACCCACCCAGACACACATCCAAACTCCACACAGAAAGGCTCGGGCGACCCGGGGATCGAACCCGGAACCTTCTTGCTGTGAAGCATGAGTGCTACCCACTCAGCCACCGTGCCGCCAACAGCAGATGGTTGTTCCCACAAAAAACTATTAATACATTTAAGTAGCAAAAGAAGTTGATCTAGTATTTAGTTCCACCTTAAGTTACAGTCAACACTGAAAAGGCAATATCTAGGCAAATTAAAATGACTTAAATTAAGAATATTTTACTTCATTTGAGTATGAAGAATCCTGTCGTCCAGGTAGAATCCATGGCAAAAGGAGAAATTCAATTTGTCAACTGGACAAAAGTTTATTTGGTCGAAAATAATAAAATATTAATATGAATAAAAATAAAAATGTTCTGGGCTGCAGATCCTGCCCCCGCAACCTAGAAATGGAAAAGCGGAAGAAGATGGATGGATGGATAAATAATAAAATAAAAATTTCAACCAAATAAACTTTGTACAGATGACATATTGAATTTCTCCTTTTGAAATTAATTTGAGTAGATTCAACTTAAAAAAAAATCTACCAAGGGAACAAGTGTGTTTTTCTTAAGTCAAGCAACATTCGATTTTGTTTCTTATTTTAAGTGCAAAGTTTTGTTGTTTTCTAAGTTTCTAAGTGCAAGTGTAGTATTTTCATATTTTTAAATACAAAAAGTCTTGTTCCATTCATGGATAATTTGGTAGGCTAATTGGTAGTAATTTTCTCAAACCATGATAAAACTTTCTTAATTCAAGTAATCTTAACTTTAGTTTAACTTTAACTTTAGGTTAGTTTAGTTTTTACAGTCAAATTCCTTATATTTTGGAAAGAGAAACAGTTTCATGGATTTAAAAAGCATACGGGCTACTTAAAAGTTTCCGTTGTAGCTCCGTCTTGTTGCGACATCTTCATAAGCATACACAAATCTGCTTGTACGCGATGCATTTTAAAATTGACTCTCATTAAAACTTCACCTGCTTAATGAAGCTTTTGTTTTAGTCGGGGTAATCACTTTGTACGAGCAGATTGCCGCCATGCGATAATTAATAGAAGCAATCTGCAGCCTGTCAGAGCAAAAAACAGCACTTCCAGCTCCATCGCTGTGAAACTTCGCCTTTGTCAAACCCTAATGGGCAACAAAGCCATCCATCACGCAGCAGGCGAGAACTACAGAGCTCAAAGTGGCACTTATTATCTCAGTATCCAGCATTAGAGTCCACTTTAGAGCACGGCCTCACAGGATCAGAGCTGGAGTTAGCCACAGGAGTAAACAAAGGCAGTTCATTAGAAATGTCTTGTCTTTCTAGGTAAATAACTATTAAAATGTCATACAAACTAATGACTATGATGTTAAAGGTTCTACATTACACACAATTGACTCTTTAGCTTTAAATGTGCACTGTGTAACTTTTAAAGCTGCTTGTTTCTATGGATATGCCATTGCTCTGGAATGTTCCACAGTATGACATTAAACAGCTCTACCATACATTTATTCAATTACAGGTGGTTTTATTAAAAAAACAAACAAACACAAAAATACCTGGAAAAAAATGCATTCTCACTGTGAGTGGACTTTCCACAGATGTTACCTGTAACATGGTCTGGTTTGGTTTCTATGATGATAGAAAGTGGTAGTTTTCAAGTTAACAGCTGGGTCATTCCAGAACTGGAGGACATTTTATGTCCCACCCATCAAATATTAAATAATCCACATACAAAATACTAAAACATACAGTTTCTGAGTGAATTTACTTGTCCTGAGACCAAATCTAAAAAACTAAGAGAAAAGAATGCTTGAGAATACCAAATAAGTCTGGAGTACCCCCAAAATGCCATTTTCCTCTTGTCCCACCCCTCTAATGGCCAAATTGAATCTCAAATAAAACCGTTAAAATTAAATTTAAATTGTATTTATTTTTTTTGGTATTATTTGTTTCATTGCCATCTCTTGTAACTGTGGGAATTTGTTTTAGTAGACATAATATTTCAAATAATAATTATTATTCATGGAACATGTGTCCCACAACATGCACACAACCCTGTTACCATAACATTTTTAGCCTGGTAGAAGAAGAAGAAAACAGAACCACATGATCCCCTGGACTTGACATCATCAAACAGTTTTCCAAAAGAATGGGTAAAGCAAAGGTTTGCCTTCTCTTCTATTTTTCATATTTTTATAAAACAGTTAGCCTTGATTGAATGTCTCACTCTACCTCATGCAACCCTGTTATGCAAATGATCATTTGCCCCAAGATGGCGGCGCGTGAAGACGCAGCGGCCCCTCGTCCGGCCGATAGCGTAGTGTTTTCACCGTCTTTGTCTAGTCTATCTTGTCCGTCTTCAGTGTTTTTTAACAAGTACAGTAATAATAATAATAATAATAATACATTTTATTTATAAAGCGCTTTTCAAGACACTCAAAGACGCTGTACAAGAGGTAAAATCAGTAATAAAACAAGTAACAAAACAATAAACAATCAGAAAAACATTAAACATTAAGAAACATTAAAAGCAGTTTTAAAAAGGTGAGTCTTGAGCAATTTTTTGAAGGTGGGGAGGTCAGAGCAGTCACGGATAGGTTGTGGGAGTGAGTTCCAGAGGGTGGGGGCAGCAATGGAGAAGGCTCTGTCACCCCAGGTTCAGAGCTTGGTCCTGTAGGGGAGGGACAGGAGGTTGGTGTCGGAGGAACGGAGGGAGCGGGATGGGGTGTGGCGGTGCAGAAGGTCAGAGAGGTATGATGGGGCCAGGTTATGGAGGGCTTTGTGGGTCAGGAATTGGATACGCTGAGGGATGGGGAGCCAGTGGAGGTTTTGGAGGACAGGAGTGATGTGGTCTCGGGAGCGGGTGTGGGTGAGGAGGCGGGCAGCAGAGTTTTGAATGTATTGGAGTTTATTGAGAGTTTTGGAGGGTAGACCATAGAAAAGGCTATTGCAGTAGTCGATTCGAGAGGTGATGAATGCATGGATGAGTGTTTCGGCAGCAGAGAAAGAAAGGGATGGGCGGAGTCGTGCAATGTTTTTGAGATGGAAGAAAGCAGTCCGGGTTATGTAGTTTATGTGTTGTTGGTATGAGAGTGTGGTGTCAAAAAGAATGCCAAGGTTTCGGATGAGTGGGGATGGAGTGAGGGCTGTGTTGTCTATGGTCAGGCTGAAGTCTTGAGTGGATTTGGTGATGTTTTTGGGGCCAATAATGATTAAGTCAGTTTTGTCACAGTTTAGTTGTAGGAAATTGTGTTGCATCCAAGTTTTGATTTCAGAGAGGCAGTGGGTGAGGGAAGAGTGAGTTGTGGAGTTGATGGATTTGGTGGTTATGTAAAGTTGAATATCGTCAGCATAGCAGTGGAAATAGAGGCCGTGGCGGCGAATGATGGTACCAAGGGGGAGGAGGTAGAGGATGAACAGGAGGGGACCAAGCACCGAACCTTGGGGGACGCCTTGCAGTAGGGGAGCAGTGGCGGAGGAGCAGTTGTTGATGTGGATGAATTGTTGACGGTTGGTGAGGTAGGAGTTGATCCAGGATAGTGCTGAGCCGGTGATGTTGAAATGGTTCTTGAGACGGGAGAGGAGGATGGAGTGGCTGATAGTGTCAAATGCTGCTGTAAGGTCCAGGAGGATGAGGATACTGAATTTGCCGGAGTCAGAGGAGAGGAGGAGATCGTTGGTGACTTTGAGAAGGGCTGTTTCTGTACTGTGTTGTGGACGGAAACCAGACTGGAATGGTTCAAACAGACTATTGGATTTGAGATGGGCTTTGAGTTGGGTGGCTATGACTTGTTCCAGGATTTTGGACAGATATGGAAGGTTTGAAATGGGGCGGAAATTTGCAAAGTTGTCGGGGTCAAGGCCGGATTTTTTTAGGATAGGGGTGATGGCAGCCAGCTTGAGAGACTGCGGGACAGAACCAGAGGTAAGTGAGGAGTTGATGATTGTCGTTATTAGAGGAGAGATGATTGGAAGGCAGTCTTTGATGAGTGCAGAGGGGATGGGGTCGAGTGAACAGGTGGGGGTTTTCATGGTGGAAAGAAGTTTGGAAAGTTCATCTGGACAGATAGAGGAGAAATGGGAAAGTTGTGGAGTCGAGTTTGGGGGAGGGGAATCAGAAGGGAGGGCTGGAGAGAGAGTGAGGGAGCTATAGATTGTGTCAATTTTGGATTTGAAATATGATAGGAAAGTGTTGCATTTGTCTACTGTAAAAGATGAAGAGGTGTTGTCACTGGGTTTGAGGAGTGTGTTTATTGTGGAGAACAGAGCTTTGGGGTTATTGGAACCAGAGTGAATGAGGTTGGAATAGAAATTTGACCGGGCTGCATTGAGGGCATCTTTATATTGACGGAGGTGATCTGTGTAGGCTTGGAGATGGATGTTAGACTAGATTTTCTAAGCAGTCTCTCAAGCTGGCGCTTTCGGGATTTCATTTTATGAAGTTCAGGAGTGTACCAGGGTGCTGTGTGGGTGAAAGAAACAGATTTAGTTATTAGGGGAGCAAGTTGGTCAAGGCAGGAGGAAAGTGTGTTATTGTAGTGATTAACAAGTTCAGAGGAGTCATCAGACTGTGGGGGAGGGCAGCTGGACAGTTTTGTGGCAAGGGACTTTGAAAGAGCAGAAGGGGAGAGGGATTTGAGGTTCCGGAATGAGATTGTACGTTTGGTTTTTGGGATGGGAAGAGGCAGGTCAATGTCTAGGGTGATAGCCAGGTGGTCAGATATATGAAGGTTATGGCTGGTGAGATTTGGGATTTTGACACAGGTAGTACAGACCAGGTCCAGGATATGACCACGGGTATGGGTGGGGAAATTGACATGTTGGTTTATGTTAAAACATTTTAAGAGGTCCAAAAAATCAGCTGCGGGTTTTGAATCAGGGTTGTCGATGTGGAGGTTGAAGTCACCAAGGATGAGGAGGGAAGATGAGATTGCAGAGAGCTGGGTGAGAAAGTCTGTGAAATCAGAAAGGAAAGAGGGGTTGGGCTTGGGGGGGCGATAAATCAACAGTAGGCAGTTTCTGCTGGACATAGGCAGAACTGGCCAGCACAACTCCCTGGACACTGTACTAGAGGAGAAGCTGGCGCGCTTCGGACTACTCCGCCGGCCTGCTGCTAATGCTGCTAACGCTGCTACACCGGACTCGCCTGCCGCCCCCCGCCCGGAGAGGAGACGCCGCAAGCGGTGTGAGAGGACGAAGAAGCGAGGCAAGCGCGGCGGTATCAGAGCTAGGCTAACGGCTAGCCCGCACCGGCCGGCCATTCCATCCATTCTCCTCGCCAACGTGCAGTCTCTGGACAATAAAATGGACCACATCAGACTGAGGGCTGCCCAGCGCGACGTGAGGGAGTGCTGTGTTTTTGTTTTTACGGAAACATGGCTCCATGACAACATCCCGGACTCAGCGATACGCCTGGACGAGCTAACATGCTACCGCTCGGACCGAGCTAGCGGTGTCCCCGGAGTTAAATCCCGCGGAGGGGTTTAATAATTTTTCTTCGGGACACTTATTGTCGGGACGCTGTGGTGGTATGTAGACACTGTTCACCCCTAGTGGAGTTTATGATTCTGAAGTGCCGGCCTTTTTATCTCCCGCGTGAAATCACGGCAATATTGCTAGTGGTTGTTTACGTCCCCCCATCACCGAACAGCGCTGATAGGAGGGAGGCACTGTATGAGCTGTATAACTCTATTAGCGAGCAACAGACTGCTCACCCGGACGGATTTTTTATCCTTGCCGGGGATTTCAACCATGCAGACCTCAAAACTGTCATGCCACAAATGCATCAGCATGTTGATTTCCCAACCAGGGGAAACAACATTTTGGACATGGTTTACACACCACACAAGGGAGCATACAAGGCTTACCCCCTCCCCCACATAGGCCTCTCTGACCACATCTCTGTTGTGCTCAGACCGGCATACAGACCCCGTGTAAGGGTCTCTAGGCCGGCTCTGAAGCAGATCCAGGTGTGGCCAGAGGGGACCTCGTCTGCACTACAGCACTGCCTCGGTACAACAGACTGGGCAGTGTTCAAACAGGCCGCCACATACAACAATCACACTGACATTGAGGAGTACGCAGACACTGTGACCTCCTACATCACCAAATGCATTGGTGATGTCACACACACTAAAACCATCACCACCAGGGCTAACCAGAAGCCATGGCTGACAGGGGAGGTTCACAGGCTGTTGAGAGCCAGGAACGCTGCCTTCAGAGCTGGGGATGTCCCCATCTGAGGGCAGCAAGAGCCAACCTGTCCCGTGGCATCAGGAAAGCCAAACACAGATACACACAGAAAATAACCGGACACTTTAGAGACAGCAGGGACACACGGAGTCTGTGGCAGGGCATCCAGAACATCACGGATTACAAACCCTTGCCACAGACCTGTGACAATAATATCACCCTGCTCAATGACCTCAACAGCTTCTTTGCACGGTTTGAGGCAGGAAATGACACCCGGCCCCAAAAACTCCACCACCTCCCCACGACCAGCCCCTGTGTGTGTCTGCAGCCAGCGTGAAGAGGACACTCTCCAGGATCAACACCCGCAAGGCTGCAGGCCCGGACAACATTCCTGGTCGTGTGTTGAAAGACTGTGCAGAGGAGCTCAAGGATGTCCTCACGGACATCTTTAATGCTTCTCTGAGCCAGGCTGTCGTTCCCTCCTGCTTCAAAACCACCACCATCGTTCCCGTGCCAAAGAAGCCCACTCCGGCCACTTTTAATGACTATCGCCCTGTTGCACTGACCCCCATCATCATGAAGTGCTTTGAACGGCTAGTCATGGCACACATCAAATCCATCCCCCCCCCCACCCTAGACCCATACCAGTTTGCATACCGGGCCAACCGCTCTACCGAGGACGCAATCTGTTCTGCACTTCACCCGGCTCTCACCCACCTAGACAATAAAGACTCATATGTGAGAATGCTGTTCATAGATTTCAGTTCAGCATTCAACACTATAATCCCTCAGCAGCTCATTATCAAACTAGACCACCTGGGGCTTCAGACCTCACTCTGTAATTGGCTGCTGGACTTCCTCAGTGAGAGGCCACAGGCAGTGCGGGTCAGCAGAAACACCTCAAGCTGCATTAGACTGAGCACAGGAGCCCCCCAGGGCTGTGTGCTCAGTCCGATGCTCTTCACTCTGCTGACCCACGACTGCTCACCAGCGTTCAGCACCAATCACATAGTGAAGTTTGCGGACGATACGACTGTGGTGGGTCTCATCTCTAATAACGATGAGACAAACTACAGGAGTGAGGTGAGCCTTCTGACCCAGTGGTGCAGCAATAACAATCTCCTTCTTAATGTCGAAAAGACCAAGGAGATTGTTATTGACTTCCCAGCACCAAATTCCTGGGGGTGCACATCAGTGAGGACCTCTCCTGGACAGTGAATACTGTATCACTGGCAAAGAGGGCTCAGAAGCGCCTCTATTTCCTCCGCAAACTGAGGAGAGCTGGAGCCCCTCCACCCATTATGACCACCTTCTACCGAGGCACCATTGAGAGCGTCCTGACCAGCTGCATCACTGTGTGGTACGGGAGCTGCACTGAACAGAACAGGAAAGCCCTGCAGCGCATAGTGAATGCAGCTGGGAGGATCGCTGGTGTCTCTCTCCCCTCCCTCCTAGACATTTTTAACACCCGGCTCACCCGCAGAGCGTCCAGCATTGTGGGTGACCCGAGCCACCCCGCACATAGCCTGTTCAGCCTCCTGCCCTCGGGGAGAAGGTACCGGAGTCTCCGGGCCCACTCCACCAGGCTTTCAAACAGCTTCATCCACCAGGCTGTCAGGAGGCTGAACTCACACCCGAACTCTCACCTTACCCATCTCCCACCCCGCACCCCCATATTGGCATAACCTGTATTCCATAAAAGACATATCACTCTAGACACTTTAAAAAACTGCTGCTAAGGACGACTGTTGCACTGCTGCACATTTACACTTACTACTGGATTTTACTCCTGTTGCACTGTTGTTTACTACTGTTATTGCACACTTACATTTACTACTGGAATTTTTAGTACTGTTGTTTACTCCTGTTATTGATTTTTACCCCCGTTGCACTGCTGTTTACTACTGTTATTGCACATTTACTACTGGAATTTTTAGTACTGTTGTTTACTCCTGTTGCACTAGAATTACTACTGTTGCACATTTATTTTTATTTATCTTAACTCCAATGCACATTCTACTGCACATGACCAAGTCACTGCTGTATCTTCCATTGCACATTTTGATGCACACTGCACACTTTGGAAATCTGTATATAGTATAGTTTATTTATTATGTTGCACTGTTTTAAGATTTTAGACCGTAGACTTTAGTTTTAACTTAGATCTCTGTCTTAGATAGTTTTTGTTGTGTTTTGTCTTCATATTGTATTTTGTACACTGTCTTTTGCACTACCTGGCCAGAGAGAAACGAAATTTCGATTCACTGTATGTTGAACACATATGGCAGAATTGACAATAAAGCTGACTTTGAACTTGAACTTTGAACTTTTGAATGATCAGAATAAAACAATTTTTTTCCCTTTACTTATTTGCATAAATAAGTTTTTCCTCTTGATTAGCAGTAACAGCTAAACAGCTAGCTTCTACTCCTGAGATAAACATTAGTGCGGATTTGCAACCCTGTTACCTGCAACCCTGTTACTGTGATTACTGTATTAGAGTTACTCCACCAAATAAATTATGTAATAAAAATTGTACCATTGATCCGTAAGCTGAGCTAATCAAGCATTTGATAGATTATTACCTATTATTGATGAATATGTAGCAGAAAATCAGAAAAGTGAAGGTTTATTTTCCAAGAATTTTAAAGCCCAAATCTCCAATTCTGGAATGACCCAGCTGCCTTTTACCTTTTAAGTCAGAGAGATGGGCAATTCCAGTGCCAATCATCCAAATGATTCTACTGAAGGTGTATGGAATTTAAAAACACAATGGAGCACTTCCTCAGTCTAAATATGCAAGTTTGTATGTTAAATGTGTGAATGAAAAATAAAAACACAACTCCAGGTATGTTTTTGATGGGAAAACAACATTAAAACATAGATCAGGAGCATAAAATGGGCCGTTTAAAAGGTTCACTCTGTAGTTTTTCTAGTGAAGGGTACAACACCCGCTTGTCTCCATGGAGATGTTAATGTTTTACCAAAAATATTTCACAGTACAGCATAAAACACGTCTACAAGAGAGTCTTGCTTTCACAGGTATTTAACACTGTGTGCTAAAAGTAGCACTTATTATCTCACTATTCATAATTAGAGTCCACTTTAGAGCACAGCCTCACAGGATCAGAGCTGGAGTTAGCCGGAGGAGTAAACAAAGGCAATTCATCACACGTGTTGTAAACAACAATTAAAATGTCATACAAACTGCCTACAACATGACTTTTGGCACTTGGGGGTGACATAACAGGTTTGTAGGGACAAGCTGGTAGTAACAGATTTATGGTGTGATAACCAGTAACTTGAATACCCTCTCAGACTTTAGGTAATTTCAGTTGTGATATCAAGGACTTGGTTCAGTAGGATTTTTATACATGCATGGATGTCTTTTATAGATATTTAAATATTGTTACTTCATCAAAAACATACCTAGAGTTGTGTTTTGTTTCTTTCACACATGTTTAACACATAAACGCTGCACAGTTAGGCTGAGTTCTTTTCTCAAACGGTGGTTCCACCTTGTGATGCCATGCTGAAATACAGACCTGGGCATTGTCCAGCTCCGGGGCCACATACGACCCTTTGGTTGACTCTGAACGGCCCGTTTAAGATCATTTGGAATTACAAAATAAACATATTTCATAATTTGACCTTATGCATGGACTAAAGCTGCATTGCTGACTGATGGAAGGGAGGCTGCCAATTTTCTTGTTCAAACTGTCCTGAAGCTACTGTGGCAAGTAAATTTCTCCTGCGTGAGATCAACAAAGTCTTATCTTATCTATGCCATCGGCCCCCCTGACCACCTCCAACACTCTCATACTATGCAATGTGGGTGAAGTGTCTTGCCTAAGGACACAACAACAGTTTTTTTGTGACTGGCGCCCCACTGTGGCACCTGGAATTCCCAGTGGTCTCCCATCCAAGTACTAACCAGGCCCTGCCTTGCTGAGCTTCTGAGATCTGACGGGATCAGGCTTTGACAAGCAGGTATGGCCACAATAATACAAGATA
Organism: Paratrypauchen microcephalus; assembly: GCA_036785185.1. NCBI lineage: Eukaryota > Metazoa > Chordata > Actinopteri > Gobiiformes > Gobiidae > Paratrypauchen > Paratrypauchen microcephalus. Next base: position 10,405,199 of record JAVJIX010000011.1, read on the forward strand.
CGAGAATTGCTAATACAAGAAGTGCTCCACTGTGTTTTTTAACTCCATAAACTTTCACTAGAATCAAAAGGTGAAAGGCTAAAAACATTTGGAGTTTTGCAGATGTAAACAGACTTATAATAAAGTGTTACTCAAACATGTGTGAATGAACTAAAACACAACTTAATGTGTGTTTTTGAGGAGGTAACAACATTACAACATGGCTTAAGTCAATTTTTTAATAATATAAGGCCTTTAAAATATATAGTGTTGAAACCTATTGCACAGTTTGAGAGACAAGGCATATCAACAAACAAATAAAATGAATTGAAAATGAATAAATTGCACTTTTAACCCAAATTGGAGCACCATTGTTCTCTTGATCACTGCAGAGATGTAATTTTTTTGTGTGATTCATTACGTAACTTATTCAACTCATGGCTTATCTCAGTCTTTTGCTGTGTGTTGAACGAAAATCCACATCACCAAAGAACTGCTGATCTGATCTCTCAAGGCTCCTAAAGTCTTTGGGGAGATAATTAGTAAAATACACACTGAAAGGTTTCAAATTTCAGTATCGGAATATTCAAAAGACGAGATGGTGTGTATGGTACGGTACATAAAATACACACAGGTTTTCGCTTTTGATACAGGTAGCATTGACAGCCAAAAACACAAACCCAAGAGATTCATATGTCCAAATCTTTATTTACTTTCAGCCTGCAAAATGCTTTGATTTTTTTTTACATCTTCTAAACAGACGATCAATGAGTCATAACACCTGAAAGCAAAACACAAAAGGAAATCATGAACTCATTTGCTGCTATTTAAATACAGCTAATCCCTCCATCACAGAGGTTAACACATTGTATTACTTGTTATTATTGGTGTTTGAGCTTCTCATCTGCACTACTTCCTCTACTTTCAACTTTCTTTACTCAAACTTTCTTTCTTTGTTAGGGTTAGGGTTAGTGAGGGACAGGAGGACATTGGAAAAACTGCTCTCCATCATGGACACTCCTGCTCACCCACTGCACCAGACTATAGAGCAGCGTTTTTCACCCTTCAGGTCGCGACCCCACATGGGGTCGCCTAGAATTCAAATGGGGTCGCCTGAAATGTACGTAGCAGTGCAGTCACAATAACTAGTGATGGGCAGATGAGACGAAGCTCAGGAGCACGTCTCGTTCTTTCTGAAACTGTCTCGCAGCAGCCGCTCATGTGACCAAAGTGTCAAAGTGTCGCTCTGGCGGCACGGTGGCTGAGTGGCTAGCACTCATGCTTCACACCAAGAAGGTTCCGGGTTCGATCCCCAGGTCGCCCAGGCCTTTCTGTGTGTGTTCTGTGTGGAGTTTGCATGCATGGTCTGGGTTTGATCCCGGGTCGCCTGAGCCTTTCTGTGTGGAGTTTGCATGTTCTCCCCGTGTCTGGGTGGGTTTCCTCCGGCCACTTTCCCCCATCAATCCAAAACATGCTCCAGGCAAAATCCTCCAGCTTAGGTCCTGACCAAACTGAAGGAAGAAGATCATGGAGATGGTCCCCGAGCGCAGTAATGTGCTGCCCACTGCTCCTAATAACAGGATGGGTTAAATGCAGAGAAGAATTTCTCCAGTGTGAGATCAATAAAGTCACTTCTTTTTCTTCTTCAATCGCTTCAGTGTATCGAAGTGTTTCATTGGCTCAGCGAATGTTCCGCTTTGCGATCGGTTCAGAGTGCTTCAGAATGTTCAACGCGCTTCCTTGGTTTGACAAGCGCTAAACTGCTACAGTATAAAAGATGCACCAATATTTCTTAAAAATGTTGTGTAGTGAGGAGTATTGTGTGACGTTAGTGGTGATTTTGGTGACTTCTGGCGACTTTTGGCATTTGTTTCATTTTCGATGGCATCTACAAGTGGAAAAAAGCGATCCATTCCCATCCATCCATTTGGGAACTTCCCAAATCATGGGTTGTGTGTTGGTTTGCAATGGTTAAATTTGTCTACTAGAGGTCAGTGTTTCTCCGAGGCCTCAGACACGTCGAACCATTTGACAAAATATTGCGACTGAGACTGAAACATGATTAAAAAAAAAAAAAAGTGTATGGGGTCGCCAAAAATGTGTGATGTCAAAATGGGGTCACAGGCCAAAAAAGGTTGGGAACCACTGCTATAGAGGGACAGAGGAGATAATACTCCCTACAACTGTACAACAACTCACCCTTATGCAATGGATAATGCTTCCTAGATAATTCTCCCTACAACTGTATATAACTGTGTTTGGACATCTTATTTGATATTGTATTTTACATTTTATTACTTATTTTTCTATTTTATTCTGATTTGTACATATACATTTACTATCATTTGTATTATTTTTATAATTATGTCTCATCTGACACTGGTCTATTGCTCTTTGGTTGCTATTCCATCAATTTTTTTTACCCTCTATTATATATTATATTTGATGAATGAGCTACTCTACCCAAAACAATTTCCCTAGTGGATCAATAAAGTTTGTCTAAGTCTAAGTTGTTAAATGTTTAAATGTTAAATAAAAAAAAAAATCAAATACATTTAGAAAAACATGAAAACCTGTCACATACTTGGTGCACTATATAACCAAGATAACATCACAGGCTGGTCTCCATGGAGATGTAGTTGCTTATGCTGGATTACTCCACAATATAGCATTAAACTTACTATTATCTCCATGGAGAGAAGCAGATGATACCACCAAGCCAAGTTACAGGTCAGATCTGTAATGAGGACAGAATGCATGTTTTTCAAGGTATTTTTAATCAAATAAAAGCAAGATGGATACATTGCCATGCTGTGGAACATTCCAGGAGAAGCAATTACAAGTCCTCAGAGACAAGTGGCCTATTTTCCGACCAAAAAGTTCCATAGAGCAACTTTGGCAACTCTTTTGCTTATTTTTTAACATGTTTTTTTGTAATTACTGGGCCCTCTCCACATGAAAAATTACATAAAATATCATCTTTGTTAATCTTTTGTTGTATAATCTTTTGGGCGGCAGTAGCTCAGTTGGTAGAGCGTTTTTCCACTGATTGGAAGGTTGGCGGTTTGAATCCCTCTCGCCATAAAAACATCAGTGGTTGAGTGGTCAGATCCACTAACCCACAGGTTGGCGGTACGATTCCAGCTCCCACAGATGAATGCTGTTGTTGTGTTCTTGGGCAAGACACTTAACCAACCTTGTCCCCAGTGTCTGCGTACACTGATGTGTGAATGGGTGAGTGGTTCCTTGTTGTAAAGCGCTTTGGGTGCCTTGAAGGTGGAAAAGCGCTATATAAAGTTGTGACCATTTACCATTTGTTCATATGAACTGAGGTGACTTTATTCTTTTACTATAGTTAAAGTAATAACCAAAGGTATTTATGGATTTTCTGTTCAGTTATTCCTTTTAAAAACTGTGACTTATATAAGAGAGAGTTATACAAGAGCCTCTGCCTTCCGTCTGAAATATTATGACTGAATATAATAATGGTGGACACATAAATAATGGTGGACACAGTCTACTGGAGTGATGGTTGAACCTTTACATCATGAAATTATTTACTGCACCAAGCTAATGTCATATGCACATGTAATTTAACCCCCTCCCCTGGCTGTTCCCCTCACTGCCTCATTACCATTTCACTCTCTCATGTGTCCAGCTGATAAGACCCGGTCACCGCTGTGGCCTTGGAGCCTAATTGGGGCAGATTGAGCTGCTGTCCCAGAGCATATGGCTGAGTGCCCTGACAGTATACAACCCCAGGGGCACATACACCAGGACCTTCAGGCACACACGCCAGCTGGAAAAGAGAGCCTCATTTGACAGACCATGAGAGGTACACTTATGTTTTAAGTATGTGCTCAAGTACTAGGGGTGTGAATCTTTCACTCACAAAACGGTTCGATTCGAATCTCGATTCACAGGCTACGATTCGATTCAGGGACGATTCATAAAATTAGTAAACGATCCGGTACGATTCGATTCGATCCGATCCGATCCGGTTCGGTTAATTTCGATTCAATACAAATTGACAACTTTACTCCCAAGTGCTTTAAAGTTATTGAGAAGAAAAAGAGAGAAACAGAAATGAAATTTCAAAATAGTATCCTTTTGTTTATTTAGTGTCCAACAGACAATACACCAGGCCTACTGAAAAACTGGCAATCCGGTTTGCAAAACTCTGCTCATACTTAAAATACAACACATTCCTTCCCTCAAGCAACACAAAACAATAAGGTTAGATATCAAAAATAAAAAAGACGTTATAAAACAAGCAAGTTGCCTATTAAAGTCAAAAATCAGAATGAATCAGAATTAGTTAGTAATTAGTGCTTCAGTCACTCATGAGTTTCAGTAACTGTAAAAGTGCAACATATCACTGACAAGAAGATAGATATTACTAGGCAGTTATAGAAAATACTAGCATGTTAAATCCACTGAATAATGATCAAAGGAGAAGTTCAATTTGTCAACTGGACAAAGTTTGTTTGGTTGAAAACATTTCGCCGCTCATCCGAGAGGCTTCGTCAGCTTCGTCAGAGCTGACGAAGCCTCTCGGATCAGCGGCGAAATGTTTTCAACCAAACAAACTTTGTCCAGTTGACAAATTGAACTTCTCCTTTGATCATTGATTCTACCTGGACGACTGAGGGACTTTTCACGCATCCACTGAATAACTAATACTTTCTCTCCATCTTATAACATTTCCTTAGTCTCCTTTGAGACAAAAATCATCTGTGTGTGTGTGAAGTACATTTCTATACACACAAATCATAAGTAGCCTATCTAAATACAGAAATGCACCAATTCTGATTATACATTGTATTTTCCACACAAAAGTAAATTAGCCAAGTCAATTTTAGCCCAAATCAAATATACATTGCCAATACATGAATGTTGTCTAAATAAATCACCCAATCCACTAACCGTGACAATAAAAACGCTAGTATCATACAATTGTTATGGTCTATAGCTGCCATGGAAACTATCAAGCTGACAGTGAAACATCAGACTGATATCAACACGACACAACACTGGCACAAAAGTTAACCATGCATATGAACCATGTCCATAAATAGCGGTAGCGCACCAAAATAACTTAAACAACAGCTCAATAAATGGAAACAGCGTATCTTACCGGTGTTCTGTCGAATCTTCCTACCTTGTCAAACAAGGCGATCTGTCCTACGCTGTCCTGACGAGACACATACAAACATTGCTCGCATACAGCCCGTGCCACTCGCATGATTGGCAGTTAACCAGCCAATAAGCTTCAATCCCAGGTAAGTGAACCACCCACCGTTCGCTAAAGAACACAGACACACACAGGCGGCTTCTGCGCCATGACAGAGACCGCTCAGGAGCCGAGAACCGATTCTTGGCCGTAAATCCGGAGCATCGGACCTTTCGTAGTGCATTTGGACCGATCCGGGCTCCGCTGATTGGTACACTCAGATCGCAGAGGTCACAGACCGATAACCGATCCAAATCGGTTAATCTTTACACCCCTATCAAGTACGGAGCCTTATTTTCTGGGGTATTGTTCAAGCAGTTCATATTAGGATGTGCACATATGCTGGAGTTCATTATTAATATGTTTTTATTGCTTTAACAAGCAAATGTGAGCTAACCATGAACCCAAAAACACAAAGCTCTGGAAAAAAATAAGAGACCACTTCAAAATTATCAGTTTTTATAGGTAAAAGGAACATTGTGTTTGATTCTATAAACTACTGATAATATTTCCCCCAAATTCCAAATAAAAATATTATCGTTTAGAGCATTTATTTGCAGAAAATGACAAATGGTCAAAATAATAAAAAAGATACATGTTTTCAGAGCTCAAACAATGCAAAGAAACAAGATCAAATTCACTTTAAAACAACATAATACTAATGTTTACACTTAAGAAGAGTTCAGAAATCAATATTTGGTGCAATAACCCTTATTTTTAATTACAGCTTTCATTTGTCTTGGCATGCTCTCCACAAGTCTTTCACATTGTTCTTGGGTGACTTTATTCCACTCCTGGTGCAAGAACTGAAGTAGCTCAGCTTTGTGTTTGTGTTGGAATTCAACAGACGCTGGAATCGAATGGCTGTAATACATGTAGAGATGCTGATTTTAGAAAAAAAATGCAGTGGCCTCTTATTTTTTTCTGAAGCTGTATTATCCCAAAAGTAAATATTTGTTCACTTCTGCTTGAACACCAACATGGAAAAGAAAGGAAAAAAGGATTAAAGGGCCTATATTACACAGTTTTCTGATTTATGTTATAATTTTGTTTCCTCATCACAAACAGACCTGGAGTTTTGTTTTGTTTCATTCACACGTTTAACACACAAATCCTGCATATTTCGGCTGTGTTCTTCTTTTGTGATGTCATGTGTTAATACAGGAAGGGCTCCACTGTGTTTTTAAACTCCATATACCTTCATTAGAGTCATTTGGATAATTTCAACCCTGGAATTGTCAATCTCAACTGAACAAAAGGTAAAATATAGCTGTAAACATACAAAACTATTGTTTCATGACATCACAAGGTGGAACAGAGCATTCTGAGTATTGGAGATTTTGATACAGACTAGTAATAAAGGATTACTCAAACGTGTGAATGAAACAAAACACAGCTCCAGGTATGTTTTTAAAGAGGTATCAACATTATAACAAGGCTTAAAGCGCTCATTACTCAATTTAGCCTAATATAGGATCTTCTTTTGCAAGATAACTAATGAAACTACCAACAAAAGCGTCTACAATCAGCAGGGCAATATGAAAAAAGGGGGAAATTTATATTTTCCTCATATTGATTTTGTTTTTGCAAAATACATCAAATTTCTTCCTCCAGAATCTGAACTCTGCTCCACATCACATACTTGCACTGACAGAAGACTGACTGCAAACTTCACAATTAAAAGGCCCCAAGCTATGACGATTTCAAACTGTTGAACTGGCCTGATTAAATCTGATTAATTGCCCAGCCCCATGAGCAACAGAGTTCCTTTTGAGACCTGAAACTTGAAAAAAAAAATTCAGGTGACCTTTCCTGTTCAAATGTTCTTATAGCAGACCTATTATGCAAAATCGACTTTTCAGAACTTTTAGCCATGTTACTGTTCCTTCCCTCACCATTTACTCACTCGAAGTTGTATTTGGAGTGATTTTCGTATGTTTGAGCAATCTTTAGTTATTTGCAAGACGCCATATTGCCGATCAACCTTCGTTTTCACCACCACCCGTATAAGCCTACTGCTCCAGTACTTTAATGTTCTTAATTGGTGATACACGTTGGATTTGGCAGTGTCACATTTTCATTTTGGTACAAATGAACCACAAATCCGCTACTCGCTAGTATGATGTGGAGCTATACATCAGAAGGGCAGACAACTTCATGGCTCTTTGTTGTAATGACTTACAGTGGCATCTGCTCCCATTAGGCACGGCAGTTTTCTAACGCAGAAATCAGACAAGTTTTCATTTTAGACGAATATTACAATTGATCAATGTTAGAATGTTTCTTCATCAAAAACATACGAGTTGTGTTTAACACACAGCCTGCACATAACGAAAACACTCTGTTCCACCTTGTGATATCATGTGGTGAAACAAGAAGTGCTCCACTGTGTTTTTAAACTCCACTTCACTATAATCTTCACTATAGAATTTCCGATCTCTACTGAACTAAAGTTAAAAGGTAGTAGTTAGCTTCATGACATCACAAGGTGGAACAGAACATTTTGAGCTTTACAGAAGTAAACAGACTGAGGTTATGTTTATATGATGACGGTCTGAACAGAAGATGCAAAAGTGGCGTTGCGTCCTCACTTTTTATTTCGCGTTTAGACAAGCTTTTTCGGGAGGAAATCTGCGTGCATACGGTGATGCAAAAGTGTGTGGAATTTGATTGGGTATGCATGCCAGGCGGCTAGGTGGTGCTGTGATACATTATCACTATGTCTGTGTCCATGCGTAGAATCTTCCTTCTCATCTGCTCTGTGAAAAGCAAAACAAAACATGGCTACTGGTAGCAAAAAAATGTGTGTGGTCAGACAAAGAAGTTCAACTATTGCTTCAGACCACGTTAGACTACAAAGCAACGAAGGCGCAACAAGGTGTAGACTGGGAGTCCTGCCAAACAAAGTACACTGCTATATGGACCGATGTGACGTAAACACGTACATATCAGCAGATTTGACCAGAGATTTGACCAGAGTTTTGCATCTTGGGCAGTGTAGACGAAAATGCGACGGCGCAGCGCATTCCAGTTTTCCACTTTGGAGGGTGGTTTCAGTTTTTCGCGTTTTTAAGCCCTAAAAACGCCATCACCATCTCAACAAAAAGGCACTTCCGATGAAATATTTTGTCGTTTTTACCCGTAAGAGTTCTCGTGTAAACAGGCCCTCAAACATGTGTGAATGAAAAACACTCCAGCTCACAGATCACAGGAGTCAATTAAGCACAATATAGGACCTTTAAAATGAAGACAACACTCCAATAGACTACCTCCTCGATTTTAACTGAAATCGCAGACTGAGCAAAACACAACTGTCTGTATTCCATTTGTACAATGTCTATTTTGCAATGCCAGCCAGACATACCCATTTCCCTCTTGCTCTGTCTCCTTCTACAATAACACCGTCCAAACAGCATTTCTCACTCTGTCCGTTTAAGAGAACCATACCAACTCTTTTATGTCCCGCTTCCTGCTACACCCACCTCATTCGTGCCAGCTTTTGTCACCAATATTTTCACCTGGAATGCCCTGCTTTGGACGTGACAGGCAGAGGTGAGGAAGAGGTGAGCTTTGAATTAGCTCCTGTCTGCCAAGTCACACAATTTGACTGAAAAGAGCTTTTACTTGGAAACTAATGGCATCCTGAATATGTCTGAAGTCTGGCGTGTGCTCTGGAGCTGACTACAGGGATGTGCTACCAGATGGCGTCTATACGAATTGGCAGGGAGAGTAAGTCTGGTGCTGCTTTGGTTCTGTTTATGTTCATTTAGAAACAATTATGATTTAGAAATGCAAATGCCCTGGATGTAGTAGTAGTTAAAGGTTTTTGGAATTGTTTTATTTGTTTGGGGAGTACCTAAATTAAATATATGTCATAGTTGGGTCACATCAGCAACAATGATGAAACACACTATAGGAGCAAGATGACCCGGCTGGTCAAGTGGTGCAGTGACAACAACCTCTCCCTGAATGTGGAGAAGACAAAGGAGATTGTCGTAGACTTCAGGAAAGCACATAAACAGCACACCCCCCCCTCACCATCAATGGGGCTGCTGTGGGGAGAGTAAGCAGCACCAAGTTCCTGGGTGTGCATATCTCTGAGGACCTCTCCTGGTCAAAGAACACTGCATCACTGGCCAGTAAAGCCCAACAGCGACTCTACTTCCTCCGCAAGCTGAAGAGACCCAGAGCCCCAGTTCCCATCATGAGCGCCTTCTACAGAGGCACCATAGAGAGCATCCTCACCAGCTGCATCACTGTGTGGTATGGCACCTGCACCGTGTCCTGCCGGAAAAAAATTACATCGAGTAGTGAGAGCAGCTGAGAGACTCATGGGTGTCTCTCTCCCCTCCCTGCAGGACATCTACTGCACCCACAAAGCCCTCTGCATTGTGATGTCTGCTGCCATCAGGAAGGAGACTGAGGAGCCTCAGGGCAAAGACCAGCAGACTGAAAGAGCTTCATCCACCAAACTGTCAGGATGCTGAACTCTCTCCCTGCCCTCCCTCTCCCAGTGACACTGCTGCTTAAATGACACCATTTGAGCTTTATTACACCACACATTGTGTGTTTAACCAATTTGCATTATATACAAGTTTACTGTACTTTTGCTTCAGGTATATGAAGTTTTAGTCATTGTGCTTATTGCCTAGGTCGTGCTGCAATTTCAAATTCTGTGTGTGCAACCTGTACATAGGGTTTTTAAAGGTCCCATGGCATGAAATTTTCACTTTCTGAGGTTTTTGAACGTTAATGTGAGCTCCCCTACCCTGTTTAGCCCCCCCCCCCCCCCCCATGGTTAAAAGTTGTGAAATGTCTAAACTGAGCATTTGCGATCCTTTTCTGCGTTACAAAAAATCGGAGCTCAAACGGGCGATTTTGAGCAAGGCACCTTATTGACGTCAGATCGAAAAAAGAAATGCAAATGCAGTTCCACCCCTGTCTGTCTGAACTCAGCGTCTCTGTAAATCACGCCCAGAGAGTTTGGACTGCGAATGTGCTAGTCAATGCGAAATGCGTTTTTTTATTTGCCTGGAGGCACGTCCGAGTGTTTCTAGGCTCGGAAGTCCTTTATCTGAGCCTCTGGACCTTTGAACAGCAGTAGTTTAATTTTATTTTCTGTGGAAATGTGTTTATTTTTCAATGGAACGCTTCAAATCTCTCCCCCCGTGCAAAAACAAGGAATTGGATCAGCTGAGCGCTCAGAGCCGAGAGCGGAGAGTTTGGCCACGCCCCCACCCTCTACTATAGGCCATCTCTTTTCTCCTCATTTGCATTCAAGCAACAATGCCCATTATGGAGTGTTCAGAGAGAGAAAAATTACTCTTTCTCATCTTATCTCTGTTTCTCATGCACTGAGTGTTGATTTTGAAGAAGGATTCATTTACAGTATTAGGGAACCATTAAGGAGCCATATAAAAGCATCAAGAAGTACCATGTCATGGGATCTTTAACAATAAAGCTGAGTTTGAACTTTGAATTTTGAGTTTGGGTCATCATGTTCTAAAAAGAAATACTTCTATACCTGCCACCACAAAATTACATTGACAATCCACTGAAAATGTGTGCACAAAGTACACAGGTTAAACACAGTGACATATATTTGTATTTGTCAAATTGTGTAAGGCTCAATTTCTGACACTAGCATCTGCCATAGCACCTTATGGCACCTGACCTGACCATCACCACAAACGCTGCCAGATGCTATGTCAGATGCCACAAATACTGCCACGTTAGGTGCCAAATGTCTGTCAGGTGCAACGTCAGATGCAACAAATACAGCAGGGTGCCATGTCAGGTGCTACAAATAGTGGCACAGCACAGTAGCATAACTAACTGAAGCTGTTAAATCAGTTAAATCTGCACAAACACTCTTCTAATACAAATCTGAAAAATGTGTCCAAAATTCAATCATCTTGAATAGGATTAAAATGTTTTGATCTGACAGAAAGAATGTCCTTGGATGAGATGATGTGAAACAGGGTGAGATAATTCAGTGAGGAAGACAAGTGGTGGGAAAGAAGCTATTTAATTTTCAACATATAACACAACATACAACACAAACTCCTCTGTAAAAAAAACTTTCTGGGTGGACTCACTGCTTGTCAATGCTGCATAAACAAACCTTCAGTGGCATTTTTTATCTCATTGGCCCTACATTAGAAGCATCCATAGTATATCCTGGATCCATGCAAATCTGATCTACAGTAAAGGCTCAAAAACATACAATGCCCCACGTGACTGTTTGTGCACATGAACTAGGAAAGGATAAGAAAAGCCTATTTATGTTATACAGTATGTAACAATGCATCTAATCTTTAAAGGTCCTTTATTACACAAACTCTTGTGTGCTTAAAGGCAAATTAACGTTTTTTTTTACAATCTGAGCCTTCTTTCGGCAATAAAACAAGTAGTTTTACTCACCCATAGCATTTTTCTGTCAATTGGAGCAGTATCGCAGAACTTATGTTGAGCCGTTCTGTTCTAGTAATGATCCCGTATCCGTTAACATGGTGCTGTATCATATGCTCGGGGCATTACTTTGCGGTGTCCAAATAACACAAACTGTAGCACTTTTCAAATCATAGAAGCCCGATGTTTTAATGTAAGATTTCGTTTAAAGCAAAAGTGGCCTGTAATCCGAGATTTAGCCATAGTTTCGAGTAGATGAGGACGCCAGTGCGCATGCGCGGACTGCTCCCGGGACCCAAACATGAAACGCAAAGCTGAAAACTATGGATAAATCTCGGATTACAGGCCACTTTTGCTTCAAACGAAATCTTACATTAAGACATCGGGCTTCTATGATTTGAAAAGTGCTAAAGTTTGTGTTATTTGGACACCGCAAAGTAATGCCCCGAATACAAATGCTAACGGATACGCTACAACATAACTTTCTTCAAACAGCTCCAAATGACACGAACGTGATATGGGTGAGTCAAACGACTTGTTTTATTACCGAAAGAAGGCTCAGATTGTAAAATAACGTTACTTTTCCTTTAAAGTCATGTTAGAATGTTGTTAAAGATGAACTAAATATTAGTGCTGTCAGGTGATTAAAAAATGTATCTAATTAATTACAGGATTTGTAATTAATTAATCTAATTAATCGCATTTTAATCTCAAGAGAGAGACAGAGATTAAGAGAGACTGAGTGAGTGAGAGAGAGATTGAGAGAGAGACAGAGATTAAGGCCGTTTCCCAATTCAGCGACGGCACGCTTGTGAGTGTGCACTCGGTCTGTCGTCGAGACGGCGCACACTCGCTCTGTCCTTAGTGCACTACATTTCTCACATGGCCATCTGCGAAATGGAACAGGTCCCGCCTCAGCTCAATGAGCTGGGTGGTCTGCTCCTTGTTCCCTAAAGACAAAAATATTATACTATTGCGACTAGTAATACTTGGAATTGGGACATGGCCAATGTTCCCCCTAATTGTTAATGTGTCTGAGCAAACAAACACTAACTCCACATCCGAAATGCCCCCCCCCGCGCGGCTCGCACTTTGCAGATATAAAATAATGACCCCGCGGCTGAATAAAAAGCGGAGATCCGCTAAAAGCTCTTTCATCCCTGATTTACAGTGCGCTGCATAAGTTTTCTTGTGCGCTGGGAATGTGCGAACAGTGCGCAGCTTAGAGTAAACGCTGGACATGGCAACACTGTAGAATATCCAGCATTACAACAGCAAAGGAAATATAGAAGTGTAAGGGGAAAAGCATGTGAACGGTAATACAGGTGCCGTGATCTATGCCTTTACGGCTACCGTCACACATGTTTAGCGTAGTTTATGAAGAGTTTCATGTAGCATAGTTGTAGGTGAGGTGAACCAGTACGTATATTTTATAGTGACGTCGCAACTCTCACTTGTGGATGTCGCTGGCGAGTCGGTCTTTGTAGTCCTATATCCTCCCGCACTGTGCATGCTGGGGCTTTTAAGTGTGTGAAGCGTGCATTTTCGCACGCTTGGTCCACACCCCGATTTCCATGGAAACGACGGCGCCGTTCAGAGCTCATCTTAACGTTGCAGGGGGAAAAAAACAAATGGCGCACATCCCCCTCCAAGGACGCTCACAAGTGTGCCGTCGCTGAATTGGGAAACGGCCTAAGAGAGAGAGAAAGAGAGAGGCAACCCTCTTTCCAACTGAATTTTTCAGTTTTTCTGTGGTAGCTTTGCTCAATCGTTTCCCAAATTCTCTGAGCGTGGTTTGTTAGTTTGGTGGTTTGTTGAAGTGCGCTCACGCTCGCTCTATCACCGGTAACAATGGAACTTGTCTAATTAACATGTTAAACTGACAGCTCTACTAAACAAAACACAACTCCAGGCATGTTTATGATGAGGAAACATAAAATAGATCAGAAAACAGCGTAATATGGGCCCTTTAAGGATTTCCAGGAGACATTGTGACCTGCTTACACTCAGACACAGGTAAGACCAAGTAGATAGTGATCGACTTCAGGAGGAGACCACTAACTCACCCACCCGTGAACATCCATGGGGGAGGGCATAGAGACTGTGGACAGTTTCAAGTACCTGGGTGTTCACCTCAACAATAAACTGGACTGGCCTCACAACACCGACGCCCTGTACAAGCCTCCACCTCCTGAGGAGACTGAGATCCTTTGGAGTGTGCAGGCCTCTGCTCAAGACTTTTTATGACTCTGTGGCGGCCTCTGCTCTCCTCTATGCTGTCGTCTGCTGGGCCCCAAGCAGCACAGAGCGGGACAGGGACTTAATAAGCTGGTCAGGAGGGCCAGCTCTGTTCTGGGGTGTCCTCTGGACTCTGTAGAGGAGGTGGCTGAGAGGAGGGTGCTGGCCAAATTCACGTCCATCGTGAACGACACCTCTCACCCTCTGCACCGGACTATAGAGGAGCTGAGCAGCTCCTTTAGCAGCCGACTGAGGCACCCCCAGTGCAAGGAGCGCTACCACAGATCCTTCGTCCCCACCGCCTGTATAATTCTACTTTATAGTCCAAACGTGCAATTTTCTCTACATTCTCTTATTTACTTATTTTGTTATTATTATTTACATAATTTTATTACTATTACTTATCTTGTCTGCAGGCACTTTTTTGTTCTAACTTTCTTTTGCACTAAACTGCGTGGAGCTGATGTGGCAAGTGAATTTCTCCTGTGTGAGATCAATAAATCTTTACCTTATCTTACACTTAGGTCAGAAGACAGATTAACGAAGCCCACTTCCTTAGTATATAGTAAAGAACAACTAACCCATTACATGAATACAGAAAGTTTTCCCATCCACTTTTAGCACAATATATTTTACAAATTTTCTTTTAAAGCTGCACACGGGGCTGTGATTGATGTGTCTGCTTTTACTCTTTGTGCGAATAGTTCAGGTGGTCTCTGAGTACGACGCCAATTCATAAAGGATTACACCTTCAAACAATTACCTTATCACCAAAGCTCAATAAAACTTTTTTGGCTCCTGAACAATACTTGCACTTTTACAAACGCAGCTAAATCTAAGGACAACCTCAATGACTTTCGCAACCGAAGGGACTGTCTCTAGCACAAAATCACGTGCCGTCTTTTTTTTTTTCTTCTACGGTTTCTTGCTCTCTTCTTCCATCCATCTGTCTTTCATGAAGGAGGGATAAGATGGATGAGGGGGGCAAAGGAGAGAGGAAGGTCATTTGAAGTCCAGTCATCCGGACGAGGGGAAGAATAAAGAGAGAAGACCTGATGATTTATGTTGTCATTTGTACAACCGCTTTGCAACAGCCGGGCACCCATGCATTCAGCGCCACCCGATCACTCCATTTCGTGTGGATGAGTGGACATGAGAGACCCACACTCCCCCAATTCCCTTCCGCAATGATGGGCAAAGATGAAGAAAGGGCAGTGGAAAGTAAAATTAATAACTTATGAGCGGAGTCTTGAATGTGATAATTTGGTGTCATTGGGAGATTTTGTTCTTTAAGAGTTCTTTTTTGATAACTTTGGTATTTAGCATCTCAAAGTCTCCACTGGATTAAAGGTCCCATGGCATGAAATCTTCACTTTCTGAGGTTTTTGAATGTTAATGTGAGCTCCCCTACCCTGTTTAGGGCCCCTTCCCATGGCTAAAAGTTGCGAAATGTGTAAACTGAGCATTTGCGATCCTTTTCTGCGTTTGAAAAAAAGACAGCCCAAACGGGCGATTCTGAACAAGGCTGCTTTCTGACGTCACACTCAGGGAAAAATGCAAATGCAGTTCCACCGCCCGTCTGTATTCCTACCCAAACTCTCTGGAACTCACGCCCAGAGAGTTTGGACCGCTAACAAGCTATGCAATGCGAGATGCGTTTTTTTATTTCCCTGGAGGCACGTGAGAGTGTTTCCAGGCTCGGATGTCCTTTATCCTAGCCTCCGAACCTCTGAAACAGCAGTGGTTTAATTTTATTTTCTGTGGAAATGTGTTTATTTTTCAATGGAAATCGTCTCATATCTTCCTCGCGCTTAAACGCGGAAGTGGAGCCAGCGCACAGTGCACCGCCAAAGAGGAAAGAGTGGAGAGTTTGGCCACACCCCACCCGCTGCACTGGCCTATCTCTGTCCTCCTCATTTGCATTCAAGCAACAACGCCCATAATAAAGTGTTCCAGAGACATATTTTTGACTCTGACTATGTTCATGGGTCTATCTCATGCACTGAGTCTTGATTTTGAAGAAGGATTCATTTACAGTATTAGGGAACCATTAAGGCGCCATATAAAAGCATCAAGAAGTACCATGTCATGGGACCTTTAACATTAGGTTGAATAATAATTTGACACTCTAAGCTCTTTATATTAGGGAACCACCCACCCACCCATTCACACACACATTCATACACCGGTGTATGCAGACACTAGAGGCAAGGTGGACGCCCAAGGACACACCGCCAACTTGTGGGTCAATGCTTAACCAATGTTGTTTGTATCGAGAGCGCGATTCGAACCACCAAACTTTGACTCAGTGAAAAATCATTCTACCGTCTACTGTTTATGCACAATAGATGTTTATTGTTTTGAATTGTCACTTGTCTGTTTTAAAAAATGGACCATGAATCTGGAATGAAGATGAAGTGAATTGAATACTGTAGATAGCAGTCAAATCGAAATAGCAATTTGAATAGGCAAAAGGAGAAATTCAATTTGTCAACTGGACAAAAGTTTATTTAGTCGAATACATTTCGCAGCTCATCCAAGCTGCTTCTTCAGGTCTGGTCAGATGCTGTATCTGCCAGAAAGGAGGAGCTAACTACAATGAAATTACTATGAAACTATCACACCTATTAGGTACAGATCTGAGGTGCAGATCTTGGCCAGAGAAAAGAACTGGTTTGAGAGGGGATTTAAAGAGGCTATTTTTGTCAAGAAAGAGAATCCTTCCTTGAACAGAAATGGAGGGCTCAGACATCATTTGTCTCCCATCTATAACTCTATCCTCAAGCCTAAATCAAAACAAAGAAAACGATAGGGCAGCAGGTCAGGTCCAGAGGTGTGAAAATACCCATTATGGTCCTGAATAGTTCTGCTAACAAGACCCCACACCCCACTCCCACTGCATATTTAACAGGCCTACCTAACTAACAGAAACTGAAAACAAGTAGGTGTGTTAGTTTCAGAGTAATTTCATTGTAGTTAGCTCCTCCCTTCAGGCAGATATAGGCAGTGTTCTCCAGTGTCTCACCAGAACTGAAGAAGCAGCTTGGATGAGCTGCGAAACATATTCAACCAAATACACTTTTGTCAAGTTGACAAATTGAATTTCTCCTTTTGGCATGGATTCTACCTGGACGACTGAGGGATTCTACAAACATTTTGAGTAGGCGTAATTATGAAATTGAGCAAAATATTCTGGCTTTCATAATTCGTAATCGTATTGTGTTCTGAAATGCATGGGTTTTTCAAAATGAGTTCATCAGTTCATATTTCAGTCTTCTCTCAAATGTTAATGCTCCCTGAGTTATTTACAATCTGCACTCTGAACAGAGAAAGGGCACTGGAAGGAAAGTTAAATAAAAGAGCAGGGTCTTGAACGTGATCATTTGGGAGATTTCTGTTCACTAAGCTTTTGCTTTTTTGATTCTTGCTTTGCTTTTTTGATAGCAATTTGCATGTTAAAATCTCCACTGGTTTAACTGGTTTAACATCTGCTGCCTAGGAAGAATGAAATAAAATCTTTAATACATATTTAAATGGAATTATCTTACTTTCATTGTGATAAAGTAAGTAAAATGTCATATGCTTCTACAAAATATTGCAAAATCTATGAAGAAAGGGCAGTGGAAAGAGTGAAATGAACGAGATCCTGAATGTGATAATTTGGTGTCACTGGGAGATTTCATTCACTAAAACTGCTTTTGCTTTTCTGATAAGTTTGGTATGTAATAGTAGCATCTTAAATTTGGTTTAACATTCTTTTAGCATGTGTCTAAATGGTAATTCTATGTGACACAATCAGAGCTTTATGTGTCACATCTGATGTCCATGTCCAACCAGGAAGTAAAACCATACACTTCACCAAAATTGTCAAATGATGGGAAAAAAGAAAATTATTTCAGTTTGTTTTAGTGAAATTAGTAGTCTAACCTGTCATAATTGGTGAAGAAAGGGCAGAAGGAAAGTGAAATTACTACCTTATGAGCGGGGTCTTGAATGTGATCATTTAGTGTCACTGGGAGATTTCATTCACTAAGACTGCTTTATGTGTTGAGAAAAAGTAATTAATATCACCGTTGAGTAGTCTGCCAGTGGCATAACTTGGCAATTAAAGGAGAATACATATGCAGTTTCTATTCTGTTCTGACCGTGAGAGAGAGCGGACGTGTTTCTCTTTCCTCCTTATCTATTGCTCTGCTATCTGCGTACCTCTCTTGTTTTTCGTCATTTTCTCGCTTTTTGGAGCAGATTTTCCAAGTTCCTAAAATATGGATGTGATCAGCTGGATCCTCAGCATGATTGATTGACTCTTTTCTAACGGAGGAGTGCTGCTCCGGGAGAAGCAGTGTGTCCGGACGGTACTTTTGCTGCTGGATATGCGAGGGACTCGTATCGTGGGTGGCAAGTCGTATGTTTGGCACCAATGTACCTGGAGGATGTGGAGGATATTTACGTATTCGGATTTCTGATAGCTGGACATCTGTTAATTGGCCTGGGATTGTCCATGATCTATCGCAAAATTTGTAAGCTGGCAGCAAGTAAAGAGTCCCCCAAACTGTCTCGTGAAAGGATTATATCAGAAAGTGGGACAGGTTGAGGACCTTTTGGAAGGATTTCAACCGAAGGAAACATCTCGACGTTTGGATATCATCACGGGCATGGTTACAGAACTGTGAAAAGCCAACGCAGCGCAGTCTGTGCGCCAAGAGGAACTAATGAGATCTCTCATGAATCTTCATGGCAATATGAAGATGGGGGTCTGGCAAAACCCAATCTCAATCTAAATTGTTCACCTGGGTCTCTAAAAATGTATTTCATCATGCTAAATTAATCCCTTTGCAAATTATGTCTCCCTGTGAAAATCTGTCTCCAACAGTTATCTGTGTTTTGACTTCGCCTCCCTGCAAGAACACTCCAAGGCCACAGATGTGGTTTTGTTATCATTAACTCTACATAGACAGTGGCACACACCATTTTGGACTATTCACAACACTGACATGATTGTAAAATGTTCCCTGTCTTTTAGAAAGGTCTGATCTCTGCTCTCGGTTCAATCAATTTCATTGATTTCCAATCTGATCCCCCCACACCCCTTCCTTATGTTGCCAAAGAAAAAGATCACCGTATGTTATATCTCCAATAGTTTTTCTGTCATTACATGTTGTTAAATTGTCACTGAGTGTATTGCATCTTTTCTACTCTGCATCTCCCAGCCGGCGGCGCGCGCATGCGCAGCGGCCCCTCCCCTAGCCCACTCTATCACTCTCCTGCTTGGTTAGTGGGGAAACGAAATTTCGAATTCACTCTATGTACATGTACATGATTGTTTTCGACAATAAAGCAAACTATGACTATGACTATGACTATTCTTTTTTTATTCATTTGGACAAATGTGCATTATGTAACTTTTCTGATGAGGAGCTTGTCTCTATGGAAATGTTATTGAAAAACTTGAATGCTTTGAGTATGCTTGCCTTTTCACACATGGCCTTCTTGCATTTACAGGTGTTATTGTTGCTAAAAAAAATACCTTGAACTTCTTTGAGTGGGCTCATCACATCAGCTTTGTCAAGTTGTTCTGTACATATTGTATCACGTGTCTTGTCGTGTGGGAGCATGGGTTAACGTAGGCTTGTGGGTGGACCATTGGACAGAATCTTACAGAATCTTACAGCTAACTGTATGGAGGGTTCAAATAGGGCCTGGGAGAGATCACTAAATTACTCAAACATGCATGGATGACATCTAAAACATGTTTTTCGGTAAGGGAACAATGTTATAATATGTTAGAAAGCCCAAACGCTCGATTTAGCACAATACCCCTCTTTAATATACAAGAACACTGAAACACAATGTGTGAAACAAACTTAACTACACGTAATTTTAGATAAGGAAACAACCTTTATAAAATCACAACAAGCATAGACACAAACTTCAATAAAGCCCAAATATGATCCATTTAAATACTCAAGCCGAGAGAAAGACAGTATCCCCCACGTGACCAGATTGTTTCCAAGGCCAAAAATACAATTGCGTTCCTTTGTGTTTTTCATTGCTGTCTAAGAATGACGGATTCTTCTAATATGAGCTTATCTATTTTTGATTGGCAGAGCTGATTGAATCCCATTTAGGACTTCTGCTGTGCTGTCCTCCTTTCTCCAACCCTCATATCTCCCTCGCTGGGTAATAAGATGCTGTGAAAGCTGTTTTGATGAAAGAAATTTGGCCAGATCATTGAAGATAGCACAGCTAAAACTGATCTATTATCCCACACAGTGCACAGCAAAGACACACTGAAACCAAATGTCAGCATCTGTGCTCAGGGTAGAATCCAGACAAAACTCCCACTAGAGTTAACTAGAGAAGAGAGTATGAGGAAGAAACATAATATTTACTATGGAAATGATCGGAGCTGGTGGGTGTGATGAAGGGTTGACAAAATTTACTTTAGCTGTTTAGAATGCAAACAGAGGCGGCTGCTTTTCAGACAGTCAAGAGGCTGCATTTGAATAGACCAATTATCTTCATTTAGGGTTAGTGAGGAGGGGTGGTGAACCAGCAGATGGATTCAAGCGTATCAAGAGAGCTTTAGAAGGATTTAAATTCTGTTGGCGCATTTCTTGACCATTAATTGTACTGTTTAGCAAACATATTGCAGCTTGCGTGTCAAGGACCCAAATTTAAATAAGACAAAACTTGGAATCCAAAATGTATCTTCTTATTAAATATTAGAAAATAAAATGATTTAGTAAGACAAAATATTTGTTTTACAATTTTGCAAATTATTCATTCATTCCATACTGGTGGTGGTTAAGATATTACTGTAGTCACAGCTGGGGAAGACTGATGTAAACAAGGCTGCCAATTTGCACCATCATCCCCTCCAGCCACACACGGCATTCACACTATAAGCAAGGGTCTTGCATAAGGGCACAACAATAGTTTGCACTAGAGCAACTGCTGCTCCACCAAAACCAATGTATACAGTGTATACCAGGGGTCGGAAACCTTTACCACTCAAAGAGCCATTTGGATCCGTTTCACATAGTAAAGAAAACACTGGGAGCCACAAAACCCTTTTGAAATTTAAAATGAAACAACACTGCATATAACGTCTTTTTTTGGCTATGTGCCATAGAATTACATTTTGAAAATAAAATACATTTTAATTAAATACAGTGGTCCCTCGCTATATCTCGGTTCACTTTTTGCAGCCTCGCTGTTTCGCTTTTTTTTTTTTTCCTTCAATTTTGTTTAATAGTGTATCAATGTGCATTTCTGCGTCCTGATTGGCTAAGGGACTGTAGACCTTTGCCGGTTTGTCAGTCGTTCTCCTCCGTGTCTCCTGTACAGTACAGAATGGGTTCAGTTTGCCAAATTTGTATAAATGTTTGATCACTCGCAGTGTGACTCTGAAGTGCTGTATGTTTGCAAGTTTTCTCCCCGACAAAACCCGCGACAGTGGAGTGGTGCCAGGACGAAGAGGCTCGGTCAGAGGAACTGTAAAATACACGCAATATGTTTACGGCCTGAAAACAGGTTTGGATCTTTGGTTTCATCCTATAATATCTTTACATATTTCGCCTATCGCCGGTTATTTTAAGAACATAACCACTGCGATAAACGAGGGACCACTGTACTGAGCCGCATCAGAGGGATCAAAGAGCCGCATGCGGTTCTGGAGCAGCAGGTTGCCGACCTCTGGTGTATACAAATGATCAGGGTTTATATTGTTTTGATTGTTAACCTGCCAACAGCACAATGGCATTGAAAGATCTGAATAAAATGGAAAAATAAACCTTGAATTCTAGACATTTTAAAACAATAGTCTATTCAAGTAAAAACAAAAAATACATTAATGTTCATTTAAACTAGCTGAGAACATGCGGTATCTTCATCCATTCATCCATACCTGGTGATCTGAAGGTCCAGGCCTCGTCATCGTCAAAGTGCGTGTCCCCGGCCGTGAACCTCTCTCCAGGAAAGAAGGCGTGTGCCACCGTGCCCCCAGGTCCATCGAAGGGGTACCCGTCGTTGTGGTCGGCTTTAGTGAAGTCGATCTGTATGTCTGCGTCGCTGCCCGCCACCTCATGGAAGTTGAGAGGGGCGATGTCACTCCACACCTTTAAGGCGTAGTACATGAGAGCGCGCACTGTGTCTCTGCCCAGAAGCCCAGCCGAGTCCTTGGGGAAAGTACGCACCCTGCAACACAGAGAGGAAATTGGTTAGATTCGTGTTGAAGAAAAGATAGTGGACAATTATAGCATTCAGCCAATAAAAAACATGAGATAAAGGTGCGCTATGTTCCGTTTTTGGTGGCGGATATGCAATCAGATTATGGACAACAGTAGCTCAGTCGGTGGAGCATTTGTCCACTGATATGAAGATTGCCACTGCGATTCCAGCTGCCACAGTAGATTGTTGTTGGGATGTCCCTGGGAAAGACACTTACTCCACCTACCCTCTGTGTGTCTGATTGGATGTAAAGCACTTTGACTGCCTTGAAGGTAGATAAGCACAGTATAAAAATTAAATGTGACTACTATTTTACCATTTGTTTACTTCACATGGAAGTAGGAGCTTATTGGTCGTTTACAAACAATATCAAATTTCTCTCACCTCAGATGAACAGAATTTAGTGCTTCACTCATTATCGCAATGTTTTTCAGTCCCGTGTGATATATTAATTTTTCTTTTCTTTTTTCCTCATGAGCAGCTATACAGCTCTGGAAAAAAATAAGAGACCACTGCATTTTTTTCTGAAATCAGCATCTCTACATGTATTACAGCCATTCCATTCCAGCGTCTGTTGAATTCCAACACAAACACAAAGCTGAGCTACTTCAGTTCTTGCACCAGGAGTGGAATAAAGTCACCCAAGAACAATGTGAAAGACTTGTGGAGAGCATGCCAAGACGCATGAAAGCTGTGATTACAAATAAGGGTTATTGCACCAAATATTGATTTCTGAACTCTTCTTAAGTGTAAACATTAGTATTATGTTGTTTTAAAATGAATTTGTTCTTGTTTCTTTGCATTGTTTGAGATCTGAAAACATGTATGTCTTTTGTTATTTTGACCATTTGTCATTTTCTGCAAATAAATGCTCTAAACGATAATATTTTTATTTGGGGGAAATGTTGTCAGTAGTTTATAGACTCAAACTGTTTGCCCAAACACATACCTATAAGTAGTAAAATCAGAAAAACTGATAATTTTGCAGTGGTCTTTTTTTCCAGAGCTGTATTTGTTTTGATGCAGACGCCCAATGCATGTCCCTGGTTGGTTAATCCACCTGACAATCATGCACATCTGAGCTCACATCTTTGTAAAGTGTTGAAGAAGTGTGTATTCTGGATCCTAGGAAGATTAAAAGCAGAAATCCAGTTATATTTACTCAATTATGTATTTTTATTGGTCAGAAATACCTTGAAAAACAGTGCCAGTGTTATAATTACCCTGTGCTGGCCTTCTGTATTGATAGCTTTCATATCAACTGGAGCTAGGTATTTTTCAAGACACCCATTTTATAAACCTGTACTCCAGAAAATGCCAAGGCAATTTCTTATTTTCCTTTGTTAAAGAAATAAAAAAATAAAAAATTGAATAATTCATATGACATGACCTTTTAAGCTAGAGATTCTCCATGATGTGAAATATGACTTTAGTACACATAATAAAAAACAATCCTTCTTGAATACACAGTGTAGTACAAACCCAAAGTACCCAAACTTGTACCCAAACTTCTACAACTACTTTCCACACAACCATAAACAACTTTTATTATTTGCAAGCAATATTGTAATCCTCCCACTGGTTTGATACACAAGCACACTGTCTATACAGGTCCACACACCAGTGAGTACATTTCCAATTCCAGTAATATTTTCCTATCTATATCCAACATCTTGCACACTGGTCTTAGTTTGTTCCTCCTCCAGAAACACCACCGTCGCATCAGTTGAAATATTTCCTGCTGCGGTTCCATCCGTTTTTATATCTTATGCCCTGTGCACAGCTCCCCACATATACTACGGTAATAAGCAGATAGAATGTGCTATCAAAGATTATGGCCTTCATTTTCCTCACAAACCTGCACTGAGAGTCGAGTCAATTTTCTCCGAAGAATCCATCTGCAGCTGTCCGTGACTTAACGCTAAACAACTCATGCTAAACACATTCTGGTCTTCCATAGTCACGTATGCTGCAGCTTTATACCTCACTGCCTGATTTGTGCATTTTGTATTTTTGTAAACGTGATTTTGCTGGGGCTACACAATATATATTGCAATCGAATCACAATTTGACTTGAAATTATCAAAGCGCAAAGGCTGCAATTATTTAGACAATAGAAAGTAGACAGTAGCTCAGTTGGTAGTGTTTATCCACTGATCCAACGGTTGGCAGTTTGACATAAACATCATTGGTTTAGTGGTCACAAGTTGGCGGTGCGATTCCAGCTCCCACAGATGAATGCTGTCGTTGTGTCCTTGGGCAAGACACTTAGCCCACTTTCCCCCCATTTTACCAAAATGAACAAATGATGAACAAAATACTGTACAGCTCTGGAAAAAAGACCACTGCAAAGTTATCAGTTTTTCAGATTTTACTACTTATATGTGTTTTGGCAAAAATAACATTGTTGTGTTGTGTTTTTAAATTCCATACACCTTCATTAGAAGCATTTGGAACTACTAAACTACTAGTAAACAAAAGGTAAACGGTAGCTGTTAACTTGTAAACGAGTGCTTCTTGACATCACAAGGTGGAACTGAGCATTTTGAGTTTTGTGGATGTAGACAGACTAATAATAGGGTTACTGAAAAGTGTGAATGAAACAAAACGTACAGCTTTGGAAAGAAAAATAAGAGACCACTGCAAAAAAAATAAATCAGATTTTACTACTTATAGGTATGTGTTTGGGCAAAAGGAACATTTTTGTTTGAGTCTATAAACTATTGACAACATTTCCCCCAAATTCCAAATAAAAATATTATCGTTTAGAGCATTTATTTGCAGAAAATGACAAATGGTCAAAATAACAAAAAAAGATACATGTTTTCAGACCTCAAACAATGCAAAGAAACAAGATCAAATTCATTTTAAAACAACATAATACTAATGTTTACACTTAAGAAGAGTTCAGAAATCAATATTTGATGCAATAACCCTTATTTTTAATCACAGCTTTCATGCGTCTTGGCATGCTCTCCACAAGTCTTTCACATTGTTCTTGGGTGACTTTATTCCATTTCTGGTGCAAGAACTGAAGTAGCTCAGGTTTGTGTTTGTGTTGGAATTCAACAGACACAGGAATGGAATGGTTTTAATACATGTAGAGATGCTGATTTCAGAAAGAATACAGTGGTCTCTTATTTTTTTTTCCAGAGCTGTATGTCTGTTATAGAAAATCCTGTTGTACTTGTAGTTAAAGTTAATTCACTTTAAAAGATTTGCAGTGTGTTTTTAAACATGTACCTTCACTAGAATTATTTGGATGATTTCAGCCCTGTAAATGCCAATACTGAACTAAAGGTAAAAGGTAGCTGTGAACTTAAAAACTACCACTTCAAGCTGGGACAGAGCACTTTGAGATGTGGAAAAGTAGACAAACTAATAATAAAGAATTACTCCAACATGCGTGAATGAAATAAAACACAACTCCAGCTATGTTTTTGATAAAGTTACAGCATTCTAATATGGCTTAAAGGTCACAAGAGTGAATTTTGTGCAATACAGGACCTTAAAAGATAATATCACTAATCTATTTGCAGTTTAGTGGAAATTGTATTAATTTTGAAGAATTTTGAACTTTCAACTTGTGAGATAAAGCCAGTGTGTTCTATTATGTGTCAGACTCTCCACCAATGCATAAAAATCCAAGGCCATCCCGTTTTATGTGATATTGCCTACTTAAAAATGACCTTGTGCTTTACCATATTGAATTTTATGTATAGGTATACCAGTGTTTGAAGGTTACCATAGGAATATACAGTACAGACATTCTTCTTACTCACTCCCATCCATCTATACAATGTAGAGGTACAAGGCTACTGGCATTACATATGGTTATAGTTCACCTTGGGTTGCAAGATTAACAGCAATCAAAATCACAATTTGAATGGATGCGATTAGCACAAAGACAGCAAGTACCTGAATTTCCTCAACAAACAACAAAAAGTCACATTCACAGTTTTACAATGATAGGTTTTTTTCTTCTTCCCACTGCTTTTCGAGAAATGTGCTTTTCTGTTGTTTGCAATGTATATGTATAGTACAGTAGTCCCTCGTTTATCGCGGTGGTTACTTTCTAAAAATAACCTGCAATAGGCTAAATCCGCGAAGTAGGACAGCTTTATATTTTACAATTATTCTACATGTTTTAAGGCTGTAAATGCCTCACCGCACACATTCTACAGACTGGCATTAACATTTTCTCATATTTCTCTCTTGTTTAAACACTCTTTCGTAGATTTTCAACAAAAAAAAGATTAACAGTGACGCGTGTATTTCACAGTTCCTCTGACCGTGCCTCTTCGTCCTGGCGCCGCTCTGCTGTTGCGTCTTTTTCCACCGAAGGCCTCGGTGCAGGTGTCTTTTTACGAGTGAAGAACATGGTTATGGGTAGCTGTTGACGCCCAAAGATTCTCGCCCAAACAGACATGCCACCTTTGATTATATTTGAGAACGTTTTGTCGAAATTGTGGGTTTTGTCGGGGAGAAAACTTGCAAACATACAGCACTTCAGAGTCACACTGTTAGCGATCGAACATTTATATAAATTTGGCAAACTGAACGCCTTCTGTACTGTACAGGAGACACAGCACGGAGGAGAGTGACGGACAAATCGGCAAAGGTCTACAGTCCCTTAGCCAATCAGGACGCAGAACACAATACACGTTCATACACTATAAAAAATGTGAATTAAAAAATCTGCGAAACAGCGAGACAGTGAAAGGTGAACCACACTATAACGAGGGACCACTGTATACACAAACTCAAAATAAAAACAAATTAAATCAAAATCAAAAATGTTGAGCTGTATCAGATTGCAGAGATTAGTGAACGCCCATGGACCACTAAAGAACATACCTGGACGACTAAAGGTAAGGTACACTTTATTGTCCCTGTAGGGAAACTTGTCCTTCAGTGACACTGGGGTTCCTCAAGAGCAGTGAACCAGCTCTGATCTTGTTGCTAGGCTTGACCAGGACTACCTTAGCTTAAGCGAGCAGGGATCAAACCCGGAACCTTCTTGCTGTGAAGTGTGAGTGCCTAGCCACTTAGCCCCTCTGCAGCTCCACAAGGTAATACAAAAGAAAGCTTTTAAAGTATTTTGACAATCACATTTGCTGTGTTTTTTATTATCATTGTGGTATCGGAATTTGTATCAAGTGTTGAGTCTATTTCTTAGTGTGGAGTATGAAAATTTAGTATTGTGACAAAATTTCTTTTATTGAGTTTATTGGGTATCAATTTCTTAGCCCCAAAATATATGTACACTGAGGTTTTCACTTCAAAATGTGAGTCTTAGGTCGTTTTCACACCAGGAAAGTCTGATAGTTCACTTGCTTTGGTCCGGACCGAATTTTTTTTATTTTTTATTTTGGTGCGGTTCGCTTTCACACTGCACTTTTTTTGTAAGTGGACCAACATCTGTAAACAAAACCACGTGTGCTGAGGTCGCTCAGCCATTGGACAGAAACGAGCCGTGTCAAAGCGCCGTGTCGAAACACGTGAAAGAGGAGAGTCATGGTGTTACGTGCTGTTTTCAATGTAGTCATAGTGTTATGGTTTGCTCAGTTTTTACAGTTCGCACAAATGTTTGAACAGCATCGTGAGGTTTACACTATTTTACAATCAATTTCCAAACGACGAAGACACAGGGCAAGACGGCTACGGAGGACAGCGCTCCTGTGCGCGCATCAAGTTATGACTTTTGCTCTTTACCCCAAATGTAAGTAAGCCTCCTTTTGTTTAGTTTCATTTAGTTTAGTTTCGTCAGCCTCGGTTTCCCATAATGCTCGACATACGACGGGAGCTCGTTAAATACAAAAAGCCAACTTGTGTCGGATCGAGTCCGGTCTGCATTCTCACCTCAAACGAACCACACCAGGATTCGAATGGAACCGTGCCGAGACCGAACTTTTTAGGTGGTCTTGGTTCACTTGTTTGCTCCGGATCGAGATTTTTGGTTTTTATTCATACCAGCCCAAAAGGTCCGAATCAAAGGAGCAAACGAACTCTAGTTTGTTTTAAACGAACAAGGCAGGTGTGAATACACCCATAATAATATAAAGATTACAAAAAAGTACAACTCCATGTGATTTTTCTTTTCTTGGTCATAAATTCAGAGGACAAATTGCCACTACCTCTTACTGTAAGCTTATGCACTATTAAAATATATAGGCCATTTAGCTGAGTTAATCTGAAGTGCGTTTCTTGCAGTGAACCTTGGACAATGGCCAGTTAATTGCATTGGTCCATAAAGACTGTGGCCATAATGAAGTCTATGGGTATTAAGCCCATGAGGAATGACTGCCTGAGGGCTACTTTCCTGTAGTGTAAGTTTGGCTTATCTGATCAGTACAGTAGTACATTATCTGAGTGCATATGATTGTGCAAACAATCTGTGTTAAATTGGTTTATCATCTTGATATTGTAAGTAATGTAACATTCTAAAGTGTCTATAGTTTAAAATTGAGTGGGAAAGCAGATCAGAATTCTCTGGTAGCATTTGTTTGTCTTTTTTTTCTGGTTTATGGGATATGTAATTACAGGGCTAATTTCCATGAAGCAAAAATTGGCACAATGTTTCATGTCTTCTTGTCATTACAAATACAAAACATATTAATAATACAAAAGGCATTATTCCATTTTATTTTATTTTTTGTATTTTCTCTCTTAAACAACAACAAAACAATAAGAACAGTAGGATACCCATAGTTATATACAGCTCTGGAAAAAATAAGAGACCACTGTTTTTCTGATTTTACAACTTATAGCAGTGGTTCCCAACCTTTTTTGGCCTGTGACCCCATTTTGATATCACACATTTCTGGCGACCCCATACACTTTTTTTTAAAATCATGTTTCAGTCTCTGCCTCAGTCGCAATATTGTGTCAAATGGTTCGACGTGTCTGAGGCCTCGGAGAAACACTGACCTCTAGCGGACAAATTTAACCATTGCAAACCAGCACACAACCCATGATTTGGGAAGTTCCCAAATGGATGGATGGGAATGGATTGCTTTTTTCCACTTGTAGATGCCATCGAAAATGAAACAAATGCCAAAAGACGCCAGAAGTCACTAAAATCACCACTAACGTCACACAATACTCCTCACTACACAACATTTTTAAGAAATATTGGTGCATTTTTATACTGTAGCAGTTTAGCGCTTGTCAAACCAAGGAAGCGCGTTGAACACTCTGAAGTACTCTGAACCACAAAGCGGAACATTCGCTGAGCCAATAAAACACTTCGATACACTGAAGTGATTGACACGCAGAACGAAGCAGCGGGGGGAGAGACCGACACTTCAACACTTTGGTCACGTGAGCGACTGCTGCGAGACAGTTTCAGACAGACCGAAACATGCTCCAGAGCTCCGTCTCATTTGCCCATCACTAGTTATTGTGACTGCACTGCTCCGTACATTTCAGGCGACCCCACTTGAATTCTAGGCGGGGGTCGCAACCTGAAAGTTGAAAAACGCTGAATTATAGGTATGTGTTTGGGCAAAAGGAACATTTTTGTTTGAGTCAATAAACTACTGACAACATTTCCCCAAATTCCAAATAAAAATATTATCGTTTAAAGCATGTATTTGCAGAAAATGACAAATGGTCAAAATAACAAAAAAGATACATGTTTTCAGACCTCAAACCATGCAAAGAAACAAGATCAAATTCATTTTAAAACAACATAATACTAATGTTAACACTTAAGAAGAGTTCAGAAATCAATATTTGGTGCAATAACCCTTATTTTTAATCACAGCTTTCATGCGTCTTGGCATGCTCTCCACAAGTCTTTCACATTGTTCTTGGGTGACTTTATTCCACTCCTGGTGCAAGAACTGAAGTAGCTCAGCTTTGTGTTTGTGTTGGAATTCAACAGACGCTGGAATGGAATGGCTGTAATACATGTAGAGATGCTGATTTCAGAAAAAAATGCAGTGGTCTCTTATGCGTGAAAAGTCCCTCAGTCGTCCAGGTAGAATCCATGATAAAAGGAGAAGTTCAATTTGTCAACTGGACAAAGTTTGTTTGGTTGAAAACGTTCCCCCCGTAGTCTGTCTCTTCTCTCAAAGAGACAGATTAGGGGGGATTGTTTTCAGAGCTTTTTCAGTGTAGGGAGCGCCTCCTGGCAGCTAGATATAAGCAGTGTCTAACCAGCACAATAACCAGAGCTGACGAAGCCTCTCGGATGAGCGGCGAAACATTTTCAACCAAACAAACTTTGTCCAGTTGACAAATTGAACTTCTCCTTTTATCAGTGGTCTCTTATTTTTTTCCAGAGCTGTAGGCATCTCCTCCATCTGATATGTTCTTGAATCACCTGGACACACCCTACTGGGAAAGCTTAAAGCAGACCTATCTACTTATTACTGTTCTCCAAAATGATTTTCTTAATCGGAGACACGTAGGATTCGCCGACAACTAAATGGCTCTTTGTTTTGATGACATTACGCCAACATCAGCTCCCATTGGGCACTGCCGTTTTCTAACATGGAAATCAGCTGACATTTTCTTTTATTAAGTTGTTTCAGATGAATATTGCGATTTAATATCTTCTTTAAACTGGACATGCAAAGCTCCTATGATGTATGATCCTCACCCCAGTACAGATATATTGTCTAAGGAGCTCTTGAGGTCAAAATCGACCACTGTGCTCTGTCTGTCTCTGTCTAATTATTAAACGCTTTGTTGTCCAATATTCAGGAAGTGTGAATTGTTGCTGTTCTAATGTTACTAAACCCACTCTCGTCTCTGAAAATTATGAAAAGTGCTCTACAAACTCATCGTGGTGAATAATTAGGATGTTCAGAAAGCATAAGATGAGTGAGGAATAACTTTGGACCACTGCAAACCATTTAAAATGACTAGCTCTGTTTTTCCAGTTTTTAAGACAGGTAAAGCATTTAAGTTGCATCACTAACACCTAAATCAGCATTTAACTTGCATTAACTTTCAAAAATCTAACTAACTAACTCTAACTAACTCAAATCGTATAATCCCCCTAATTTCTTGATTTTGCATATTTCTCTTCATTTAACAAACTCGCTCACACTCCTCCATAAGATGACTGAACCAGCTCTGAGATAAAACCTAAAATCATGTCTGCCCCTCACATCCGTGGTGCTGACACTACAGACTGCTCTACTCGTGCTCTCTGTTCACTTTTTTTGCTCAGTCTGAGAGGGGGAGATCACGTCACCCACATCACTGCCTGACATTTGCTTCACACTTTCATTCTGTGTGAGGAAGAGCTTGTCTACAGGCCCTGCTGACTCATCATTCATTGGAGCGTCTATTTTGTATTTCTGCAGGATATGATCAGAAGTGTACAGTAGAAGGCTGGATTTTAAGTGCTATTATTGCCATTTTGCATAATTGTGATTGTTTTTTTCAAACAACTATAGGCGGGGAATATACAGTAAAGAAAATGTCAGACATTACAGGAAAAACTAATGTTTTATGTTTTTTAGTCAGTTTGATCTCTCAGCATACAAGCTTTTATGCGGGAACAACAAAATTGTGCTCGCCAAAAGATGTTTTAATTTAATTTTGATTTAATTTAATGAAGTAGCAGCCATAAAGGGACACTGTCTCAAAATGTGTTTTCTCCCATAGAGACATAAGGAGGCTCAAAGGCTTCACAGACAGAGGGAGGACAGTAGAGAGAATCTTAAGAAAATTACACAAACACTATTTTAATAGTTGGATGTCAAAGTTTATCCATATGTAGGGCGGAGTAATGTTTGATTTTCTAACTCAGATCCAGATTGGGGTTCTAGCGGCACTGAGGACAATTGGTTGGGGGCCAATCTGTCAATATGACATTAAAAAGTAATTTACTTTTAAACAAGAAAACACACTCAAAATAGAATCTGTCAAACTGTCAAAGCATCCCCCTCATCACGTTTGAAAGGAGTCCAAGAGAGCGCACTGAGCGGGGCAGGGGCATGTTGTGGGAGCGGTAGTTTCAAAGATGTTGACAAAATGGACACACATCAGACTATCGAATGATTCCAGTTGGACTTATTCCTGCTCTTTGGAGCATATTAATTGAGTGTATTCACATGTAGACAACCCGCCTCCAAAATATAATATCTGTGGTTATTAATTGTTCATACCAACTTAATAACTGGGTCGGGAGGCAGGGAGGCGACAAGCTGCCGAACACACAGAAAAGTAGTCCCACACAAGTACTTTTTGATCTTTAATCTGCCTTACCCTTACCTGGCCAGCCAAATGATATCTCTCTGTATTTCCTATACACCGCGATACCATTTGGACACTCTCCATCCACTCTCGCTCCTCCGGTTCCAAACCGACTCCGCGATTCTGATTCGTTCAAAGATGGTGACGTCAGTGCACCCGCCTTTGCCCGCAAAGTCACTCTTAGGCAGCGGAAGTTCCGCCTCAGTTTTGAATCAAGATGGCGCAATCTCTGATTGGTTCACTTAGCTGTCTGTCTACGCGCAACCGCAGCGCATTCTGTGGATCAAACGTTACCAGACTCACTCGCTGGTACAGCGATGAGTCATGGATTCTTCCAGGCAAGCCTTACCCGGGATTTCAGCCCTAATATTGACTTAAGATCATTCATTTGGCTCTGCCCCTCTCTGTCTTAGTGCCTCTTTTCAGGAACAAACCTAACAACGTCCAGTGTAGGTTTACCAGGAACGAGTAATCTATGGAATTATTATTTCCTGTGTATCGCTGTTATAGTTACTGTTGCTGGGCTTGTCATTTTGCTGTGAGTCTTTACTGCGCTCTCTCATCTCATTCAGAGGAGCTGCAAAGTTTTTCCTTTATTTTGAGAAGTAAACAAGACCGAGGTGAAGAATTAGAGATAGCGATTGGCTAAAAAAAGTGATCGACTGTAAAGTTGACCAATCAGAAGCAGAGTGAGGTGGCCATAAAGACTTTCCTGACATTTTATCGGTTTAGCATAGACACATGCTTGAATATTCACTGTTTTCAACACACGTGAGGAAAATGCTGATTCTTGTGGATTTTATGGATATGCATTGTTTCTTGGTGAGTCTTTTGTGATGGGAGCACAAACAGACGACTACAGCAGGAGGGACATGTACCATTGTTTACAGATGGCGTCAGCGCGGTGATAGTGGACACAACCCTCTGCTCACGCTACTTATGGTAAGAGCAGCTCATCTCATATCTGTTTGGTGGTTCACCTCTGGAGTACATGCGCTGTCATGTGGCACGTTTGTAATGCTCTGATATCAGTGCATTTGGTAAATGAGCTGTTTGGACACAGTCTGCTGTGTAAAGGGGACAGCTGTTTGCCCTGCGCTGTTGTGATGGTGCAGTTTGTGCTTTTAATCACTGTGGTGGAAATAGTTCATAACTCTGGCTCCGGGTGCATCTGGTGATTTGCAGGCCAAATAAAGCTGTATTTAACCAATTTTAGTTGGAAAAACACAGTTCTACCACAGTTTCTTTGGGGGAGAAGTAACATAGGTTAATTGTACCCAATTACTTTTTTGGAGGATGCCCAACATTGAGAAAACCACAGCCAGTAAGTTTTATTTCATTTAGGAAGAGAATCCTCAAATGTAGCTCAAGTGTTTCTTGTTTTATCTCAGAGCTACTTCAAAGTATAAATTGTTTGCATCAAATTGGTCCTAGTTTTACCATCAGAATTGAGATATATCTGTCTGAAAATCAAAAATTCAATAAATAAGACTAGTTTAAAACATGATCAAGCCATATATGACAAGTCAGGTCTACCATGTCCATAGGAAAAGTAATCAGACTACAGAATAAAAGCTGCAAGCCCCAAACTCAAGTTCACCTATTGCCCCCTAACTCCACCACTGCCGTGGACAACTGGAATGCCGTCCCTTCTCTGCTCTGGTGTTGAACTGGTGGAGAAACAAGTGTCTGGGTTCATCAAGTATAAACATTTCTACATAGTTCTCATCCAACTACATCTTTAATTGAATTTAATTGTCTGTCCCTGGCAGTTGCTGCCTTGTGGTTTTCTTCCCAAAATACCTAACAAAATTGTATGCAATAATCTTGAATCTCATGTTTTCAGATATAATAACTGTTACAATACACTGTATGGAATGAATATGAGTGAATATGGAGTAAAAGGAACTAGCCCGGTCAATTTAATGCCAGGGTTATAATAAGAGCAAAAGTCAAACCAAAGCATTTTCATTCGACACAATTCACACAAAGAATGTTATGTTCTTGCCTTATTCATTTGTTAATAAAAAAATGTTAATAGCCTACATAACATACATAAAATTACTGCATCTGTTGCCAAGATACCATTATAAATGGTCAAAAAATACATTGACATAACTTTTTGAACCTTGAATAATACTAATAAAAACATCACAAGTCTGTTAATCTTATAGACCTCTTGCCAACCCCCTATATGACTATATGACTTTTTTATGGTATAGGATGGAGTCATTGGAGGAGCTCCAAGGACTCCATCTTATACCGTAAAAGTCATTCATATCGAGTATAGCAAGCTTCTTAAAAATCCCTGGAGGCGACTATGTTCAATGATCACAGAACTCCGTCTTCTTCTAAAACTGTCCCATCTGATGTCCCAAAATCTGTCTTTTTCGCAAATCCTTTCTGTTAAAGAGAGAGTGAGATAGCGTACGCTGGGAGAAGAAATAATGTTGATGTTAATGAGGTGCTTTGAGAATTGCGTAAAAAGAATATCTCCAGTCTGTTTAATATGAAGGAGATAAAACGTGCTGTTTGAAATGATCATTGGACAAGGGACAATAAAAGAGAATGTGATTTATAGGGATGCAATAGAGCTGGGTCTTAATGGGTTTGTACTGTAACGAACTGAAACTTTTACAGTCTGAAGTTTGGTTGGTGCTCGGGTTAAAATGAGTATCTAGAAAACAATGAAGAAAATGGATGCAATGAGTTTCAAATTACACCATAACATTCTTTGGGCCAATAATATTTAATAGAAGTGGTGCGGGTGGGGTGAGGTAGTGCGCGTGGGGTAAAATGAATATTGTTGAATTGTTGCCTGGTAAATCCACGATGACATCGCTCTGTGTTTTTATACAGAGGGGCAGCAGTAGCTCAGTTGGTAGAGCGTTTGTCCACTGATCCAAAGGTTGGCGGTTCAAATCCCGCTCTTGACATAAGAAACATCAGTGGTTGAGCAGTCAGATCCACTCACCCACAGGTTGGTTGGTACGATTCCAGCTCCTACAGATGAATGCTGCCGTTGGGGCAAGACACTTAACCCTCCTCGCCCCCAGTGTCTGCGTACACTGGTGTGTGAATACGTGTGTGAATGGGTGATTGGTTCCTTGTTGTAAAGCGCTTTGGGTGCCTTGAAGGTGGAAAAGCGCTATATAAAGATGTGACCATTTACCATTTTTACCATCAGTCTGGCCCACATGTGCTCTACCATGTCTCGAGTCAGAGCTAGTGGTTAAAGAAATACTAAATACTGTAATACTGGATAAGAAAAAGTATGTCTATCTTTGTCTTTTGTTTTGTCAGATACTGTCTGCGGATTCACTGTTGTGTAAGGGTATCAGGGTGTATAGTATTTGAAGGAAAAAAACCTGCAAAATGTTGGCTTGATCTCCACAAACATTGTACGAGCTCAGCTTGCTAACTGCCGACCTCTCTTTATCAGCACTGAGGTGGTAGAGAGGGTGACGAACTTTAAGGGTGACAGTGACTGAGCACCTGTCCCAGGGCATTCACACTGTCTCAGCTGTGGGAAAGTCCCAACAACACCTCTACTACCTGAGGGAACTGAGGAGACTGGACAACGGGCGGACAATAGAAACTGTTCACATGCATCTTTGGCTCATCGCTAGAAGAACACTCCCATTCACTCACTTACACAACAATAACAACTTTCATAGTCACTTATAATGAAAGGAAGAGGCTTTTAGTACCATCAAATCTTATATACTCAAGGCCCTATATTACTCAAAATTGACTCTTGTGAGCTTTAAGACATGATAAAATGGTGTTACCTCTTCAAAAACATCCCTGGAGTTGTGTTTTGTTCCATTCACACATGTTTGGTTAATCCTCAAAGTGCTCCGTTCCACCTTGTAATTTCACATAGTGGTAGTTTTCAAGTTAACAGCTACCTTTTATCTTTTCAGTACATATTGGCAAGTCCTGGGCTAAAATCACCCAAATGATTCTAGTGGAGGTGTGTGGAGTTTAAAAACACAGTGGAGGGCTTCATGTATTACCACATGATATGTTATAAGGTGGTTTCCATTCGAGAGAAGCAAACGGAAAGCCTAAATACGCAGGATGTGTGTGTTAAACATGTGTGAATGAAACAAAACACAGCTCCAGGTCTGTTTGCGATGAGGAAACAACATTATACCATAGATCAGATAAAATAATGTAATATGGACCCTTAAAGCCAGTTCCACTCTTTCTCACATGAAAATTACATAACCAGTCTCCCCCTGTGCTTGGCTGTGCTGGGGGCTGAATTGAACGCAGTGGAATCGAGGCTTTTCTCAGTTCCTCCAGTAGAGCCATACTTCTCCAATCCTTTTCATTCACTGTTTAATGCCAAATTATACAGACCCCTCCATGGCATTATATGACCTTGTTGTCACTGGGATGCTTCTTTTTAGGCATTTTTCGGCCGTCTGGACAGGTGCGTGTCAGATGGAGGCCCATCAGGGTGCTACAGCGGGAGAGCATTTGAAAGCCTTGGGTCCACACACAAACTGGCGGTGTTGTGATTTATGGAAGTTCAAATACTCAGGCCGTGGTCTCTGCACAGCTCTGTCACTTCTGATAAAGGCCATTTCATTTAGCTCAAAGGATCCGAAAGTTTGTGCAAAGAGGATTCACTTGCCAAAAAGCTGACAATACACTAGCATAACTTTTCTGGTGGAGGGTCTGTCAAATGCTTCTCGATGATATTGCTTTGTCTGGATACTGTACTTTCACAGTATCATATTAAACCTTCTTATCTTCATGGAGACCAAACCTGACAAAGTTGCAGGTTAGATCTGTGGAGAAGCAAACCCACTCACAAGCAGAATCCCTGTTTTTCTAGGTAATTTTGAGCTATAAACTCATCTGTAATTGAATAAATGTTATGTAGAGCTGTTTGTCATACTGTGGAACATTCCAGGCAGAGCAATGATAAATCCATAGAAACAAGCAGTCAGGGTGCTACAGCGGGTGTGCATTTGAAAGCCCCAGGTGCACACACAAACTGGAGGAGTTGTGATTTATGGAAGTTCAAATACTTAGGCCGTAGTGTCTTTGCACAGCTCTGACACTTCTGATAAAGGCCACTTCAATTCAGCTCAAAGGATTCGAAAGGTTGTGCAGAGATTCACTGGTCAAATACTTTAAGTACACCAGGGATTAGGGATGCACCGATACTGACACTGGTATACACGGTGCTGATCCAGGAAAATTTGCAGTATCGGGTATCAGTTCCATGATATTGGTTCAGCCCAGGTTATCTCATGATGTTAAAACTGTAATTCAAACAAAGCTGTTCAGTTTCTTGCAGAATACATAACAGTTACAGAACACAATCAGATCAGCTTTGTACCAAGTTAACTGTATTTTGAGAGAAATAAATGCCATTTTGCATCCTTACACTGGTATTGGTTAATATTAGATATTGACAAATGCTTAAAGGCATAGTACTGATGTCAGTATCTGATCTTTTAATGACAGTCTGAACGACACATATCAAATTTTTATCAAATGTGACTGTGAGCTTTCAGAAAGGGATCAGAAAAAGGGCATAGACTGTAGATTGAGGTTATTAGCATTTAATGTTAAATTAGGCAGAGTACAGACATCATGATTACATCAGGACATCCCTCTCAGTCGTCACACATCGTGTCACCTCACAATCGTGTTACAATCGTTCCTCGCCCACACTGGTCACACACAACTGCTGTCTTAAATACAGGGAAATTGGTATGCAGGGACATATGTTTACTGCCTTGTAAGGGGATCTGTAGAGTAGCTCCCAAAGGTTAACCAATAGTAGGAGTAGTTAACCAACCACTAGTTGAAGTAGTTAGCCAATAGTTAATAGATGGGAACAGGTGATAAGATAAGATAAGATAAGACTTTATTGATCTCACACAGGAGAAATTTACTCGCCACAGTAGCTCCAGGACAATTGGACAGGAGGGAAAAAGTGCATGCAGGCAGGGAGGGGATAAAGTAAGTAATAAATAGTGCAAATAGTAATATGTAATAATAATAATAATAATGGAAAATAGTAATAATGATAATAGTAACAACAAGCATCAACATGAAAAGGAGGATATTGCATGTCTGGCCTATATGTTAGAATTATACAGTCTGATGGCAGTGGGGATGAAGGATCTGCGGTAGCGCTCCTTCTTGCACTGGGGGTGCCTCAGTCGGCTGCTAAAGGAGCTGCTCAGCTCCTCAATAGTCCGGTGCAGAGGGTGAGAGGTGTCGTCCTTAATGGACATGAATTTGGCCAGTACCCTCCTCTCAGACACCTCCTCTACACGGTCCAGAGGACAGCCCAGGACAGAGCTGGCCCTCTTAACCAGCTTATTCAGTCTTTTTCTGTCCCGTTCTGTGCTGCTCGGGGCCCAGCAGACGACAGCATAGAGGAGAGCAGAGGCCACCACAGAGTCATAAAAAGTCTTGAGCAGAGGCTTGCTCCCAGGCCGCTTCCGTTCGTTTCGAACTGGAAGGCGGCCTGGAAACTCGTCCAAGCGAGAGTCCCAGATTTAGGGCCCCAATCAGAGAGCGGGGGAGGTGTGGCAAGACGGTGACGCGTACTACATGACAAACGGAAGCTTGTAGTTTGAACTGACAACTGACATGATTGGCTATGGACTTACGTATACGCTCAATGATAGACATTCATAACGCCCAATAAACGGCCGTTGGCAATCGCTAACCACACCTCCGCTACGGGATTTTTCGAAGCGAGTTTCCAGACCCATATCTCACTTGTGATATGGTCAGGTGTTAACCAGACTAACACAGACCTAAAGAGACCTTCTATTTGAGAAATAAAACCTCCTTACATTTTTTTGACCCATTTAAAAACAAGTCTCGAATTACAAGTTCTGCTTCAGCTTATAGGATGAGTTAATTCACCAACTATGAAATTAAGTCGCAACGCGCAGCTACAAAAACACACATCGGTACATTTCACCTGCGCATTACAATCCCTGCTTTATTTATAATATTTTTCATATGTGGGCTTGAGCTGCACAGTGATTCAGAAAGCGAGCCTCCATAAAAGCCCCTGACGCCTCTGTGTGTTCCCCACCTTCTGCCTCCTCTCGGTGGGATGGGAGCTGCCTGCACCTCCAGTGGATTCTCCAGCTTCACGGAGACATGAGCCCACATCAAAGACGATACTAAAACATGCTCGCTAACCCGCCACCGCACACTCCATAATATATCCACCTAGCATGCAGCACTAGCCTCCCCCTGGCATAAGCTGATTAGTCTGGAAATTGAAAGCCCTCTGTGCCGACAGCCTTTTATTTTCCTGTATGTATTAGCTGAGGAGCATGTGGTGATGCAGGGCCCTCTCAAGGTCCTCAGCGTGTATGCTAATGCCTTTGTGACTGATACGCTCAAGTAGTCATCACAAATACTCAAACACAAAATATTTTTATTAGTTTGAGGTTTAAGCCACGTTATAATTTTAATCATCAAAAACATACCCCGAGTTGTGTTTTCTTTCAATCACACATGTTGTAACAATGGATTATTAGACTGTCTACATCTCTAAAGCTCAAAATGCTTCATTCCGCCTGACGTCATGTAGTAGTTTTCAAGTTAACGCCTACTTTTTTACCATTAGTTCACTAGAGATCAACAATTTTAGGGCTGAAATTATCCAGATGATTCTAGTGAAGGTGTATGGAGTTTAAAACACACCAGAACACTTCCTGTATCACCACATGACATCATAATTTGGAACAGTGTTTTCTGTGTCATACGTATGAATGAAAAACACAACTTGAAAGAACATTATAACATAGATCAAACCTATAATATACAGCTCTGGGAAAAAAAAAAAAAGAGACCACTGCATTTTTTTTTCTTTAAATCAGCATGCACATGTATTACAGCCATTCCATTCCAGCGTCTGTTGGATTCCAACACAAACACAAAGCTGAGCTACTTCAGTTCTTGCACCAGAAGTGGAATAAAGTCACCCAAGAACAATGTGAAAGACTTGTGGAGAGCATGCCAAGACGCATGAAAGCTGTGATTAAAAATAAGGGTTACTGCACCAAATATTGATTTCTGAACTCTTCTTAAGTGTAAACATTAGTATTATGGTAAAAGGAGAAATTCAATTTGTCAACTGGACAAAGTTTATTTGTTGGAATACTTTTCGCAGCTCATCCAAGCTAGTTCGTCAGTTCTGGCTAGAGTGCTGGTAGACACTGTTTACATCTGCCTGAAGGGAGGAGCTAACGACAATGAAATTACTATGAAATTATCCCACCTCTTTGTTTTCAGTTTCTGTCTGGGGTCTTGTTTAGCATACCCATTCAGTACCATAATGGGTGTTTTAAGTATTATTATTATGTATAGTTATTATAGTTATTATGTTATTAGTATTATGTTGTTTTAAAATGAATTTTATCTTGTTTCTTTGCATTGTTTGAGGTCTGAAAACATGTATCTTTTTTTGTTATTTTGACCATTTGTCATTTTCTGCAAATAAATGCTCTTTTTATTTGGAATTTGGGGGAAATGTTGTCAGTAGTTTATAGACTCAAACAAAAATGTTCCTTTAAAATCAGAAAAACTGATCATTTTGCAGTGGTCTCTTATTTTTTTCCAGAGCTGTATATATAAAACCATGACTACTTACTGTTGCCTCTGCTTTTCTCTCCCACTTTACAAACACATACAGTATTACATACAACATCGCCTGCTCTGATTGGCAATACTTTTTAATTGTACTTTTAATGTGTACGTGTGTACTTTTATTTCAGTACAAGTCTGGCTGCAGTATTTATAACGGAGTACATTTTAGCCATGGAACTGCTTAAGTTCCATGGCTGTAAATATCGACTTTTCAAACCCACTTTTACGAACCCTCACCTCTTGAACAAGACTGAGATACACACTGATTGTGTTGTGATGGCACTCTGAAGGGGGAGTGATTTAGTGCGGGGAGCAACTTGAGTGGACTAAAAAATAAAACTGAAACGAACACATTTTATCAAATTGTTTTCGGCGAATATGGCATTTTCGAAACAATAAAAGGTACCATGGCAAGCTGAATCGGTTACGTGTACTAATTGTGTATTAATACCCCTTTTATAATAATAGTCCCTCTTTAAGTGCAAATCTTCAGTACTTTTTCCATCACGGTAATTACCATCCATTTCCTGGCTTTCTTGAAAACACATATAGTAATTTTCCAACCAAGATGAAAGACGTCAAATAAAAGCACCCCATCCCTCTCTTTCTTTTTCAGACCTCTCCGGCTGGCTGTCATCCCACTTCTCTATTACGCGTTGCGATTGAGTGCGGTGAAATCTGCAGGAGAATATGGCAGTACATAATACGATAAGACTCAATAACAGAAGGGGAGTTATCCTTAAAATTTCCTCCGAGCAATTTCACAGGTTGGTGGCCATAAATGGATAAGCGTCGAAGGATCTAGTGTCTGGAAATTATGTAGCGTCATGTTGGTAAAAGGCTGCGTGGTAAACAGTGTTGTGAAACAGGGACAGTGATAGATGTGTGACAGGGGACAAAAGGAGAACTTTAGGCGGAAGGTTAGGTTTCACGGTTTCATACAGAAATGATTTTGATGATGGATAAATGGAGCTGTCTAATCCTGTTAAGAAGGGATTGTTACAGATCTGGGATTGCAGCATGAACAGTCAATGTTTTGAGAGTAGAAATGTTAAAAATAATAGCTTTTTCTGGTATTTAGAGTAGTATTTAAGGGTCCATATTATGCTATTTTCAGATGTATGTTATGTTTCCTCATCAGATGTGTGTAGAATTCGTCAGTCGTCCAGGTAGAATCCATGGCAAAAGAAGAAATCAATTTGTCAACTGGACAAAAGTTTATTTGGTCGAATACGTTTCGCAGCTCATCCAAGCTGCTTTTTCAGTTCTGGCTAGAGTGATGGTGGACACTGCCTATATCTGTCTGAAGGGAGGAGCTACCAACAATGTTACTATGGAACTACTACACCTACTTGTTTACAGTTTCTGTTAGTTAGGTGGGCCTATTCAATATGCAGTGGGAGTGGAGTGTGGGGTCTTGTTAGCAGAACCATTCAGGGCTATAATGGGTGTTTTCACACCTCTGAACATGACCTGCTGCCCTATTGTTTTCTTTGATTTAGGTTTGAGGATAGAGTTATAGATGGGAGACAAATTATGTCTGAGACCTCCATTTCTGTTCAAGGAAGGATTCTCTTTCTTGACAAAAATAGCCTCTTTAACTCCCCCTCTCAAAGCAGGATAAGATCTGTACCTCACTGTCCTCAAAGGAGTGGCCCGTGGCTTCTAGGTGGAGATGCATGGCCGATGAAGGTCCTTCAGACACTGAAAACAAGTAGGTGTAGTAGTTTCAAAGCAATTTAATTGTAGTTAGCTCCTCCTCCAGACAGATATAGGCAGTGTCCACCAGCGTCTGACCAGAACTGAAGAAGCAGCTTGGATGAGCTGCAAAACGTATTAGAGCAAATAAACTTTTGTCCAGTTGACAAATTGAATTTCTCCTTTTGCTATAGTGATAAAAGTTTAATTGTGATTTAATCTCTGTGACAGTCTCCTATTTTGGTCATTATTCTCATATCAGGATTCACTATTTCTCTATTTAATTCAGATGCCAGCTGAATTTTTCCCAGACACTTCTTTATTGGTTAGCCTCTGCAGTGTGCAACCCCAACCCAAGATTAATTGCAATT
Source organism: Paratrypauchen microcephalus (assembly GCA_036785185.1). Taxonomy (NCBI): domain Eukaryota; kingdom Metazoa; phylum Chordata; class Actinopteri; order Gobiiformes; family Gobiidae; genus Paratrypauchen; species Paratrypauchen microcephalus. The sequence continues at coordinate 10,448,225 of JAVJIX010000011.1, forward strand.
TCAATAAACTCAGTTACCGTAACAAATCACAAAGATGATTTTTTAGCACCATTGTTCCACAAACAACAAAATAAAACTGCTAACCCTGTAGTTTGGATCTTTACAAACACGTTCTGAAATGTGATTCTTGTATTAGTTTCAGTTCATATTTCAGTCTTTTTGTCAATACTGCAGGATTCGTTTAAAATGTGAAATATGAACAAAATGCTGTTATTAAACATAAGTCACAAATCTAATTGTAATTTGAATTTGATATTGTCAGGTGGGAGGTGGGAGATGTTATCCCTTTCCCTGGAATGTTCCATTGTATGTTATAATGTTGTTTCCTCATCAAAAACATACCTGGAATTTTGTTTTGTTTCATTTGTACGTTTAACACCCAAACCCTGCATATTTAGGTTGAATTCTTCTCTTAAACGGAAAACACTCTGTTCCACTTTGTGATGTCATGTGGTAACACAGGAAGTGCTCCACTGTATTTTTAAACTTCATACACCTCCACTAGAATTTGGATCATTTCAGCCCTGGAAGTGCTCATTCTGTACTGAACTGAAGGCAAACGGTAGCTGTTAACTACCATTACATGACATCACGAGGTGGAACAGAGCATTTTGAGCTTTGGAGAGGTAGACAGACTAATAATAAAAGATTACTGAAACGTGTGAATGAAACACAACACAACTCCAGGGATGTTTTTGATGAAGTAACATTAAAGATCCCATGACATGGTACTTCATGTTCTCCCCGTGTCTGGGTGGGTTTCCTCCGGGCACTCCGGTTTCCCCCACCAACCCAAAACATGCACCATAGGTACCTCCAGCTTTGGTCCTGACCAAGCCGAAGCAAGAAGATCATGGAGATGGTCCCCGGGCGCAGTAATGTGCTGCTCACTACTCCTGATAACAGGATGGGTTAAATGCAGAACTGGAATTTCCCCACTGTGGGACTAATAAAGGCATAGCTTTCTTTCTTTCTTTCTTTCTTTCTTGATGCTTTTATATGGTGCCTTAATGGTTCCCTAATACTGTAAATGAATCCTTCTTCAAAATCAACACTTAGTGCATGAGAAAGACACATGTACAGAGTCAGAGTCATAATCTCTCTGTCTGAACAACTCATTCTGGGCCTTGTTGCTTGAATGCAAATGAGAAGGAGACAGATTGGTTAGAGGAGCGGGTGGGGGGGGCGGGGGGGGGAAATGCGCCGCTGGTTCCTTGTTTTAGCGGTGCGCTGTCTCCCACTTCCGCGCGTGTAAGCGCGAAGGAGGAAAGGAGAGCCTTTTCAATGAAAAAAAACACATTTTCACAGAAAATAAAATTAAACCACTGCTGTTTCAGAGGTCCAGAGGGTCGGGTAAAGGATTTCCGAGCCTAGAAACACTCGCATGTGCCTCCAGGCAAATAAAAAAACGCATTTCGCATTGCGTAGCTCCTCCGCAGTCCAAATTCTCTGGGCGTGATTTCCAGAGAGAGGGGGTGGACATCCAGACGGTGGTGGAACTGCATTTGCATTTCATTTTTCGATCTAACGTCAATAAGGTGCCTTGTCCAGAATCGCCCATTTGAGCTGTGTTTTTTTCAAACGCAGAAAAGGATCGCAAATGCTCAGTTTAAACATTTCGCAACTTTTAGCCATTGGGGGGCCCTAAACAGGGTAGGGGAGCTCACATTAACGTTCAAAAACCTCAGAAAGTGAAAATGTCATGCCATGGGACCTTTAAAACATGGCTTACAGCTCTCAAGAGTCAATTTCTCATCATACAGGACCTTGTTGTTACTCAAATAAATAAAAGTCAACACTACTCACCTCTGCACACCGCATTGCCCAAACTCTTCACACATCATTGACCTTTCACCTGCTTTATCATAGTTATTTTGCTTAGCCTGGCGCAGCTTAAATCTCCAACAGTTGGCGCTCTATTCCTGCCCGCTGTGCTATTTCCAGACTCCCACTAACAACTGTGAGCTATGATTACAATTACCACAGTGACAGACCCCTGCCGCTAAGTTATGACTGCGCTTAATGCTTTAATTACAAGGCACGCTCCTTTTGAACATGGCTGTGCTCTTCAGCCCTCAGAGGATTCTATCTGGGAGGGTGTCTGAGGTGAGTTTTCGCTATAACTCGGCTAATGTGTTCGGGGAAAAGATGATCATATCTGTGAAGTTTCCACTCTCCAATACGCTAATGTATGTACTTCTGTTTAAGGGCCCATATTATGCTATTTTCGGATCTATGTTGTTATAATGTTGTCCTGTTCATGGTCTGTGCATTTACGCCGAGTTCTTCTCTCAAATAGAAAAGGGAATACTCAGACATGTATGAATGAAACAAAACTCAACTCCAGGTATGTTTTTGATGACAACATTATAACATAGATCAGAAAATAGTGTAATATAGGCCCTATAAACCATTACAGAAAAGCATAGAAAAGGAAAAATACTTTAGACTCAAATTCAATATGTACAGCTCTGGAAAAAAAATAAGAGACCACTGCATTTTTTTCTGAAATCAGCATCTCTACATGTATTACAGCCATTCCATTCCAGCGTATTCCAACACAAACACAAAGCTGAGCAACTTCAGTTCTTGCACCAGGAGTGGAATAAATTCACCCAAGAACAATGTGAAAATTTCTGAACTCTTCTTAAGTGTAAACATTAGTATTATGATGTTTTAAAATGAATTTGATCATTGTTTGAGGTCTGAAAACATGTATCTGTTTTTGTTATTTTGACCATTTGTCATTTTCTGCAAATAAATGCTCTAAATGAGAATTTGGGGGAAATGTTGTCAGTAGTTTATAGACTAAAACAAAAATGTTCCTTTTGCCCAAACACATACCTATAAGTAGTAAAATCAGAAAAACTGATAATTTTGCAGTGGTCTCTTATTTTTTTCCAGAACTCTAAGTACTGAAATCTTTTAGCCGTACAGAATAGAAAAGGTGCAATACGTAACTTTTCTTGTCCCCTTGGAGATTTTACATCTGATTTTACATCTTACATTCTGATTTTACATCAGAATGTAAGTACAGTGGTACCTCACCTTACGAAAGACTCTACAAACGAAAAATCCAAGTTACGAAACGCCCTCACGTAAAATTTTGGTCTCTAGATACGAAAGAAAATTCAAGTTACGAAACGCGAAATCTCACAAATTCAATTAATGAACGCTCAGATGCACGCCCCGAAACGTAAATACACTTTATCAACACACACGGGGTTAGGTTCCAGAGGTGGCCCGCGGTGGGAGAGGTCCGCGAGGTAGGACAACTTTATATTTTGCAATTGTTCTACATGTTTTAGGGCTGTAAATGCCTCACCACACACATTCTACGCTTTTCTCAGACTGGATTTGGGCTTTTCTCGCATTTCTCTCTCGTTTGAACACTCGAACTTTCATATATATCAATATAGCGCCGAACACGCGAGGGGAGCGGAGACACAGGATTACATCATCAGTATGGTAAAACTCACCTGTCTCACGACGGTCTAAACCCAGCTCACGTTCCCTATTAGTGAGTGAACAATCCAACGCTTGGTGAATTCTGCTTCACAATGATAGGAAGAGCCGACATCGAAGGATCAAAAAGCGACGTCGACACGGCGCAAGGCTGTGCTTACACCAGGGCTGCGGGCGCGGGATGGAGCCGCGGGTGCCTCCCCCTCGGGGCCGAGCACGCGCGGGCCGAGCACGCGGTGATTCTGGTCTGGTCCCGGTTTGTTCCGGGTCTGGACCTGGTCCGGTCCTGGTTTAGACCTGGTTTAGACCTGGTCTAGACCTGGAAGTCACATAGAACCAGAGCCCGCCCCGAGCGAGACCCCGCGGTCTTGCCCGCCGATAGAGCACCTTTCTCGGCCTCTTAGCTCACAGTGTCAGCCCCCCGGCTCTGGAGGTCAGATAGAACCAGAGCCCGCCCCGCCCCGCTCTTATTCCCGCTGAAAGAGCGTCTTTCTCGGCCTCTTAGCTCTAGCGCGGAACACGCAAGGAGCGCGGAGACACGAGCAACGCGCTCATCCAACGGCACTGCCATGTCCCGGGATAATCCTGGTTTAGACCTGGTCTAGTCCCGGTTTAGTCCAGGTCTAGACCTGGTCTAGACCTGGTTTAGTTCTGGTCTAGACCTGGTTCATTCCACGTTTAGTCCTGGGTCTACAGTCTCTTAGCCAATCAGGACGCAGAACACAAATGTTACACGATAAAAAAAAAGTTACACTATAAAAAAAAAACTTGGAACGGATCAGGCCTTTTCCATTGAAATAGCTACTCAACTTACGAAAAATTCACGTTATGAAACCACTTCTGGAACAAATTCCTTTCGTAAGGTGAGGTACCACTGTATTTCACAGTATGGCAATAAACATATTCATCTCCATGGGACAAGCATGGGACTCCCCAGGTGAAGTTATAAATCAGTCAGATCTGTGTAGAGGCCGCCCTGCTCATGGTCAGAATGCATGTTTTTTTCCCAAGGGATGTTTTTAGCAATGTAAACTAGCGTAAATGCAAACTAGATGAATTTAATCTCATATTGTGCAATGACAAAGCCCCAACAGAAAAGTTACATAATGCACCTTTAACTAGCAAAAGGCCAAAACATAATATTCGAATTAAAGAATTTTAGCTCACAACATGTAATATTTATTTAGTAATGAAAGAACACAAAATCTTAACACGTTTACAGTCCACCTTTATGACCATTAAGTGCATTTTAATATTTTCTACCCATGCAATTACAAACATCATTAACTTTTCTGCATGAAGATTTTACTCTGACCACCTATTTTAAAAATATCTTTTGTTCTATTTAGTCTCTGTCTATCTCTTCTCCGCATGATGCTTTTCACCTATCACTGAGTTATCCTCTGTGATAAGGAGATAACAAAACGAGTTTATGGGCTAACCATGGCCTTTTCTACACAATGGTGGGATTTCAAATTGGCAGATGGAAGTTTAGCGCAGACTAATCCTTTACTTGTACAGTCACGGGAATATGCGCTACACAGGTGAGTAGTAGTTAGATAGAAATTGTATTAAACCCAAAAATCCCACACACTGGTTTCGTTATGTTGATGATAATTTTACAAAAATCAAAATTCAAGATTTGGAACCTTTCACTGCACATATCAATTCTGTAGATCCGAACATCAAATTCACCCGTGAAGATGCCAAGGATAACACATTGGCGTTCTTAGATTGTGCAGTAACGATAGGAGGAGACCGGGGACTCCAAGTAGAAGTCTTCAGGAAGCCCACACACACAGACCAATACCTGCTTTTTGATTCACACCACCCACTGTAGCACAAACTGGGTGTTATTCGGACATTACAACACAGGGCCCACAAGCACAGAGGGCAAGGAGAAAGAAGAGCAACATGTGCAGGAAGCCCTCTCTGTTTGTGGATATCCTAAATGGGCTGTCAACAAAACCAAGAGAGACAAGGGCAAGAAACAAGATAATAGAGAATCCGAACCCAGGAGGAAAGGGGTAGCGATTCCGTACCTGGCCGGCGTTTCGGAAAAACTACAGAGGATTTTCAGACAATATGAAATTCCAGTTTATTTCAAACCCACAAACACTTTAAGACAAAAACTTGTCCACCCAAAGGACAGAACACCGAGCCACAAACAAAGCAATGTGGTCTACTCCATTCAGTGTAGTGAAGACGGCAGTGAGCGCTACATTGGGGAAACAAAACAGCCACTTCACAAGAGGATGTACCAACACAGGTGGGCGTGCCAGAGTGGACCGTCATCTGCCGTTCATCTTCACCTAGAAGCCACGGGCCATTCTTTTGAGGACAGTGAGGTTCAGATCTTAGCCAGGGAAAAGAACTGGTTTGAGAGGGGAGTTAAAGAGGCTATTTTTGTCAAAAAAGAGAATCCGTCATTAAACAGAAATGGGGGAGTGAGACATAACTTGTCTCCCATTTATAATGCGATTCTTAGACCAGTCAAACAGAGCCAGGGCAGAGGGGTGGAGAGGGTCGTTAGACGTTGAATAGGGGGTCGAAACAGCCGTCAAAGTAATTTGAAAAACAAAGAGACAGATTAGGGGGATCGTTTTCAGAGCTTTTGTCATTGTAGGACGCGCCTCCCGGCAGCTAGATATAAGCAGGGTCTAACCAGTACAATAACCAGAGCTGACGAAGCCTCTCGGATGAGCGGCGAAACGTTTTCAACCAAACAAACTTTGTCCAGTTGACAAATTGAACTTCTCCTTTGATCATTAAACCCAAAGGAAATTTCAAAAACGCCAGCTGCGTTTACACAGACAACAATATCAAATCATTAGAAAAATAAATACATCATTAAACGTGCATTGTGTAACGTTTCTGGTGGAGGGTCTGTCAAATTCTTTTCTCCTTACTGTCTGGAATATTCCACAGTATGGCATTAAACATTTCTGCCTTAACGCAGACCAAACTAGACCAAGTTACTGGTCGGGTCTGCCGAGATGCAACCCCGCTCACAGTCAGAATACCTGCTTTTTTAGGTATTTTTGAGCTGTAAAACCACCTGTAATTGAATACATATAAGGCAGAGCTATTTAATCACATACTGTGGAACATTCCAGGCAGCGCAATGACATATCCATAGAAACAAGAAGGTGACGGACCACAACCAAAAAGTTACAGAGTGCACCTTTATAACACCTTAAGATAACATTTCCTTAAAAGTAGTTGCAGCAGTATTTTCTACGAATGGACAAGGACTATGCCAAAACTAGACTAAAATTTAAATCAAAGGGACAATGAGACTAGAATAGGCCAATGACAAAAAAAAAAAAAAAAAAGGCTCTAAACCAGGGGTCACCAAACAGTGGCCACGGGCAAGTCACCTCCAAGGACTACAGATTACATGAGTCGCCCGCAGGCTGATTCTAAAAAGAGCACAAATCACTAGTGAGCTGCACCTAAAATTTTATTTTATTCTGTTGCTATTCTTTTTTAACCACCCTTGCATTTATATAGATTTAAAAATGACAATATCTTTAAAAATATGTTCATTATACATGAAGTTTGGATAAGTTAAAGTGAACTCTGACCTACTCTAGTTCAAAGGTTAGTATTGTGCGTGTGACAGAACCAATGCTCATGGATAGTAAGCTACTGGGCTCTGCGAAGATGGGCACTGAATGCAGTTTTTTACTCCAAAAAACATGGCAGAAAAAAGAAGATTTATCCCTTTCACAAGGAATGGGAAGAGGAGTGACTTTTCTACGACTGTGAAAGAAACCTGCATTTGTCTCATTTGTGGGGCGACTGTGGCGACGGCAAAGTGGCATAATGTGGACTACTTGTCTAACTACCCACTGGGAAGTGTACTACAGGCAGAAAAAGCCTGTGAGCTAAAAGCAGCTTTGGGTAAGCAACAGTCTTTTTTAATGAGAACGGAGAAAAAGTCACAAAAATCAACTGAAGCCTTGTTTAGAGCAACGCATTTTCACTGTACTTAAAGGGATATGCCACCCCCAGGTCAAATTTGGGCATCTCCCCACAGTCCAGAGACTAAAATAAGTGGTGGAAAGCGTTTTCCTGCTCACCCAGCCATTGTCCGAGTCTGTCAGCACTGACCGCCGCAGTATCTGCTGCTCCTCCGCGTTAGACTGGAGTCTAACGTCGCCAGAGAAAGATTTCGGCCAAAAGGAATTAATTTGCTCAATGCGTTTCCCAATTACTTTCTGTGTAGTGCGCATTCATATCGAGTGCAAATAAATGTACAAATCAACACGGAGAGCTTGACTTGGTCATTTTGGGTGGGAACTATTTTTCAGTGCGGAAAAACATAGCCAAATCACGCAGCACGCTGCCAGGGGAATCCCTGTTACGCACCAGGAAGGGAGTTCCCCTGTTGCCAGCGTGGTGCGTGCTTCGGCTATGTTTTTCCACACTGAAAAATAGTTCCCACCCAAAATGACCAAGGCAAGCTCTCCGTGTTGATTTGTACATTTATTTGCACTCGATATGAATGCGCACTACACAGAAAGTAATTGGGAAACGCATCGAGCAAATTAATTCCTTTTGGCTGAAATCTTTCTCTGGCGACGTTAGACTCCAGTCTAACGCGGAGGAGCAGCAGATACCGCGGCGGTCAGTGGTGACAGACTCGGACAATGGCTGGGTGAGCAGGAAAACGCTTTCCACCACTTATTTTAGTCTCTTGACTGTGGGGAGATGCCCAAATTTGACCTGGGGGTGGCATATCCCTTTAAAGACGAGAAAAATGGAAACGATCTTATCTCCATTCTCTCTAGTGTCCAACTGGGGCGATCTACGATGGCTAGACGAGTGTTAACTATGTCTGGTAACTTGGCTGATCAGCTGGACCAGGATCTGGCAAAGTGCAGGTGGACAGCAGCAGTACAGCGCAGCTTTTGGTTTAGACAACTAAAGAGGAGCTGACATTTATAACACGGTGAAGGAGTTTTCCGTGCAGAAAAAGGTACCATTGGAAAAGCTGATATCGGTGACTACAGCTGGGGCTCTTGCTATAGTCGGCCGACATACAGGTTTCATCATTCACTGTAACTGTAACAGACATCCCAAAATGTCTGCATTACCACTGCATGATTCACCAGCAGACGTTATATGCAAAAGTGATCGGCTTTGGACACGTGATGACTCTCGTGAAAATCATCCGCTCCAAAGCAAAACAGCACAGGATTTTCAAGGTGCTACTGAGGAGATGTCAGCTGAACATGGTGACCTGCTGCTACACACAGAAATCCAATGGCTCAGCAGAGTTTTACTTAGTTTTTTGTCGCTTTTGGGTGAAATCAAAGACTTCATGCAGTCCAAAGGCAATGACGTCTCACTGCTAGAGGACACAGAGTGGACACTTGATCTTTCATTTTTGACGGACATTACTGGGAAACTAAACCACTTGAACTGGGAGCAGGGCAAAGGTAAGACTGTTGTTGATATGATAAGTGCTTTAAATGCATTTACCGCCAAGATGAACATTTTCTCTGTGGATTTACAGAGAAAAAAGGTGCTGCACTTTCCCTCTGTGCAGTTAGTGCTGAAAGACAATGCTTCTTAGGGATGTAACGGTACACAAAAATCACGGTTCAGTACCTCGGTTTTGAGGTCACGGTTTGGTTCATTTTCAATACAGTATGGAAACAACATGCAAAACCATTTGCTTGTTTATTTGTGGTTTATTAAACCAACAATTTGTTTTAGCATTATACATTTGGGAAAATAAAATAAATTCAAAGAGCTGCTTGGTAATACTAATAAGATAAAGGTCCCATGGCATGAAATTTTCACTTTCTGAGGTTTTTGAACGTTAATATGAGCTCCCCTACCCTGTTTAGGGCCCTCCCCATGGCTAAAAGTTGCGAAATGTGTAAACTGAGCATTTGCGGTCCTTTTATGTATTTGAAAAAAACACAGCTCAAACGGGCGATTCTGAACAAGGAAACTTTCTGACATCACACGGAAAATGCAGTTCCACCCCCCATCTGGATGTCTACTCACCGTCTCTGTAAATCACGCCCAGAGAGTTTGGACCGCGAATGAGCTACGCAATGCGAAATGTGTTTTTTAATTTCCCTTGAGGCACATGTGAGTGTTTCCAGGCTCGGAAGTCCTTTATCTGAGCCTCTGGACCTCTGAAACAGCAGTGGTTTAATTTTATTTTCTGTGGAAATGTGTTTTTTTCATTGAAACGCCTCTCCTTTCTTCCTCCGCTCTTAAAACACAGAAGTGGGGGCAGCACACAGCGCACCGCTAAAACAAGGAACCAGCGGCGCATTTGCCCCCCCCCCCACCCGCTGCTCTGACCTATCTCTGTCCTTCTCATTTGGATTCAAGCAACAAGGCCCAGAATGAGGTGTTCAGAGAGAGATTTTTTGACCATGTCTGTGTACATGTGTCTTTCTCATGCACTGAGTGTTGATTTTGAAGAAGGATTCATTTACAGTATTAGGGAACCATTAAGGCACCATATAAAAGCATCAAGAAGTACCATGTCATGGGATCTTTAAAGGGATATGCCACCCCCAGGTCAAACTTGGGCATCTCCCCACAGTCCAGAGACTAAAATAAGTGATGGAAAGCATTTTCCTGGTCACCCAGCCATTGTCCGAGTCTGTCAGCACTGACCGCTGCGCGCAGCTGCAGCTACTCCGTGTTAGACTGGAGGCTAACGTCGCCAGAGAAAGATTTCGGCCAAAAGGAATTAATTTGCTCGATGCTTTTCCCAATTGCTTTCTGTGTAGTGCGCATTCATATCGAGTGCAAATAAATGTGCAAATCAACACGGAGAGCTTGAGTTGGTCATTTTGGGTGGGAACTATTTTACAGTGCGGAAAAACACAGCCGAAGCACACAGGGGAATCCCTGTTACGCACCACATTGGGAGTTCCCCTGTTACGCAGTGTGGTGTGTGCTTCGGCGACGTTAGACTCCAGTCTAACGTGGAGTAGCTGCAGCTGCGCGCGGCGGTCAGTGCTGACAGACTCGGACAATGGCTGGGTGACCAGGAAAACGCTTTCCATCACTTATTTTAGTCTCTGGACTGTGGGGAGATGCCCAAGTTTGACCTGGGGGTGGCATATCCCTTTAAATAAAATATTCTCAAATAAGCAATAAGTGTGTTGTTCATACATAGGCAGAGTTTTCAGAACATGGCTCATGATGTGATGGGCAGTCACAGTTATGTAGCTCTCATTAGCTCTGGATGTCCATCCATCAGTTGTGAGTGCTACTACACATGCTTTTGACAATCGTGGATGACAGAAGATTTGTTGTTTGTTCATAAAGGTCTGGTATTATTTTCTGGCTGAAGTGTGGACAATTGAGTACTTCATACCGGGGCTCAATCAGCTTTAGCATGTGTTAAAAAGCAGCATTTTCAACAACTGAATATGGTCTTAGATCCGATGCTATAAAAACTCCAATGGATGCCGTTATAGCTTTGGCCCGATCTGAGTTGGCAGGGAGCGGCTGCTTGATTGCTGACGTCAGTGTTTGTACAGTTTTTTTCTTCTCGCGATACCAGTGATATTTGCTCTGGGGTGATGCTGTTTCAGGTGAGTTAGCATGTTTGACGTGCTGCCGTAAATGTACCCGATCTCAGCTGAACAGTATCGGCACACAGCCCTCGTTTTATCCATCTGTCTTTCCCCTTTGCAATATTTAACCAGGAAGCCAAAGTGCTCCCAAACAGGGGACTTTAGTGACAGGGGAGGGTCTTCAAGCTCAGGTTGGTCACTAGCAGTAGCCATGGTTCAGAGCACACAAGTTTTTTTGCAGTGTGGTTCCGGAGGGCTTTGATATCCACAAGGGAACTCGTCTGTGATTGGTTCACCGTGAGACGTCACGTCCACGTGATCTCAGTGGGGCGTAAGGAGCTCGAATCACGGACAAGTTCTCTCATGAATATTAAAGAGCCTTCCCTAACCACTCCAATCTCAGACGAGTACCCTCATGAATATTAAAGAGCTGATCCTTCCATGTAGCTGCACATGTAGTGGTGGAATGTAAACACCCAAATTGCATGAACTCACTCGTGCACAGCATGAATACATGTAGCGGTACACCCCTAATGCTTCTGCATCTGAGACTTTTAACAAAGTTGCAGAAAAGTACTGTGAAGTCATAAACAGACTTAGGCAAGAGTCTGAGAATAGGTTTTGTGACCTTGATTGCAATCATAACGTTGCAAAAGGACCTCCACGTCAAAGACTTCCAGCCTGCCCCAAACTTTTGGTGCCTTGTTGACACATTGAAGTACAGAGGTGCATACACAGCAGCTATGAAGGTAGCCAGCCTATTTGGTTCAACCTATCTTTGTGAATCAGTGTTTGTTCTTGATGAACTTCATCAAAAACAAACACAGAACATGCCTCACTGATGCACATTTAAAAGACTCACTCACAGTTGCAGTGTCAAGTTACACACCAGATTATTATACACTGGGGAATAGCATGAAGGCCAGTCTTCCCACTGACAAACAAACATACCAGATGTTGTCAGGCAACATGGCAGTGCCATGGCAAAGTTGATATATTGAAGAATTGTTTAATTTCATGACATGTAACAATTATAATTGTGTTAAAAATGCCATAGATTTGGTCATTAGTTCAAAATGTGACAAGATTTATTTAAAAGTATGTAAGTTGATTTTCCTTTAACATTACATAATTGATCACTTTTTGAAACATGGTGTAATATAGTTCATGTTTTGTTAAAAAGGTCTGTCAGTGGCTAGTGAAAATGGGACATATTTCCTATGAGATGTAGTTATGTAAGTGATCATCTGAAAATGTAACAGTTGAGATTGTAAACTGAGATTAATAAAGTTAAAGTGCTGAATACTGATTGATCTCTTTCCCATCTGGCTCTTATTTTTGATAATTGCTGTGAGAAATCATTAACGTGATCAGTGTCTTCCCATCGATGAATATCATTAATCCTTATTATGTATAACTAAAGGCAAACTGAGCAAATGTGTCATTTCAGAAGAGCGTATCAAACTGGTAGCCCTTCGTACGACTCGGTACACATGATGTAGCTCTCAGTTTCAAAAAGGATGGTGACCCCTGCTCTAAACCAAGACAAACCAGGGCCACAGTCATGCAGATGCAGATGTTACTGCTTTACTTGGAATGTCCAAATGTGTGGCTTTTTAATAAAGTGTCTCCATGGAGAAGAAGCAAGTGATGCCACCAGGCCAGTTATAGTTCAGATCTGTGGAGAGGAAATCACTGCTCCCAGTAAGGATACATGCATTTTTTTATGTTCTAATAAAACTGCAATTCAAAGCTACAAAAGTTTAATGGAAAATTACAGGCAAAACAACAACATCTCCATGGAGACAAGATGATAGAGGTCTCCTAACCAGAAAAGTTACATAGTGTACATTTAAACTCAATCAAATGTACATAAACTGCATCAATATTACAAAATACCTCTATACAACCCTGCCTGCAGCTCTATAAGAATACTGTAGAGGAAACATTGGCCCTAACCGTTCATAGGTTTCAGTTTCCTGCTCAACACAACATTTTGAGGATTTTTCCCATTACACACACCACTAAGGGTTTTATAGATCACAGCATCAAAAAAGTATTGATAAAATATTTTGTTTTAAATTGTTAATCAGTATGGCAACAGCCCTCTTAACGTTTCACCATTCTGGACCCATGGAACCTGCCCCGTTGTAAACCACAGAGCAGGTTAAGAGCAGGGTGCATGTGCGTGAACAAGCAGAGGACAGCGTGAGCCCGTGACCTCCTCCTCTGTCGATAGCACCTGTCCCCAAACAGCAGCAGGCGACTCAGCAGCTCTACTCAGGCTTAAAAGGTGCTCCAGATAAACACTGGGAAGTACTACGACCTCCTGCAAGGACAAGGACACTTTGTGGATGATTCATGCTTCGGAGGACTGCTTGAATGTTCTGCAGATGCTCAGAGCTCTGGTCTGCTGTCAACATCTGAAGACACTACATTATTAAACACTACAGGTGGTATTGTGATTCAGAGTGATTTCTAAGTGAATAAGTCTACGGATGTTCTGAATGGAATTTACAAGTGGAAAAATATATTTATGGTTAATGAACAACTGAGGTAATTATGCTAGAATTCAGCTGGTGATGGTGAAGGACAAGATAACACTTTTTAATAACTATATGCCTCTTAAGCCATGTTGGTCTTCTGTACTAAGGGTTAAGTACTATATTCAGAACAGAATGGCTTGGGAAAACAATACCTCATATCTCATTTTAGCACATAACCTATAATACCAATTATTTGGCTCAATTTAAGATAGCAGTGCTGCTGCTGTGTGTCACAACGTGATGTCGTGTGAATGCAGGAAGTGCAGAGTGAAGACTGTGGGCGCTGGAGCAGAGGAAACTCAGGGGCTGTGGGGGCCCTCACTGTGGAGCGAGGAACGTTGCTAATAATAGGCTATTACATATATAATGCATGAGAATACAGGAAATGACATGATTTTTGGGGGAACACCCTCAGACTCCCAGAGAAATGTGATTTATTTAGATGTAAGAATGAACTACAGATATAGGTTGTACAACAGCCTTCACAGCTCTACTTTTTTTTACAAACTCGAGTGGAATTGGGGCATCAGGGCATCACCGAGCATTTGTGCTAAATGTTCAGCAGCAGCCCTGTTAAATAAGATTCTGTACGGGATGGACATTACTCAGTTTTATAGATCACAGCATCAAAAAAGTATTGTTCAAGTATCAGCGAATCACAGGTGTGCAAGCACCAGGAAGATAACATCACTATTTGGATGTTCCCACTTAAACTGAAGTCCTCTTGACATTTCTCATCATAGAAGGATTCTTAAGTTATTGGTCTGGTGTTCCATTCTAAAGCTGATACTGAAATAAGGAAGTCATAACAAGGTTAGGACGAGTATCCTACTGACAACTTGATAAATGCTAAACTTTGATTTCCTTTTAACAGGACTGGGAGCTGTAATGCGTGCATGCATTTGTTTAATATCCCTGTCAATTTGCCTCTTAATCATTAGCTTTGCGCATAATCTGCTTTCTGTCAGCTGTACATCCAGATAATCTAATTAAGCATATATGCTGTGGAATATTAGATGATAATAATAGTCTTCCAACACCAGCAGGCATTGTTATTAATAAGACTGCACTCAAAACACCAAAATAATGATAACATGTGTAGGTTTTTGTGCTAATTAAACAATACTGAGCATAATCTATGCCCTATATGCATTAATTTCTTTTTTTTTTAACACTCTGTTTATTGTGCTTTTGACATTCAACACAAAGTAACAGAACCCCAAAATGACAGTGTTACAGCATTTCAACCAAGATATACAAACACAAACATTCCAAGTGTTCATATAATGTCCCCTATCCATGAAATCATGGTTATGCATTCATTTCAAACCTACCTTCTACCTAAAGTGTAGATTTAACAAGGTGATGTAGGCGTGCTGGACTACCGACAGCATATATAAAACTATTGCTACAGATTTCTTGGCAGCACTCCCATGATGCAATTCCCCCACATATCCCAAAGGTGCTCCACTGTGGTTTGAATTTGGCATGATGTTTCAAAATTACCTTAACACACCATAAATAAAGTCAGTTTCACTATTCCATGTTGTTGTTGAAATACAATAAATCCTAAAGATAGAGTAGAACATAAAGTTTCAACATAGGAAAATGTATCCGATCAGTACTATTCAGTTACTATTCTACTGGCTGTCATTGTTGAAACTTTGAAATACAGAACCACAGCAGGTTCATTGAGTGAGATTGCTAATATGACTGTAGTTTTACCTAGTTACAAAAATGTTCTAAGAGTAATAGGTAATAGATCATAAATTTCTAAGTCTAAGGCTGCATCCCATTTCTCTGTCTTACCCCTACCCCTTGGTTTTGCGCGTTCATGTGAGGGCAAGGGGTGTCCCGATTCTAATTTTGATCAAGGGCTAGAGCCACGACCAAGGGCTACATACCCCTTCAAACAAAGTAAGCTCTCGACCAGATTTGAAACGAAGGGGTACGCCTACAAGCTCAGGCAGGTTTTGGGATCAGGATGGCAGCGTCACATCGACCAGCCAAGGAGTCTCATAAATGTATTTTCAGCAGTTGTAATTATCGATTAACAGTTTAGCAGGTTTACAATCATGACGCTTATGTTCTACGTTACTTTTAGTGAACTGTTGTTGCGGTTTTAATTGTAGTGATGTCTGTTTAGCCGACGTTATCGTTTTCTTTGAACTTTCATGTATAAACAAGCTATTTTATTTTATTTATTTATTTATTTTTGTTTCCTGATCACAAACATACCTGGAGTTGTGTTTTGTTTCATTCACACATCTAACAAGCCCTACATATTTAGGCTGAGCAGGGACGCGCACAGGAATTTTGAGGGGCAGTTGCTCTGACCTGAAGAAAGGGCAGACCAACCCCCTTGATTGGCGATTGTGGCGGGATTCTTCAAGAACTCAGGCTTAGTCGGGATAAGCGTTTCTAGGTGGTTTATTGTGCTCTCCCACAGTGCAAAAAAAGGTGTCAAATGTGCGTGGAAAAAATATTTACAGTGGTGCAGTGATAAAAAAAAACAAAAACAGTTTCTGCAGACTTCCCCTTTAAATCTTTCAGTCTTCCAGTCTCTCACTCGCTTGCTCTCTTTCTCTCCGCCACGTTACCTCCACTGTAACCAAGACAAGACCGACTGCAGGGCTGCAGAGCGCGCCTATATACCCCCATTTGCCCCTCCCACATTACATTACATGCACTGGAAACATTATTTACACCATTTACACTATTAAATGGCGAATATTTTATGTACCAAAAGTTGTGCATGAACAATAGTGTTTATATAAAATCAATGAGTTACATACAACACTTCAAATGCACGGAGAACACGAATAATTGCCTATGCAAATTATTCGTGGCTCACATGACCACTGGAACCCGCGAAACTGGAGGATTTAAAGGGACAGTGTGTAAGATTTTTACCCGTTAATTACTGAAATTGAAGATACCCATTCAAAAATACAGTGTTTTCCAAGCCTTTTCACTTCCATCATGAAATCAAAGTATTCTTTTGGACTTACTGTAGATATAGTCACATAAAAGGGGGATCTTCCCCATGCAGAGGCAGCCATTTTGAATACGAGAGCCGCAGAAGGACATTTGGGCTCCGCCTTCGCCTTCGGCAAGGCTCGTGGTTTTGGGTAAACAACACAAGCAGACTCGTAATGGATCTAACACGTGTTTTGGACTAAATTGTTTTACTGGATTTTATTCGCTGGATCCTTACGGACAAATTGAGAGCAAGTTTATGGTGAAATACAGAGTTTGACCTGTGCAAAGCATTCTAAGGTAAGCTAACCTTGTTTTGTGCTTTTCCGTATAAAAGCCCCATCTGCTCGGGGAGTGATTGTTTTGCAGGGAAATGAAATGCATAGTCAAAAAGAGGAGACTGTAAGGTTTCATTTGATGTGTAGAGTGTCATGGTACATGATAGGGAATGTGTGTTTTCATGAGAAAAAAAAAAAAACGGGACCGCGTTTTATTTATACAGTAGCGGCGCGCGGACCTCGAGGTCTGCCGTAGCTAAAACAGAAAGTGCAATAGCACCATCCACCTATGCGCCACGAATCCTACACACTGGAGCTTTAAACTCCCGGTGCGGATGTGTCTGGGTTTGCCAGATCGCACCACGGGAGGAGGGAGAAGGCGGCAGCGCGGGGGTAAGTAAATGATCGAGTTTAGCGCGATTTGGATGGGCAAAACTGGCGCTTCTAACTTTGCACCCTTAGTCGCGGCAGAACACGCTGGACAGGTTATGGGAATTAGTTTAT
The DNA here is from genome assembly GCA_036785185.1 of Paratrypauchen microcephalus. Lineage (NCBI taxonomy): Eukaryota > Metazoa > Chordata > Actinopteri > Gobiiformes > Gobiidae > Paratrypauchen > Paratrypauchen microcephalus. The sequence goes on from JAVJIX010000011.1 coordinate 10,465,559, forward strand.
GGTTGATAATGAAAAGGGTTCGGCATAGGGGAGTTCTTCCTTTAAACAGAAAACACCTTGTGATGTCATGTGGTAATACAGGAAGTGCTCCACTTTTCACTCGAATCATTTGGATGATTTCAGCCCTGGAATTGCCAATCTTCACTACTAAATGTAGCTGTTACCCTGAAAACTACATGACATCACAAGGTGGAACAGAGCATTTTGAGGTTTGGAGATGTAGGCAGAGTAATATTAAAGGGTTACTCTGACATGTGTGAATGAAACAAAACACAACTCCAAGTATGTTTTAAGGAGCTAACAGCATTATAACATGGCTTAAAGCTCACAAGATTCAGTTTGTAGGACTTTTAAGCCAAACTCTAAGCTCAAGTGACCAAAATAGTAACAAATCTTCTAGTATATCCAAGCATTATTACATCACTTTGCAGACAACACAAAAATGACATCCAAAATCCACACGTGTAATCCACTCCGCTCCTGTGTTGCTCTCTACAAATCTGATCGCGGTGAATACCAAAGCACCCGCCTGCCGCACCTGAAGGGATTCGAGTGAGAGCTGACAGGTGCAAGGCTGATGACTGACAGTTCTTCAAAGACTGCAGTGGTGAGCGCCCACCCCGCACAATCCAAACCCGAGACAGCCCCGTGCGCCACTGTGCATGTCTCCATGTTCGAGACCTGTCAAACTCCCATATTATATTCACATTCTGAGCACAGACTTCCAGCTCGGATATCTCCTCTCCAAGTGTGAATCTGCCTCTGTTATGCTGGTTCTAGATGGTCATGTTAATAATCCGATGGAAATAGTAGATATGTCTGAGGTAATGAAGCCCCCAGTGCGTGATTGGTGAAGCAGGAAAGAGGAGGTAACAGACAACATTTAGTTAAAGATCCTTTTTCCACCATGTATTTCAGCAAAATCTGTCTTGCCCCAGTACAGTTATGATAAAGGGTCTATATTACCTTTTCAAAAACAAAGCTGGAGTTGTGTTTTATTTCATTCACACATTTGAGTAACCCTTTATTATTAGTCTGTCTAAGCTCAAAAGCTCAAAATACTCCTTGTGATGTCGTGTAGTAAGGCTGGGCCGGTATACCGCCCAAAACGTTTTGTTTTTTTTTTGTTTTTTTTAATAATATGAATTTTTCATATACCCCAATACCGGTGAGTGTGTGCATACAAAACGTCGGGAACACAGAGCGGCAACATTGTTTGAGAGGGGGGTTTTGCAGTGTCATGAGAGTGGTGGAAGCAAAAGCCATGTCCAAATTCGAGGGCTGCACCTGTGGAAGAAATTCTCAAGACCTCGTAGGAAAAATGCAGGCACTTTAATGTTGAACAGCAGACATGATTCTCCATCTCCTTGTCGTCTCCCATCGTCTCCTGTCTTGGTACAGAACTGAGCTAAATTTAACCTACAGAGTAGTTAACCATTAACTCAAACTAGGACCCTCAGGAAGGAACTTATGCAAACAGCATACATAACATGATAATAAAACACAGGCAAAGTCCAGTTTAAAAGACCACGTCTTCTAGGTAATTCACTGAATCAGCATAAATCAGCCATAGTTGTCGTAAACCTCAATCTATTCGTAACTAGAAGATTGATAACATAAGAACAGGACGTCAGCGACCTTTGACGTATTTCATAACAAAGATTATTTTCCTCACAGTTCCCTCCTTTGATCACATAAACACATGTGATCACACTTACATAGTAGAGTGGCAAGATGCTCCCTCTACAAATAAAATTAATCATCTCAATATAACAATTTAACCTTAGCATTCATAGAGCATAACACATCTCAATGTCTTCATGTCAATATATCATGTAAATCATTGTACAAAACTCGGACGGCAGAATAAGTCACAAAGAGCAACACCTTAGGGCTTAAAATTTAGATCATTTATTTATTCAGCCAGAACTTAATTCGTTCAATTTTGATCAGACTAGATTGATGTATCAGTAAGTCGAAATTACTCTATTAAACCTCTGAGGCAAGGGACAACGCAACAGTCAATTACAATTAAAATAGCAATTGCAGTCACTATGATAGTGATAATGGAAACAATTGTCGCAGCCCATGGGCCAAACATTTTATGAAACCAACTTGTCCAGGCATATTCAAGTACACCAGAGTTTCTTTAAGCTGTGGGGACAAGGACCTCTTATGGACATGGTCCGGTCTAGTTTTATATAGAACTTGAGTCGGTTTTAAATTCAATGAATCTGTAGGACCTATAGTGAATGGGATAATTAGCATAATTGGCACACACACACCTCACCATGTTGGAGATAGTATTGCATACAGACGGAAGTCTGCACATAACCACCAAATATCTGCTCATGAAATTGATTGGTTAGTCAAAAGTGCAAAAATTGTCATAATTGTCAGAAGTAAAAGTCTGATTACAAAAATTATTAGTGAAACCCTCAATGTCAACTCTGTTGTCAGTCCTTATGTCTGCGTTTGTGATCGTATCTCTAAGAAAACATGTATACATTACAGTTCCCATTTTCCAAGTGGTGGGTATGTCCTTTAAAGTTACAACCAGTAACTTGTCAAGGCAGTTAATAACACTCATCAGTCCGTTCAAATGATTTTCTAATAAAGAGCTTAAGTATACTCGTCAAGTCCTTGTTATTGGAATATGGTATGGATGCAGTAGTTAGTTGTGGTCTGGCAGCCGAACATACAATACAATCTTCTATGGTCAGAGTATGGACCGTATACTGTACTCATTTCAACCAAGTGTTTTCTATCATTTCCAATCCTGTCTCTATTTGTATTGCTTCAGTCAAAGAATTTATTTCATTCACTGGAGCAATCTTATTAGTTACTAATATGGTTATGTGGATATAGCCTTCAAAATTTAAGTTAATTCTCCGATTACATGAAACAGTAGTGATTTTTGAGCACTGGAAACCTATAGCATATATTCCTAAGTCACTAACTTCTGGATTTTGAATTGATAGTTGCATCGCTGAATAGGGGATTTACTCCCTCTGCAATGCTTTAGATCTGCTTGATAAGATGCCTCATCTTTCCTGATCTTTGTCAGGGTAATTCTCTGCTGTTGATCAGTTCTAAAATCACCTTAGCCTGTATTATGATGATCGTCCGTACTAGAAATTGCTCTGGTATTGTTTGTGACCCTGTGGTCCTCATAATTATTAACTCTGGTCAGACAAGTGTCTTTACAAACAATTTGGGTATTAAAAACATAATCTATAGCGGGTATGTTTGACCTACAGTCCAATATTTCACATACGTCGAATAAAACATTACATATTTGGCCTTCATAGCAATATTTTTCAATTCTGGAAATTTTAGAAAGTTCTCATTTTGCCCTTTTTAGTGCTCCTTGTGTCTTACCCATATGGTTGGCTGAGTTGGTCGTGCCGTGAGTGGTCGTTGTGGTTGTCGTGTTGTTTGCCAGCCGTCCGAGATCAGTCTCAGTCAGTAGAATGTATCCCATACTATAACAACAAAGAATAATATAATCAGCGTAGTCAAGATTACACATTGTAAATTTAACAAATTATCATAATATGGCCTATACTGTCCTTTTTCTTCTCTATCTCCTCGATCTCCTCCCTTTTTCCTCCCCTTCTGGATCCTCAACGGCGAAGGGTCGGATGGGGTCATCAAGCTGTTCACTGGTTTCAGCATCCGGTTCTGCATAGGCAGCTTCATCCTGGTTCCAGTAGTCCATTGATGGTTTCTTAAATTCCTGCTGCTTGTTCTTCTTTTGAGTTCATTTTGGTATTTCTGCAGTTGGAGTTTCATAGTGGCCAGTTCCAGCTCTTGCTTCTTCTCCTCGGCCTCTTTTTTCCCTCTATGGTACTTGTTTATTTGATGGCTGCAATGTGCATCGAACTCATCATCAGATTTAGTGTATATGCCCATCACATCGTCCAAAGCGTCTTTCACTGCTTTTGGCATACCTTTCACCAGAGCTGAGCGATAGATGATTGACATTCCTGCTCTGGCATCGATCCGCTCTCCTGTGGCATCATGGTATAGATTAGTGGCACGTTGTTTGTAACTGTAGTAGTCTTCGTTGTCTTTCATTTGCATTGACAACAATTCTTCGGTCACGACAGAAGGATAGCGTTGACTGAGTTCTCTCTCCAGCACATCACGATAGTTGTATACGCCTTCTTGATCACAGTGCATATCTCAAACTCCTTTCGATAGCTTTTTTGATGTTTCTGGCAACAGTTTCGTCAGCAGCTTTGGTCAGAGCAGCCTGAATATCACCCCAGCAAAGTTGGTCTCCTGCGGTTTGTTTGAAAAGAGCTCTTAGCCATGGTAAGCCACCTTTGGTAAGTCTTGGAAGTGTCAACATCAAAGCACTCCAGTCTTTGATTGAAAATGGCTGATATACCACAGTTTGACCATCTGTTCTCACTGGATACACACTTGCTTTTGGCTCTCGTTCCTTCCGCTGGCTGGGAGTATAAACTCCTGTCAGTACTTTGTGCGTTGCCCTGGAGGATGAATCTTCTCCAAATTGGGAGGGCTTCGAGAATGTAGCAGCTTTAGTATCGGGGCTTCTCAGCTTGCCGCTGGTGTAGGGTGAGGGATGGTATGGTCTTGGTGACTTGTGGTAAAAATCTCTTCGTTCAATAGGTGGGTCGGATAATGGTCAGTACATGTTATCAAGTAGAGAAATCTCTCTGTCAGTGTCCTCATCCCATGCCCTTCTACTTCTTCTGTGTGACCTTCCTCTTCTCTCAGCAGACCCTTTTTCATCTTCAGTGTCACAACAAGAGTCTCTGAATTGTCTATGAGTTAGCACTGAATCTTCCTTTATTTTCACTTCTTTTCCGGTTTTCTTTAGGACCAAGATAGAAGACAGTTCTTTGGTATCTTGTAGGACTTTCAGCTCTCCTGCCCATTTTTGTAGCTTCATCCTGGAGTGCTTTATTCAACCAATATTCTGTCAACTGGCCAACCATGATAAAGTGTGAGGACATTTTGTGGTAATTTGTTTTTTAAAGTTGAATTATTTAGTTATTATACAAATTTTGGGCACAACGTCCAGTTTATGGCTTTTTAGTGAATGTATCGCTATTTTGAGTACTGTATACTTTTGATTCTACCTTTGGGCTCTAAAAAATTTAATTCTTGGGGGCTTCTCCGTTCTATAGACAGTTCTCTAGAAGGGAGAAGAAATTTGACTTAGATAATTATGACTTCGGGTTATAATTAGTTTAAAATATTTAATTTAAAATTTTAATCACCTGATTTACGCACAGTTTTTTCCTTAATTAAAATATGTGTCTATCACGTTTTGTTGTCTGCGGGACGGTCCGAATTGCAGCTATTAAGTTTTAAGCTTCTGCAACAAAGAGAGAGAAAAGTAGCGTAGGAGTAAACGTAGAATTTTGAAAATAATTATTTTATTAATATTTAATTTAGATAAAACAAAAAAACTCCCAATCTTAAGTTAATTACAAAAGCAATTAGTTTATCCAGTGCCTCCTTTAATATGACAGGTGATATAACCTTTTATATTTTTGAATTGTACCAGAAAAAATGAACTGTAATAGATTAAAAATAACTTTGAGCAAATTAAACCTCTATACTCCAATTATTTGTGTTAAATTTTAAAATGTATCTACCTCCTCAATTGTTTTAGGACCTGATTGCCAATAAAATATTTACTTTAATAATTGCAATGCTGTCTCAATAGCTTAAACTGTTTCTTATTTATTTATTATTTCGTTCATTGATGGCACCGTGCAAAGAGTAATTCTCACACTGCTCCTTTAAACTCAAACTAGTCCAACTCGTACTGAGCAAACATACAGACCAGAGGCGCTCCGAGCCTGAAGCAACAAAGCGCTTTCTTTAATTCCCACATAACACTCAAAATACAGATTGACACTATTCTATCCTTATCCCTAATTTTCTAATTCCTTTTTCTCAACTCTTACAACATTAACAAGAACAACAACATTAATAGAGCTAAATTACGAAGAGCTAACAAAGAGCTCATATCTTTCCCTGTGACCTCTTGACCTCTCTGCTCGCTGCCGCTCATACACTCACACACACACACTCAGAGAGACCGCAGGCAAATAGAGAAACACCCGTAACAAAATTTATTATTCCCATGAAATTGATTAAGCTAGCAAATCTTTGTGAGCTGAATTTAAAATATTTATAATTGTATTAAATTTAGAATTTATTGGTTTAAGTAAATTACACAATGCAAGACTTTTACTTGAGATTTGCCAAAACAAGACAATTTTCAGTAAATAAAAAAATCTACCATTTCAGATTATTCTCCAAATATTCCAGGACATGCAATAATTTCAGAGATTTATTCCGAATCTTAAGAACATGCAATTTATTTCTAAGAACATGCAATTTTAAATTACTCAATAAATGCAGAATTATTTGATCCAAGTATCATTTGTAAGATCATGACACTCACACAACCAGAATTTCCACAAACATCTCTCCAATAAATGCCATAATTCTTATCTTTCAACATTCTTCTATCACATTTTATTTATAATCAAAGCTTTCAACAAGACTTTACATAAACCACCATAGCCAATATTTAACTCAGATCAAAACTGGGTTTATCCATCATAAACAACTCTGAACACCTCATCTCATGCTTGCTCAAATAAGTGCTTCTTAATAATTTAAACCATTTACAAAGTGCCATCAATTTGAACAATTCATTTATACTGTCTTCCTCTTTAAATCGACACCAAGAAACAAATCTCCCAGGTAATTCTAAATTTGTCATACTCGTCTTTTAATTTTTTCAGTATCTGCGTAGTTTTGGTGGAATTAACCGAACACAGACTTTTCGTTATATTTTCAGCTTTTTTCTGTAATCTCCTTTACAAGCTCAGCTTTTAGTTTCAAGTGTATTTCTTTTTCACAAACTTTTGATGACGCTCTCGTAACAGTACTACCAGACGGGAGAGTCATAAAAAGGCAACCTGCTTGTAATTTAAGTCAGTTTTTCCAGGTACAACTCAATTTAATTTCGGTCACATCACTTTCCTGTACCAAAGTATTATAAATTTCGTCGCAAACAAAATTGCGCATCCCCTATAAGATTGAGTATGTTACGAGTGTCTGTCCATTTGTATCAGTTGCGTTTAGTTGGACAATTGACCTTCGGCCAATTTTACAGAAGCAAGTGACGTCATGTTCTTCGAACTCTTACTTCTGCATCTTGGGTGTCTTGAGAGCTTAAGGCAATCAAAAACACCAATAATGTTACTTTTGGAATTCCTTTTTTTGTAAACTCAAATTAGGAGTTTTTGTTTTTTCTTTTTTGTGTAAAGTTTAACCACAAAAGTGTTTTTCTTACAAAATCCTCTTTTTTTCTCTCTTCGTGCAAAGCAATAAACACGGAACTTAATTAATAACTTTGTTTTTAATCACGCTTTATCAAATTTAAAGCTTAAACGCTCACTATTATTTTGATTCTACGCTCCTTCTTTTCTCACGTGTTGGCGTACAAACACGGACTTCTTAATTACTGATTTTATATTGTTTTAAAATTACCACTTAATTTATTACAAAGGTCCCTCACAAAACATCACATATAATTTTGGTTTTGGCCAATGTGACAGATATTCTTTGAAAAAGGCACTGCCATACCGTTTTGTGAAGCGCGCTGGATGCGTTGTTTCTCAAAGGGGCCTTTGGGGAGACGACTGCCTGGTCCTTTCTGCATAGTTCTTTCACGTCGCGGGTCACCAAATTGTGGAAGAAATTCTCAAGACCTCGTAGGAAAAATGCAGGCACTTTAATGTTGAACAGCAGACATGATTCTCCATCTCCTTGTCGTCTCCCATCGTCTCCTGTCTTGGTACAGAACTGAGCTAAATTTAACCTACAGAGTAGTTAACCATTAACTCAAACTAGGACCCTCAGGAAGGAACTTATGCAAACAGCATACATAACATGATAATAAAACACAGGCAAAGTCCAGTTTAAAAGACCACGTCTTCTAGGTAATTCACTGAATCAGCATAAATCAGCCATAGTTGTCGTAAACCTCAATCTATTCGTAACTAGAAGATTGATAACATAAGAACAGGACGTCAGCGACCTTTGACGTATTTCATAACAAAGATTATTTTCCTCACACACCCTCCGAAAGCTGCTTTTTCGGCCGCTCCGAATGCTGCAAAAGGTGCAGCCCTCGAACTACCATCCGCTGACCGCAAGGCCGTTGCCACAATGGGACAGGTCCACGGAGCCGCTCCAGTCGGCCAGCAACCGAGACACGCTGCTAACGCTAATGCTAAAAATTCGCACCATGCAAATTACTCACACGGATCAATAACGCACAGGTAATTGAACTGTCAGATTTTGAGCTCAAGTTATTGTAATGATTCTCATCCAAATCTTGTGGCTAAAATGAAAACTTATGTTTAACTTTTGCAAAACAAAACTGTTATATTTCTGGGATACATCTAAAATAGGCAAAATTACCAAAAAAGTTTGAAAATGTGGCAAGTGAATTTCTCCTATGTGAGATCAATTAAGTCTTATCTTATCTTAAGTTTCAAATACAGTGATGACATTTACATTATTAATTATTATTATCATTATTAAGGATTTTTATATTGACCAGGGATTACATTTATACAGGGAATGCCTTTAAGTCAGTTTATAAAGAAAGAATCTCTCCTTTGAGAAAAGATGGTTTATTAAACAATCAAAGGAACTTCAGGAAATACTTTATCATAATGTGAATAGTCAAACATTAAACCCATTACACACATACGAGGCAATTATAGGTGATTATTAATTATAGATGTTCTATGGAACCACTTAGTACATGAAAAAAAAAACACCGTCAAATAACGTGACACCGATATAATTTTGAAAAATACCGTGATCAATTTTTGGTCATACCGCACAGCTCTATCGTGGTAGTTTTCCAGTTAACAGCTACTGTACATTTTACCTTTTGTTTAGTAGTTTTCTATAGGTCTCAAACAACAATAAAAATATGTAGTGGAGGGGAATATACAGATACCTGTTCACAAATGCAGTGAAGTAAAAGTTAAAAAAAAAATCCACTTTAAAATCTACATACAGTAAGTAAAGCACAGATACCTAAAAATTGTACTTAAGAACAGTACTTTATTAAACAACAATGATATCCTGTCTTTATCTTGAAGAGATTCGGTATAATCTGTCAGATCAGCGAGATAAAATCACAAAAATCTGGGGACCTTTTATAGATTATATGAAACAGAGGACTCATCGTCAAACGTCAAAGGACTAATTTGTTATTAAACTTTCGACATTTCGGTTGTGCAGGCTGTGTTTTTTGTACATGTTATGCACTGGCAGTGTTTATGTGTTGTTGTTGCTGTTGTTGTTGTTATATATATATTTTTTTTCCTCTATCGAAAAAGTGAAAACCAAATAAACAATATATGGAAAAAGAACAGTACTTTACTTCTTTTACTTCATTATGTTCCACCACTGCTTGACCCTCACAGTCACAGTCTGTCACTTTCTAACTTCACCAAATAATACGCACTTTTTGAAACTCACAAATCCCATAAGCTTTAAGGGTTTCGTGCCTGACCCACATGTCTGTTTATACCTGCTGCTGTGTAACTTTGTGATTGGTTGAAGCATCAGTGAAAGAGTTAGGAGATCTTTGCAGTGGATCACTTTTGAACACTACAGTCATTCTGTGCTATTAACCAGAATAGATATTTTGGTATTGATCTGTCCATAAAGCATTCAGGCCGGCTGCGCTAGACTGTTGGATTCAGAGGCGCCGTCTCTTATCTACAGATAAAGTGCTTGGTGTCTGTAAAAATTCCAGGTGGTAGGTTGCGTTCATGTGGCATCACAGCATTCTAAACAGCTTATAAAGTAAAATCAATTCTATGTTTTTATGTTCATTTGCTGTTTAAAGTCTCTGTATTTGATCTTAAAACAGAATTAGTGCATTTTAAACAGTTTATAGTGGTTATTCCTCTTATCTTATGCATTCCAAGCATTGTAATTATTCACCGCAACAAGTTTATAAGCATTTTTCACAACTTTCAGAGGCCAGAGCAGAGTTGTTCCATAATGATAACAACAACTAGCATGCTAACCACGCACTTCCAGATTATCGAACAATGAAAGACTTCATAATTACATTAAGACTTGTTTTGACCTCAAGAGCTGCTTATGCAATATATCTGTAATGGGCAAGACAAATTGTAATCAAATATATGGAAACAGATACAGCCTCATTAACTGTCAAAATGTTTTTTTTTTCCTGGTTTATGGTTATTATCTCTAATTATAGGGCATATCCACAGGAAACAAAACCTGACACAAAGTTCAAGGTTCATTTATAGTTCAAAAATCCTTCAAAAGCAGCTACAGTAATCTGTTATAATCAAATTTGAGAACTTTCAGAAGTTTGTCTTGTAATTTCTCAGTACACAGTATATGAACACACTGTAATACTGAGTTACATTTACTCAGTTAATCTGCTTTCTTTTACTACTACTTGAGTAATAATTAGTTTGAAGTAACAGTGCTTTAGCTTGAGTAAAACATTTGGTCACTAAATCATATACAGCTCTGGAAAAAAATATGAAACCACTGCAAAATTATCAGTTTTTCTGATTTTACTACTTACAGGTATGTGTTTGGGCAAAAGGAACATTTTTGTTTGAGTCTATAAACTACTGACAACATTTCTCACAAATTCCAAATAAAAATATTATCGCTGAGAGCATTTATTTGCAGAAAATGGCAAATGGTCAAAATGATAAAAAAGATACATGTTTTCAGACCTCAAACAATGCAAAGAAACAAGATCAAATTAATTTTAAAACAACATAATACTAATGTTTACACTTAAGAAGAGTTCAGAAATCAATATTTGGTGCAATAACCCTTATTTATAACCTCTATCACCACTGTCATATTCTTTCTAAATATGATTTTCTAAACTTCTATAACCAAATAATGTATGCGAACATCTGCCTATTTTTTTTTATTATTCATGGTATTCCTGCCCCTCCTCTGAGGTTTGTCTTGAATCACTCCAAAATGTAGGACCTCTTTCAGTAAAACTGCCTTCTCTTTTATTGCCATGAGTCAGAGGAATAGTTTGCCAAATGAGATTATAACAGGTACAAGTTTTCAAACGTTTGCACATCGAACAAAGAAATGGCTAATATCAAAGCAAATTTGCACTCATTACTCATAACATTTGTGTATTTTAATAGTAGGCCTATGCTTGTGTTCTAGTTACTGAAGATGGCGTACACTTGGACCCTCCTCAGCAGTCCTCCAGCAGTGCCTTGCCTGACCCTCAGCAGTCCTCCAGCAGTGCCTTGCCTGACCCTCAGCAGTCCTCCAGCAGTGGCCTCACACCAGAATGTCATACCTAATGTCTTTTATTGTTTTATGCCTATTGATGGAAATTGATAAATAGGATTTAATTAAAAAGGCTTGCACAGCATCTCTGAAGCAAATTTGTTGAATCATTGAAATGTTGCATCATGGAGTGTGCCTGTTATTTGGCTACATTTTGTTTTAAAAGTAAAGGTTTACCTGTAACTGTATTCTTTGATAGAGATGTCACATAAAATATAAAGTGTCAATGTCGTTAAGTGAGAGTGATGTTAGGCCCAGCTGATATAAGTTCTATGATGATATGAATAATTTTAGGTTAAATTCATTCACATTTGTGTAATATGTGGCAAATGTAAATTCATGAAAATATAACACAAAAATTGACTTGCGCATGAATACGTCAATAGCGGGAATCAAACCCGCGAGGCTCACACGAAAAACGCAGGACTTAACCACTCGACCAAAGTGTTTCTTGGTAATGGCTCTGGAATTATTCTATCTGCTAATGTCGTAAAGACAGCGGTTCAAAAGCATATTTTTAACTTAGCGGAGATTTGTCAAGAACCAAGAACGTAAGGTAATTAATTTTTTTGCTGAAATTGTTTTTGGACTACAGAGATACTCATGCGGGAGGTGTGCGGAACGGTCTGTTTGACACTCAGGTAGGTATGTCAGGTACGTATTCTCTGTGACACGGCCTGATTAAGCCGCATCTTTAGCCTGCCCGGTACCAGACTATCCGCTGAAACCATTTTGCCCCAGTAACTCAGTGGGGACTAATCTTAGCGAGAGTCATGGAACCAAACTCTCACTAAAACTAGCGCGAACTGTCGAATAAAGCCGGGCTTTGCAGACAGACGCTGGAATGGAATGCCTGTAATACATGTAGAGATGCTGATTTCAGAAAAAAATGCAGTGGTCTCTTATTTTTTTCCAGAGCTGTATATTACATCCTCACTCTTGTAATGACTCTAACTTATGTAACTTTATACTTATACTTGACTAACATTACTTTGAGGTAATGTAATATCCACCAATATGCACCTCTGCACAATATTAGTAGTAATGTCCTGTATCCAGCACATACCGAAGCCTCCAGTCTCTTTGGCAAATCTGTTAATCCAATCTTTAAAAAATAATTATAAGGTTCATCATATGTGAATTGTCTCTTTGTTTTTTCCCTCCTTTTATAATTATAACACCAACTTCTAGAATACTTACAGCCTACTGAAAAAAGATGGAAACACTTAATTGAGCACAAGGCACATTTTACCTCTTGAATAATCCCGAAAGTGATGCCAGCCAGCTTGAAGGATAAAACCCTAAACTGATGCTGGAACATAAGGCCAACAATATTACGGTACTTTGTTTTTACGATATGTTATGGTGGCATAAATCAGGGGAGTTAGTTTTACGACTGTCCCCTACCTCCAGGACAGATGCCTCTTGTTCCATTTGTTTGAAGGGAGTGCGCTTCGTCTCCTTCGGCCCGGGGTCCCCTCTGCCTCGGACACATCTGGTAGCGAACATCTGGGGGTTTTCATTAGACCCAGAGTGGCTTGGTCTGGAGAGGAGAAACAAGTGGAATGGGAATTAGGCAAATCTATCAAATCGATTTCTTTTAAAGAGGTGGTGTTTTTCTTCTGTTGGGTATTAATGGCTAGCACGTAACCAGGACTAAAACAGGACTAAACCAAAACTAAAACAGGACTAAACCAAGACTAAAACAGGACTAAACCAGGACTAAAACAGGACTAAACCAGGACTAACCCGGGACTAAACCAAGACCAAACCGAGACTAAACCAGGACTAAACCAAGACTAAACCGGGACTAAAGCAGGACTAAACCAATACTAAACCAGGACTAAACCAGGACTAAAACAGGGCTAAACCGGGACCGAACCAGGACTAAACCAGGACTAAAACAGGACTAAACCAGTACTAAACCAAGACTAAACCAGGAGTAAAACAGGACTAAAACAAGACTAAACCAGGACCAAACCAGGACTAAACCAGTACTAAACCAGGACTAAACCAGGACTAAAACAGGACTAAACCAAAACTAAAACAGGACTAAAACAGGACTAAACCAAGACTAAAACAGGACTAAACCGGGACTAAACCAAGACTAAACCAGGACTAAACCAGGACTAAACCAGGAGTAAAACAGGACTAAACCAAAACTAAAACAGGACTAAACCAAGACTAAACCGGGACTAAAGCAGGACTAAACCAGGACTAAAACAGGACTAAACCAGGACCAAAACAGGACTAAACCAGGACTAAACCAGGACTAAACCAGAACTAAAACAGGACTAAACCAGGACCAAACCAGGACTAAAACAGGACTAAACCAGAACTAAACCAGTAGAATACATTTCATATTGTATTGTATTAAATTGACAATACAGGTGACTTTGACTTAATATATTATCCTGTGTATTATTGAATTATTGAATGATTATATGGACTTTTAGTTATAAAAGCATTTCTATTTTAACAAAGTACCTTCTAATTCTGACCTGCCCTGAAACATCACACCACATTAATGTCAGTGATGGGGGAGGGGTTAGCTTAATGTCATGCAAATAAGCTCTGAAGGCCTGGACTTAGAGAATCTTTAGAGAAGCTTTTCTCAGCTCGTCGTTTTCAGATGTGCATGCTTTCAAATGGCCACAAATTCTTCAAATGTTCTCAGATTTCCATATGTAAGGCATCGATGGAAAGCTTAGAATCTACACTTTCAGAATCTGTGAATAACTCAAAACACCTCCAGCTGTTTTTCCCGTGGCCGGACACATATTTAGATGAGTCTCCTCTCCCTTTGCTCACACTCCCCCTTTAGAGCGCAATCGCAACACAATCAACGTCCATCCTGCTAATGAAACTACTGGACATTGCATCAGATTTGTCAAGTTGTGTACAGTTTTCTATCATGCTTTTGTATATGTATGGCAAATTGTTGCGTTGGTTCTTACAGCTAACCGTAAGGAGGGTTTGCATAGAGCCCAGGAGAGACTGCTAAATTGCTAAAACCTGCATGGATGACATTTAAAACCTCTGTAGGCATGTGTTTGCTGAGGGAACAACCTTTTAACATGTTGGAAAGCTCAAAAATCGACTTCGCACAATACACTGTGTAATTTTTCCAGTGGTGATTTTCTCTGTGGAGATGATATTGCTTTGCCTAGAACGTCACAGTTGTTTTTATTGATCAAGAACACATTGAAAAACATGCATTCTTTCTGTGAGAGGGGTTGAATCTCCAGTGATCTGACCCGTATCTTCATCTGCTTGTCTCCACGTTATATTTATATTTACAATATATTTGTTTAATGCCATACTGCTATGTCCATACAGTTCACCCTGATCAGGCAAAGAGATGCATTGAACTGCATGTGGTAAAAAAAATAAAAAAATAAAAAACACGAAGAAAATCACTAATTTTAGATCAAAATTACATACAAATGAATTATGGTCAATCCACTGAAGACTACCTTGTGTTGTTTCGTTGTTTCGGTCCACTACATTAAAGGTTCTGCAGCTTTGATGTGTTTATATGTGACGTTTTACCCACTGTGTTTATTGTCTTGTTTATCAGATGTTTTATGTTCACTGTGGGCCTAGGGGGCGCTGCAATTTCAAATCCTGTGTGTGCAACCTGTACATATGATTTTTGACAATAAAGCTGACTTTGAACTTTGAACTTTATTTGCATTGTGAAGACTAAATGACTATGAGCAATGCATTTACCAACTTTACTTAAAGGACTCATAACCCGCTATATTCTAATTGCTATATTGTTGTTTCCTCATCACGAACATACTGTACCTGGAGTTGTGTCTTGTTTCATTCACACGTTTTAACACACAAATCCTGCATATTTAGGCTTATTTCATATCTCAAACAGAAAACCCTATTCCACCTTGTGATGTCATGTGGCAATAAAGCGGGAAGTGCACCACTGTGTTTTTGAACTCCATGTACCTTCACTGAAATTTCAGCCCTAGAATTGCCAATCTTTACATAACAAAAAGTAAAAGGTAGCTGTTAACTTCCAAACTACCACTTGATGACATCACAAGGTGGAACAGAGCATTTTGGAGATGTACACAGACTAATAATAAGAAGCTATTCTAATGTGTGAATGAAAACAGAACTCCAGGTATGTTTTTGAGGAGGTAACAGCATTATAACATGACTTAAAGCTCACAAAAGTCGCTCACAAAAGATGGCAGTAGCTCAGTTGGTAGAGCTGATCCAAAGGTTGGTTAACAAATCATATAAATCCTATATAAATCTCCCCTTAATAGTTTTTTTTTATTTTGATAGAAAATATCTCATTCTTTACAATAGTCATATAACACATCCTGTGTAAAAATGACTTTTATGAGTTTTAAGCATGATATAACAATATTCTCTCATTTAAAACATACATGGAGCTGTATTTTGCTTTATTCAGGATTGTTTGTTGAGTCATCAGCCTCATAAAAACATGTGATTCTGAAATTCCCAAACATCTTCTGTGCTGTTTTTAAGTTCATACATCAAAATGTAAGCCATCAAATCATTGCAGAATGTCATAAAACGTTGCTAACATTAGTTTTTTTTTTTTTTTTTTTTTTTAATAATTCCTCCTATTGCCAGGAGAGAGTGTTCTAACCCTAGTTCCCAGTACTGGAGTGCACCCGCATACAATGTTGGCTGACAAGGCCTAAATACTGTGTTGTCTAGTTTTAAAAATGTGTTGAAATACTAATGCCAAGGTGACCAAAAGCATGTTTAAAAGCGAATTAAAGTAACAGAATTTATAATATACCCACATTAAAATAATGGTTTGTGAACTTACACTTTTAGTGACTACCCTTTGGGTTAAAATGAAGCTGCAGCCCAGTAGTTTTCTCCAAGTGAACAGAATCTTATTCATGGTTGTCAGACATTGTCCTCCTGACTCTAGCTAAAGGGTAGGGGCTGTTCCTGCATACAAATACCCCCCACACACTGTATGTTTCACTAGTCTGTCTTATTTAACAAAGAGTGAGATGCTAGATTGCAGCATAGGGAGCGGTGGACATACTTGTAATTATTGGCAGTGGTACTGGAGTCCTCAAAAGGCTTTTAAAAAGGATATAGCACTCAACATTTTGCCTAGTATGAAAGTGGCGTGCGCATGAGTGTTGGAGGTGGTCGGAGGGGCTGATGGCGCTGATTAGCAGCCTCGCTTCCGTCAGTCTGCCCCAGGGCAGCTGTGGCTACAGAAAGCAGCTTACCACCACCAAGTGTGGAGTGAATGAACAATGAACTGTAAAGCGCTTTGAGTGGCATGAAAGGCGCTATATAAATCCAATGAATTATTATTATTATTATTAACACTTAATAGACGATACCTTTACTGTTCTTTCTCAGTTATTTTAGAAAAAAATGGAACCTTATATAACCTAGTCTTTAGAGAGGTTAGCAAGGTAAAACTACCACAGTCCTAACAATGCCAAACAGCAGCCAGGCTGGTGTATTGAAACAAATCTCATTGGACAGGTATTTTAGAACAAATTTAAACTTTCCTCACCTTTTTGGTCTTTGACTGACTGATCCTCATGACAATCATGCCCATAAGAACTTATTTGAGATAAGGATAGAACCATAGACTGCATTTATGTTTAGTTTTGTTTAGTTTAGAACACTTTATTTATCCCCAAAGGGGGAATTCTGTTTGCAATCAAACATCAGTGGTTGAGCGGTCAGATCCACTGACCCACAGGTTGGCAGTATGATTCCAGCTCCCACAGATGAATGCTGCTGTTGTGTCCTTGGGCAAGACACTTAACCCACCTCGCCCCCAGTGTCTCCGTACACTGGTGTGTGAATGGGTGAGTGCTTCCTTGTTGTAAAGCGCTTTGGGTGCCTTGAAGGTGGAAAAGCGCTAAATAAAGATGTGACCATTTACCAAAAGTCAAATCTGCATAATATAGGACCTTTAAACTCTAATGGTCAAGCTAAAGGAATTAAAAAAACATCCTTGATACAGTGGAACTGTTGGAATCTTTTTGTTGTAGTTTATTCAATTTGAAATATTTAAGAAATTTGCATAGATTGTGAGGTCACTGAAACTATCCTGCAATGTTTGAGCCATGAGGACATATGGTAGATCATTTTTCTTGTGCCTCGAAGTGAAAAATTGCAGCTCGTTTCTGTGGGTCATAAATTCTAAATTGGATCAGGCGCAGTGGGTCAGAAGAAAGACTGGATCATATATTTTTAAGCAACGTATTGTTTTCCAACATATTGTTTTTTTCACTGACAAAACCGATTATAATCATATTTTAGAACTTTCAGAACTTTGTCTTGCATTTGTTCAAGACATTGTATATGAACTCACTATCAGAGGTGGATAATACAAAGTTACATTTACTCAGTTATATTTACTTTTACAATAAATTGTACTTCTCTGAGTAGTTTTTGGACTGCATTATTTTATTCTTACTTCAGTAATAATTTGTCTGAAGTAACACTACTCTAATACTTGTGAATAAGTCTACCAATGACAAAAGCTTTATGTTTAGTTTTTCAGCATCAACAACTTGAAAATCTAATAATAAATAATTGAGAAGTAGTTTAAGTAGTTCTTTTTTACTCTTACTTGATTATTTTCTCGGACTTCTACTTTGTACTTGTAGTAACGTCACTTCTATTTGACTACAGTTTTGGGCTACACTATCCATTTCTGCACAGTGTTTGAGGGGCCGTGGGAGGTTTAACAATATTAGTATTAATGTTGTGTATTTTGCACATACCTAACACTCCGGTCTCTTTGAGTCCGCCGAACTTCTGCATGGCTTTGATGGCCTTGGTGAGCGCCTCCTTGGTCTGGAGCTGTCCAGTCACAGGGTCAGGGGGCGGGAGGTAACCAAACTTACTCAGCCAGTCCTGGAGCAGAGAAAGAGGAGACACACAGGGCAGCGGTCAGGGAAAGTATTTCAATGACTCCAGCGATTCTAAAGATGCTAAGAAGGGCTGACACCTGTTCATGTTGACACTGTGGCAACTACGGTAATTATACATGCTTGTTACATGAAAGAATGCACTAAATTGAAACAGTTAAATTCTCAATTGCTCACATCGGAGACTACTGTTTATCTATTTATTTTTACAATCTTTTGGACAATGGCCTACAACCCCTTACTGTCATTATAATGGTTTGACCAACTGTGATCAATTATTAGGGAGGCTTTATGAAATGTACATGCATTGCTACAACCTGTTGAAAATCAAAATCTACAGTAGTACTAGCATCACTGTACTAAAATGTCAAAGCTGATTTTGAAAATTACCATTTCTCAATCCCAAATTCAATACCACCATAGTTTTTAAAGGTCCCATGGCATGAAATTTTCACTTTCTGAGGTTTTTGAACGTTAATGTGAGCTCCCCTACCCTGTTTAGCCCCCCCCCCCATGGTTAAAAGTTGCGAAATGTCTAAACTGAGCATTTGCGATCCTTTTCTGCGTTACAAAAAATCGGAGCTCAAACGGGCGATTTTGAACAAGGCACCTTATTGACGTCAGATCGAAAAAAGAAATGCAAATGCAGTTCCACCCCCGTCTGTCTGTACTCAGCGCCTCTGTAAATCACGCCCACAGAGTTTGGACTGCGAATGCGCTAGGCAATGCGAAATGCGTTTTTTTATTTGCCTGGAGGCACGTCCGAGTGTTTCTAGGCTCGGAAGTCCTTTATCTGAGCCTCTGGACCTTTGAACAGCAGTGGTTTAATTTTATTTTATGTGGAAATGTGTTTATTTTTCAATGGAACGCTTCAAATCTCTCCCTCAAAAACAAGGAAATGGATCAGCTGAGAGAGCGAGAGCGGAGAGTTTGGCCACGCCCCCACCCTCTACTATAGGCCAGCTCTTTTCTCCTCATTTGCATTCAAGCAACAACGCCCATTATGGAGTGTTCCAGAGAGAGAAAAAATACTCTTTCTCATCTTATCTCTGTTTCTCATGAAACTGAAAAAAAAAGTGTTGATACTTTGATTGTGAAGGATTAACATTTACAGTATTAGGGAACGGTCTTACTGGAGCCATATAAAAGCATCAAGAAGTACCATGTCATGGGATCTTTAACTCATTCATTCATTTTCTTCCCCTCTTTCCGAGTTCGGGTTCCGGTTTTTAACTATGGAATATAATTTTGAAGTTTCTGTTAAAATATATATATATGTTCTCTCAAATGGAAAGCACATGCAGTAATACAGAAAGGGCTCCACTGTGTTTTTAAACTCCACTTTTACTAGAATCATGTGGATAATTCCAGACCTGGAATTGCCCATCTCTACTAAACAAAAGGTAAAAGGCAGCTATTAACTTGAAAACTACCACTACATGACATCACAAGGTTGAACAGAACATTTTCTGCTTTGGAGATGTAGACAGACTTTTTTGAGTGCAATAACAGAAATAACAATAAACAGAAACAACAACAAAAAACAAACAAAAACAAAACATTTGCCCAAAAAGGAGTGGAAAGAAGAAAACTTATTTAATCCCACTAATAATAAAGTGTTATTCAAACATGTGTGAATCATACAAAATGCAAATCCAGATATGTTTTGGAGGAGGTAATGACATTACAACATGGTTTAAAGCTCATAAGAATCCGTGTTGTATAATATAATCTCATGGATCAAGCCCAAAACTATTAAGCAAAGAATCACCTTTGTTTTGATTGTTTTTACATCGATAGTATCTTTTGTCAGTCTACTGAAAATACAGTACGTAGTTTCATTCTTCATTTGCAGTGGAACAAGCACTTTTTATGTTGTGATGGTCTTGAGTGAATATACTTTTAGATAATACGACTCACCAAGTCATCATTCCCCCAAAGCTCCCATTATAAAGTCTCTTGTGTTCAGATCTATAATGTCTGTAAGTCCTCCTCCTGTCACAGACTTGGTGCCAACCCACTGTGGCAGGTCTGAAATGGGCTGAGATCAGGGCTCATCTGGGGTGAGTGGCACAGATCGACAGCCTGGTAGCTGCTCAGTAGCTACAAATCGGACTAAATCCCCTCACCTTAGACCTAGCTTAGCGGAATTTGCCTCCTGATCCCTGGATTTGACTACTCCCACCGTCTCAGGAAGTGTCTGATACAAGATGTGCCTGAACTGATAACGATTTAGCGTGGAAGATAAACACAGAGATATGTGAAAGAAGATTTGTTTGTACAGGTCTAATTAAGCACAGGCTAATGTTGTGTTTTTGGAATAAAACTTTTTTGTCTAGCACTGCAATATACATGGTGTGTATATATGGTTGTATGTGTCACCCCTACTGCATTATCTGAGCGAGACTTGCAATAACTTGGATAACTAATGTATAATACCAGCTTGTATAGGACTTTTTTGCACTATTTTTTTCTACACTGTGTTGTAAATATTCTGCTGTGGTGTCACCTGCCTAGGGACTACAGATGGAAATTAGCATTTTTGCTATAATCTGGCGTATTTACACTGCAAGGTTGTAGATGTTCATTCATATGCACCGTCCCTATTAAATAAAGAATAAATAAGTATATATTCTACTTAAAGGAAAATTAACTTTTTTTTACAATCTGAGCCTTTTTTCGGCAATAAAACAAGTAGTTTTACTCACCCATAGCAGTTTGGTGTCAATTGGAGCAGTATCGCAGAACTTATGTTGAGCCATTCTGTTCTACCAATGATCCCGTATCCGTTAGCGTTCGAGTGCTCGGGGCATTACTTTGTGGTGTCCAAATAACACAAACTTTTAGATCACTTTTCAAATCACAGAAGATCGCTGTGTCAGGGTAGACTTTTAGTGGATTCCAAAACGGCCTGAAACCCGATATCCAGCTATAGTTTCATTTGATGACGTCATCGGAGAGGACAGTGCGCATGCGTGAACTCAGCTGTTTTGTAAACACCGCTAGTCCGAAAGAAGCTAACACCGCTCTGAACTTTACTTTTCTGTTGCGATATCGGGTTTCAGGCCGTTTTGGAATCTACTAAAAGTCTACCCTGACACAGCGATCTTCTGTGATTTGAAAAGTGCTAAAGTTTGTGTTATTTGGACACCGCAAATCAGTGCCCCGAGCACTCACGCTAACGGATACGGGATCATTAGTAGAACAGAACGGCTCAACATAAGTTCTGCGATACTGCTCCAATTGACACCAAACTGCTATGGGTGAGTAAAACTACTTGTTTTATTGCCGAAAGAAGGCTCAGATTGTAAAAAAAAATGTTACTTTTCCTTTAAATATCTACTTAAATGTCTGTACTGAAGTGAGATGCTTTCACTCTCATTGTGAGTATGTATAATGTAAATTGTACATATGAACAGTGACAATAAAAGGCATTCTATTCTATTCTATACAGTATGTGTGAAAAGTAGGACTCACACGGTACAGAAGACAAGAGAAGACTGAAATATGAACTAATCAGAATGAAAAATTTAGAACATGTTTATAGACATCTAAAAACGACACACTTTTTTGTCTAATAAAAACTAAAGGGTATAATTTACAATCTACTAAGGCACTTGTTTACTTGGCTGACTGGAGCTTTATAACTCTTTAATTAAATGGTAATAAAAATGTTCAATATACATGTATTTAAAGTCAACTCAATTCTTCTTTCTTCTTTCAGAATACCAATCATTTCCATATTCATTACAAGCTCTATTTATCCAGGCTTGAGGATGATGAACCTCTTAAATTCATTTTAGCGTAGATTTCAGACAGATTTTTTTTGTTTTTGTTTTATGATAACACAGCCACAGAAATGTATTAGTAAGAAAGATCTTCAAGAAATATGTTGAATGTTGGCCATTACAACTGTTGAAATCCCCAGTTGACATTGTCCAGCTGTGTTAAAAGAAGCAAACCCCGGGGCCAGCTGGAGAAACAGGAGTCATGCAACTGTGTGTAAACCTCTGAATATGAACACAAAAATATACTGGTTTTGTGGGTTCTTTTGTCTCTCAACCTTGATAGGGCTGTACCTGATTTTTGTCACTGGTAACTTGTGACAGACTGGTCTAATTAAAGCTGGGATAACTACTAGCTCTCACAAACCCTTTGGCACATTGCTAATATTATTTTAGAGAGTGTGCATGGACAGCTTTATTTAGACAGCAAGTTAAACTATAGAAACATGTAGTAATTTACAGAAAAATGTACATTTTAATTTAAAATGTGGACTCTATTCTCACTTTTCTCACCATTCCTAAGGTCTGGAGTTTATAAGCACATTTTACATGCAGCTTTCAAGACCCAAAGCAAAGTTTTAGTGACGTAATTGAGAGCAGCTTTGACAATAATGGGAACAAGACAGATGTTAGAGAGATAGATAGACTACTTTGAGGCTATACAAAACAGGTACAGTCTCTTGGAATCACGTACAAATGAAAGACTTTGATACCTTTATAATTTGATTTATGTTGTATGATTTTGGCTGAATGGATTTATATTTGAGATGCACAGAAGCTAAACTGTACATTATCAATGTCTTACAAAAACTGCATGTTCACAATTGTACATTTCTGACAAATAAATTACATGAATTTGATTAAAGGCGGTGTGCCTTTAATCAATATGAAAAACAGAACTATTTTATTTGCAGTTTGCAGCAGTGCAAAGTTTTACATTTTTCTTATGCATTATAGTCATTCTAATTAGGGATGTCAACAATTAATCGATTAACGATTAAGCCCCGGGTGTACGCGAGATCGAACCGCGGCGCCCAGGAATGCGCCGCAACGTGCCGCTGCTGGTCCTGCGTGGCCGGCCGCGGCCCGGGCCCCGAGTTTCACGCGGCTGGCCTGCGGCCCGGGCCCCAAGCCACAAACCAGCTGCACGAAACCAGCAGCTGCACGCTGCGGCCCAATCCTGGTTCAGTCCAGGTCCAGACCCGGTCGAGTCCCGGTCCAGTCCCGGTCCAGTCCAGGTCCAGTCCAGGTCCAGACCTGGTCCAGACCTGGTTTAGTTCGGGTCTAGACCTGGTCCAGTCCACGTTTAGTCCTGGTCTAGTCTCTTAGTCAATCAGGACAGAACACAATGTTACACTATAAAAAAAAAATTGGAAAAAAAAAAAAAATCCGCGAACCGCGATAGAGCGAGGGATTACTGTATTTTGTTATTCAGCATCAATACATTTGTCTGCTTTTTACTAAGGAATAATTAATTGAGGAATATACAATATAATAATACTATGATATATTTTTGACTCAGTGTTATGTATACTATGGCTTATATTCTTAAAGACCCTATTGAAACACTAAACGCCACTTATCAGTTAATCGTTAATCGATCGATAAGGTCAATCAACTATCAATTAATGAATTAATCGATAATTTGCATCCCTAATTCTAATTACACTGGTCTGCAAATTTTTGGACTCAATCTGCTTCGGAGAAAAAAGTGGCTAAATCTCATTTATATTGATAAGATGAACTGAAAATCAATTGATAACTGTGCTGGTTAGATAATGTATTCAAGATATTTAATGATATTGTTTTACATCAAAATCGCATCTGTTTATACAATAGATTTAGGCATTTTTGTTTAAAAATATTTATATTTTGAAAATATTTAACTTGCATTTATTTATCCGTCAAGAAATAAACAAGAAATATCTTAAGACATCAGGTGCACACAATTTCAAGGCATCTCTCTTATGTGAAATCCAAAAATATTTGATGTTAAAACTCTAGACATATTAAAATGAATGTATGTGAATGTGCAGACAGGCTTTCAGATAGAACTGTTGCTTGTAGACACACTGTACCTTCTGATAAACTACAGTTTTTGCCTTATTTTGCATAAATTTCCTATTTTGACCCAATACTATATCTTGGAAACTATAGCCAATCAGCACTTCTGACTTACTTTTTCTTTATTTGTGACCTAAACCAAGAAACATTTCAGTACTTTTGTTCCGGAAGCATTTTGCTTGTAGACCAGTGATTTTCTGCAATAAGTTTATAAGGACTCTCCACAACTTTCAGAGGCCAGAGGCATGATAACTAGCATGCTAACATCAGCCTTCCTGGTTCACTGAAAACAAAAAATTGTTATAATTAGATGCCCACAGTCCACATAACTTTCATTTTGTCTTTAAAGGGACAGTGTGTAAGATTTTTACCTGTTAATTACCGAAATTGAAGATACCCATTCAAAAATACAGTGTTTTCCAAGCCTTTTCACTTCCATCATGAAATCAAAGTATTCTTTTGGACTTAGATATAGTCACATAAAAGGGGGATTGACCCCATATAGAAGCAGCCATTTTGAATACGAGAGCCGCAGAAGGACATTTGGGCTCCGCCTTCGCCTTCAGCAAGGCTCGTGGTTTTGGGTAAACAACGACAAGCATGTTGCCGGATCACACGTCGTAATGGATCTAACATGTGTTTTGGACTAAACTGTTTTACTGGATTTTACGGACAGATTTCAGACCAAGCTTATGGTGAAATGCTGAGTTTGACCTGGGCAGACCCTTCAAAGGTAAGCTTTGTGCTTTTCCGTTTTGTGCTTTTCCGTATAAAAGCCCCATGTGCTCGGGGAGTGATTGTTGTGCCGGGAAATTAATTGCATAGTCAAAAAGAGGAGACTGTAAGGTTTCATTTGATGTGTAGAATGTCATGGTACATGATCGGGAATGTGTGTTTTCATGCGAGAAAAAAAAAAAGTGAACGGGACCGCGTTTTATGTATACAGTAGTGGCGCGCGGTTCTTGTGCCGGTACGCGAGCTGTCCGCGCTACGGCGCGCCCGGGTGACCCTCGAGGTCTGCCGTAGCTAAAACAGAAAGTGCAATAGCGACTATCCACCTATGCACCACAAATCCTACACACTGGGGCTTTAAGAGCTGCTTTTTACAATATGTGCTGCAGCAAAACAGATTCAACTACATTACTTGAAAAAATTCAGGTACTGCCCATGGCGCTGTTCCCTGACATACATACAACTTTTTCTATTTCCTCTTCTTGCTTTGACCCAGAATCAAATTTACTCTCCATGGATATGCTGAGAACCAGGGCTCAAAATCACATTTCCAAAATGAGGATACCAAATTATTTTCTTTCTGTTTGTGCTGTGTTCTTGTGATGGATTGCAGCTGTACCATCTCCTTGTCTGCTTCCCCACACAATTCATAAACCCGCTACATCCAACTCTGTCAAAAGCGCACCTAATTTCAACTCTGACAGTGTTATTTGAAGAAAAAATACCAGTGTAACAGCTCAGAACAAGCACAGTACATCGCAAACAGTGTGTCACTAGAACTCCCAAGGGAAAATGCATTACAGTTAACTGAATCAGACGGGTAAACAATTACTTCTGCTCCTAAACAATATGGCAGAGATAGCAAAGAGAATTATGGAAGCTATAAGGACAAAGGAAGGGGGAAGTGGGAACCCATGTGTATAATTTACATCTTGGATTTAATAAAGCGTAAAGTAATGCTGCTTCTCTCCTGGGGACCCTATGCCTGAAATATGAGATGAGGAAGAACGAAGGAGCGCAGAGGAAGGACTGTGGAATTTGGAGAGAGGTACTGTATCAAACCTCTGAATATCTATAAAACTTAATGAAAAATAAATGTAGTGATTGCGAAACAAATGTATAGACACGCGAGTGCACAATGGTAAGGAAACTTTGTGGTGTAGTTTGTCTTTGCAATTACAGTATGCTAATGCTGTCTTCAAGTCAGCAAGGACAGTCATTAGATAGTGTGGATAACAATGTATTTATAGCAACATATGCAGATTGTGGGTTGTGGATAAGATATTACAAAGCTATTTCTGTGCCAGTAATAAGAATGCTGTATTAAAGATACTCTACAGTCCTTTCTGGAGGTGGCACATCACCTGCCAAGTTAATCTTTCATAAATCTAATCAAATCTAATGATTCCATGGAAACAGAAAGTTAAAACCGTACTTTGGAACATTCTTCATCAAGATAGATATGTTTTATGCCATACTCTTTTTTTCATTTTCATCTAACAGACCAGTTTGTTGATTTACCCTGGCGTGTTTCGATTGCTGTCTGTAGTCATCATCAGAAGAGTTATGTGATGTTGCTGTGACATGTCTTGCCAGCTGATTTAGTGTGGTCTTCCTTCTGGGAGAGGAAGGACAAAAGCGCCCTCAGTCCAACTCCTTCAAAACAGTATCCCATCCATCCATCCATCCATTTTCTTCCGCTTATACGGGGCTAGTTCGCGGGGGCAACAGTCTAAGCAGGGACTCCCAGACTTCCTTCACTCCGGACACTTCCTCCAGCTCCTCCAGGGCGACCCCAAGGCGTTCCCAGGCCAGCCGAGAGACATAGTCCCTCCAGTGTGTCCTGGGTCCTCCCCAGGGCCTCCTCCTGGTGGGACGTGCCTGGAACACCTCCTGAGGGAGGCGTCCAGGAGGCGTCCCGAACAGATGCCTGAGAAACCTCAGCTGGCTCCTCTCGACGTGGAGGAGCAGCGGCTCTACTCCGAGCAAAACAGTATCCCACGTGTGGAAAAGCAAGAATGCCTCCTTGTCTCAGTTTAGTGTTTATTGGCACGTTTCCGGATTTACTAGCCTAACTGTCTTATTGCCTCTTTTATCCTGGTCTGTTCGACGAAAACCAAAAAAATGTATTGAAAAATGAAGAAAAGAAAACCAAATAACATTTTTTTTGCCATACTGTTGAAGAATATAGAAACATTCCCATAGAAACAAACAGGAAAAGGCCTCCTCCAGACGATATAAGAGTCAGATTTATGGAGATGCAAGCCCACTCAGTAAGAATGCATGTTTTGTAGTGCAATAAAAACAAACAAAATGAAAATAAACATGATGATTGAAGTTTTCAAAAAGAATAATTTCCTTATTGGACTCTTTGGGTAGTGTTCCTTTTTTGGAGAGCAGTTGGGATTAAACATACAAGAAGCCCCCCTTCTTCCTAGTGGTATTTCAATATAACATGCAGTGGATTTTCATTTACATAATTTTATTGTTAAAATATGGCTATCCTACATATGTGAACCCTAAATCATAAGTGCACTCAAACCTCAAAGGTAGAACTACAGAGGAAACTCAAATACAACTCTTGAGCTTATGATGAGGGAAAACCATTGTGACAGGGGTAAAAGCTCATGAAAGTGAACTTTACATAATATGTCTCCTTTAATGGATGTAAAAGTGGTGGTCTTAAAAGGCCTGTGCCTGGGTTTTATATCTGCTATAGTCAAGGAAATGAATGATATTACATGACCTCATATAGTGAGTACAAGTTCCGCCATTATTGTAGTTTTATGATTTTGCATGGGGCTGCTGATGTCAACAGAAAATAAATTCTCGAGACTACAGAGTGACCTGAAGTGGAAGATGAATTCCTGATTTTTTGGTGCACATGATCATTGAACATTTTACACAAATCAACCTACTTTATACCATATTTTGGTGGTGAGACTTTTCTTTAGTTCTGTCTTGAATTTAACAGAATTACTGCTTAAATAAAAGTGCCAACCACAACACGAGGTGGAAACATTTGAAAAGGGTCTTGTGTTGAATGAGAATCCTAAAGAAGCAGCTGACAAAGATCCCTCAGTAGTTCAGACTAGAGGTAAGATCGGGCCTAAAAAATCCAGCCCGACCCGACTCGGCCCGCGGGTATTAAAGCCCGACCCGGCCCGAGCCCGACCAATTAACTTGATTTGCAGGCCCGAGCCCGAAGCAAACCCGAAATTTCATATTTTATTTGTGAGGGGCGTTTTTTTGAAACAAATGATAATATAGATGTTTGACGATCATCAATTTTGCTAGTACAGCTGTTTAAATGCCTGCTCAGCGTCGAGGTCAATGTTCCCCCTAATGTTTTATGTGTCTGAGCAAACACACTAACTCCCTGAGCGCTCCTTGGACTCCTGTGCGCGACATCCGACATGCCCCCCCCCCGCTACACGCGGAAAGAGCTGCGCGTGCTCGCGGCTTGCGCGTGCTCGTGGCTTACACCGGTAGAAGTTTAATACGAGACACATACTTTTGTTTCTGAATACTGGACGATTCCCCCGTATTCAGATGACCCCGCGGCTGAAAAAAAAGCGGAACTCTTTCATTCCTGCGCTGCAGAGGTTTTCTTGTGCGCTGAGAATGTGTGAGCAGTGCGCAGCTGCACAGGCGCGCAGAGGGAACGTCGAGGTGCCAGTCTTTTTGCTCTCGTATGAAAGCAAAGCGCCACATTGACTACATTCAGCGAAGCCAACGCAAGTTTCTGTAGCATTTTCAACAATCAATTTGAAGCTTTTCCACACCTCACTCTTACCGGTGCGTGTTTGTCTTTTCAGTTCTCCTGTCTTTAGTTTATCCTTAACTTCTTGCTCCTCCATATTGGGGATACCAGGTCAAAATAGATGCGGACTTGCGGAGGGGAAGATTATCAAGAGCGGCTCCTGTTTAGTAGTTAAATACCTTACAGCGCCTTCTCTGTTTTATCCAAATTATTTATTTTAAAACAAGTATTCCTTAGTATAGTATCCACACATCGTTTTATTATACATTTTTATAAACATATATTTATTTAAAAAAAAAAAGTCAGCGAGAGAGAAGCCCGAGCCCGACCCGAAGCAATGATTGACATTTTAGGCCCGAACCCGACCCGAAATTCGGGTCGGGTCAGGTCGGGCTCGGGCTCGGGCTTAAGATCTTACCTCTAGTTCAGACCAAGACTAGATGAAGATCTAGAGAGGGGTCTCTGGGTACTGCACTGTTCCTGACAGGTTGCCCCAGCAGTATTGTTTCACATAATTGAAACAGGACAACAACAAGGGGTGAAATAACAGGAATGGCTTAAAAGGTGAATTAAGAAAAATCTGTCTCCCTGGTTAAAATGCATGTGTTATAGCAGTTATAACGCTAAAATAAATGAATGGTTACATATTCACCATAGACTGCATATAAATGGAGATAGCTACCCTGCAAGCTGCCGCGTTTCAAATAGAAAGTGTACATGGGGAGCTTACAGCTCCTTCGACAGCAATTTCTACTTGACTTTACGTTGGAAAATTGTCATCCCTCTGGCTGTAACTGCTGCTGTGAGCCTTGTAATTTTAGTCTTAAAATGTCTGTGGCAAAAGGAGAAAATCAATTTGTCAACTGGACAAAAGTTTATTTGGTCGAATATGTTTCACAGCTCATCCAAGCGGCTTCTTCAGTTCTGGTCAGACGCTGGTGGACACTGCCTATATCTGCCTGAAGGGAGGAGCTAACTACAATTCAATTACTTTGAAACTACCACACCTACTTGTTTAGAGTTTCTGTTAGTTGGGTAGGCCTATTAAATATGCAGTGGGAGTGGAGTGTGGGGTCTTGTTGGCAGAATCATTCACACCTCTGGACCTGTCCTGGCTAGTCCTATTGTTTTCTTTGTTTATTTTGATTTAGGTTTGAGGATAGAGTTATAGATGGAAGACAAATTATGTCTGAGACCTCCATTTCTGTTCAAGGAAGGATTGCCTCTTTAACTCCCCTCTCAAACCAGTTCTTTTCTCTGGCCAAGATCTGTACCTCACTGTCCTCAAAGGAGTGGCCCGTGACTTCTATGTGGAGATGTACGGCAGATGAAGGTCCACTCTGGCTCTCCTGTCTGTGTTGGTACATCCTCTTGTAAACTGTTTCTATTAATCCGCTCTACATGATCCTAGTGTTTGTATTTCGCTATGTTGTACGTAAATAAATTCCTATTCCTAGTATAGACCTGGCTCCTATAAGTGCTAACCTCTTGAGCTTCATTTGACTGGAGCAAAATGCATTGAGTGGCATTACATGTCCACTTCTTTACTGTATTCACCAACAGATGTTTTGGTTTGGAAACTTTAAAGCAATCACCAACTATCAGAAAACCAAAAAAAAAATGTTACGCACAAGAAGTTTGACAGCAAACCGTACAATTTCATTAAACTCAGTGATATTGTAAAAGCTTTGCAAGGCCCCGGGACGGATGTCAGTATTACAAAGCGGCCACTCATTTTCATGTGTTTTGGTAATTACCACTGATTTGCATCATCTACCTCCAAGACAACAAAGATGTTTATAAATGAAAGTCACAAAGCATGTGAACAGATGTATCTTATAAGACTGCAGTGACAAGCACTTTTGCTTAATATGCAGACGACTCACTGCTCAACTCGAGGTCGTTCCGAAAAGCGAGAGCTGTTGACACTTTGCAGCTGATGGGTGCAAAGTGTCAACAGTGCATGTTCTGTCTGAGGCATTGTTAGACTTTAATCTGTGCTTTAGTTTGACACAATCTGACCAAAAAGAAGTGACACCTAAACCTTGAAAACTCATATTGATCACAGGCTTCTGAAAATGTGTTGTGTGAGTCTGGTATTGCTATTTTCCTTTTTTCAGACAATCTTAAAATTGATTTGGCAGTGTTTGCTAATGTGTGCACTGTGTCTCCAAGGTAACATGTGAACACTCCGCCATACATGTACATGTCGAGCACCCCCAGCACGATGTCACTGCGAGGTATTGGAAACAAACGCTGGCCTGTGGGGGACGTCAGAAGGGCAGATTCTGTGTGAAATAGAGCCCTGACCTCATGTCCTAACTAGCCCCTGGGGGTCCAGAGCACTAAACATCGTCTCTGGTGACCTCCTTGATCTGGACCGTGTTAGAGTTTGGTTTGTGACTGGGGTGAACAGGCTGTCTCAGAGGAATAGCATCTGGAGGCTTAAGTGGTTTGAGCTCAGAGCAGTGTGTGCAGTTGGAGTAATGAATGTCACTATGAATGTGCGTTACGATAATGTTTCGTGTGTCATTTGTATTCAGCGTGCACTGCATGAAAAAAGCCAGGACATATTGATACTTTGCAGCTCATGTCAACTTTCCCTGGGGATGTGAAGCTAACTAAAGGCTCTGCTCTGTCTGAAGCTTTGTTACTCAAGTTAGACTTTAAAGGGTTGTGTTTTTGTTTTTTTTATGTGAATCTGTATGGCGTCCCCTTCAGCAGTGCATTAAAGGGATATGCCACCCCCAGGTCAAACTTGGGCATCTCCCCACAGTCCAGAGACTAAAATAAGTGGTGGAAAGCGTTTTCCTGCTCACCCAGCCATTGTCCAGGTCTGTCAGCACTGACCGCCGCGGTATCTGCAGCTACTCCGCGTTAGACTGGAGTCTAACGGCGCCAGAGAAAGATTTCGGCCAAAAGTAATTAATTTGCTCGATGCGTTTCCCAATTACTTTCTGTGTAGTGCGCATTCATATCGAGTGCAAATAAATGTACAAATCAACACGGAGAGCTTGACTTGGTCATTTTGGGTGGGAACTATTTTTCAGTGCGGAAAAAGAAAGCCGAAGCACGCACCACGCTGTGCAACAGGGGAACTCCCTTCCTGGTGCGTAACAGGGATTCCCCTGGCAGCGTACTGTGTGCTTCGGCTTTCTTTTTCCGCACTGGAAAATAGTTCCCACCCAAAATGACCAAGTCAAGTTCTCCGTGTTGATTTGCACATTTATTTGCACTCGATATGAATGCGCACTACACAGAAAGTAATTGGGAAACGCATCGAGCAAATTAATTCCTTTTGGCCGAAATCTTTTTCTGGCGCCGTTAGACTCCAGTCTAACGCGGAGTAGCTGCAGATACCGCGGCGGTCAGTGCTGACAGACTCGGACAATGGCTGGGTGACCAGGAAAACGATTCCACCACTTATTTTAGTCTCTGGACTGTGGGGAGATGCCCAAGTTTGACCTGGGGGTGGCATATCCCTTTAACACTGACTTAACGCTGACAGTGTCCTCTGAGCAGCTCACGAAAGTAGTTCCGGTAAGTTATCGGGGACATTTAATAAAGCTGGTTTTTCTATTTGTCCAAAAAGTGATATATTTGCGTCACAAAACAGCTGTCCGCGAAAAATTCAGCAGTCGGAATCGCTTGGTGCTATTTTCTCTCGAGTCATATCACTGCACGCCTATTAGTATTATTAGCCTGTTCACATCCAATTACAAGTGAACAGGCTAATAATACTAATAGGCACGCAGTGATACGAATTGACAGAAAATAGCACCAAGCGAATTAGACTGCTGACTTTTTCGTGGACAACTGTTTTGTGACGCAAATATATCACTTTTTGGATAAATATTGTTTTGAGAAGAAAGACAAGCTTTATTCAATGTCCCCGATAACTTGCCAGACCCACTTTTGTGAGCTCCAGAACCGGAGCAGAACTCGGCTCAGAGGACACTGTCAGCGGTAAGTCAGTGTTAATGGACGACACTGCTGAAGGGGACGCCATACAGATTCACGTAAAAAAAAAAGAAAGCACTATCCCTTTAATCTAACATTACAGTCACAAACAAACTAGCATTAGCCATCAGTTTTTCAGTTGTCGCTTTCACCTTTTTACTACTCATTCGAAAATGAAAAATCATTACATTTCTTGGGTTCGCTAGACTAGTCGATAAACAAAATAAACATTAGTTGCAGCTCGGCATGTCAGCACGTTATATATTTCACAGATTATTTGCGTCATCCAATGGCTTCCTGTAGAGCACAAATAGAATTGAAAATTGAATGAACAAAAGGTCAAAAGTGTGCTAAGAGAATGTACACATGCAACCACCTTCAGATATATCATGTTTGCAAAGACCAGCATGTCAGGGATCAACCTACATCAAAGTGAAACACATGTAATGTTTGAATTTGAATAACAGCACGAAGATTATTGGCTCCTTTAAAGGTCCTATGGCATGAAATTTTCACTTTCTGAGGTTTTTGAACGTTAATGTGAGCTCCCCTACCCTGTTTAGGCGCCCCCCCCCCCCATGGTTAAAAGTTGTGAAATGTCTAAACTGAGCATTTGCGATCCTTTTCTGCATTAGAAAAAATCAGAGCTCAAACGGGCGATTTTGAACAAGGAAACTTATTGACGTCAGCTCGAAAAAAGAAATGCAAATGCAGTTCCACCCCCGTCTGTCTGTACTCAGCGTCTCTGTAAATCACGCCCAGAGAGTTTGGACTGCGGAGGAGCTACTCAATGCGAAATACGTTTTTTATTTGCCTGGAGGAACTTGCGAGTGTTTCTAGGCTCGGAAGTCCTTTATCTGAGCCTGTGGATATCTGAAACAGCAGTGGTTTAATTTGATTTTCTGTGGAAATGTGTGTATTTTTCAATGGAAGGCTTCTCATCTCTCCCCCTGTGCAAAAACACGGAAGTGGATCACAGAGCGGAGCGGAGAGCTTGGCCATGCCCCCACCCCCTACTATAGGCCATCTCTGTCCTCCTCATTTGCATTCAAGCAACAACGCCCATAATGGAGTGTTCCAGAGTGACATTTATGACTCTTTCTCATCTTATCTCTCTTTCTCATGCATGGTGTTGATTTTGAAGGATTCATTTACAGTATTAGGGAACCATTAAGGAGCCATATAAAAGCATCAAGAAGTACCATGTCATGGGATCTTTAACACTGTAAAGATTTGATTTCACCAAAAGCACTGACCCCAGAGTTCAACACTGCTAAGTCCTGCAAAATTATGTTGTGCACCTGACGCGATAGGATCCAACCATAAAAATAAACCACCAGGATAAATACATGAAAATGCTTACATCTTTAGTCCCAGATTGTTGCATCACAGGTAAATGTCCAGACTTCTCCTCACTTTTTAAGACCATAAACCATCGCTGAACTTTTTCTGCGGTTGAATTGTGTTCACAGCAAATGCATCGCTCTTTTAGCATAGCATTAACACGACCTAAGGGATTCATGTGCTTGTTTTCCCATTGTTTATTCTCGTTGCTGACAGCAAAGGGACGACTAACACCTAAATGTCTAATTGGAAACTGAGGTGTAATTTATCGTTTGTTTTTTGAATGTAAAGATTTTTTTCAACTTAGAAAATGTGAAATACTTGACCAAAGGCAAGTTAAAAAGCAAATTAAATCCACAAGAATACATAATGTGTTCTTAAATAACTCTACGGTGCTCTTCAATAGCTTTTCTTTTTCAGCACAAGTGGAACATTTCGATTGCATATATGCCACGTTCAAATAGAAGCCGGAACAATACTTTCCGGTGCTGTCAATATCCTGGCATTCAACACTGTCTCCAATATGTGATGAATTGAGGCAGCACTTCACCAGGGAGCAATTATCTCTCACAAGAGTTGATGTTCTACCCACTCTCACTCACAGCATGGAGCTTTGTTGATTCGGATCATCTTCATCATTTACAGCCCAGTTACAGTGCTTATTTCCTGAATAGATGCTGGTAACAACCCATATGTCAAATATGCAAATGTATGGACGCACATTGACCGGCCTTATACGACCTGAGAAACATCAGGACTCAAAACTATGAACTAAAGAACTAAAAACTATGAAAACTATGAACTATGTGACATTTGGACATTTTTACCAACACATAAAATGCTAATTCTGACTAAATAAGTCAGTTTGTTTGAGATTTTAAAGGTGCACTGTGTAACATTTGGTAGCCACATTCTTGGTTTCTATGGAAATGTCATTGTTCTGATTGGAATGTTCCACAGTATGACATTAAATAGATCTACCTTACATTTATTCAATTACAGGTGGTTTTGTAGCTAAAAAATACCTCGAAACAGGCATTCTGGCTGTGAGCAGGGCCTCGCCACAGATCTGACCTGTAACTTTGTCGGGTTTGGTCTCCATGGTGATAAAACAGTGAGAGATACAAGACTACATTCATACCATACTCCATACAACTGTACAACAACAACCTTGTGCAATAGATAATATAATACTCCCTAGACAATATTCCCTACAACTGTATAAAGCTGGTATTGTACATCTTATTTGTTATTGTATTGTATTATGACTAAGGATGGGAATCGAGAACCGGTTCCTGTTGAGAACCGGTTCTGTGTGTTTCAATTCCACAGAATCGATTAGCAGTTTATCTAACGATTCTCTTAACGATTCCAGCCAGCACGAATTACGCACAAAAGTGGAGGGATTGATACGTGCTTCGCCGCTTCACTGATACGGAGTTTATATACTATTTTCACATGACGAAAAGAACGTTTGTGAAAATGGACTTTTAACTTCCACTTGGACACATGACACATTCGGGAGATGTTCAGGAGACCTTCGGGACAGGTCTGTTTATCCGGAGCTCCTGTACAAAGTGCGGTCAGATGCTTAGCAGCAGAAAGTCCGTGGATATAAGCGCATACGCGAATACACGTGGAGACGAGGTGAGTCACATTATTATCATATTATTTCTGCATCAAATGGAGATATTAGGTGAAAGCAGCGGCTTGTGTCAACATTAGCCTGTGCGCTAAACCGTGACTAAACCAGGACTAAAACAGAACTAGACCAGGACTAGACCAGGACTAGACCAGGACTAAACCAGGACTAAACCAGGACTAAACCAGGACTAGACCAGGACTAAACCTGGACTAGACCAGGACTAGACCAGGACCAAACCAGGACTAAACAAGGACTAGACCAGGACTAAACAAGGACTAGACCAGGACTAGACCAGGACTAACCCAGGACTAAACCAGGACTAGACCAGGACTAAACCAGGACTAGACCAGGACTAACCCAGGACTAAACCAGGACTAGACCAGGACTAGACCAGGACTAAACCAGGACTAAACCAGGACTAGACCAGGACTAGACCAGGACTAAACCATGACTAGACCAGGACTAGTGCTAATCTTGGTGCTAATCAAACAGTTTGTTCTCCTTTTTTCCCCAAATTAGAATCGATAAGAGAATCGATAAAGAATCGAATCGTTAAGCAGTATTGATAATGGAATCGGAATCGTAAAAATCTTATCAATTCCCATCCCTATATATGCCTACTAATTTTCTATTTAAATCTGATCTGTAAATATACATTTTTTATCTTTATATTTATGAATATAATTATGTCTCATCTGACACTGGTCTATTGCTCTTTGGTTGCTATTCCATCTATTTCTTCATTTCCATCTTCATCTTTTTTTCTTTTTCTTTTTTTTCCTTTACGCTCTGTTATATATTATATATTATATTTGTTGAGTGAGCTACAGTACCCAAACAATTTCCCTTATGGATCAATAAAGGTTGTCTAAGTCTAAGTCTAAAAAAAGGTTTAATGCAATACTGGGAAACATTCCAGACAAATCAATAACATCACTATAGCTAAAAGTTAAAAAGTTAAAAGGTTACCTTTCTATACCTTCAAGGCACTCAAAGCGCTTTACATCAAGGAACCACTCACCCGTTCACACACCAGTGTAGGCAGACACTGGGGGCAAGGCGGGTTAAGTGTCCCTTGAAAACACTGGTGGTATTCATCTGTGGAAGCTGGAATTGCACTGCCAACCTCTGGGTGGTGAATCTGACCACTCTACCAATGATGCTTTTATGCTGAGAGTGGAAATCAAACTGCCAACCTTCAGGTCAGCAGAAAAACACTATAGAATCTATAGAAGAGCTACTGCCCGTTGATGTAGAAATGTCTGAATCTCATAAAGAAATATGACTTCTTTCAAACTCATGGTACGATATTTTTTAGCAAACTTCCTTCAGGTAAAGGACGACACTCATCCGCCAACACAAAGGTCAGATGATTGCTTCCTGCTTGGACCAGAGCATATTGTCACTGTGTCCTCAGGCAAGACACTTCACCCATCTTTCCTATGTATGAATGCGGTGTGTGCATTGAGTCGTTGGTGGTGGTCAGAGGGGCCGGTGGCACAGACTGACTGACTGAGTGTTAGTTATTTTCAAACGTAGCAAAGGATCATAGTCTCTACACTTTTCTCTGCTTTTCAGAATACATTCAAGAATAGGAGCATTCAGTTTGATGTATTGTAACAGTACATTATTATTGGCAAACATACAAAATTGTATCACAAATATAAGATAGATAAGATACGATTTTATTGATCTCACACAGGAGAAATTTACTTGCCACAGTAGCTCCAGGCATAGACAGTTTGAACAAGAAAGAAAGTGCATGCAGGTGAGAATAAAATAAAATAAGTAATAACAAAATAAGTAATAATAATTTAAAAAAAAACAGTAACTAGGAGCATATGGAAAAAATATTGCACGCTTGGACTATACAGTGGTACCTCACCTTACGAAATTAATTCGTTCCAGAAGTGGTTTCGTAACGTGAAAAATTCGTAAGTTGAGTAGCTATTTCAATGGAAAAAGCCTGAATCGTTCCAAGTTTTTTTTTTTTATAGTGTAACTTTTTTTTATAGTGTAACAATGTGTTCTGTCCTGATTGGTTTCTCAGACTGTATTTAAACTTTTCTCACGTTTGTCTCTCTTTGAAACACTCAAACTTTCATAGATTTTCAACAAAATGTATCAATATTGAAGTGTGGGGGGAAGCGGGAGGGGGGAGAAAACTGCGCGGTCACGTGTGCGCAGCATGACCCCGCGCAGAGCTGACAGCAGGACTAGACCAAGATCTAAACCTGGACTGGACCAGGACTAAACCAGGACTAAACCTGGACTAAACCTGGACTAGAGCAGGTGGATTAAAGCGCCGCGTGCGGGTCTATTTCCTGGTTTCTCACGAGTCACAGCTGAGGCGAGCAGAGAGGAGGAGACCGCAGGGAGGAGGGGACACGCACTGTGAGCGCATGTGAGCACGGCTCCTCCTGGTTTAGTCCAGGTTTAGTCCTGGTTTAGTCCAGACCACCGCGGCTCCTCTAGACCTCCTCTAGACCTGGTCAGGTCTAGAGGAGGTCTAGACCACCGGTTCTTGCATGGCTCTCGCTCACATGCGCTCAGACTGCCTGCGGTCCCCTCCTCGCTGCTCGCCTCAGCTGTGACTCGTGAGAAACCAGGAAATAGACCCGCACGCGGCGCTTTAATCCACCTGGTCTAGTCCTGGTTTAGTCCTGGTTTAGTCCAGGTTTAGTCCAGGTTTAGTCCTGGTTTAGTCCTGGTCCAGTCCAGGTTTAGACCTTGGTCTAGACCTGCTGTCAGCTCCGCGCCGGGTCATCACACGTGTCCGCGCAGTCTTCTCCCCCCTCCCGCTTCCCCCCACACTTCAATATTGATACGTTTTGTTGAAAATCTATGAAAGTTTGAGTGTTTAAACAGAGACAAATGTGAGAAAAGTTTAAATCCAGTCTGAGAAAAGCGTATAATGTGTGTGGCTGAGCGCGCATTATTTGAATTTTTGAGATTTTGCGTTTCGTAACTTGACATTTCATTCGTATCTAGAGACAAAAATTTACCGTGAAGGCGTTTCGTAACTTGAAATTTTCGTTTGTTGGGTCATTCGTAAGGTGAGGTACCACTGTATAGTAGAATTATACAGTCTGATGGCGGTGGGGATGAAGGATCTGCGGCATCTAAATATCACAATTCACTTTTGTCAAACTTGATCCAAGTCTGTATTTATCAAAAGATGAAATGATTAACCCAAAGCTCGTTAGCAACATATATTTGGTAAACTGCGTATTAATTGATTGTCAGAAGATAGGTAATACAATACTCATTCCTTTGATTATTTCTCCCCACAAACTAGAATGAGCAAAGCCCATTCATAGGTACTTTCAGTGATTAAAATGCATGAGGCAAATGTTCCACTCTGCAAAAATCAATAGATAAACAGTGGCGTAGAGATTTATCTGAGCATTTTCTACTCCAACATGATATCATAAGCACAGAACACTGCATCTATCTCCCAACTGAATCTCGTCTGCAAGTGTGCACCACATTCATTAGAACCATTTTATTATGGATAGTAAAACAATGGTTCAGTGGGAACATAAGCTCCATTGGACTTTCTCACAGTGCAGTTCTCAGCCTGGCCTGCTGTATGGGGATGTGCAGGGATCGTTTATCTGTGTAATCCTGAACCTTGGTCTCTTTAATCTTTTAATACAGAGCGAGTTTGTAGTCTGAGATACAAATTCATAAAAGAGTGGAAAATGTGGAAGAAAGATGATGCCTGTCTGAGTCTGAATAGGGAAAGAGGAATTGAGAGAGTGAAGTGAATTATATGTACATAATAAATTTGAATGTAGCATAATGGCCTTATAGCAAGAAGGTCCTCAGTTTGATTCCCTATGGCTTGAAAATTTGATTGCCTACTTCTCTTGGCAAGCTGAGGAGCAGGAGGAGCTTGGAGTAGAGCCGCAGCTCCTCTACAGTCAAGAAGAGGCAGCTAAGGTGGCTCAGGCTTCTGTTTTGGATGCTTCCTAGAACCTCCCTGGGGAGGTATTCCAGAACACACTGAAGGGACAATGTCTCTGAGTTTGGCAGAAGGAGAAATTCAATTTGTCAACTGAAAAAAAGCTAATTTGGTCGAATACATTTCGTAGCCCATTCAAGTTGCTTCTTCAGTTCTGGTCAGACGCTGGTGGACACTGCCTTATATCTGCTGCAGGGAGGAGCTAACTACAATATAATTACTCTGAAACTATCAGCCCCATTTGTTTACAGTTTCTGTTAGTTAGGTAGGCCTATTAAATATGCAGTGGGAGTGGAGTGTGGGGTCTTGTTAGCAGAACCATT
Source organism: Paratrypauchen microcephalus (assembly GCA_036785185.1). Lineage (NCBI taxonomy): Eukaryota > Metazoa > Chordata > Actinopteri > Gobiiformes > Gobiidae > Paratrypauchen > Paratrypauchen microcephalus. Next base: position 10,505,462 of record JAVJIX010000011.1, read on the forward strand.
CAGGGCCATAATGGGTGTTTTCACACCTCTGGACCTGACCTGGCTAGTCCTATTGTTTTCTTTGTTTGTTTTGATTTAGGTTTGAGGATAGAGTTATAGATGGGAGACAAATGATGTCTGAGACCTCCATTTCTGTTCAAGGAAGGATTCTCTTTCTTGACAAAAATAGCCTCTTTATCTCCCCTCTCAAACCAGTTCTTTTCTCTGGCCAAGAGCCTCAGAATGCCTTAGGATCCCCTGCAAATGAGTGTGGACATCCCTACACAGACTGTCTTCTCTGTGACATTATCTTGGATAAGCAGAAGTAAATGGAAAGATGGTCTGTGTCCAGCCTGACACCTCTTTAACCCAAGCACATCCAAATGACCCAAAATATCCTGTGTGTAATCACATAACCACCCAGGGGTCATTTAAGAAAAACTAAATAAAAGACCTAAATGATAGCCCTGAAAAATAATCAGATGAATGCTGCACAGGCTGAACTCTCCCCATGACCCACGATCAAGCTGTAGTAAAAGAGAAAACTATATATAATAGCACCAAATGATTTTCCATTGACCTCTCTTTAATAGCTTCACATTTTAATTAGGCTTGAGTAATAAATAAAATAAAGAGACAATGTTACAGTACAAATGTAATTCATTCTGCCCACTTCACCAGAGTGCGGTGTGTTGAAGGTCTCACTGGCCTGTCCAGGACTCTGCTCAGTGGTCCATGCATAACACGACTCAGAAGCTTGGGACTTAACCTTCTCAAATGGCACCAGTCTCACCCTGCTGACCACAGGAGCCCAGTGACACATATTCTATCCTTTTCTCTACTCTTCCATGAAATATCTGTATGCTGGGCTAAGCTATAGGTTACATGATAACCCTTGTATTATGCACGCTTCTGTACGACTTAGTTTGTATGTGACTGATGAACACAGCCACTGGCACAGAAAAGCTGCCACATCTCCACCAGTATGCTCACAAGAGTGCATAATGCTATTCAATCTAACTGAAGCATGAAGACCAGAGATGGACAGATATAGTTGGTCAATATACCGTGCTGATATTTGCACTTTTTAGTGTATCGGCTATCAGCGTTAAATCTCCAGCAGAGATTTCCCAACCAGATTGGCCCAACTAGCTGCTTAAATGTGCATGAAAAATATGTATAACGATTTATTTGAACACTTATGTGAAGAAAGGGTACTCCAAAAATATGACTCCACTGATCTCTCCACATGAAAAATGTAAAAAGTAACATTTGTACAAGGCATTCTATCAAACCCTTTTCCTTAATTTAGATTGGCCAATTTTATAGTTTTTCTATGTATTACTTCATTTTGGTGGGATAGTCCCCACAGTAAATATTTATATTTAGTTTTACATCAGTCAAGTGTAAAAGTTCCATCCAAAATCCAGAGACAATTTGTGCACAAGGGAGGCACTCTTCTGATAGTTTAAAGCCTCATTTAAAAAATAAAGTTGTGTCATTTCTTTTTATTAGTCTAATCATCAGTATTATGGTTAACTGCTGCACTGGACACTCCAAGGATACACAGCTGTGATAACAAAGCTCACCATGAATGAAAAGGACATAATATCACACTTTGCCCTTCTTACACAGCCTTCTGCCTCAGTTTGTCAAATATTTCTCTGTATTCCACTCTCTTGCCCCCCCCCTTAATGTATTCCAAACAAAAAGCCGCCTCATGTGAAACCGTTCCACTGTATTGTCGTATGTGTTTGTGACTATTGTTATTGATTGTATCTGCATTTTCTGTTCTGTTCATGTTCTGCTATCGCTGATGAGAGAGGCGGGATGTTAGTGCATCATGTCGGCTGTTTTAAGGTCCGTCTTTGTCCTGACAGGGGGAAGATGTGACCCGTCCATTTCCAGTCTCATCTCGTTGTATAACAATAACAAATAAAGCTTCCGTTCCAAAGGGTAATAGTTAAAGATCCCATGACATGGTACTTCTTGATGCTTTTATATGGCTCCTTAATGGTTCCTTAATACTGTAAATGAATCCTTCTTCAAAATCAACACTCAGTGCATGAGAAACAGAGATAAGATGAGAAAGAGTATTTTTTCTCTCTCTGAACAGGCCATTATGGGCGTTGTTGCTTGAATGCAAATGAGGAGAAAAGAGCTGGCCTATAGTAGAGGGTGGGGGCGTGGCCAAACTCTCCACTCTCAGCTGATCCATTTCTGTGTTTTTGCACGGGGGGAGAGATTTGAAGTGTTTCATTGAAAAATAAACACATTTCCACATAAAATAAATTTAAACCACTGCTGTTCAAAGGTCCAGAGGCTCAGATAAAGGACTTCCGAGCCTAGAAACACTCGGACGTGCCTCCAGGCAAATAAAAAAACACATTTCGCATTGCCTAGCGCATTTGCAGTCCAAACTCTCTGGGCGTGATTTACAGAGACGCTGAGTACAGACAGACGGGGGTGGAACTGCATTTGCATTTCTTTTTTCGATCTGACGTCAATAAGGTGCCTTGTTCAAAATCGCCCGTTTGAGCTCCGATTTTTTGTAACGCAGAAAAGGATCGCAAATGCTCAGTTTAGACATTTCGCAACTTTTAACCATGGGAGGGGGGGGGGGGCCTAAACAGGGTAGGGGAGCTCACATTAACGTTCAAAAACCTCAGAAAGTGAAAATTTCATGCCATGGGACCTTTAAGGTAAGAGTTGGAATTACCTCTACATACTGTCTGTCATATCTGCTCTGCATGTCCAAACAGGAACTAAAAGCGTAAACATAAGAAGTATAAAAAAGATGTTTAGTAAAATCTTAATAATAATGTTAACTATGTTTTAGTGAAATGAGCAATAAATCTGATTTCTTCTCTCAAACAGAAAACACTCTCTTCCACCTTGTGATATCATGTGTTTTTAAACTCTATACACCTTCACTAAAATCATTTGGATTATTTCAGCCCTGGAATTTCTACTACACAAAATGTAAAAGGTAGTTGTTGATTTAAAAATGATCATGTGACATCACAAGGTGAGACAGTAATGCAGGATTACTCAAACGTGTGAATGAAACTAAACACAACTCTGGATGTTTTTGATGAGGGAACAGAATTTAAAGCCTACACGCTACGGGGGAATTTGAGGCATGATCCGATTTTGTGTCTTTGCGTGCGATTTTGAAGCCCTGCGCAGCACAATATTTTATTTAAATAAATTATTGCAATTATCAAACAGCAACACAAAAACAAGTTATTAAAAAAGTGCTAACACTGTAGTCTTTAGACCTGAACATGCATGGAATTCTTGGTTTAGCTTTTGGCTTAGTCTCTTCTTAGTTAATGCGCTGAGACCCATTTCAAATGAGCACTCACAAATCATAATACTTGTCTGAAAAATCTGAACTAGATTTTATTTCTAAAAGCCCATAACCCTAGCATTTGCTTTATTACCAACATAGCCAGTTTTACCTCACAAAATATGATACATATTTTCTTCCTGTTATTTAAGCAACATTAAATAAAAAATACAACATTGTACATTCATCATGTACTTCTGATAATTCATATTATAGGAAACAAAAATAAAGCAAAGTACAGCTCAGGAAAAAAAAATAAGAGACAACATTTCTCCCAAATTCCCAAAAAAATATTATGGTTTATGCAGAAAATGACAATAACAAACAAGATCAAATTCATTTTAAAACAACATAATACTAATGTTTACACTTAAGAACAGTTCATAAATCAATATTTGGTGCAATAACCCTTTTTTTTATCATGGGTGTAAAAAACACTGGATTTCTGTAGAATCAATGAGTGAAGCACTAAACTCTTTATATATAAATCACAGGTGACCAAGAGCTGCTTCAATTCACATTTTGTCCTTGAAAAAAAAATGTGGAGGAGCAGACTGATATCAATCTGTATATAAACAGAGAGCTATTATTCTGGGTTTATCAGGCAATTCAGTCATCGCATTTCAAACTTTATTTGGTTGAAAATATATTCAGAAAGTGTCTGTGTTCTATGGGTAAAAGAGTTATTAAGCAATAGTACAGCTCAGGGAAAAAAAAAAAAAAGAGACCACTGCAAAATGATCAGTTTTTCTGATTTTACTACTTATAGGTATGTGTTTGTCTATATATGTGAATCTATAAACTACTGACATTTCCCCCAAAGGGCATGTGCGTCACACATTTCGACAGAACACCGGCGCGACGACTGCTGTCCCACTTCTTTTTTGTCCCATGCGCAGTTAACACGCGGTCCGAAGACCGCAGTCGTTAAGCGGTCCGCGGACTGCAGTCGGGGCTGAGCAAGTGTGCACCTCCTTGACTGCAGTCTGAGCCCCCTTCGGCCCGCGCTCCGAGCTGTGCGCTCTGGGAACTGGGACACGGCCGCAGTTTTGTTTCGGCACACGGAAGTAAGGCAGAATGTTGCGGCTTCCAAACTCAAACCTTTTAGCCGCCGAGAATATGAGGCTGGGTCCTATGGCTCGCAGATTTGTGACGCGCAAAGAGGAGGCTATGGTGACAGATACGCTGAGATCCAGATATCTGTTTTGTGCATTTATTACAAAAAGAGCGCACACAGCTATGACAGCGCAGCAGGATGAAATGGAACTCATGAAAACCAGCAGGATGAACAGATTAACGTGAAAGATGAATGAATGGTTTGCGTTCAACAAAAAATACGGCTACACCCCAACCCTGACTCTCTCCTCTGTGTGACAGGTGAGCGCGCGCTTTTACACGCACACACCCACACTCACGTGACCCACCGCCTCTGCCGCATGCACACACACAAACACACCGTGCACCTCATCTCAGTTATGTCTCCTACACAGAAGGAAGTTGGTCGGCATTCAATACATCACCGACGATTGGTCAAAATTAGTAAAAATTGCGGGAAAGTTGCGGTGATTGGTCAAAATTGCAACACCGCCCTGAATTCGCGGGGATTGGCTGAAGTTGCGTTGAAGTTGCAAATCGCAACATCGCGAATTCCTGGAGGGTCTGAATAACCCTTATTTTTAATCACAGCTTTCATGTGTCTTGGCATGCTCTCCACAAGTCTTTCACATTGTTCTTGGGTGACTTTATCCCACTCCTGGTGCAAGAACTGAAGTAGCTCAGCTTTGTGTTTGTGTTGGAATTCAACAGACGCTGGAATGGAATGGCTGTAATACATGTAGAGATGCTGATTTCAGAAAACAATGCTGTGGTCTCTTATTTTTTTTTCCAGAGCTGTATATATAAAGCAAAAAAGTGCACAATTGCTTCTTCATGCCTTCTCTGTATTCAACTTTTACACCTCTTTCATCTTCCAACACTATCACTGACCAACTGCCAGATGACTTTCACTACTATTTGATCTACATTTTTTCTCTGTGACCTCATCTATCTCAGCCCACCCACAACAATCGCCATGTCGTCACCACGGCAGCCTTCTCTAACACCAGATCTGTGGAGCTTTGAATTCCCTTTGTCCCACTTTAGACTGAACAGCTGCAGCCGGAGCCGATAACCCTGCTCCATCCAGGAAGTGACTCACAACCACCTCTGACCCCGTGACCCCAATGTACCGTACGGGGTCATGAAGTAGCAAGGCTTGTTACACAGTTGACATTGTTCTTCCATACCTCCAAGAACTACTGCTTGTCTCCATGAAGTTATTCTTACTTTGCCTTGAGTATCCGACATTAAAGGGCCTATATTAGGGCCTATATTATGGGCCTATATTATGCTATTTTCAGATTTGTCATGTAGTTTCCTCATCAAAAACACAAACAAAATCCAGAGTTGTGTTTTGTTTCATTAAAAAAGGGGGCCACACTCAAAATAAGAATGCAAGTTTTTCAAGTTTTTAGCAATACATGCCCCTGTAATTGAACACAGGCGGGATAGATTAACTCAATGCTATACTGTGGAACATTCCAGGCAATGCAATATCTCTATAGAGACAACATATAGTGCACTTTTTTATTTCACGAATATGTTAACAGGTTTGTGTCACTGCCAAAAGTCCAATCAGAGGATGAAGTCAGTTTCCAGGTTCTGTTTTGTGTGTGCGTTGGTGCCAGGAAGTCATAAAAATATGGACAAATGATAAATGTTCAAGTTATTGCAAGTTGAAAACATGAAAAACTGACCAAAGAAAAGCAGGAGTTTTAGGCACTTAGAAATGTAATGGCCAAAGATTACAAACAGGGGATGCAATGATTAAATCGGTTAATTGTAACTACGAAAAGAGCTTTTAAAACAAAAATAGTTTCATTATTAAATCAGAAGGTCGAAAAAGAAAAAGCACTTTCTTATTTTCATCAATGACATGCACTTTACTCATAAATATTCTCTATTTAAAAGCATTCAGTCACTTGTCTGGGATTCAGAATACGTACTTCTTAAATACTTTACAAAGATGGTCAGTCCATATCAGAGAAAAATAAGCAAAAATATGGGTCTGAAAAACTCTGGATTTATGTAGAATCAACGAGTGACGCACTGAACTTTTATTTGTAAATCACAGGTGACCAAGAGCTGCTTCCATTCACATTTTGTCCTTGAAAAAAAAGATGTGGAGGAGCAGACTGATATCAATCTGTATATAAACAGAGAGCTATTCTGGGTTTATCGGGCAATTCAGTCATCGCATTTCAAACTTTATTTGGTTGAAAATGTATTCAAAAGTCTCTGTGTTCTATGGGTAAAAGAGTTATTAAGCAATAGTACAGCTCAGGAAAAAAAACAAGAGACCACTGCAAAATGATCAGTTTTTCTGATTTGACTACTTACAGGTATGTGTTTGGGCAAAAGGAACATTTTTGTTTGAGTCTATAAACTACTGACAACATTTCCCCCAAATTCCAAATAAAAATATTATCATTTAGAGCAGTGAATGAAATAAAATGATTTTCATTTAATAATCCATTGTGTCACGTTCTATTTTTGGAGAATTATCAACACGTATGAGTGAGGGGGTACTCGAGGTATGACAAAAAGGCTCAGGGGGTACACAAGACAAAAAAGGTTGGAAAACACTGGTTTAGTTACCTGGCCAGCTAAATGATATCTCTCTGTATTTGCTATACAGCCCGATACCATTTGGACACCCTCGCTCCACCCTCGCTCCCCCGGTTAACAACGGACTCCGCGATTCTGATTCGTTCAACGATGGTGACGTCAGTGCACCCGCCTTTGCCCGCAACGTCACTCTTAGGCAGCGGAAGTTCCTCCTCAGTTTTGAATCAAGATGGCGCATCGGAGAACTGAACGTCCCTTCCATTCAGCTGTAAAATTGGTCTTAAAGGGATATGCCACCCCCAGGTCAAATTTGGGCATCTCCCCACAGTCCAGAGACTAAAACAAGTGATGAAAAGCGTTTATTTGCGTTAATTTGCTCGATGCTTTTCCCACGCACCAGCGCGGACAGGGGAATCCCTGTTTACGCACCAGGAAGGGAGTTCCCCCGTTACGCTGCGTGGTGCGTGCTTCGTCTGTCTTCGTCTGCACTGAAAAATAGTTCCCACCCAAAATGACCAAGGCAAGTTCTCCGTGTTGATTTGCACATTTATTTGCACTCGATATGAATGCGCACTACACAGAAAGTAATTGGGAAACGCATCGAGCAAATTAATTCCTTTTGGCCGAAATCTTTCTCTGGCGCCGTTACCTCCAGTCTAACGCGGAGGAGCAGCAGCTGCGTGCGGCGGTCAGTGCTAACAGACTCGGACAATGGCTGAGTGACCAGGAAAATGCTTTTCATCACTTGTTTTAGTCTCTGGACTGTGGGGAGATGCCCAAATTTGACCTGGGGGTGGCATATCCCTTTAAATGACCTAAAACACATTGATTCCTTAAAACCACAGCAGCTGACAGCTCTAGAGGCCTTTCTTTTCTTTCTTTTCTTTTGTTTGATTGGTTCACGTCGCTGTCCGTTAACTGTTCTTTGATTGGTTCACTTAGCTGTCTGTCTACGCGCAACGGCAGCGCATTCTGGTACAGCGATGAGTCATGGATTCTTCCAGGCAACTGGTTTAGAGCATTTATTTGTAGAAAATGACAAATGGTCAAAATAACAAAAAAGATACATGTTTTCAGACCTAAAACAGTGCAAAGAAACAAGATCAAATTCATTTTAAAATAATACTAATACTAAGATTAAGCCTTGGCCTATTGGCCTTTATTAGTCTCACACACAATGACACACAGTGACACACGGGAGAAATTTGACTTCTGCATTTGACCCATCCTTTTTTCAGGAGCAGTGAGCAGCCATCTTTTTTCGGCGCCCGGGGGGCAGTACCGTGAAGGGTCTTGCCCAAGGACCCACACTGGTTAGCTCATTGCCCAGGGGGGATTTGAACCCACAACCCCCAGGGGGAAAGTCAACGACTTACCAGTTGAGCTAACCAGCCTGTACTAATACTAATGTTTACATTGTACATGTTCATAAATCAATATGTGGTGCAATAACCCTTATTTTTAATCACAGCTTTCATGCGTCTTGACATGCTCTCCACAAGTCTTTCACATTGTTCTTGGGTGACTTTATTCCACTCCTGGTGCAAGAACTGAAGTAGCTCAGCTTTGTGTTTGTGTTGGAATTCAACAGACGCTGGAATGGAATGGCTGTAATACATGTAGAGATGCTGATTTGCAGTGGTCTCTTATTTTATTTTTTTTCCAGAGCTGTATGTTCAGTCAATCCACAAAGCCTTGATATTACACAATAATAAAATAAAGCACAAAAGCTATTAGTAGAATAGTGTTATCTCAAGTAATTAATTTCTGAATGGATGAAAACTATTTTGACCCATTTCCAATACTTACTAACCAATTTTTCCCCACTGAAAACATACAACAAATCCAAAAATGTCCTCCTAAAGAAGAATTAGATTTTACCATCTGTCAAAAAATAAATTATGTCTATATTTCTATAATCTATAATATATATTTGAGCAAACCAATTTTTCTTCACATCTTTATTGTAATCTCCAGCTACATTACCTCATTACATCAAATTACATAGACATAACATAGAATAGAATAGAATAGAATAGAATGCCTTTTATTGTCACTATTCATATGTACAATTTACATCATTCATACTTACAATGAGACTGAAAGCATCTCACTTCAGTGCAGACATTTAAATACAATATATACAACACAGCAGGATATTTACAACACAGTATAGGTAATAAAACACAGTAATAGTAATAAAAAAAACTGACTGAAAGCTCACTTAAGTGCATTTGACAGACACTCTTTCCGAATCTGTGTACACACTGAAGCAGGCCGCTATTCGGCTTCATTTAAGGAAAAAAGATCTGATCACAGTCGGACAAGACAGGAGGAAAGGAGGAAATAGGTAGTGACAGGTCGCCTGAATGACATGTTTAATCGAACAGAAAATTGAGGTGGAATTTTCAGGCCCAGAAGTAATGAACAATCATCCGTGCTCAAATGTCATTTTCTGCAGTTTTACCACCTTTGATTCAAGGAGATAACTGCTTTATTCTTAGTCTACGTGAGAGTCCCTTGGATACGTGCACCCCTGCCATCATGAAAGATGGAAAACATAGTCTAAAATGTAGTGTTCGATGATTGGCTTTTCAAAGATATCAACGGACTAAACAGGGCTACAATGTCAAGTAGTGGTACAGTCAGTATTGCAGTATGCAGTGGTATTGCATCAATACTAAAGATGCACTGATACCGATACTGGTATCAAATATCGGCGCCAATTCATGGAAATTTGCTGGATCAGATATCAGCTCCAAAATATCAGTTCTGCAGATATTCTGGTTGGGGCTATGAACTGATGTAATAAGATTATTTACTGGTCATAGTTGGTCCAGAAAGTCTCATAATACAGCTCTGGAAAAAAAAAAAAAAAAGAGACCACAGCAAAATTATCAGTTCTTCTGATTTTACTACTTATGGTATGTGTTTGGGCAAAAAGAACATTTTTGTTTGAGTCTATAAACTACTGACAACATTTCCCCCAAATTCCAAATAAAATATTATCATTTAGAGCAGGGGTGTCCAAACTTTTTCATCAAGGGCCACGTATCTAAACACAGATGAAGCAGAGGGCCGATCGAGGGCAATAGACTGGTGCTCAATAGAGTCAATAATTGAAATGTATGCATGTTTAACACGTTAGAATGAGCTATCAGTCCTTTATTCATACTAAGATCCTCAAAACCACACAATAAATATTAAATATTGTCTTGTCAAGGTAGCTTTTCAAAAAACTTGCAGTTAAAAGTTCTGCTCAAGGTCATTTGGGCCAATTCACCTGGAAGCCTGAGGGCCAAGAAAAATTTGGCTGAGGGCCACTTTCGGCCCATGGGCCATAGTTTGGACATGCCTGATTTAGAGCATTTATTTGCAGAAAACAACAAATGGTCAAAATAACAAACATACAATGTTTTCAGACCTCAAACAATGCAAAGAAACAAGATCAAATTGATTTTAAAAAAACATAATACTAATGTTTACACTTAAGAAGAGTTCAGAAATCAATATCTATCGATCCACAAGAGACATTATTTGGACACATAGCTCTGTGTTTGTGTTGGAATTCAACAGACGCTGGAATGGAATGGTTGTAATACATGTAGAGATCCTGATTTCAGAAAAAAATGCAGTGGTCTCCTATTTTTTTTTTCAGATCTGTATTTGAGCTTTTAGTATACAAAGTTTTTCTGTAGTTACCTGAGAGGTAAATAAGTGCTACATAACACATTTTGTCATACAATATTTGTTGTTTTTAGGAAAATAAAGTCTGTTTTTAGATCCTGCACTGGTATCTGTAGATTTTGGGTATCGGTTGTATTTTGTGTCATTCACAAATGTTTGATTAATCCTTTATTACAGCTGCAGTTTTATCACGGCACACTATAAACAAAGGACATGTTATCAAATTCGGCTGGACACTCTGAACATGTATTCTGTATACACTCTGCCCTGTCTATTTAGTAATGTTTGCCTCAGCTTCAGTTTTCAATCAAGTTAATCACAGTGTTGTATAGTAACGAAGTAATAATACTTCACTACTGTACTTAAGTACATTTTGGGAGACTTTGTACTTTACTTGAGTTTTTACAAAAATGATAACTTTTACTTTTACTTCACTACATTTCCGAATTTAATTGCATACTTTTACTCCCATACATTTTCAATGTGCCGTTTAGTTACTCGTTACAAAAAAAACCTCTACTGACTGAAGGAAGTCAGGACGTGCCTGGGCTTTTTCCCTACTTGTGCATGACAATCAGCCTACACCTGTTGGTTTTATGCAGCTAGTTTAATCAATCAACATCCCCACACAACCCAGATGTTTTAAAACAAGAACATTTACTACACGTCATTAGTGCTACCATACCATAATTATTAAATTACAGATAACATATTTTGTGCCTGCATTTACTTGCTCCTAGGACGGCGTTTCATGGATATCACCAAACCCAATATCTTCGACAGTGCTCCATATGACACAAAACTACCATGGGTGAGCCAAACATGGTGTTTTACAGTAGAATTAAGGGCCCAATTGCAAAAAACCCACTCCTTCAATGGTATTATGTATGCCTTATTTTCAGCACTGTTATTTAAAAAAAAAACAAAGGTTGGGGGGGGTGAACATTAAAAAATATTAAATTCAGACTGCCTTTGCTTGATACTTTTACTTGTACTTTTAATTACTTTACTTGAGTACATTTATTTTTACATTACTTGTCATACTTAAGTACAAGAAGTTCCAGATACTTTAAGACTTTTACTCAAGTAACATTTCAGTCAGTGACTTCAACTTTTACCAAAGTCATTTTTGGGAGGGGAACCTATACTTTTACTTGAGTTTGATTTTCCAGTACTTTATACAACACTGGTTAATCAATATTCTGTTCTGTTCCCCCTCCCCACCCTACCGTTTGTTTACCAAACAAAAAGATGCCGTGTGTTACCTGTCCCATTGTTTTTGTCATAATATGTTTGTGAATATTGTTGTACTGCATCTTTTTCTACTCTGTTATCTCCAAGTTCCCTCCTCTGACCGCCTCTGTACAACTGTCCTTGCTTGGCCAGGATTAACTGAAATTTCAATTCACTATATGTCATGTACATATGGTTTTTCGACAATAAAGCTAACTATGAACTATGAACTATGTACTACTACTATGAACTTTATTATTATTCTGTCTACATCTCCAACGCAGGGTTTGTGTGTTAAACATGTGTGAATGAAACAAATGTATGTTTGTGATGAAGACACAACATTATAACACTGATAAAATAGCATAATATTGGCCCTATAATGAGATTATATTGTGTTAATGTGTCTTTCTTATTCTGTGCAGCACGACCGCTTTTGTTTGTCCCAACTCTGTGTGTGTATTCAGAGTTTTCCTAATCTACCAAAATCCTTTGGGCACATGGACTAATCTCCCATCTGTGATCGCCAACAGCTCCTGACAGATTTCCCAAAGGCACTGAACTTCTCTTGTAGGACTGGGTACCATTTAGAAGTACTAGAAAAGTTCCTAAAACTGGTACAGATGAAATATATATCGTTTTGATGTCTGATAGGTGCTGGGAGAGCGCTACACAGTACTGAGCACTGTGAGCACAAAAAATAATATATTTTTTCCTCAAAGAAAATCTCATCAGTTGAATTGATCAGCGATACAATTCCCCTTTATTATTATAGATAATGATTTATGCATTGAAAGGTACCACGAAAAGTACCATTCAGGAACAAAAACAAGTAAACAGCTTTACTTTCTAATCTTTTTTTTCAATCATTCAAAAGTAATGTTTTCTCAGTAGTTTAAAAGTGAAAGGAAAGAAACCAACAGCGAAAACAAATTTGTGGTGAACACAAATTGAAAACTGATTTGAATTCAGTGTGAAAATTCCAATTTAATGGTTTGGAACAGCCCAATGAAGTGGAATGAACTGGTCTGTATGAATAATAGTGATCCACAAATTATGGAAATACATGATGCTAATTAATTTATATTGCAAGCCATACTGCCCCAGCAAGTGGAAAGTCTATTTACTTTTAATTGCATATGCTTATCAGTGATTTAGAAAATACCGTATAAAGCACTGGGGCATGCAACAAAAAGTTTTCCTGTCAAATTAGCAACATTAATTAGCTTTCCACAAAAATAAATGAATGGAACTGGATCTATTTAATTAGACTTATCTAAGAATAAAAACTGCAGAAATGAAAGTGTAAAAAAAACTTTGATCTCTGGTGATATGATGCAAGCCTGCAGTCAAGTCTCAGGGCAAACGCAATCATACAGAACCGGATAGTTGTTGTGTACTGGCCAAGATTAGATTAAAAATGAAATGAAACTCCATGTTTTTAATATGTTTTTCCACCAAAGTTTAGATTAGAGCATGTTTGTGTGTGTAACGTTAACCACCTGTTTGTCTCCAGACAAAATGTAAGCGCCACTTTTATTTCATTTACATGTAACTAGGGAAAATTTTAGCCGATACCCGATATGAATGTTGCTGTTATCGGCCGATACCGATATTAGCCGATATTTATTTATTTTTAATTCTAAGATAACATTTTATACAGACTGAAAATCATGCAAAATTAATTTTTGAATGTCAATTTTCAATTTCAATTTTTTTTATAGTGTAACTTTTTTTTTAAAAATATACTGTAACATTGTGTTCTGCGTCCTGATTGGCTAAGGGACCTTTGCCGATTGATGTTATAGATGGAGGACGCGGAGACCGGGACCAGACTGGAACTAGACCAGGACCAGACCAGGTCTAAACCAGGATTAAACAACCACGTGCAGCTCTTTGCCTGGTTTCGTTCATGCCGGGGTTTGATGTGCTCAGACTGCGTGCCTCCTCCTCGGGACCGTGGACGCGGTCCCGAGGAGGAGGCACGCAGTTTGGGCATGGGTCTCGTGCTCGCAGTCCCGGGTGGGGCGCGGTCTCGTGCCGGTCATGCTATCACGGATTTGAGCACGATCAGCGCACGTGTCTGCGCGCACACTTCTCCTTCCCCCCACGCGTCACTATTAATACATTTTGTTGAAAATCTACGAAAGTTTGAGTGTTTAAACGAGAGAAATGTGAGAAAACGTTAATTCGAGGGATTACTGTACTGACAAATATCGGTCGTTAATATCGGCCCACTTTTACACATCGGGCCGATGCGATAACGGCCGCTACCGATGTTAATGCCGATATATCGTGCATCCCTACATGTAACCGTTATCAGTAAAATGAATATTGAATTTGAACTGAATGCAAGCTATTGAAACTTGAGATCGACAATATGCACTTTTCATGGCCAATACCGATACAATTGTTTAGAATCCAAAGGAACCGATGACCGAAGACTTCTGCTGATATTTTTGAGCTGATATGCAGAACGAATTTAGATCATTTTCTCCAAATTACCAAAGTAAAAATGAGTACAAACTCGTCTACAACCTTCTTTTTCTACAAACTGTGTACAGTCCAGTGTATTTGCATTTTTCTGTACCCTCTTTTTGAACTAAAATGTTCAAATAAACCTTTCTGGATATTTTTTGCATGTATATTTAGGCTGCTGGTTGGGCCAAACAAAATATAGGCTGAGATTTATGGCCGATACCCGGGCAAATATCTCTGTAGCGCTAACTGAAACCCTGGTAACACAGAGGAGACATATACGGCGTTCACGTGGTCCTCTGGTGTCCAAGATTACAACTTGGAATTCAAAAGCTAGCCGATTACTTCTTACATTGGAGATGAATATATTTGTATTAATATATTTCTATATTTATTTTTTTCTTGTACGGTACATATACATTTATATAATTATGCCTTATCTGACACCAGTCTCTTCCTATTACTATACTTATTATACTTATTTTGAATTCATTATTACCATTTATATTTTTGCTCTTTGTTATTGTAATTTATTGTGATATGTAAGCTGCTGTGTCCAAATAATGTCCCTTGGATCAATAAAGTTTGTCCAAGTCCAAGTCTAAAACTAACCACACAAGTTGAAATTAGTTTTTTGCGGTCATTTTTTAAAATAGTTTTATTTATAGACAATATATTCTACTTTTGCATATCTCTAAAATAACATTTGCGATATTATACATTTTTCTTCCATCACTAGTTATATAACTGTGGGTGACAGAGCAGCTCCTTTGCATTATAATGAATGTTTCTCCCACAAAGATGTTGCAGCCTTACATTAGTGACCTTTCCCTCTGATGTTGACCGTATCCATGCCAACTCCATATTGAACTGCTGACATCATTGTTTGTCTTACACCATTATCTCACAGTAGGAGAGCCATCAGCAGTTAATCATTAAAGGGTCCATATTATGCTATTTTCTTTATCTATGTTATAATGCAGTTTCCTCATCCCAAAAATACCTGGAGTTGTGTTTGTTTCATTCACACATGTTTAATTCACAAACCCCATATTGAGATTTCTTCTCTCAAACAGAAAACAGTGTTCCACCTTGTGATGTCACAGTTGCTGATCTCTTCTGAATTAATGGCAAAAAGTAGCTGTTAACTTGAAAACTACCTCTT
Organism: Paratrypauchen microcephalus; assembly: GCA_036785185.1. Lineage (NCBI taxonomy): Eukaryota > Metazoa > Chordata > Actinopteri > Gobiiformes > Gobiidae > Paratrypauchen > Paratrypauchen microcephalus. The sequence goes on from JAVJIX010000011.1 coordinate 10,521,022, forward strand.
CATGACATCAGAAGGTGGATCAGAACATTTGGAGATTTAGACAAAGATTTATTTATTTAGAATACTAATAATACAGGATTAGTCAAATGTGTGAATGAAACACAACACAACTCCAGGTATGTTTTGAAGAGGTAACAGCATTACCAAAATAACACAAACTTTAGCACTTTTCACATCATAGAAGCTCAATGTCTTAGTCTACACTTTCGTTTGAGTCAAAAGTGGCCTCTAATCCGAGATTTAGCCATAGTTTCGAGCAGATGAGGAGGCCAGTGTGCATGTGCGCAGTCACAGCTGTTCTGCAGATAAGAAGACGCTCATAACTTTTCTATTGCAAGTGACACATGGCAGAAGATTCAGACTTTGAGACTGAAGAGGACTTATTTGAGTATGATGTCCGTCCCTATCGTTTTGTGCCTGAGTATACGGATGAGGAGACAGAATGGATACGGAAAGAATGAAGCGGAGACAGTTTTAGGAGCAGCAGAGAACAGCCATCGGTTTCGCATTACTTCTCAGAATCGTGCGCTGAATCCGCTGGCCTTCTTTCTTTTCCTTTGCTAGTAAAACATTGTCCTGACTGAAGTGGGTACTGCAAACACGATGGTCCAAACGTCTTACAGCTTTGCGTTTCATGTTTGGGTCCCGAGAGCTGAGAGCGAAATAAGCTGTGACTCCGCACATGCGCACTGGCCTCTTCATCTACTCGAAACTATGGCTAAATCTCGGATTAGAGGCCACTTTTGACTCAAACAAAAGTGTAGACTAAGACATTGAGCTTCTATGATTTGAAAAGTGCTAAAGTTTGTGTTATTTTGGTGACTGCAACGTCGTGCCCCGAGCACTCATGTTAACGGAGATCGCTAATCTACAATTTCTCTGGAAATGCTCCAAATGACACCAAAGTGCTATGGGTGAGTAAAACAACTCGGCTCAGATTGTAAAAAACGTTAATTCTCCTTTAAAGGTCCTAAAGGTCCTACATAAATCTGACTCTTGTGAGCTTTTTGTTATAATTAGGGATGCCCCAAATATTCTGCATATATTCAGAAAATATTGAAAAAATATATTGAAAAAAAGCCACATTCAGCTTTCGGTGGAGTGAGGAAGAATAGTGGCGTGTGATGTGATGATGCAATCAAATAACATGCAGTGACGCCTTTAAACGCCTTTAAAATGTCGGCGGTGTGTCTAAGAGTGAGAAAAGAATTGCAGTTTGCAATGAATGTTACACCAAAATATCTAGAGGGGATTCCTCTGCTAAGACGTTCAGCACTACTGGCTTAATAAGTAATTTAAAAGCCAAACACCCTGAACAGCATACTGAGTGCGAGAGAGACGGCTGCAGCAGCTAGAAGGAAAGCTGGTCACAGCACAGCCACTCCATCTGTGGCCGACCTCTTTGAAAAAACGTTTGCAAAGGACAGTGCCAGAGCAAATGGAATCACAAAGAAGGTAATGGAGTACATGGCTTTAGATGATCAATGTTTAGTGCTGTGGAGGACTTGAGCCCCATTACAGCTTACCAAGCAGACGCTATTTCTCTTTATTCTAGGCTATTTATGCGGTTTCGGCCACACATTTTCAGTTTGGCACATCTGGTACTTCTTCACAAACATACATAGTGTTGTGTTTTGTTTCATTCACACATGTAACTCTTGATTAGTCTGTCTACATCTAAAAAGGCCAGAATGCTCTGTTCCACCTTATGATGTCAGGAAGCAGTAGCTAACAGCTCCTTTTACCTTTTGTTCAGTAGAAATTGGCAATTCCAGTGCTGAAATTATCAACATGATTCAAAGTTGGTACAGACTATTTCTGTTTCAGAGAAGAACTCAGCCTAAATGTGCAGGGTTTGTGTTAAAGGTCCCATGGCATGAAATTTTCACTTTCTGAGGTTTTTGAACGTTAATGTGAGCTCCCCTACCCTGTTTAGGCCCCCCCATGGTTAAAACTTGTGAAATGTCTAAACTGAGCATTTGCGATCCTTTTCTGCGTTACAAAAAAATCGGAGCTCAAACGGGCGATTTTGAACAAGGCACCTTATTGACGTCAGATCGAAAAAAGAAATGCAAATGCAGTTCCACACCCGTCTGTCTGAACTCAGCGTCTCTGTAAATCACGCCCAGAGAGTTTGGACTGTGAATGCGCTACGCAATGCGAAATGCGTTTTTTTATTTGCCTGGAGGCACGTCCGAGTGTTTCTAGGCTCGGAAGTCCTTTATCTGAGCCTCTGGACCTTTGAACAGCAGTGGTTTAATTTTATTTTCTGTGGAAATGTGTTTATTTTTCAATGGAACGCTTCAAATCTCTCCCCCCGTGCAAAAACACGGAAATGGATCAGCTGAGAGCTGACAGCGGAGACCGGAGAGTTTGGCCACGCCCCCACCCTCTACTATAGGCCAGCTCTTTTCTCCTCATTTGCATTCAAGCAACAACGCCCAGAATAAAGTGTTTGAGAGAGATATTTATGACTCTTTCTCATCTTATCTCTGTTTCTCATGCACTGAGTGTTGATTTTGAAGAAGGATTCATTTACAGTATTAGGGAACCATTAAGGAGCCATATAAAAGCATCAAGAAGTACCATGTCATGGGATCTTTAAACACGTGGATGAAACAAAACACAACTTCAAGTATTTTTGTGATGAGATATTATAACAGAGATCATAAAATACCACAAAATAAAACTGTATTAAATTAGAATAGTATATAGTTTTCTTTGTCATTAGACGAACTGGACACAGTACTGAGGCTGCCTACAGAATTCAATGGCCAAATGGTTTCCTGGCAGCTTCACGCCGCCCATTTTCTGCACTATTTATCCAAATGAAGTATCCATTTCCTCCTTATGAACTGGCTACAGTACATTACAATGCTCTCTCTTGCTTCAAATGAAATCTATAAATTAGTTTTAACAGGTCTGGGATTGGTCTCATCAGTTTTTGTTTTTTTTTAAATACAAGAACCCATTATGCATTTCCCTTTCAGAATGACCTCTTTTATACAACCTGCGCTGATCAATATCGTGTAGCAGCGGTAAATAGGACAAATTGGAGATGCTAGGAAGCCGTCTGCAAATCTAAACCTGAAGATCTAAACATAGCTTTATTCTGGGAAATGAGACTCCCTGAGCAATAAGGATTATAGAGGCAAGCACTTTGTAAAACAGATCTGATAAAGGATTGGGGCCCGTGTGTTGTTGCTGGAATGGCTTTGCTGGGTTTAATTAAAGGGGCACTGTGGCACTTTTTCAGGTGGGGGAAAAGTTATATTATTGCTTTGCCAAGAATGTTTCCATGCCATCTCCATGAAGAACAGCAGGTGATGACCCTTCAGCAGGAAGTTACACAAAACCCCTCAGTACATGAAGAGAAGCAAGAGCATGGACAAAGCAACAGTAACTATTTGGATTGCACCTGAATGCAATTTTCCACCTGTGTCAGTGACAAAAACAGCCAGATTATGAGTTGGTAAACAGCTCTTAGTTCTCGGTGTTGAGAATCTCATGTTTTAAAGCAACCCCTCCAACTACCAATACTATACTACCAACACAACAACTACAAGTACAAGTACAACTACTATTTTTAAGTCTGTATTCCTCTGCTACTTCTGCACATTCACTGCTTTTATTTTCATTACATTTGTGGCATATATATAATACAAACAAATTATTTTAACATACAGTATCTATAAGCCCCTGTACTACTATCTACTATGGTGTCACCTCCTCTTTGCATTTCTGCTGTAATTTATAATAATTGAGCTGGCCTGTCCCCATCCAAAGAACGGCAAGATCTACAGGGTTTAGTGCAATGGGGCAGATAAAAGTGTGAGGTATGTAGGGTTTGACTTCAATAAATACTACTATCCAAGTAGTAGTAGCAGTAGTAGTAGTAGCAGTAGTAGTAGCAGTAGTAGTAGTAGTAGTAGCAGCAGTAGTACTAGCAGCAGTAGTAGTAGTAGTAGCAGCAGCAGTAGTAGCAGTAGTAGTAGTAGTAGTAGTAGTAGTAGTAGTAGCAGCAGCAGTAGTAGTAGTAGTAGTAGTAGTAGCAGTAGCAGTAGTAGTAGTAGTAGTAGTAGTAGTAGTAGTAGCAGCAGCAGCAGCAGTAGTAGCAGTAGTAGTAGTAGCAGTAGTAGTAGCAGTAGTAGCAGTAGGTTCTCCACTGGGACTTTCATACTATAACAAAGGAAGCTACTGCTGCTATAGCTGCACTCATAATAAGAGTGTGGAGTGAAAGTTATGGAACATATGGATATAGCTGCAGTGTAAATAATACTCTGTGCCCCCTTCACCTTCTGGGTGCAACTGTACATTGTCCTGTTAAATACATGAACGGTAAAACATGAATATCATGCTTTTAAGTCTTTTACAACCCATACCAGCTTGTAAAGCTTGATTTTGTCAGATCTCAGCAAGGACGACATTAGCTGGAGGATTTTAGATATGTTGATGGAGGAAAGTGCCCAGAGGAAACCCACTCAAGAACAGGGAAAAACTTGCAAATTCTGCACAGAAAGGAGACTGACGGATTGAACTCGGAACCTTCTTGGTGTGAAGTATGAATGCCAACCTCTCAGCCACTGTGCCGACAAAGCACTTTAATGAGCATTATTCATTCACTCGACACTTGATGGTGGTAAACTACTACTAGCCACCATTGCCCTGGGGCAGACTGACAGAAGCAAGGTTGCCAACCTGCGCCATCGGCCCCTTCAACCCCCACCAACACTCACACTCACATGTTTTAGTCAGTGTTTATTGTCTTATTTATCAGATGTTTTATGTTCACTGTGAGCTAGGGGGCGCTGCAATTTCAACTCCTGTGTGTGCAACTTGTACATATGGTTTTTGACAATAAAGCTGACTTTGAACTTTGAAGAACACTACGACAGTTTTGCTGGTATTTGTTGGTATTACCAGCGGTCTCCCGTCCAAGTCCAAGTGTGGAGTGAATGAATAATGCAATGTAAAGTACTTTGGGTGGCTTGAACGATGATATAGAAATCCAATGCATCATTATTATTATTATTAATTTGCACAGAAAATACACTTTCAGTATTTTATCAATAAACTGTTCTTCCTGAGTACCAATCAAAATTATTCCAATTCGAGTAGCATTTTCTCTAATGAGGGAATCAAATGTTATGTACAGTCACTGGCCCAAACACATGAATATTAGATTGGTGTATGGATATTTTAGGTACTCTGTTTTCATCCGTTTACCTTGACAATGCAAAACTTTAAATTAGACACACCTTCACTCATCACCCCATCTCCAAACACACACAGAACCGGCAGTCCAGAGTCATCCGTGAGACTGCAGCGCATTATTTAGTGAACAGATGGCACAAATAAAGCTTTCCATCACTTTATATCCAGAAAGAAAAGACTGCAGCTTTCACTTGTTGAAATCAGTGGATACATTCTGATCTATGGACTAATTTGGGCACATTTGGTTCATTTTGCAGGCTCACGGGAAGAAAATCTGTCCTAATTTGCATCCTTGTGAGAGCGCAAAGGGATTATAATGTGACTGTAAGTGAATCAATTAATCCCGGGTTTAGGAACAGCTGCCTGCCATAACGGTCTGTTTCTGCGAGCGGTGAAGAGGCAGAAAGAGTTACACAATGGCCCAAAAGCGACGCAGGAAGTAGAACACACATTAGCAAAGAGACGACTGGAAAAGCGTGGAGAAAGTTACAAAGCGATTAGAATGAAAGTGGTGAAGTTTGGAGGCAGAGAAATCGGTGCAGAAAGATGTGTGGAATCTAGGTCAGGTTTCTTGTTTTTATGAGGTGACGACAGAGTTTACAGACCAATGTGATCAAATTTACAGCAGTTTTTTGTACTAAAAACATATGATCTCCACAATGATTATAACATGCAAAGATTTGAATGGTGAAAATGTGAAATGTTAAGGTCTGAATCATTTGAAGTAGGGGTGGGCGATATAGCCTAAAATGTATATCACGGTATAATTTGAACCATAGACAGTAGACGGTATATATCACGGTATACTTTGGTATCCTATGATCCTATGACATGGTACTTCTTGATGCTTTTATATGGCTCCTTAATGGTTCCCTAATACTGTAAATGAATCCTTCTTCAAAATCAACACTCAGTGCATGAGAAAGAGAGATAAGATGAGAAAGAGTCATAAATGTCACTCTGGAACAGTCCATTATGGGCGTTGTTGCTTGAATGCAAATGAGGAGGACAGAGATGGCCTATAGTAGCGGGTGGGGGCGTGGCCAAACTCTCCGCTCTTTCCTTTTCAGCTGTGCTCTGTGACCCATTTCCGCGTTTTTGTGCGGAGGGAAAGATGAGAAGCGTTCCATTGAAAAATAAACACATTTCCACAGAAAATAAAATTAAACCACTGCTGTTTCAGATGTCCACAGGCTCAGATAAAGGACTTCCGAGCCTAGAAACACTCGCAAGTTCCTCCAGGCAAATAAAAAAACGCATTTCGCATTGCCTAGCGCATTCGCAGTCCAAACTCTCTGGGCGTGATTTACAGAGACGCTGAGTAGAGACAGACGGGGGTGGAACTGCATTTGCATTTCTTTTTTTGAGCTGATGTCAATAAGTTTCCTTGTTCATAATCGCCCGTTTGAGCTCTGATTTTTTCTAACGTAGAAAAGGACCGCAAATGCTCAGTTTAGACATTTCGCAACTTTTAGCCATGGGGGGGGGGGCCCTAAACAGGGTAGGGGAGCTCACATTAACGTTCAAAAACCTCAGAAAATGAAAATTTCATGCCATGGGACCTTTAAGGTCTGAATCATTTGAAGTAGGGGTGGGCGATATAGCCTAAAATGTATATCACGGTATAATTTGAACCATAGACGGTAGACGGTGTATATATCACGGTATACTTTGGTATGTAACAGTATTAACTGTTAACAGTATTAACAGCTTCTTAATGGTCACCAGAGCACATGGAAAAAGCATTCAAGCAGGAAGCTGTTTTTTAAACTATTAAATAACAAATTAAATAATAATTAAATGTATTGTGCAAAACTGTAATTGTAAAAAACATAAAACAAGTAACTTCACTTTCAAGCAGTATAAAATTTGAACAAGGCAATGTAAATCGAAAATGAAACTGCTTTAACATTGGCGCCGTTGTCAGTGCTGATGCATACCTGCAACTCTTCGTCAAGTTCCCATGACTCGAGCGCTTCCCTGAGTCCCTGGGCAATCATCTCCCCTGTATGGTCGTCAGGGAAATACGATGTTTGCACTACACATGTACTGTTGAAATGGGCCGTACACAGGCATTTGCAGCACAACTTCCAGTCGTCGTTAATGAAGTGGATTGTCAGGCTGATATACGGGTCCATAGTGCGACTCGACCACAAGTCCGTGGTGGTTGCATAGTGTTTTATGTCACAAAGCTCTTTTCCCACTTGATTGCGGACCTCGTCATGCAGTCTAGACACTTCCACCTGACTAAAATATTTGCGGTTTGGTACCACGTACCGTTGATCAAGCGTCTTCACCATGCCTAAAAAAATGCTTCTCTCTACGGTTTGGAAAGGCACCATCTCGTTACACAAGAATATTGCGATGGACTTCGTTATGTCAATCCACCGCTGGATTTTTTTTATCATAAGCTACGCCTTTTGAAAATGCCCGGGTGATAGACTGCTGGTGTGTAGTGCCAACTTTTTCCTCCCACCTGAAGACTGGCTTGGCTTTTGAGTGTCACCACGCATTCATTGGCTTTCTTCGTACTCGATAACGTCTTTAGCTTTTAGGTGGTAGAACAGATTGTTTGTGTTGCCATGTTTTGCGATCACTGTCGCCCGGTATATTCTGCAGATTGTTTTCCTGTTCAGTATCTGACACCTTGTAGCCAAACCATGACCAGATTACAGAAGTTGAGCCGGTCTTTTTCACGAACTCCTCCTCCTCCATGTGCTCACTGCTCGCAGCCATTTTTCCTCCTTCCTTGTTGTGATGACGCAATGAACTATCGCGATTGGAAGGTATAACCAAAAATCTCTACCGTTGGCCAAATTTATACCGCATACCATTTATACCGTTTATACCGCCCACCCCTAATTTGAAGCCTAAATATTTAGAATTAATAGCTGAAAATAATTAAGCTTTGTAAAATAATCATTATTAAATCATAAAGTGGATAATATTAAAGTGATAAATAATAAAGAGGATAATATTGCAATGGATTTTAAGACATTTCAAGACACCTTAAGCGACTTACATTATATTATTCATTCACTCCAAACTCCAAAGATCCTTCTGAAATGAGGCTGCCAATTTGTGCCATCCAACCTCCACCAACTCTCACTACCACATTTATACTATAGGCCAGTGTTTTTCAACCTTTTTTGAGCCAAGGTACATTTTTTTCATAGAAAAAATCACGAGGCACACCACCAACCAAAAATGTAAAAAAATCATACTCTGTAGCCGCCTAATAATACAATATAGTCATTCTTATCAAAGTATCTTGAATAGGAATCAAATAAAGACAAAAGCGAAGGGTGTTTTGTAGATGTGCGCGATTTATCAATTAAATCGATTAATTCAAATTTACAGTTCAGGACGATGTGTTTTTATGAAAATCGATTTTTTAAAGTTATTTTTTTACATGCGAGCGGAACTAATGGGCCACCACGTTCTACACGGGTAAGTTAGCGGGGCGCACCCAAACATTGTACAAGCTAGCATGGCAGCGACTGAGGGAAAGCTGGAGCTTGTTCCAAAGAAAGGTGTTACATCTGCTACATCTGTTACATGGAACTGGTTCGGTTTTCTTGCGTCGGACTTAGAACAAACGAGTGCTCACTGTAAGGTCTGTTCAAAAGGTGTTGCAACTAAAGGAAGCAGCGTGACAAATTTATTCTAGCACCTAAAGCAGAGGCACGCAGCGGAGTGGGAGAAGTGCAGGTCCCAACGGAATGAAAATAGCCACAGCGTGAGCACATCGTCCAAAGTCAAACAAGCAACAGTCCATGAAACATTTTGGAACTGTGTGCCATATGATAAGCATGGGCCATGATGGAAGGCAATCACACACGCTACCACGATGTATATGTGCATGGTGCCCATATATACTGTGGAAAAGCCCGGATTCATTAACATGGTGAAAGTTTTGGACCCGAAGTATGTGCTACCAAGCTGCAAATATTTTTCTTAAGTTGCCTTGCCACAGCTGTATACAGACTGCACAATGCTATAGGTAAGGGTCTTCAAGTGATATATTTTTTTAAAACAATAACAGCTTAATTGATGCAAGGTGTAATGTATTTGTTTTATAAAAGAACGTTGCATTATTTTGAGCCATTTGTCTGTCATCTGTTATTTGTTTTTGAGTTGGGCAGAGAAAAATCGATTAAAATCAGAAAACGGATTTTTTTGTAAAAAAAATCAGACATTTTATTTTTAGGCCGCATCGCCCAGCTCTAGTGTTTTTTGTTTGGAGATGGCGTTTGAGCTTGCTTGGTGCCATAGCACTGTTGGATAGCTTTTCACCACACACCAAGCACAACGTCGGCGTCGTTGCATTCCCGGTGAAAGTAAATCCAAATGAAAGGTAACTCTTGCTGTATTGCCTCGATCTCACCGTATTTACCTTCTTTTGACCTAGGCCTTCATCTGGGTCCGAATTTTGTCCAGGGCCCAGTTCGGAGTTAGCATTTTTCCTTTTCAAAAACTTCTCCATTACTGTCATCTGAGTCTTGCCCGCCACAACGACGTCACCGCTCCCTTTCACATTCACACATCGCTAATTCTCTTGTCTCAAGGTACAATGCAATTCGCTCCCTGCTGCCATCTAGTGATACAGGAGTATTACATGATTACGCTGCCAGTCACTACTACAGCATAGACACTCGACAACGGCATATTGTTTGCAGATAATAATTCATTCATTTTCAAAAAATGTTTTAGACCAATTAGGTGAAACTGGATAATTTCCCACGGCACACCTGACGGTCTCTTACAGCACACAGTGGTTGAAAAACACTGCTATAAGCAATAGGACTGTGCCAAAAATTGAACGATTGACAGACCACAATCTCAACTTTGGTCATTCTTGATGAGGCAAGTGCATTTTAATGGAGAAACCTGAATGGGAGTCGCCGCACTCTTCTTAAGGTCAGGGGCCACAGAGCATCTCTTTACGTCTCCTCACGTCCTCACATTTCACCAGTTTGTACTTAAATCTGTGCAGTCTGTCTAAAAGTCCAGTCTCTCCCTCTGTCTCCTCCTCCCTCTCTCTGATCCAGCTCCATCACCTCACCCTTTCTCCTCTAGTTCTCTCCTCTGCTGCTTTTTATCAATGTATTATTACTGGTCCTAACAGCATGAAATAGAAACTGTAGTGATCCTGACACTGTTCTCTATTATATCTGAAGTCCACCTGTCTCTGTTTTCATGATAAAAGGAGAAATTCAATTTGTCAACTGGACAAAGTTTATTTGGTCAAAAACGTTTCGCAGCTCATCCGCGCTGCTTCGTCAGTTCTGGTTAGAGTGCTGATGGACACTGCTTATATCTAGCTGCAGGGAGGAGCTAACTATACTGAAATTATTCTGAAACTATCCCGCCTCTCTGTTTTGAGTTTCTGTCTTTTGTTTTACAGTTTCTCTCTGGCGTCCCTAATAGCTGTTTTCACACCTCTGGACCTGATCTGGCTATCCCTATTGTTTCCTTTGTTTGTTTTGATTTCGGTTTGAGAATGGAATTATAGATGGGAGACAAATTATGTCTGACTCCCCCATTCCTGTTTAAAGAAGGATTCTCTTTTTTGACAAAAATAGCCTCTTTAACTCCCCTCTCAAACCAGTTCTTTTCCCTGGCTAAAATCTGAACCTCACTGTCCTCAAAGGAGTGGCCCGTGGCTTCTAGGTGGAGATGTACGGCAGATGAAGGTCCACTGTGGCTCGCCCGTCTGTGTTGGTACATCCTCTTGTGAAGTGACTGTTTTATTTCTCCAATGTAGCGCTCACTGCAGTCTTCACTACACTGAATGGAGTAGACCACATTGCTTTGTTTGTGGCTCGGTGTTTTGTCCTTTGGGTGGACTAGTTTTTGTCTTAAAGTGTTTGTGGGTTTGAAATAAACTGGGATTTCCCCCACACATGGACCAATACCTGCTTTTTGATTCATACCACCCACTGCAGCACAAACTGGGTGTTATTCGGACATTACAACACAGGGCCCAAGTGGTTCCCACAAGCGCAGAGGGTAAGGAGAAAGAAGAACAACATGTGCAGAAAGCCCTCTCTGTTTGTGAATATCCTAAATGGGATTTCAACAAAACAAAGAGAGACAAGGACAAGAAACAAGACAACAGAGAATCCGAACCCAGGAGGAAAGGGGTAGCGATTCCTTACCTGGCCGGTGTTTCTGAAAAACTACAGAGGATTTTCAGACAATATGAAATCCCAGTTTATTTCAAACCCACAAACACTTTAAGACAAAAACTAGTCCACCCAAAGGACAAAACACCGAGCCACAAACAAAGCAATGTGGTCTACTCCATTCAGTGTAGTGAAGACTGCAGTGAGCGCTATATTGGAGAAACCAAGCAGCCACTTCACAAGAGGATGTACCAACACAGGCGGGCGTGCCAGAGTGGACCGTCATCTGCCGTACATCTTCACCTAGAAGCCACGGGCCACTCCTTTGAGGACAGTGAGGTTCAGATGGTCCTTTGTGCTACAATTTTATATGAAAAGCACTTTATAAATATTGTTTGATTGATTGTTTGAGATCTTGGCCAGGGAAAAGAACTGGTTTGAGAGGGGAGTTAAATAGGCTATTTTTGTCAAAAAAGAGAATCCTTCTTTAAACAGGAATGGGGGAGTCAGACATAATTTGTCTCCTATATATAATTCCATCCTCAAAAAGAAATCAAAACAAACAAAGGAAACAATAGGGCAGCCAGGTCAGGTCCAGAGGTGTGAAAACAGCTATTAGGGTTTGAATGGGTATGCTAAACTAGACGCCAGAGAGAAACTGTAAAACAAAAGACAGAAACTCAAAACAGAGAGGTGGGATAGTTTCAGAATAATTTCTGTATAGTTAGCTCCTCCCTGCAGCTAGATATAAGCAGTGTCCATCAGCACTCTAACCAGAACTGACGAAGCAGCGCGGATGAGCTGCAAAACGTTTTCGACCAAATAAACTTTGTCCAGTTGACAAATTGAATTTCTCCTTTTATCATGGATTCTACCTGGACGAATGAGGGATTTTTCACATGTCTCTGTTTTCAATAAGATGGAAGAAAATAAAAAATTGGAATCAATGAATATCAAAATCGTGATTCTTTTTTTCCCCATATCACCCAGCCCTAGTGTACCATCACCGGGCGCAGAGGTTTCAGGTTGTGAAATCCAAACCTATTGAATGGAATAATTGCAGGCAACAGAAAGCTGAATAATTCTTGGTTTTTAATGTTTCCAATCTCAAATTTCCCCAAACTCCCATTAGAAATACAATGTGGTTGAAAATGACAAAATTGCTGTATTTTTCAAAAAGAAAAAACAGAGCCAAATGTAGTGTTTCTCTGCAAAAATATTTTCAGGAAATGCTTCCCTTGCAAACTCAATATGTCTTATAAATTAAAAAGCACAGCCCTTTGGAGCCCTAAAAACAGTAGCGGTAACTAAAACAATGAGAAATGTAACTGCTGTAGAAAGATACGATCTCTGCTACATTACCCAAGGAAGCTGCTCATGTATACAACGTCAAGTCCAATAATGTTCGCAAATTTGACAGTCAGCAAAACAAAATACTAGTTAAGTATAGGCTTGAAGTCACCAACTGCCAGATCCCCATGTCCAAATCTCTTCAAATCTCCATGGCTCCAGTCGGACAAACGCTGGTGCGGCAGTCTGCTTGAAGTACTTTCTCTGTGGGCGGTGTAGTCATATAGCAGGGCACTCAGCCAGTGTCCACAGACGGGGCCGATCAATAGCAGCCTCCCTGTGTGTCTCCAGATACAGAGGAGATGGGAAAGTGCACCTCCAGGCCACACATCTCAGGGAGCAGAGTCTGTCCCCTGGTTTGTGCATAGGCGCTCCCACTCGCCTCGGGCTGTCTGATCTCGGACACGCTCAGTTTGGCTGTAGCTACTGAAGCGGCCCGGGACTTCTAGGACAGTGTACGACAGAGCAGAGGCTAGTTATGTGTGTTTTTATGTGTTTCAGTTCAAGGGAAGCACTGCTGGGCTGTAGAGGTTATGTAGATGAAGTCATAGCATTAGCAGTTTGACAGTGAGAGGCATAAAGGCTTGTGTCAGTGGTGAGTCACAAAATGTTCTTGCTCAAAATGATCTAAAATGTGAAAAGACAGCTAGAAATATTCTTAATATTTAGTTGACATTTAAAATAAAAAAATCAAATCAAGTAGTTAACTAGATAAACAACAGGGACACTGCAGACTACACACACATTTATCACCACAGTTTTAGAGGTGATGTGCTCTTTGTGTGTTTGTGCTTCACGGAGAAGCTGAGAGCTGAGTGGATGTTTTGAAGTCAAATTCAATGTTGTGAAAGTGCAAATCATGTCTTTTTAGCTACATACAGCTCTGGAAAAAAATAAGAAACCACTGCATTTTTTTCTGAAATCAGATGAGATAAGATAAGACTTTATTGATCTCACACAGGAGAAATTCACTTGTCACATTAGCTCCAGGCAGTTTAGTGCAAAAGAAAGTTAGAGCAAAAAAAAGTGCATGCAGACAAGATAGTAATAATACTAATAAAATAAGTAAATAAGAGAATATAGGGAAAAAATTGCATGTTTGGACTATACAGTGGAGTTGTACAGTCTGATGGCGGTGGGGATGAAGGATCTGCGGTAGCGCTCCTTCTTGCACTGGTGGTGCCTCAGTCGGCTGCTGAAGGAGCTGCTCAGCTCCTCTACAGTCCGGTGCAGAGGGTGAGAAGTGTGTAAGTGAAGTAAATCAGCATCTCTACATGTATTACAGCCATTCCATTCCAGCATCTGTTGAATTCCAACACAAACACAAAGCTGAGCTACTTCAGTTCTTGCACCAGGAGTGAAATAAAGTCACCCAAGAACAATGTGAAAGACTTGTGGAGAGTATGCCAAGACGCATGAAAGCTGTGATTAAAAATAAGGGTTATTGCACCAAATATTGATTTCTGAACTCTTCTTAAGTGTAAACATTAGTATTATGTTGTTTTAAAATGACTTTAATCTTGTTTCTTTGTATTGTTTGAGCTCTGAAAACATTTTTTGTTATTTGACCATTTGTCATTTTCTGCAAATAAATGCTCTAAACGATAATATTTTTATTTGGAATTTGGGGGAAATGTTGTCAGTAGTTTATAGACTCAAACAAAAATGTTCCTTTTGCCCAAACACATACCTATAAGTAGTAAAATCAGAAAAAATGATAATTTTGCAGTGGTTTCCTTATTTTTTTCCAGAGCTGTATTTAATGCAGCCCTAACATTGTTATCATTAGCTTGTTTTATCCCATTCATAAAACGGAGATACATTTTTCCCAATTGCCAAAGGGTTAAATATGATCACTTCTCAATCTAAAGTAGAAGTAACATCAGATGCTTCAGCTACTTTTAGCTTTTAAACTGTGTTTCAAAGTTGACTTTACTACTCACCCGCAACCCTGTTTTACAAAGTGGATGAGAGAGCAGTGTACTCACATGTTATGCAGTGCCTACTTCTCACTCGAGTGTGAGAAGCTTTATTTGTGAAAACACTGGAGACATTAGAGCATCAGTGGGTCAAGAGCGTAATCTACAGATGCTCAGCTAGGATATGACCTCAACTGAACTGACTTGCAACTGTTACCAAAATCATGTGTGTACAGCAGTCAAGTAAAAATCTGAGGCACTCTGTAGTATGAAAAATTTAAATTCCTTTCTTACAACATGGACAGTACAGCTTTATTTGTATTCCTTAGGCCATAACAAAATATTGGACAGTCACAACGCAACGAACACATAAAATGAACAATGATGCTATTCTCCTATAAAACTAATCTGATCATAACCAGAAACACCGTAAACATTAATCTACTGCTTGTAATTCTGAATGTACCAAGACAAAAAGAAGTCAGTCTGTAAAGTCTATCCGGGCTGTCTTTTGTTACTTGTGGTCCATTTGGTGCACGGCTCAAGATTTACACTGCCCACCACAGGCACAAGTTATAGCTCCATTAATATAAGTGCTGCCCTAATAAAAGGGTTTGATATCTACACTGGTCAAGGCTGACATTTTGTATTAGGAGCAGGCCTGCTGAGTCAGACTGGGAGGGCTCATGTTTTCTGAATACAGGGACTTTCTGTATTTGCGGAGGCTCAGAGCTGCATTAAACTCCCAGGGTTCAGTGCAGTTTAAGCAGAGGACCCACTTGGATCCTTCTCCAAGTGCGTCCTCTGCTTTAAATCTCTTAAATAAAGTCTAAAATGTCTTTCCAATCACACCATTTACATCCATTAAGTTGTGAGTCAGTATAAGTCTGGGGCATATCCGTCAAATGGTGATGGAAGAGGGCTTTTTAAAGTGAAAGTGTAATGTGAAAAGGAAGATCAAAAAAATTATAATATTGCAGTTGTTGCTTTGGAAATATGCAAAATTAGAACAGCAAGTATATAGTCTATTATTAAAAATGCATTTTAAAAAGTATTCAAAGCTGATAAACAAAAGTAAAACAAAACACTATTGATGAACTATGGGCAAACGGTGTGTTTCTGAACATATGTGGTTAATTATAAAGTCCATTCTGTTTTGTGATAGTTGAACCTCAACCAGGACATCTGGACGTTTCGCTCATTCTTATGGACTGCCAAAACATTTGATCATTGGAAAAGTAGTTAGTCTGGTCTATGACATTTTGACTTTCATTTTATGCAGGTTTAATCAACGACAATATTATTCATAGGGATGGATCCAGCTCTCCCAGTACCGATACTGATGTCAATATTTTCAATCAATCAATTATTGTATTTATATAGTGCCTTTCGTGACACCCAGAACGCTTTACAGTCCATTATTCATTCACTCCATACCTCTACGACCACCACAACACTTTCATACAAGGCAATGTGGGTGAAGTGTCTTGCCTAAAGATGCGTGAAAAGTCCCTCAGTCGTCCAGGTAGAATCCATGATAAAAGGAGAAGTTCAATTTGTCAACTGGACAAAGTTTGTTTGGTTGAAAACGTTTCGCCGCTCATCCGAGAGGCTTTGTCAGCTCTGGTTCTTGTGCTGGTTAGACACTGCTTATATCTAGCTGCCGGGAGGCGCTCCCTACACTGAAAAAGCTCTGAAAACGATCCCCACTAATCTGTCTCTTTGTTTTTCAAATTACTCTGGCGACTAGTTTCGCCCCCCTATTCAACGTCTAACGACCCTCTCCACCCCTCTGCCCTGGATTGTCTGCCCTAATGTTTCTTTGTCTGTTTTGACTTGGTTTAAGAATCGAATTATAAATGGGAGACAAGTTGGGGGAGTTAGACATAACTTGTCTCCCTTGTGTCCCATGTGTCTAACCAGCACAATAACCAGAGCTGACGAAGCCTCTCGGATGAGCGGCGAAACGTTTTCAATAGGGTTGGGCGGTAATACGGTAATACGGTATACTGCGGTATCTACAGTGGCTTGCGAAACTATTTGGCTCCCTTGAACTTTGTGACCTTTTGCCACATTTCAGGCTTCAAACATAAAGATATAAAACTGTAATTTCTTGTGAAGAATCAACAACAAGTGGGACACAATCATGAAGTGGAACACACTTTATTGGATATTTTTTAACTTTTTAACAAATAAAAAACGAAAAATTGGGCGTGCAAAATCATTCAGCCCCTTTACTTTCAGTGCAGCAAACTCTGTCCAGAAGTTCAGTGAGGATCTCTGAATGATTCAATGTTGACCTAAATGACTAACGATGATAAATGGAATCCACCTGTGTGTAATCAAGTCTCTGTATAAATGCACCTGCACTGTGATAGTCTCAGAGGTCTGTTTAAAGCGCAGAGAGCATCATGAAGAACAAGGAACACACCAGGCAGGTCCGAGATACTGTTGTGGAGAAGTTTAAAGCTGGATTTGGATACAAAAAGATTTCCCAAGCTTTAAACATCCCAAGGAGCACTGTGCAAGCAATAATACTGAAATGGAAGGAGTATCAGACCACTGCAAATCTACCAAGATCTGGCCGTCCCCCTAAACTTTCAGCTCATACAAGGAGAAGACTGATCAGAGATGCAGCCAAGAGGCCCATGATCACTCTGGATGAACTGCAGAGGTCTACAGCTGAGGTGGGAGAATCTGTCCATAGGACAACAATCAGTCGTATACTGCACAAATCTGGCCTTTATGGAAGAGTGGCAAGAAGGAAGCCATTTCTTAAAGATATCCATAAAAAGTGTCGTTTAAAGTTTGCCACAAGCCACCTGGGAGACACACCAAACATGTGGAAGAAGGTGCTCTGGTCAGATGAGACCAAAATCGAACTTAATGCAAGACGTTATGTTTGACGTAAAAGCAGCACAGCTCATCACCCTCAACACACCATCCCCACTGTCAAACATGGTGGTGGCAGCATCATGGTTTGGGCCTGCTTTTCTTCAGCAGGGACAGGGAAGATGGTTAAAATTGATGGGAAGATGGATGGAGCCAAATACAGGACCATTCTGGAAGAAAACCTGATGGAGTCCGCAAAAGACCTGAGACTGGGACAGAGATTTGTCTTCCAACAAGACAATGATTCAAAACATAAAGCAAAAGCTACAATGGAATGGTTCACCAAAAAACATATCAAGGTGTTAGAATGGCCAAGTCAAAGTCCAGACCTCAATCCAATTGAGAATCTGTGGAAAGAACTGGAAACTGCTGTTCACAAACGCTCTCCATCCAACCTCACTGAGCTCGAGCTGTTTTGCAAGGAGGAATGGGCAAAAATATCAGTTTCTCGATGTGCAAAACTGATAGAGACATACCCCAAGCGACTTGCAGCTGTAATCGCAGCAAAAGGTGGCGCTACAAAGTATTAACTCAATGGGGCTGAATGATTTTGCACACCCAATTTTTCATTTTTTATTTGTTAAAAAAGTTAAAAATATCCAATAAAGTGTGTTCCACTTCATGATTGTGTCCCACTTGTTGTTGATTCTTCACAATAAATTACAGTTTTATATCTTTATGTTTGAAGCCTGAAATGTGGCAAAAGGTCACAAAGTTCAAGGGAGCCAAATAGTTTTGCAAGCCACTGTAAAAATAGCAACGGTATCAGATTCATTACCGTCATTTAAAAAAAAAAATCTTGCCCTAATATAATATTAACTATAATTAATTTAATGCCTAAATAAAGAGTGTTTGTCCAGCACTTATGTATGTGTGGTTGTGTTTCTTAATTTAATACTATTACAGTTTAAAACTAATATTACTATCGGAGAGATGACGTTCAATGAAGTTCCTGGATGTTGCATCGTCACATGACATTACCGCTCAGAAGGAGGAGAAAAACAAGACAACATGACAGACCGCGCTGAGTTGGTCCCAAAGAAAAACACAACATCTGCAATTTGGCAGCATTTCGGATTTCGGCCAAATGACAAGGGAGAGCCGGGAAATGTCAACGAGGCTGTGTGTAAAACGTGCATAAAGACGGTGGCGGTGTTCTGGTGAAACATCCTACCCGTCGAGAGATAACAGCGGCACTGTGGAGGAGCGAGCAGAAGCAGAGGCAACTGCATATTGTCGCGAGTGTAGTGCAGTCGTGAATGTATGCATAATTCACCTTCTTAACTGTGTTGTTACAGCTTTGCCATGCGGGTTTTGCTCAGTTCTTTGTTAAGCACTTGGTTATAAAGTCACTGCTTCTGATAATGATTCCTGTTGGTTCGTTAGCTTTAGCCCACAGACAGTTTGTTATTTCGTTCCGTCGGTTGGCTGCTGTATTTGCACTTTAAACATTTGTTAATAAATGTTACTAATTTTGTACATGTTTTGTTATGTTTTCAGTATCATTAGGCCTATGTAATGCTTGATATTCTGTTTCTGAACGGTATAGGTGCAAGCTGAGGCGACTCCACTGTAGTGCTACGAAGTGTTTTTTTTTTTTAGCCTTAGCAACGGTAATACCGTATACCCCGGGAAAATGTGGACACGGTTTAACGGTATCAAAATTTGGATACCGCCCAACTCTAGTTTTCAACCAAACAAACTTTGTCCAGTTGACAAATTGAACTTCTCCTTTTATCATGTCTTGCCTAAAGACACAATGACAGTTTTTGCACTAGCGCCCCCCTGTGGCATATGGTGTTCCCAGTGTCTCCCATCCAAGGACTACCCAGGACCGGCCCTGCGGGATCAGGCTTTGACACGCCGGTATGGTCACGCTTTTACTTTGGCTTTAAGTATCTGCCAATACCCGACATCAACCAATACTAGGGCAGTGACTGAAAATATGCTTTATATAAACACAAACAGCATAAGATAAATAAAAAAAAAAGATCTAAATGTGTTTTATAACTGCTATTTATCTCTTAATGTAATTACAGAACAGCTTTGAAAAATACAAGTTTAATATTATGAGACATTTTAGGCCAACATCAGCCAGTAAATCGTCTTATTACACAAATTTAGAGACCAAACAGAGATATCGACTGAACCAGTATCTTAGAAGCCAATATCCAGTGCAACAAAATACTGGCCCCGATATACAATACTACACTACCTAATTATTCATAATGGTTTGTGAGAGTAAACCAGCTATCATTTTCAGAAACAAAAAATAAATTCTAAGATGGGATGGAGGATCGCTCAAATGCAAAGGACAAATGTCTTGATGGGCCCAATATAAAGCCCCGTAAACTTAAGAAAGTATAGCTTATCTCCTCATCCTACAATGAGACAGAGAGAATGCTAAGTGATACATAACATTTAATTTACAAAACTGCCCTGAAATGTTAGCCGAGAATAACTTATTATGAAGTGACATTGCACATAGAAAAACAGTGGACAAAACTCCTTCACTATAAATGAGCAAAGCTATTGTCTAAACTACCCGCTGTTTATGCTGCTTACATTCAGCCCTTGGAATACAGGACCCAAACAACTTCATAACCATAACTTTTTGGCAAGACCTCTCAGCTAAATGCACCGTTATATTATCTTTTGTTTTGATTAAGAAACAGCGGTGCTTAAGTTGTGTTGGCCTCTTTCCTTCCACTGCCTTTTTGTTTATGAGTGTCATTTACTTCCATAAACTGTGCACATGCAGTGGTCTCTTATGTCTTCCTTAGCTCTTTTCATTATGGCCGTATTGCCCCATTGCCCCAGCTATAGAAGATGCCATCATTTAGGCTTGGAGTAAGGAAGCCAAATAGTTCTTATGTGTGGTTATGACCTCCAGATTCAAGTAGTGAAGGGACAATAAACATTAAATGTGAATTGTGGGATGTTATAATGTTGTTTTCTCATTACTTGCACTCACACTTTTAAAACAAACACTGCTTATTTAAGCCGAGTTCTGTTCCACCTTGTGATGTCATGAGAAAATGCAAGAAGTGTTCCAAGGAAAAGTTTTAAAGTATGCTTTTATATGGCTCCTTAATGGTTCCCTAATACTGTAAATGAATCATTCTTCAAAATCAACACTCAGTGCATGAGAAACAGAGATAAGATGAGAAAGAGTCATAAATATCTCTCTCAAACACTTTATTCTGGGCGTTGTTGCTTGAATGCAAATGAGGAGAAAAGAGCTGGCCTATAGTAGAGGGTGGGGGCGTGGCCAAACTCTCCGCTCTCTGCTCTGAGCGCTCAGCTGATCCATTTCCGTGTTTTTGCACGGGGGGAGAGATTTGAAGCGTTCCACTGAAAAATAAACACATTTCCACAGAAAATAAAATTAAACCACTGCTGTTCAAAGGTCCAGAGGCTCAGATAAAGGACTTCCGAGCCTAGAAACACTCGGACGTGCCTTCAGGCAAATAAAAAAAAACGCATTTCACATTGCCTAGCGCATTCGCAGTCCAAACTCTCTGGGCGTGATTTACAGAGACGCTGAGTACAGACAGACGGGGGTGGAACTGCATTTGCATTTCTTTTTTCGATCTGACGTCAATAAGGTGCCTTGTTCAAAATCGCCCGTTTGAGCTCCGATTTTTTGTAACGCAGAAAAGGATCGTAAATGCTCAGTTTAGACATTTCGCAACTTTTAACCATGGGGGGTACCAGGGTAGGGGGAGCTCACATTAACGCTCACATTAACGTTCAAAAACCTCAGAAAGTGAAAATTTCATGCCATGGGACCTTTAATCTCATAGACCACTAGAATAACACTGGTCTACAAATGTTTGGACTCGATCTGCTTCTGAGATAAAAGTGGCTAAATCTCATTTATATTGATAAGATGAACTGAAAATCAATTGATAACTGTGCTGGTTAGCTAATGTATTCAAGATATTTAATGATATTGTCATTTACATTGACTGTATAACTCCACTGTACAGTCCAGACGTGCAATATTTTCTATACTCTCTTTTTACTTATTTTTATTATTATTACTATTTGTCTGCATGCACTTTCTGTTCTAACTTTCTTTGCACTAAACTGCCTGGAGCTAAAGTGGCAAGAGAATTTCTCTGCGTGAGATCAATGCAGTCTTATCTTGTCTTACATCAAAATCGCATCTGTTTATACAATTGATTTAGGCATTTTTGCTTAAAAGTAATATTTATATTTTGAAAATATTTAACTTGCATTTCTTTATCCGTCAAGAAACAAACAAGAAATATCTTAAGACATCAGGTGCACACAATTTCGAGGCATCTCTCTTATGTGAAATCAAAAAAATATTTGATGTTAAAACTCTAGACATATTAAAATGAATGTATGTGAATGTGCAGACAGGCTTTCAGATAGAACTGGTTGCTTGTAGACACACTGTACCTTCTGATAAACTACCGTTTTTGCCTCATTTTGCATAAATATCCTATTTTGACCCAACTACTATATCATGGAAACTATAGCCAATCAGCACTTCTGACTTACTTTTTCTTTATTAGTGACCTAAACCAAGAAAAATTTCACTACTTTTGTTCCGGAATCATTTTGCTTGTAGACCAGTGTCATTTGGATAATTTCAGCCCTGGAATTTCCAATCTCTTCTAAACAAAAAGGAAACTAAAACTACCACAACATGACATCACAAGGTGGAATAGAGCATTTTGAGTTGTAGAAATGTAGACAGATTAATAACGCAAGATCACTTTAACATGCATGAATGAAAAACAACTCAACACATGTTTTTGACGAGGTAACAACATTCTAACATGTCTTAAAGCTCATAAGAGTCATTTTAGTGTAATACAGGATCTTTAATATCCATAATATTTGTAAACTGTAAGAAATTTCAATAATGATCATAATAGTAATAGTTATCAATCAAAAATAGTAATCATTACACACTGGCATTATTCCAGGCACACTGCATATGAAAATACATCCATGTTATACACAATCTGTATTT
This sequence comes from Paratrypauchen microcephalus, assembly GCA_036785185.1. NCBI lineage: Eukaryota > Metazoa > Chordata > Actinopteri > Gobiiformes > Gobiidae > Paratrypauchen > Paratrypauchen microcephalus. The sequence continues at coordinate 10,543,536 of JAVJIX010000011.1, forward strand.
TTAGCTTCATCGTGGGACCTAAATTGCGTTCCTATTCCTGCGCTAACCTAAATATGAGGGGCCTGGTTGAGCCGCTGGGGACCACTGCTCACATTGTCACAGAGCAGCTCCACGTTTTGTTTCCCAGAGGTGGCATAACATTAGGCCTTTTATGCACCGCCTCTGCTGCTGTAGGATCTGCTTTTCTCTCTTATCTCATTTGTGTGGCGGTTGTGGGTAGATAGCGTTTTCATCCTATCCCCTAACATGGAGATACAGACATAGGCGTTTCAACAGTCACTTAATGTCCATGTACGGCATTGTACTCCCATGTGTAACCCAGAGTGTAGGGGAGTATCACAGAATTGCTTATGTAAACATTGGTGGTGCACTGTTGTCTTTTAATAGAAGAACCACAGTTAAAAGTTCATAGTTTGTCACTGTTCATTTGATAGTGGAAGTACGGCTGTGCAATTAATTAGGATTACATTGATATCCCCTCCCTTCTGGACATTTTTAACACCTGGCTCACCCGCAGAGCATCCAGCATTGTGGGTGACCCGAGCCACCCCTCACACAGCCTCTTCAGCCTCCTGCCCTCGTGGAGAAGGTACCGGAGTCTCCGGGCCCACTCCACCAGACTGTCAAACAGCTTCATCCACCAGACTGTGGATGAATTCCATAAAAATTCCATAAAAGTATTCCATAAAAAGACATATCACTCTAGACACTTTAAAAACTGCTGCTGACTACTGTTGCACTGTTGCACATTTACTACTGGAATTTTACTACTGTTGTACTGTTGTTTACTCCTGTTATTGCACTAGAATTACTTCTGTTGCACATTTATTTTTATCTTTACTTTCAATGCACATTCTATTGCACATTACCATTTCAGTGCTGCATCTTCCATTGCACATTTTTGATGCACACTGCACATTTTGGACATCTGTAAATAGGTATTTATTTATTTATTCTGTTACACTGCTTTCAGATTTTAGATTTTAGATTCTAAATTTTAAGATTCTTTTTGTTTTGTTTTGTCTTTATGTTGTATTTTGTACACTGTCTTTTTGCACTGCTTGAGAAACAAAATTTCGATTCACTGTATGTTAAACACATATGGCAGAATTGACAATAAAGCTGACTTTGATCTTTGATCTTTGATCTTTGATACGATACTGGTAGGGCTGTGCCAAATATCAAAAGATCAATAGATCGCAATCGCAACTTTGGTTGATCTTGATGATAAGGCATGTGAATTTTAATCAACAGGTCTACAGTCAATCACGTGCCAGTAAGAGCTCATGGTGCTGATGAGGATGTACGCGCTCTTATTTAGGAAAAAGCAGCTGCTGTCTCTGTATCTCTTCACATGTTCACAAGTTTTGACTTAAATCTGGACAATTTGACTAAAAGTCCAGTGTCTCTTTCCATCTGCCTTTGTGTCAGTCTCGGTGTGTTTGCAGCCGTCTGCCCAACTCTATCAATCAATCAATCAATCAAACTTTATTTTTATAGCACCTTCAATAACCAAAGCCGGCCAAAGTGCTGTACAACATTAAAAACTAGATAAAAAACAATAAACATCATACAAGTAGGTCAACAAAGCACATTACACCATTAAAATAAAGAAAGTGTTACAGGGCCACTAAGCGTTAAAAGCCATCTTAAATAAGTAGGTTTTAACTCCTCCTCCTCCTCCCACTCTCTGATCTAGCCACATCTCCTCACCTTTTCCCCTCTTTCTCTCCTCTGGTGCTTCTCATCTTTATAATACAAGTTACGGAAAGTAAACAGCTATTTTCTCACCATTTATGAGAGATAAGTAAAACTTAAGACCACATTTAGCACACGGACATCAAGTTTCTGTTGATAGACGGAATTGTTGGGCCCATCCATCCATCCATCCATCTTCTTCATCAACACATAATAAAAACGGTAGTGATCCAGACACCTGCCCTTTATGCTTGAAGTCCACATCTGTGAATCGAATAGTGAACCGAAAATCAAAATCGCTCAATTCATATCGCCCAGTCCTAGATACTGGTATCAGCGCTGATACTGAAAAAATTGCTGGATTGGATATCGATTCCAAATATTGGTTCATTCAATATCCTGATGGGCCAAATATAATGATGTAATAAGACTATTTACTGGTCGTAGTGGACCCAGGAATGATCACAATGTTGAGAGACAAGTAACAGCTACAGAACACATAAATACTGTTCTCAGTCTTTGCACTGATATTGGTTGATATTGCGTATCGGCAAATACTTAAGCTTTAAAGGGATATGCCACCCCCAGGTCAAACTTGGGCATCTCCCCACAGTCCAGAGACTAAAATAAGTGATGGAAAGCGTTTTCCTGGTCACCCAGCCATTGTCCGAGTCTGTCAGCACTGACCGCCGCGGTATCTGCAGCTCCTCCGCCTTAGACTGGAGTCTAACGTCGCCAGAGAAAGATTTCGGCCAAAAGCAATTAATTTGCTCGATGCTTTTCCCAATTACTTTCTGTGTAGTGCGCATTCATATCGAGTGCAAATAAATGTGCAAATCAACACGGAGAGCTCTAAATTCTGGGTGGGAACTATTTTTCAGTGCGGAAAAACAGAGCCGAAGCACACACCACGCTGCGTAACAGGGGAACTCCCAATGTGGTGCGTAACAGGGATTCCCTTGTGTGCTTCGGCTGTGTTTTTCCGCACTGTAAAATAGTTCCAACCCCAAAATGACCAAGTCAAAGCTCTCCGTGTTGATTTGCACATTTATTTGCACTCGATATGAATGCGCACTACACAGAAAGTAATTGGGAAAAGCATCGAGCAAATTAATTCCTTTTGGCCGAAATCTTTCTCTGGCGACGTTAGACTCCAGTCTAACGCGGAGGAGGAGCAGCTGCGCGCGGCGGTCAGTGCTGACAGACTCGGACAATGGCTGGGTGACCAGGAAAACGCTTTCCATCACTTATTTTAGTCTCTGGACTGTGGGGAGATGCCCAAGTTTGACCTGGGGGTGGCATATCCCTTTAATATCAAATCAGTTTCGAAACTAAAAAAGCTAGATCGGTGCATCAATAGAATTAATCATATTTTAATTAGATAGATTGAGATTCAGTCATTTCTAATCATCAATGATCATCTTGGGTCTGTTTAATGGAGAGGTTTACAGTCAATCCTCAGTCAGTAAATTCATGTGGTTTGGAGAAGAGTTCAGACTTAGGAGGAAGAAAATTGACTTTTGTGTGTGTGTTGTTTATGGTTCGGGTAATCATATTTAAAGCCATTTTATTTGCTTTCACTATGATAAAATAAAATCAATATGACATGAAGCAGTAAGAGGTAAAAAAAATGTAGTGTTATGCAATTCAATACAAAGAGAAAGCTGTGTGCAACTGCCAGAATGTGTGCCAGAATTATAATCAACAAGACATTTCTGACATACTAATGACATGTGCTGGAAATTGGCAAAAGGACCTTGAGTGAATTTGACAGAAGAAACTCTCATAATTCTGGGCTGCCAGATTGATCTAGTCAAACAATCATTGCCAAGTCTGTTGTAACTAGTCACTTAAAGTCATTTTATAGGACAGTGGTGGTTCTCAGACTTTTTACAGGAGAAAATATTTGGCCTTCTGGGTACCACGAGATCTAAACCTGGTCTAAAACAGGAGTATTATAGATGCAAACTAGGACAAAATAGCAAAAATCTGGACTAAATGGACTCTAAATTCTGAAAGAGCTTGTGTACTATGCCAGTTTGAGATGCACTGTTATAGAGAAGTAAGTGTGAAATGTTTTGCTTGGGAACACAACAACTGCTTAGGCAAGGTCCTGGATGCTTTAGCACTGTCATCCCGAGAGGACTGGATTACATAGTAATTCATATTTTGAAGGATTTTGGTGAGTGCTCAATGGAACATAAACCTGCATCCATGCCTGACAAATCCTGACATTTTAAAACTGATTCTACTTGCGTCTGCCAGACTGCCTTAGATATCTGACATTAAAGGGAATATTTCTTGCATTACAAGCCATTTTGTTTGTCGTGAAATCCTGTATTCGACAAGCAAAACCACAACATTAACATCATTATTTGTTTTATAATGTATTTCATGTCATCTCTTCTACTTAATATGACTAAACCAACGTAATGAAAGAACCAAGCCTGTATACACTGATTTACACCTGCCCCTATCTGTATTGTAGAATTATGCATTATAGAAACACAAAAAACTTACAGTGATTGTGCCTCTTTCAATCCAGCTTTGACTTTTGAGTAAATGAGAAGACAAAACATGGTTAAAAGCTCTTAGTGCGTTTTAAAAAAAAATGTTAATCTGTATGGGTTTCCTTCTAAAAGTTACGTGTGTTGACACCGGCTTACCTCTGACACCCTCAGCTGATCCCAGTTCGGCTCGCTTTCTGGAGCCCACGTAAGTCAGTCCGGTAACTTCCCTGGAACATGAAATAAAGCTTGTTTTTCTTCTCAAAACAAAACATTTGTCCGAAAGGTGATATATTTGCGTCCCAAACAGTTGTCCACGAAACATCCAGCAGCGAAGTTCGCGTTCGCAGATTGTCTCTCTTGATTCGTATCACTGCACACCTATTAGCTGTATTAGCCTGTTAACCTTTAGCGGAAGTGTACGGCAGATGCAGTCCGCCGTAAGGGGAAGTTTACAAGTGAACAGGCTAATACAGCTAATATGCGCGCAATGATACGAATCGAGAGACACAATATGCGACCGCAATCTACGCTGCTGGATGTTCGTGGACAACTGTTTGGGACGCAAATATATCACCTTTCAGACAAATGTTTTGTTTTGAGAAGAAAAACAAGCTTTATTTCATGTTCCAGGGAAGTTACCGGACCTACTTATGTGGGCTCCAGAAAGGGATCCGAACCGGGATCAGCTGAGACTGTCAGAGGTAAGCCGGTGTCAACACACGTAACCCATACAGATAAACATAAAAAAAACAACAACAACACTATCCCTTTAAAGAAATCAGTTTTGCATAACGTTCAGGGAAGACTTGGCATAACACAGGATCACTTACGAGTATAAACCAATTGTCTGTCCTTCACAATATTTTTTGATTTGTTCAGCACAAGTACTGTAAGTGGTGACAAAACACAGGGCGAGATAGCTCTTTAGACCTCGCCGCAAACCGTTAAAGTAAAGTGAGTAAAGCGGCCTGATTAAGCGAGTGAGCCCTGTCAGACAATCCTGACCACTGTAGGCTGATCTAGGAGCCTGTTGGACCCTCTGCCTGCTCTACGGAGTCATCTTCCCTATTACAATGCAATATAGACGTTAAAACTGCTCATAAGGGATGTTTCTCTTCCTCAAACATGTGTGAATAAAGCAAAACACGGCTACATTTATGTTTTTTGATGAGGCAAGAACATTCTAACATGGCTTAAAGCTCACAAGAGTCAATTTTGCGTAATATAGGACCTTTAAAGCCCTACGTTGTATCTATTCTTACTTCAAACCCAAATACGCCCCTCAGTCTGATCTCTCTCTTCACACTATCATGATCATCACATATATTCTGGCCAGCTCCGCAGCTCATTTTTCTCACATGACGGGAAGCACAGTCCAGTGCCCAGCTTATAAAGTGCGTCCTAATTGCTTCTGATAGTTTGATGAAGACGGAGCTTATCTTTGCCACCCACTCCATCTCTGTCTCCTCTTTAGAGTCTAATTCCCTGCATTTAGCTTCAGAAGAATGGGATAAGGCACACAAGCCACTTCAAGTTGTTCAAGTTGAGCCCAGTGTCTTTTGGGAGTACAGAGAAAATCTATAACAAATCGAAAACAGACTTCTTGCAAACTGTAAAATACAAACATCACGTAAAAAGATGTTCACACAGACACAGGAGGGTTGCAGAACTTTCTGAATGATATACTTGCTATCTATTCATTACATACGGATACCTACAGTACTAATACTTACCAAAATGAAAAGGAATCAGCTAAGTTTGATTAAAGACTTAATTCAAAATATACAACAATACATTTGTATCCTGCCTTTACTGATAGTACTGAAAACTGGATCTAATTTTTAAAAAGAATTACAATTTTTTTCTTTCTAGTTTTTTTATGCATTTTTATACTGTTTACCAGAAGAATCAGCACAGACGCAGAGTAGGCTACAAAAGTAAGAACTTATGCATAAAAACATATATCTAGCATTGTATTTAGGCCTGTTTTTTGTTTTTAATGATAGGCTAATAATTATTTAGAATCATAATTTCAAAGGGTAAACACTCCCACTCTCAATTTGAACTATTTTAAACTAACCTGAGCCTTGGTCATTTCTCTCTGTGATTAGTTTGTAGATAAAAATCTGTCATTTAATAAATGTAAAAGGTCAGTCTTTTGCACGGCTCCTTGAAATGAAACGATCCAAAATATTCGGATCCCATAAAAGATCCTAAAGTCACATCACTATTTGACAATCCAGAGCATATTAAAATCTTCTGATCAGCCACCTTAGTTCAAAAATGTCATTTTATTAGTAACTTTTCACTATTTTTTTTTTATACCTAATCGTCTTACTATGTCTAATCTAGTTTTGCAGATCTTTAGTTGTTTAGTTTAGATTAATTGAGATGCAAGACTATTTTGAGAACTCGACTACTGTCCTACTCTTGTCCCAACATTTCAAGATTCTCTGTATACTGACATGACAGATGGAGAAAATGTTGCATTCTGTTTTTCTTTGAACTTTAACCCTAGAGCACTATCGCCAGGTGACGCATTTTAACCCACTGAAAAAATACTATTTTTGTTCCTCTCTCCTGCAACTGTTTGTGTGTCGAGGAGTCTGTGCTTCACCAGGGAAGTCTCACATGTCCCAGGAATGGGTGGACCAAACACCAAGTTTCCAGTATTATTATTATGATTATGATTATTATTATTATTATTATTTATTTATTTATTTTTTAAATTTATTTATTTATTTATTTATTTTAGGAATTTTTTGTTCTCAAATTTCTAATTTTTCAGTAATTTTGGAGCATGTTTTTAGGGTCTTCCTATGTTTGTTTGTTTTTTTTTTCCCCATTTTGTTACGCATACCACAGTTGCAAATAAAAGAAAACCACTCTAATTTATCATGTGTTCATGTGTCATATTTTGATCTATTTTTCATGACAAGTACTTTTTGTTGGGTATATTATATTTGGTAAAATATTGATGGTGTTACTTTTTATAGCGAAAGTGTTCTAGGGTTAAGGTAAAATACACTCTATTGTCCCCTTGAGCATTTGCGCCATAGGTAAAATCCTCCAGCTTAGGGCCTGACCAAAGCCTAAATAACAAAACAAAATCATGGGGATGGTCCCCGGGTCAAATATAGAAACAACTTCTCCTGTGCGAGATCAATAAGGTCAATCTTCTAATCCTTGACCACTGTAGGGCGCTTTGTGTTACAATTTTGTATGAAAAGCGCCTTATAAATATTGTTTGATTGATTGATTGATTTGTCCTCTGCGTTTGACCCATCTTTAAATTCCACCTCATCGGGAGCAGTATCACACCTGTAGACCCATCTCTGTGATCTTATTATGATGCTGGAGGATTGTACCTATTGTGCAGGTTTCAGGTTTGTCTCTCAATCAAACTCTCTTTCCAGTTTTCCATCCTGCAGGCATTGATGACGATAAGAGCCTTACTATGAGCTAGCCAAACCGATCGTGCTGAATACATTCTGAATGCAGCACGCAAGGGAAACCGGAGAACAGCCTGACAACCGCGCACACAAACCTCATTCATTATCATTGTGCCAGCTTCTGCAAGCAATTTCAGGAGAGGAGCTCCGCTGCTACTTTTGGGCTCCCTTGATCTGGCTATTAAATTTGTCTATTGGCAGGGGAATCCAATGTCCCCTGGGTTATTCTAGGCCCGGTGCATTCGAGTCAAGCACACCACCAGAAAACCACTGTAATTACAAGATCTCGCTGCCTCCTTTGAATAGCAATGGCAACCAATGGGCCTTGATCTGGTTTGGGACAAGTAGAGAAGGAGGAGGGGCTTGCTGGTTAAAATAGCAGCATGCACATGGAGTTAATTTGAGGTTTTCTATACGGGGAGGCAGAGAGTGGGCACTCTGCGCTCCCAAACGCAAGTAATAAAAGTGAGTGAAGCTAAAGCCAACGGAAAAGAGGCGATCGCGTGCGGCTCTGTTGTGGAAAGCAGTAATAGTGCTCCATTGGTCACCCACAAGATTCAAAACCACTGGCACACAAAAATCAAGCACCCGAGGGATGTGGACAAGGGAGATGGACGTGGTTTGGGGAGATGGAAAGCACATCAAAGTGCTGGTGATATTACAGAGAGAGGGAGAGATGTTAGGGACAAAAGGCAAAAAAGCTCCAAAGTGAGTGCTCAGTGAGATTTGTCCAGAGACTGCCATTCAAACACAAGTGTGGACAGAATAGAAATCCAACCTGCCGTTTCTGATGTGTGGTCGGGGCAAAAGCGAAATAAGTGTGGGGAAGAGGAAAAATGTCAGCATGGCAAAAGCAAAAATCACAGTTGCTTTATAGTTTATGTTACATTGTTTATTCAGTATCAGGCACAGACTGTGTAAAGAAGTGGATTAAGGGAGTTTGATGTCACCCATAGCGTTCAGTGCCAGTCAAATGAAGCTTGCCGAGGTTATCACTTACAGGGACACTGTTTACCAAACCTTTCGCTAACGCTAGCAGGAGCAATCTCGGGGAAAGAAGGCACCTGGTACTCTGATTAAAGTTCATTAAAGTTCACAATTGCTAAATAAATATGAACATTTTAAGACTAACAGCAGCAGTTACAGAGAGAGGGGAGATGGTTTTTCAATACAAAGTTAATTGGAGCCAGAGTCAATTGAGCTGGAAGCCTGCCCACGCTCACTTCTTATTTGGAATGTGACGGCTAGGGGGTTAGCTATCTCCATTTATATATACAGTCTATGGTCTCATGGTCTCTCAGTGATGTGTGGTGAAGGTCATGGCTGGTGAGGCACTGACGTTATCAGTGATGTCACCAGGTGTCGGTAAGTAAATATGGCCCCGGGCCAATTTCTCTCTCCGTGAGTGACTGAAGCTCGTAATATTTTTGATGTGAAGCTGAAAATCTATTATTGTTCAGTAGGGGTGGCACGGTATATGTATTCGTATTGAACCGTCACGGTACGGGGGTCACGGTTCGGTGCGCGCATTTTGACGGAGAATATACGGTACACAAGTTTAATATTGAACTGACCACGGGACTTTCATTTTGCAAGGGTTTCGTTGAGGATTCTTTAACCATTGCCATTTGCGAGCCCTGATGAACACATTAAGTCATCAGTAGGGATGTCAACAATTAATCGATTAACGGTTAATTGTCGATTAAGACGTTGGTCGATCAAAATGCATTAATTGTAATTAACCGCTAACCGCGGACACGCGGACATGCGCACCCGCGTGGTCATGAAACAAGGCAACCGCGCTGCGCCAAGCTCGACTCACAGCCGACCGCAGGCGCCAACGGCACTGCTCAGCAGCCCCGGGTGTACCGCGAGGCGAGATCTAACCCGGAATGCCGGTTTCGCCGCAGCCCGCGCCCCGAGCCCCGAGCCCCGCGCGGCTGGCCTGCGGCTCGGAGCGCGGGGCGCGGCGAAACCAGCACGCGCCCCAGTGGTTTAATCCTGGTCTAGTCCAGGTCTAGACCCGGTCGAGTCCCGGTCCAGTCCAGGTCCAGTCCTGGTTCAGACCTGGTTCAGACCTGGTCCAGTCCACGTTCAGTCCTGGTCTAGTCTCTTAGCCAATCAGGACAGAGCACAATGTTACTCTATAAAAAAATTGTACACTATAAAAAAAAAGATTGGATAGAGCGAGGGATTACTGTATTTTGTTATTCAGCATCAATACATTTGTCTGCTTTTTACTAAGGAATAATTAATTGAGGAATATACAATATAATAATACTATGATATATTTTTGACTCAGTGTTATGTTACTATAGCTTATATTCTTAAAGATCCTATTGAAATACTAAAATTCAGGTGAAAAACGCCGCTTATCAGTTAATCGTTAATCGACCGATAAGGTCAATCAACTATCAGTTAATGAATTAACCGATAATTTGCATCCCTAGTCATCAGTCATGAAAAGTCACGGACCCCCTCCCGCACTTAGCCCAGAGAGTCTGACCACAAACGAGCTACGAAATGCGAGATGCGTTTTTTTTTTTTATTTGCCTGGAGACACGTTAGGGTGTTTCCAGGCTCGGATGTCCTTTATCCGACCCCCCTAACCTCTGAAACAGCAGTAGTTTAATTTTATTTTCTGTGGAAATTTGTTTATTTTTCAATGGATCCCGCTGCACTGGCCTCTCTCTCACTCCTTCTCATTTGCATTACAGCAACAGCACCCATAATAAAAGTATTTCAGAGTTCAAAGCTGCCTTTGAGGACAGCCTTTCTGGTTATGTTTTTTTTTTCCTGCACTGTACCAAAAATGTACCAAACCGTGGGGTCTGAACCAAGGTATGTACCGTACCGTACCGTGAGTTTTGTGTACCGTGCCACCCCTATTGTTCAGTGCATTTTCCAGAGCACACGAGTAGCGTCATAAATTAAAATAGCGACATTTTTAGCGCGATCTGGTTCTGAATGTGAGTGGTGGACTGCTCATGTTTAACAAGGCTTCTTTGCAAATTTTTCAGGTCAAATATCCATCTGAGTCGAGACATTTTCACAGCAGGTTGAGAAAAGAAGGCAGGAAAAGCAGAAAAGACGATTTCTCATTGGACATCCACACAGCCAGCCTTTTCGTGTGAACCACGCTGTTTAAAAACAGCGAGTCTTTCGTCCCGTAGTCTGGAGCAAACCCTTTAGCTCCTGCGTTGGTCTTCCTTTAATTATAAACTCCTGCTTTGACCAAAAGTCCAGTTTAGAAAACTGCTTGAGCTTTAATATGAAATCTTCCTCCATTTAAAAAGTCGGGCCATACAAAAACAAAAAAGTGAAGTTGAACGGATTATTAAACTTGACTTGCTAACTCTAAATTGTATTTTGCTGTCACTTATTCTAATCTTTTACCCCAGGAGTTGCAGAAGAACCCCTGGGCTCACGAGTGCCTCTACCATGAGGCTAGCTGTCGCTGTTGAGCTACAGCACAGTCAGTCCATGGTGAAGCACGAACCGCTGATGCCTCTCCGCACTAATATTTACGGTAAAAGTGAAAATTCACCCATGTTGAATAAAAAAATAATTAAAATGGCAAAGTTAAATGTTATAGCACGAGTCATTGGATAAATATAACCATTTAATTTATTTTTCTATTTTACTTTTTTTTCTTTGTGATGACAGGTGAGCCACATGTCACTGGTCTCACTGTCAGTCATATGTAGCTACCCAGGGGCTGACCGAGATGTGGCAGCCATTGTGCAAACTAGGGATGCAAATTCTCGATTACAGACGCTCCTCGACATACGAACATTCGATTTACGAACATTCGGAGTTACGAACAGGGTCGAAATTTTTTTTTTAAAAGTTAAATGTTTGAGTTTTTGTATTTAGCGCCTATTCCGACTTCCGGGTACAGTACGTAGTGCGTATTTCCGCCACTGACGCACAGGCAGGGCACTGCGCAGCATCCCCCAAGCATCACGCCCACTCAGTAGAAGTGTTCAGAACTTCAACTGAGTGGGCGTACTGCGGTGTTACTACGGTGCGGTATTATGAACTTTGTTGTTTTTCTTGCATGCGTACAGTAATCCAATATGGTTGGTGAAAAGCGAAAAGCTTCAAGTGAAGCTTCTGTGAAAAAGCGGCAAGCCATCTCATTTGAAAAGAAGGTGGCGATAATAAAGAAACTTGATGCTGGTGAGAAGATGGTGAATGTGGCACACGCAGACAACGTGAACCGTTCGACAATTGGTACGATATATAAACAAAAGGACCGCATTATGGAGCATGTGAAAAGTGCAGCGGGTATGCAATCCACCATCATAAGCATGTTTCGTGACCACGCGGGTGATTAGCGATTAATTACAATTAATGCATTTTGTTCGACCAACGTCTTAATCGACAATTAATTGTTAATCGATTAATTGTTGACATCCCTAGTGCAAACACAACCTCTCCAAGCATCATAAGCATTCAGGCAATGCACAGTTGAAATTTATTCATGTTGATTAGATTATGTGTAGTCTAATTGCCGGTGCTTTCTCCAAAAATTGAATTGTTGCTATTACTGCTCAAAACTGCACTAAAAGCTCTTCGGATAAATTATTATTTAATATTTATTTAGGCCAGGACAAACTTATTTAGGACAAACTGAAAAGGCAAGCTAAGTGCAAACCTTTTATTTGTTTATATTTCTGGTTTGTAGATATGTAATACGTTTCGCAGCTCATCCAAGCTGCTTCTTCAGTTCTGGCTAGAGTGCTGGTGGACACTGCAGCAGGTATTGACCTCTACTTCAGGAAGCCCCCATTATGAATGTCTATGCTAACACAGGGCTCTCAAGTTTTGAAGATTGGTAGGAGTGAGATTTCTGAGGAGCGGGGTGGGGCAGGGCAGAATTAGAAGGTACTTTGTTAAAATGGAAATGCTTTTATAACAAAAAGTCCATATTATCATTCAATAATTAGACCTGGTTTAGACCTGTTTTAGTCCTGGATAAGTCTTGGTTTAGACCTGGTTTAGTTTTGGTTTAGTCCTGGTTTAGATCTGGTTTAGTCCTAGTATAGACCTGGTTTAGTCCTGGTTTAGTGCTGGTTTAGACCCGGTTTAGATCTGGTTTAGACCTGGTTTAGTCTTGGTTTAGACCTGGTTTAGTCCTGGTTTAGTGCCGGGTTAGTCCCGGTTTAGTCCTGTTTTAGACCTGGTTTAGTCCTGGTTTAGTCCCGGTTTAGTCCTGGTTTAGTCTTGGTTTAGTCCTGGTTTAGTCCTGGTTTAGTCCTGGTTTAGACCTGGTTTAGTCCTGGTTTAGTGCCGGGTTAGTCCCGGTTTAGTCCTGTTTTAGACCTGGTTTAGTCCTGGTTTAGACCTGGTTCAGTCTTGGCTTAGTGCCGGGTTAGTCCCGGTTTAGTCTTGGTTTAGACCTGGTTTAGTCCTGGTTTAGACCCGGTTTAGTCTTGGCTTAGTCCTGGTTTAGACCTGGTTTAGACCTGGTTTAGTCCTGGTTTAGTCCTGGCTTAATCCTGGTTTAGACCTGGTTTAGTCCTGTTTTAGTCCTGGCTTAGTCTTGGTTTAGACCTGGTTTAGTTTTGGTTTAGTCCTGGTTTAGTCCCGGTTTAGTCCTGGTTTAGACCCGGTTTAGATCTGGTTTAGTCTTGGCTTAGTCCTGGTTTAGACCTGGTTTAGTCCTGGTTTAGACCTGGTTCAGTCCTGGCTTAGTGCCGGGTTAGTCCCGGTTTAGTCCTGGTTTAGACCTGGTTTAGACCTGGTTTAGTCTTGACTTAGTCTTGGTTTAGACCTGGTTTAGTCTTGGTTTAGTCCTGGTTTAGTCCCAGTTTAATCCTGGTTTAGACCCGGTTTAGTCCTGGTTTAGTCCTGGTTTAGTCCTGGCTTAGTCCTGGCTTAGTCCTGGTTTAGACCTGGTTTAGTCCCGTTTTAGTCCTGGTTTAGTCTTGGTTTAGACCTGGTTTAGTTTTGGTTTAGTCCTGGTTTAGTCCCGGTTTAGTCCTGGTTTAGACCCGGTTTAGATCTGGTTTAGTCTTGGCTTAGTCCTGGTTTAGACCTGGTTTAGTCCTGGTTTAGTGCCGGTTTAGTCCCAGTTTAGTCCCGGTTTAGACCTGGTTTAGTCCTGGTTTAGTCCTGTTTAGACCTGGTTTAGTCTTGGCTTAGTCTTGGTTTAGTCCTGGTTTAGTCCCAGTTTAATCGTGGTTTAGACCCGGTTTAGTCCTGGTTTAGTCTTGGCTTAGTATGGTTTAGACGTGGTTTAGACCTGGTTTAGTCTTGGTTTAGTCCTGGTTTAGTGCCGAAATAGATGCAGAAATAATCTGATAATATGACTCACCCATAAGAACGCGGTCACTCCCGATAGTTTGCGTATCCATGTATGCACGTGTCACGGTCTTTAATAAGAAAAGGACATATCCCGAACTTATCCCGTGTCCCGAGGTGAGAGTTCCTTCTTACGTAGCATTAACGTAGGAAGTTAAGGATTCTTATTCTCTTGGAAATGCCGCGTAAATATCACGCGGCTCGCTCACAGCTGATCGGCGAACAGGCGCAAACACAACAGCGTAATCGTCATGATTGGCGGGAGCGCGTATCGGTGCGTAATTATGCTGCAACATGATTGGAAGCTGGAGCGCAGTTCGGCCTATGATTGGCTCTTGGCACTGGCTATTTTGACTTAAAGACAACGAATTTCGCCAAAAGGTGAGGGATTTTCATGCCTGATTGATAAAATGCCACAAGGGATGGAAGAAGGGATGACTGTTTTAGAAGAGGGATGATTTTGACTATTTTTTTCCCACAGGGGGGATGCCACCCCCCCCCCATCCCCCCCTCAACTGGAGTACTGGTGTGCGATTGATTTTTTTTCACTGAAAACGCGCGGTGCCTGCATTAACTTACACAGAAGCGCTGTGAACAGTGGCTACAGTTTTGAATTGCTTTAAAAAATGTCAGCGTGAGAAATACCATGTGTGGCGTGTGAGCATGTGAACACGTCGAATTGCATGTGTCACACTCTTAAAGCGTGAGACTTGAGAGCTCTGATGCTAACAAGACCCCACATAGAAACTGAAAACAAATAGGTGTGATAGTTTCAGTGTAATTTCATTGTAGTTAGCTCCTCTCTGCAGCTAGTTATAAGCAATGCCCACCAGCACTACCAGAACTGAAGAAGTAGCTTGGATGAGCTGCGAAACGTATACAAATTTATACAAACAATCATTTTAGCTCCTGTCCTGAAATGGAATTGAATGTTTGGGTTAATCACTTTCAGAGAAGATTCAAATCAGATATATTCAAGATAATGAGTCAAGAAAATTAGGAAGTACGAATTATATACTGTATATATATAAAAATGGACATAGCTAACCTGCTAGCTGCCACGTTCCAAACAGGAAGTGTTCATGGGGGATTCCCTCTCCTTGGAGTCTGGCTTCAATTGACTCCTCTCTCTGTAACTGCTGCTGTGAGCCTCATCATTTATTCTTAATATGTTTGTATTAACCCACTCTACATGATCCTGGTGTTTATATTTTGGTATTTGGTACATAAATAAATTCCTATTCCTAATCAGTGTTGGGCAAGTTACTCGAAAACTGTAATGCACTACTTATTACTTGTTACTGTCATTTTAAAGTAATGCCTTACATTACAATATTACTCTAAATAAAAAGTAAGGCATTACACTACTTTTGCATTACTTTAGTTACTCTCACCAAAATGACTGGAAATAAGGATTTGGCAATCTACAGTGCAAATCTCTCATGTGTCATGACTTTCACCTGGGTTGTATCGTTCCCTGTCCCATCCCCTCCTTTCCTGACTAATTTCGTGGTGCTATGGCACCTCTGCAAGTGCTTCGTCAAATTGCTTGTACTGCATTTCGACGTGGAAAGAGGTTTGGGATTCACACGCAGTGTGCATTTAACTAAAATGTTCTTGGAGTCCTTATTTTGAACGAAGTGAAAGTAGTGGGCGTATGCCCATCTTGAAAAGGAGCTAGCATTATCCGATTCTTCTGGTTCTGTCATCCTTTGTCAGTCTGCCGTTCGAGACGAAGTAAAAGGAAATGTAATGTTCTGCGCGGACTTATCAGATTCAGTAGCTGATCTCGCGGTGATCCGCGAACTTTGTATGAAGAAAACGCAAAACCCACAAAAACAAAGTAGGTTAAAAATCCATTGTAATGTGAGTTACTGGCATTGTAACGAGTAATATATTACCGATTTTCTTCCCTGTAATGCGTTACATTACTGCGTTACACCAAAAATAATGCATTACAGTAATTAATTACTTTTGTAACGAGTTACTCCCAACACTGTTCCTAATATGGACTTGGTTCCAAAGTTGCCCCCATAACTGCTAGCACCTTGAGCTTCATTTGACTAGAGCTGAACACTATGGGTGACATCACACGTCCTAAGTCCACTTCTTTACACAGTCTATGGGTAGACTCCATTTTAACAAAAATAAGAAGAGGAAGATGACTGAATATTGACTGAATAAATGTTTACATTAATTTCATTTGAGCTGCTCTCTGTCAGCGCCTGTATTTGACTTAAACGCATGTTGAATTCTTTTTCCACTGGCTTTGCATCTTCAAAGAGCATTGAAAATCTGATAAGCACGCTTTCTAAACCGCACCCGTATTTGAAGAATTCTGCCAAATAGGCATTTTATAAGAACTGTTCCCCTCTCAAGCACATGTGTCACAATATATTTTAAAAAGCAGAGTTACATACTTTTAACAAGGCAGCCACAACTTTAAAGGTGCACTATATGTAACTTATGTCATTGCTCTGCCTGGACTGTTCCACAATATGACATTAGTTGGGCCTTTTCTCTCCCCTGGGCCCTGTGTCCTGGTGGGGGTGGGGGTGCTTGGGCCTCATTGGGTCCTGTGGCGGTTCCTGGTGGTGGTGGGCGGCTCTCTGCGCTTGGTGTTGATGGCTCCTCTGATGGCGCTCTCTCAACTGGTTCGCCTGTATTCAGCCTCACTTTTTACTATGTGCAGTTTTATGTATTTTAGCGTGTGTGTGTTACTGTTGTTTGGTTGTGTGGTGTTGGGCAGCTGTGGGACTGGTTGGGTGGATGGCAGGGAATGTGGGGTTGTTTTTAATCACTGTAAAGCACTTTGTGCTACATTTTCTTGTATGAAATTTGCTTTATAAATAAAGTTTGATAGATTGATTAATTGATTAAACAATTGACAATTGATTAAACCAGGGGTGTCAAACATGCGGGATCCGGCCCTCAAAGACCTTTAATCTGGCCCTCGACTGATTTTGTATTAAAGGGATATGCCACCCCCAGGTCAAATTTGGGCATCTCCCCACAGTCCAGAGACTAAAATAAGTGGTGGAAAGCGTTTTCCTGCTCACCCAGCCATTGTCCGAGTCTGTCGCCACTGACCGCCGCGGTATCTGGTGCTCCTCCGCCTTAGACTGGAGTCTAACGTAGCCAGAGAAAGATTTCGGCCAAAAGGAATTAATTTGCTCGATGCGTTTCCCAATTACTTTGTGTGTAGTGCGCATTCATATCGAGTGCAAATAAATGTGCAAATCAACACGGAGAGCTTGCCTTGGTCATTTTGGGTGGGAACTATTTTCCAGTGCGTAAGAATACAGCCGTATCACGCAGCACGCTGCCAGGGGAATCCCTGTTACGCACCGGGAAGGGAGTTCCCCTGTTGCACAACGTGGTGCGTGATACGGCTGTATTCTTACGCACTGGAAAATAGTTCCCACCCAAAATGACCAAGGCAAGCTCTCCGTGTTGATTTGCACATTTATTTGCACTCGATATGAATGCGCACTACACACAAAGTAATTGGGAAACGCATTGAGCAAATTAATTCCTTTTGGCCGAAATCTTTCTCTGGCTACGTTAGACTCCAGTCTAAGGCGGAGGAGCACCAGATACCGTGGCGGTCAGTGGCGACAGACTCGGACAATGGCTGGGTGAGCAGGAAAACGATTTCCACCACTTATTTTAGTCTCTGGACTGTGGGGAGATGCCCAAATTTGACCTGGGGGTGGCATATCCCTTTAAAACATTTTAATTATATTTTAGCTACTCAGGACACAGTGCCTGATATTGATGCACTTGTGCAAGGTTTCAGGTGCAAAAAGAAAGCATGACTAAATTCTGTGAAATGCATACAAGTTAATGTTAAGACATCGTGAAATTGCATTTTTCTTAGTTTCAGGTTGTTCATAATATTATAATATGAGAGAGTTCATCAAGTAAAAAAGACTTCTGTAATAAATTAGCATTTCTCTGCACAAATATTTGGACTTTTTGCTATTTTTGGGGTATATTTGCCATGAGTTTTCTGATCCGGCCCCTTTGGGATTAAAGTAGGTTGGATATGGCCCCCGGACCAAAATGAGTTTGACACCGCTGGATTAAACTGTTCTAACATGTATTCCTACATGTATATACATTTCAGGTGGTTTTATTGCTCAAAAACATCTATAAAAACAGGCGGGATCAGCGGGATTGCCTCTAGGGATGTAACAATATCCTAATCTCATGAGATGATATTTTCACAATATGCATTTCACTGTATAATATTATTTACATTTTGATAAGTTTGGAGAAGCTAACAGAGCCGTAAATATGATACTTTTCTCTTTTAAAATGCTTTGAAAAGACATATGATATCACTATATTTCAGTTATTGTTATATCCATAGTTGCTTCTCCAGAGATCTGACCTGTAACTTGGTCTGGATTGGTCTCCATGAGGATAGAAAGGTTTAACGTGATATTGCAAAACATTCTAGACAAAGCAATAACATCTCCATGGGGAAGAGCGTTTGCCAGACCCTCCACCAGAAAAGTTACACAATGCAGCTTTAATGAGCCACTCCTGCTCATATCATCAGCTTTAATGCACATAACAAGAGTTTGAAAACGTGCTTGGAAATGTGTGTGTCATATTTTGGCGTCCACACGGTGTTAATCTGCCACACATCAGTTCCACGCCACTGTGCTACTGAGGGAGCCAAGTGTCAGGTGCTTTTAGCAGCCGGCTTGAATGGCCCTCTATGGGTAGAAGTCTGTGACACGCTCTTCTTAAAAAAACTTTTAAGTGTCTAAAGAAGTTTTACACTCAGCGAGAACTGCACAGACAGCCCAGACCAAGAAAGAAGTGAACTCTTGCCTCGTTTTTAGTGTTACGTAGATGCTGTGTTAGATTTGAATGAATACCTGAAGGATCATACTATATATAACAGATAAATGAGATGTTTCACGAACTTTTGTCAGCCACAAATGTAACTTTTCTGGTGGAGGGTCTGTCACCTGCTGGCCTCGATGTCAAAGTTACGATATTTTTTCCTTTCTTTTTTCCTTTCAAGCAGCCATATTTGTTTTGATAGGGACCTAAAATGTGTGTCCCTGATAGCCTACTTCACCTGTCAATCACATCCATTTGACCTCAGGGAGATTCACCGGTGACCAGACTCTAGCACTGAATGTATACATTTGATGTAACTAGGCCAAGCCGCTGTGTATAGACCTGTGGAGAGGTGAACCTGTTCAATGTAAGAAGGTATTTTTATGGCAAAAGGAGAAATTCAGTTTGTCAACTGGACAAAAGTTTATTTGGTTGAATACGTTTTGCAGCTCATCCAAGCTGCTTCTTCAGTTCTGGTCAGATCCTGGTGGACACTGCTTAAAACTGTCTGAAGGGAGGAGCTAACTACAATGAAATTACGATGAAACTCTCACACCTATTTGTTTTCAGTTTCTGTTAGTTAGGTGAGCCTATTAAATATGCAGTGGGGGTGGAGTGTGGGGTCTTATCATCAGAACCATTCAGGGCCATAATGGGTGTTTTCACACCTCTGGACTAGGGATGCAAATTATCGATTAATTCATTAATTGATAGTTGATTGACCTTATCGATCGATTAACGATTAACTGATAAGCGGCGTTTTTCACCTGAATTTTAGTGTTTCAATAGGGTCTTTAAGAATATAACTATAGTAACATAACACTGAGTCAAAAATATATCATAGTATTATTATATTGTATATTCCTCAATTTATTATTCCTTAGTAAAAAGCAGACAAATGTATTGATGCTGAATAACAAAATACAATAATCCCTTGCACTATCGCGGTTCGCAGATTTATTTATTTATTTATTTTTAATAGTGTAACATTTTTTTATAGTGTAACATTGTGTTCTGTCCTGATTGGCTAAGAGACTAGACCAGGACTAAACGTGGACTGGACCAGGTCTAGACCAGAACTAAACCAGGTCTGGACCAGGTTTGGACCAGATCTGGACCTGGACTGGACCTGGACTGGACCGGGACTCGACCGGGTCTGGACCTGGACTGAACCAGGATTGGGCCGCTGCTGGTTTCGTGCGGCTGGTTTGTGGCTCGGGGCCCGGGCCGGCCGCGCGGGACCAGCAGCGGCACGTTGTGGCGCATTCCTGGGCACCGCGGTTCGATCTCGCCTCGCGCTTACACCGGGGCTGCTGAGCAGTGCCGTTGGTGCCTGCGGCCGCCTGTGAGTCGAGCGCAGCGCGGTGCGCGGTTGCCTTGTTTCGTGACCACGCGTTTAATTACAATTAATGCATTTTGTTCGACTAACGTCTTAATCGACAATTAATCGTTAATCGATTAATTGTTGACATCCCTACTCTGGACCTGACCTGCTGCCCTATTGTTTTCTTTGTTTTGATTTAGGTTTGAGGATAGAGTTATAGATGGGAGACAAATGATGTCTGAGACCTCCATTTCTGTTCAAGGAAGGATTCTCTTTCTTGACAAAAATAGCCTCTTTAACTCCCCTCCCAAGCCAGTTCTTTTCTCTGGCTAAGATCTGTACCTCACTGTCCTTAAAGGAGTGGCCCGTGACTTCTAGGTGGAGATGTACGGCAGACTGAGGTCCACTCTGGCACGCCTGTCTGTGTTGGTACATCTGTTTTGTTTCTCCAGTGTAGCGCTCACTGCAGTCTTCACTACACTGAATGGAGTAGACCACATTGCTTTGTGGGTGGACCAGAAGCAGCTTGGATGAGCTGCGAAACGTATTCGACCAAATAAACTTTTATCCATTTGACAAACTGAATTCCTCCTTTTGCCATGGATTTTACCTAGATGACTGAGGGATTCTACATGCATCTTAAGAAGGTATTTTTAAACAATAACAACAGATATAACTGAGTAAATGCAGGTTTTGCAAAGTTTAACATCAAATTAACAAACTTTCCAGGCAAAGCAACATCATCTCCATGGAGGCAAGGTAGACCTCATCTCCAGAAAAGTTACATCATGTACCTTTAGATTAACACTTGGCTGAAAGTTACCTTGACAAAATTGAATCTGACATTGCTAAGCTTCTCGTCACACTCGCCCTACACAGAATAGATGAGACTGCCATTCTGCATTTATCAACTATTTTATTACCAGTCTCAATGTTTTAAGCAAGATCCTTCACTCCCATTTCCCCCTCCGCAATTAGACAAGGAAGGATGTGAAATTCTGCCCAAAAACTGTGCAACTCCATTTCTATAGCAACACACACCAGCGTAATTTGCAATGAGGTAGGTCACTTGACATTTGCTGACAAAAGGCCTTTTGGTTAGTTGAGTAGCTTTGCAGACCTGGCCAAAATGGTGCTGTATTTTCATTGTGCAAAACTGTAGATCTCAATTTCTCAAACGTCACTTTTTGTACAAAAAATTGTTAAGCACCTTGAAAGCGACACAGTTGACCAGTCGGAGTGACAGCTTGTCCTGCCGGGAGCACTTTCACAGATTCTTTTTCAACAAATGTCAACTCCATTGGCATGCAGTGTGGACCAGAAATCTTGCTTGCGCAGACAGACACCGCCATTTGTTAAACAAGTTTTTCACAACAAATACAAAATCTGTCAAACTTAAAGCTACCATTTGTAATTAGATTGACTGACCCGGCCCTGTTGTATTCTCACATATCCATCACTAGAAGCCATCTAAAAACATGCACCAGGGACTACAGGTGGAAATTAGCTCTGGTGCTACAACCTGGCACAATGCATCTCTCCTGTTAAGGTTAATGTAGACTGTGCACTGTCCCTGTCTCATAAATAAACTTTAATTAAAAAATAAATTCTATGTTACCGCTGTTTGATAGTGTGCCAGCTTTAGCCAGAGAAGTCCAGAGAGTACAGACGTTCACCTCTAAAGGTGAACAAAGGCCAGGTGAGAGGACGGGGAACAGGTTTCACCTCTGCTATCTACTGGTGAAAACATTTTTTACAGTCTTAAAAACTTGAAAACAAAACCAGTTCATTTTAAACAGTTTCCAAAGTTATTCCTTTGTGCATCCAATTATGCACTGCGATGAGTTTCTAAATGCTTTTTCACAACTTTCAGATCATCCATCGTAGAAAGTATCACTTTCTGTACCTGGCTAGAACCACAAGCCTTGACAAAACTTTACAAAGACGAGTGGATATGGAGCCATATTCTGTCTCGCCGATTTCAGAGGGTGTGATTGACAGGCAGATTAACAGGCAGACGCATGGTCCGGCTGCTTACATGTTAAAAAAAAAAAAAGGGTGAAAAAACACAAAGAGAACAGTGAAATAGCACAGACTTTTGCAGAATCAACAATCAAAGCACCAAACTCTTATTTATCCCAGGTAAAAGAAGTTATACATTTTGCTCTGATGTTAGGAGAATTTTGGAAAGGAGAGACACTTCTGCATTTGAGAGACACATTAGAGGCTGTGGTTGGACCGTCCTAAGTTAGGACTGACGTTTTTCACACTCTATGGTTCTACGTTTCTTTTGGCCAATAATGACTTTTGCACTGTAATTTAGACATCATGTGGGCAGTCATGCTCTAAAGGTGACTTCTTTTCTTTCATTATTTTTTTCATATATGGAGGATAAAAAGCAAGCAACTAGACCAGTATATGTATTTTCAATGTTCCAGGTCTGTTTGAGTCTTCAATAGAATCCAACTGGCAACAGCAGGAGAGCACTTTGCTTATTGAAGATGTGTGCTATTTTCTTGTCATTCTTGCCTCAGATGTCGCACCATGACTGACAATTGTACTCAGCCTGTAGTTCAAAAGTATTTGAACAATTTGGGAAAAAAATATATATTATATACTGTATATAACTGAAGTATTTCAATAGCTAGAATTGTTTTTATATAACTTTATCTCTATGTCCTGCACAACTCTTTCAGACACTTAATTTGCCTCCATTCACTCCAGGTTCACATCACACCGTATCGATTCACTATATTTACTGGTGCAGATGCCCTCTTTGCTTTGACATTAAAAATTGTTTCCATGTCCCTGAAAAGGCAGATCGGGGAATGGAAGGTCAGAGCTGCTGATGTAAGTGGGCCACTCGGCTAAAAACAAGTACAGCAAGGGACCTGTGGCATATGGGCTTTTTTTCACCAGGTACAACAGGCAAAGGACAACAAGTGAAAACTGGTTCTTTACACAAGAACTACCTCAAAGGTTTTATACAGATGGTTCTTTTCAATAAACAACTTCAGTTATGTACATGATTGAAGTAGGCGATATGCATTTATTCATAACATGATCTTTACAATGACCAGAGCTACATTAAACCTGAAGCAATATAACCAGGACTAAAACACATTTTGATGATGGGAAAACCTGATTAACCCTCCTGTCGTGTTCGGGTCAAATCTGACCGTTTTACAACTTATAATACTCATAAATATTATGTTTTTCATCTGATTACCTCAAGACCTTATGATATCCTCCACACTGTATACTTGAACATATAAAAGTGATGATCACCTGTTTCATTCAATTTTGAGTGTTTTAATCAACCTTGTTACACCTGTGGTGTTCCCGGTCAAAAGTGACCGCCATAGGAAATGAATGGGTATCCAGAGTAAATTCATTCAACATACAGAAAACATCCCCATACACACTGCCCCAGCTCACTCACACTCACACTCACACTCACACTCTCTCTCTCTCTCTCTCTCTCTCTCTCTCTCTCTCTCTCTCTCTCTCTCTCTCTCTCTCTCTCTCTCTCTCTCTCTCTCTCTCTCTCTCTCTCTCTCTCTCTCTCTCTCTCTCTCTCTCTCTCTCTCTCTCTCTCTCTCTCTCTCTCTCTCTCTCTCTCTCTCTCTCTCACACACACACACACACACACACACACACACACACACACAAACCAGGGTATGCGTGTTGTGCTGGACATGACAACCGGTCTCCAAGGACATAATATCACATGTGACAACTTCTTCACATCACATGCTCTTGGTCAGGAGCTACTGAAAAGAAAGCTCACCATGGTAGGGACAGTGAGGAAGAACAAGCCCGAACTTCCCCCTGCGCTGGTATCGACCAGAGGAAGACAGGCACTCTCATCACAATTTGCATTCACTGACACTCACACTCTTGTGTCATACGTTCCCAAGAAGAACAGAAATGTCATCCTGATGAGCACAGTACACAAAGACGCTGTCAGCACCACAGAGGACAGGAAGCCCCTGATGATCCAGGACTACAACAAGAACAAGGGAGGCGTTGACTGCCTTGATAAGGTAATGTAAAGTCTCATCATGCATTTTATTTTATTTTTATCTAGGTGAATCATAGCATTTTGTGTACGACAGATTGAATATTGTTCCTAATCTCTTATTATTTATTGTTCCTTTATTGCAGCTTACTGGTACATACACCTGTAAGCGGATGACGGCTCGCTGGCCTGTGGCACTGTTCCACAACATCCTGGATGTGTCAGCTTTCAACACGTATGTGGTGTGGACAGCAATCGACCCAACCTGGAATCAGGGGAAAAGTTTCAAGAGGAGACTTTTCCTCGCAGAGCTGGGGAAAGCTTTGGTGACTCCTCTTATACAGCGACGCCAGCACATTCCCCGCACACCAGCCTCTGCCAGTCTGGTTAGGAGCATGCAAGCCCCAGCCCCAGCCGCTCTCCCAACAAGGACATGGGCAGAAAAGGAAGCGTTGTGGCCACTGTGCCCCTAGAGACATCAAAACGAGCCTGACATGCTGCTAATGTCATGCTTATGTTTGCAAGGCCCACTCTGACCTGAGTGTCACATGCCACTCATGTGCATGAATATACACACACACACACACACACACACACACACACACCCTGTTAAGTTTGGTGTTTGGTTTTCCATTTATTTTTTTGTATTATATGTTCATTTTGTAGTTCATTTTCAGTGCCCAATTGTATTTTAACTGATGTTATTTAATGTTTACTTCTATAAATTGTTGTTAGACACTAGTTTGAAACATTGTTCTCAACTAAAGAATGTTTAATAAAAAAATCTGTGTTGAAAAAAAAAAATTTGTGCTAATTTAAGAGCAGTTTAAACAGACCGGTCAATTTTGACTGGGAACACTAAAGTAGGAGGCTGGAGGCGAACACGACCGGAGGGTTAATCTCAGACTAAGTCAAGTCTAAATAAGAACCAAACCAGAATAAACAAAAAAAAAACAAAACATGCTTTTATTTTAGTCTTTTTTTTTTTACTACAAAGTTGCATGGTGGGGGTTTAACCTCAACAATAAACTGGACTTGTCCCACAACACCGACACCCTGTACAAGAAGGGCCAAAGTCGCCTCCACCTCCTGAGGAGACTGAGGTCCTTTGGAGTGTGCAGGCCTCTGCTCCAGACTTTTTATGACTCTGTGGTGGCCTCTGCTCTCCTCTACGCTGCCGTCTGCTGGGCCCCGAGCAGCACAGAACGGGACAGGAAGAGACTTAATAAGCTGGTCAGGAGGGTCAGCTCTGTCCTGGGCTGTCCTCTGGACTCTGTAGAGGAGGTGGCTGAGAGGAGGGTGCTGACGAAACTTACGTCTATCATGAACGACACCTCTCACCCTCTGCACCGGACTGTAGAGGAGCTGAGCAGCTCCTTCAGCAGCCGACTGAGGCACCCCCAGTGCAAGAAGGAGCGCTACCGCAGATCCTTCATCCCCACCGCCATCAGACTGTATAATTCTACTACAGTATATAGGCCAGACGTGCAATTTTTTCTGTATTCTCTTATTCACTTATTGTATTATTATTACTTATCTTGTCTGCATGCACTTTTTCGTTCTAACTTTCTTTTGCACTATACTGCCTGGAGCTAATGTGGCAAGTGCATTTCTCCTGTGTGAGATCAATAAAGTCTTATCTTATCTCTTAAAGATCCCATGGCATGAAATTTTCACTTTCTGAGGTTTTTGAACGTTAATGTGAGCCCCCCTACCCTGTTTAGGGCTAAAAGTTGCGAAATGTGTAAACTGAGCATTTACGATCCTTTTCCGCGTTTGAAAAAAAGACAGCCCAAACCAGGACACATCATGTTTATGCCAAGACTAAAACAATCTCAAAACCCATAGTCTTGAGGACCACCAGAAGTTCACATTCCACCAGCACAAACTGAACGACGATCTGGAAACCCCTTTGCTAAACCATATCTCACAGACAATCCCCTCATTAAAACAGAAACACCGCAATAAGCCATTCTCTTTGACCTTGCACAAATAACTACTCTCATTTTGGCTTTGGATGCGCTCAGCTCAGCATTTGAACTTCCTCGGCAATCCCTCTGCTGAATGCAATCAGACGACACCACAGCACAGGCAGAATAAAGGCTTCTATCTCAATTAGTGGAAATACAAAAGTGGAAGCACAGAGGCAGGAGAACTCACCGCTCTGGTGGTGAAGTGCGCACTCATCAGTAGCAAAGGCAGAGCTGAGGGAGATGCCAGACTGGCTGAGGAGCACAGAGACTGGGATTAATAGTGGGGCTGCGAGATTAATCAAATTGAAAGTTGGAAAAAGTACCATAATTTCCTTCACAAAAACAAAATATTCTTGTCTTGTTCAGTAGTCTTTTGTCATTTTGGTCAATTTCTCTGGAGATATTTAAAGCCCCAGTGTGTAGGATTCGTGGCGCATAGGTGGATGGTGCTATTGCACTTTCTGTTTTAGCTACGGCAGACCTCGAGGGTCACCCGGGCGCGTGCACGAGCCGCGCGCCGTGCGGTCCCGTTTTTTTTTTTTCTTTATCTTTTCTCATGAAAACACACATTCCCGATCATGTACCATGACACTCTACACATCAAATGAAACCTTACAGTCTCCTCTTTTTGACTATGCAATTCATTTCCCTGCACAACAAACACTCCCCGAGCACATGGGGCTTTTGTACGGAAAAGCACAAAACGAGGTTAGCTTACCTTAGAATGCTTTGCACAGGTCAAACTCTGTATTTCACCATAAACTTGCTCTCAATTTGTCCGTAAGGATCCAGCGAATAAAATCCAGTCAAACAATTTAGTCCAAAACACGTGTTAGATCCTTTATGACGTCTGATCCGGCAGCATGCTTGTGTTGTTTACCCAAAACCACGAGCCTTGCCGAAGGCGGAGCCCAAATGTTCTTCTGCGGCTCTCGTATTCAAAATGGCTGCCTCTGCATGGGGAAGATCCCCCTTTTATGTGACTATATCTAAGTCCAAAAGAATACTTTGATTTCATGATGGAAGTGAAAAGGCTTGGAAAACAAAGTATTTTTGAATGGGTATCTTCAATTTCTGTAATTAACGGGTAAAAATCTTACACACTGTTCCTTTAAAATGTGAACTTTGAACAGAATCCTAAAGCAAAAATTGCAAATTCTATATTTTTTTCCAGATGGTTGAGTTCTAATACTCAGATCAGAAAGAATGTACGAAAAACAAGTTAATATTGCAGAAATGGAAATGAGGGGGATGTTTTGACATACTGGCTTTGCTTTAGCATTTGTTTATCTAAGGGGGTATGCCATAAAGCTTTGCAAAGTGATATCACTATAGCAACTGTGGAAAAGCACTAGGATTGAAAAAATGTAAAAAATAAATAAATAAATAAATAAATAAAATTAGACAAGTGATGCATTTGCGATTTTAGATTGTTTTAAAATTTGGAACCTGGTCAATCTTCACATTTTGAACATGTCCATATTGAGAAAACGTAATAAATACACGATTCAGAAGTTATCAAAACTACAGGGTTAGCCATTTTATGCAGAATAAGATCATATTTTGTTGCTTGTTTGTGTAGAAAATTAATTTTAAAAAGTTATTCAAAAACTGCAGCTTTGCGATTTGCTGATTGCATTCATTCAAATTTTGATTCAAGTGCGATTCTTCTGTGGGACTAAGACTTTTCCCCACAGAGCAGATAGCGTTCTCACTGAAGAATGAGAGGCCAAATGATGATGAGGGAAATGGGGAGTGCTGAACCACTTAAGAACAGTACAGCCCAAAGAGGACTGTATAATGGGCTCTAATGGAGTGGGTTTTGGACTCGGGCTGGGCTCTGATGTATAAAAGAATAGTTTTGCCCATTCAAACACTGATTACACTATAAAAATGAACCGCTTCCACAAAGACAAATTCAACACTGGCTGTTCATTGTCAATATTCTTTCATATATCTCTTTGGTTTTCCCATATAGCAAAAACCAACCTTTTCCATCTGCTCATTCAAACACACAAAACAAATGAAATTATGCTGTTTCAAGTAGTTTACTTCAAATCCATTTAACCCCTGCAGGCATAAAAAGTCATCGAAGAACGAGACACTATCGCTGTGAGGCACAAAACAAAATTGGGTCCACGATAATGAGAAGACGGGATTTAGACTGAATTCATTATCAATACATGAATTAAATAATTTCATTTTTATTGTAGCCCTGCTTTCTGGAACCACAGCTTTTCAAGAAGTGTAACTCTACAAAGTTAACTTTTAAAAGTTAACTTTTACTCTCCAAGGAAAATGTGGGAAAAATGGGGAAAATCTCATGAGATCATTTGAAGAAATGTGCACAATCTTCAAGATCCCATGACATGGTACTTCTTGACATGGTACTCCTGCTTTTATATGGCGCTTTAGTGGTTCCCTCAGTGGCGGTTCTACATTGAATTACTCCCTGGGCGAGACCCCCTCTGAGCGCCCCCCGGAATGAAAAAAAAGAACCCCCCCCCCCCCCCCCCCCCCCCAAGGAAAAAAACAAAAAAAAACACAACATTTACCACAAGCAGCCATGTTTAATTATCACTATACAGTGGTAATTAATGATAATCATAACTTAAATAACATAAATAAAAAATAATAAATAAACTCTACACATAAAAGTGGCAAAAATATATACAATCAGATACTGTATATAAACAGAACCATCGGCTGCTCGATTATGGAAAAAATCGATTACCTCAGTCAATATTGAAATCACGATTATTCAAACGATTTATTCAAAATCCCCTAAACACTCACACACACACACACACATACACACACACACAAAATGGGCTACTCTCACCTTAAACATTTATTCTTCTTCTGTCTTATTCTACAGATTGCACAGGCACACACAAACAAAAAGTTATCACACACAAGTATTCCTCACTTTCCTCACACAGATTTCTCCTCAGTATAATATAATATAATAAATATAATAAATATAACATAATATAACATATATAATTAATATAATTAATACAATATAATATAATGTAATGGCGCTAAAATAGAATAGTGATATGACAAACACACATTTCATGACATGACTTACCAAAAGCAAAGATGAGATACTGTCCAGCAAATCCGAAAAGCTCCCAGATGAAGTGTTGTCCGGGATAAGTAATTCACGTCGCCTCTATTGAAAATGCCGATCGCGTATCTCTACAAAGTCCCATGTAAAGTGTGTCTTTGTACGTTGTATTCATAGTAAATAACACGGAGGGTGAACGATCGATTTAAAAGTGATTAAATGTTGCGTTATACTAACTTCGTTTACTATTGTCTTCTGTAGTTTCCGTGTTCCCGATGCGAGCGATTCTTGACAGGAGCTAGTAGGAGCTATCATTGGTCAATTCCTCTTAGCAACTAGTGCCGTGACATTGATCAAATCGTGGTAGTGTGAGCTGGACTCGTGGCCGGTGTACTGTCAGATTGAGACGCTTTGTCAGTTACTGGCCGCAGAGAGGGAGGGGGTGAATCCTCTCTCTATCTTCTCTTTCTTTCTCTCTTCCTTTCCTCTCGCGCCGCTGTAGGCTCCAGCAGGTCTCTGCGCTGCGCATTGGCCCGCGTGGAAGGGAATGTATTGCGCGGGCGCTTGCAGCCAGAGGGGGCGCTAATTTGCCAATTTCCTACACAGTGATATGATAGATTTTTTTTTTTTTTTAAGCGCTTGGCATGGCGCCCCTCATGAAGTTGCGCCCTGGGCAATTGCCCCACTCGCCCCCCCCAAGAACCGCCTCTGGGTTCCCTAATACTGTAAATGAATCCTTCTCCAAAATCAAGCCTCAGTGCATGAGATAGCCTCTTGGAGACAGTCAGAGTCATAACTATGTCTCTGAAACACTTTATTCTGGGCGGATGCTTGAATCAAATGAGGAGGACAGAGACAGGCCAGTGCAGCAGGTGGGGGTGTGGCCAAATACACCACTGTTTCCTGGATTAGCGGTGCGATGTGCGCCGTTCCTACTTCCACGTTTTAAGCGAAGGAAGATAGGAGACGCGCCCCATGAAAAAAAGCACTCTTATACAAATTTCCACAGAAAATAAAATTAAACCACTGCTGTTTCAGAGGTTTGGAGGCTCAGATAAAGGACATCCGAGCCTGGAAACACTCTCACGTCTCTCCAGGCAAAAAAAAACAAAAAACGCATGTCGTATCTCGTAGCTCGTTTGCGGTCCAAATACTCTGGGCGTGATTTCCAGAGACGGGGGGTGGACATCCAGACGGGGGGTGGAAACCTTTCCCCGAGTGTGACGTCAGAAAGTTTCCTTGTTCAGAATCGCCCGTTTGGGCTGTCTTTTTTTCAAATGTGGAAAAGGATCGCATTTGCTCAGTTTACATATTTCACAACTTTTAGCCATGAGGGGGGCTAAACAGGGTAGGGGAGCTCACATTAACGTTCAAAAGCCTCAGAAAGTGAAAATTTCATGCCATGGGACCTTTAAAGCCATAGTGTATAACTTTCTAGACAAAAAAAAAACAAAATACAATAAATGTTTATTTTAATTTTATATTTATTTCATTTTATTGCACTAAAGAACTTCCTCCAAAATGTGTCCTCCTCTAGATGGGCTTGCATCTGCACAAACCTGACCCTTATTTGGCTTGGAAGAGGGCCTTCTCCTGCCTGTTTCCATGGCGATGTTGTTGCTATAATATTCCACAGTATAGCATAAAGCTTATCTTGTGGCCGAGACATTGTTCCATCCATAATAATCATAGTAATTGTGACGATAATCTAGATAGCCAGTTAGTAATGGCACAGAAGTTTATGGTCAACAGTTTTCATACTCTATACTGCTTTTGTATCCTTGGGCAACACACTTCATCTAATCTAAAACACTGTAAAGCCCTAAATCTGCAACTCTAAAAATGTGCAAACCTTTCTAGCGTTCTTGCACCACCACACCATGCAAGCAGAATCTAAAGACTTGAGTTGCTGTAGACAAGCTATAGTTTCTCCAACACACACACTAGAACAAAGTGAATTTTCCCACTGGATAATTAGGAAACTTGTGTCTGCTTCTCGTACAAGACTGTGGAAACTACATCTGCCTTTTCAAAGAGTCTCTCCAAATGAGCCCAGTGAAGAAAACAGCCATCAGGAGCAGAATGAGCTGTGTACGCGAGGATTCTGGCTGTTATGTCGTATTTCTCCTCACCGCAGAACTTGTAAATTGTTCGTGCAAAATCCAATGATGGGAATAACAGAGACCAACATTATATTATCATGCCAATTCAATGGTGACCTGATAAAGTGAGGGTAGCCAAAGTAGGGATGCAACGATGACTGTAATACTGTATCGTCAAAAGTCTCAGGACATGTTCAAGTTTCTTAGCTTAAATTCATTGTTATGATGCAGCGTCAGCTAACAAATCTCCACCTCCGTCCTTTGCTCCATTTACAGAGCAATCCACTTAATGAAATAACTGTTATTAAGCGTTTTTTAAAATTATTCATTATTTGGATGATGATGAAAAGTATCGTATTCACAATTGTGTTAGCCTCCACAAAATATTGCAATAAGTATCGTCCTGTGAAATGCATATCGTGAAAATATTGTATCGATCATCATTATTAAATCAGTCACGCTCAAACGCAGACACAGCTACTTTTCAATCTACTCCTATTCTTCTAATCTTTATCTTTGAGCGAGTGAGGGGTAGATTTGACTGATTGCGGCAATGTGTGAACTTTCAGATAGCTTTAGTAATAAAAATGTATTCAGATATTAAGACATTATTCAAATTGTCAAAATCATTCTCAGAGCCCGGATCCAATTTTTTTTTAAATTATGATCCATGTAGTGTCTTTATAAGGTAATAAAAGCTATCGGCATTTTCTGAGACTTTTCCTCTTAAAGGGACAGTGTGTAAGATTTTTACCCGTTAATTACCGAAATTGAAGATACCCATTCAAAAATACATTGTTTTCCAAGCCTTTTCACTTCCATCATGAAATCAAAGTATTCTTTTGGACTTAGATATAGTCACATAAAAGGGGGATTGACTCCATGTAGAGGCAGCCATTTTGATTACGAGAGCCGCAGAAGGACATTTGGGCTCCGCCTTCGCCTTCGGCAACGCTCGTGGTTTTGGGTAAACAACGACAAGCATGTTCCGGATCACACGTCGTAATGGATCTAACACGTGTTTTGGACTAAATTGTTTTACTGGATTTTATTCGCTGGACAGATTGAGACCAAGCTTATGGTGAAATACAGAGTTTGACCTTCCAGAGCCTTCAAAGGTAAGCTAAGTAACAAACCTTGTTTTGTGCTTTTCCGTATAAAAGCCCCATGTGCTCGGGGAGTGATTGTTGTGCTGGGAAATGAATTGCATAGTCAAAAAGAGGAGACTGTAAGGTTTCATTTGATGTGTAGATTGTCATGGTACACGATCGGGAATGTGTGTTTTCATGCGAAAAGAAAAACAAAACAGTGAACGGGACCGCGTTTTATTTATACCGTAGTTGTCGGCGAGAGCCCACACAGCACCGGGTGTGCGCTGGTACGCGAGCTGTCCACGTTACGGCGCGCCCGGGTGACCCTCGAGTTCTGCCGTAGCCAAAAGAGGAAGTGCATGGTACCTACACCACCTATGCGCCACAAATCCTACACACTGTACCTTTAACTAATTAAATGAAGTTAAATCCTTGTCACTCTCTGAAACATGGCAGAGTGTCCAGTGAGAGGAGGGAGAAAGGTTTCTGGGCTTGAACATCATTAAAGGTGCATTGGGTAACTTTTCTGGTGGAGGGTCTGTCATCTGATTTTTTTTTTTGCCTAAAATGTTCCACAGTAGCATTAAACTAATCTGACTTGCATTTATTCAATTACATTTGTTGTTTTTGTTTTGTTTGTTTGGTTTTTTTTTTTTTGCTTAAAAATCATGCGCAAGGTCGCCTCTCCACACATCTGATATGTAACTGTCCCTTTTTTCTCTCCATTGAGATAGATACAATTAATGCAGTACTGTGGAGCATTCTAGACAAAGCAATGACTCCATGGAGACTAAGAGCTAACAGACCCTTTACCAGAAAAGTTACACAGGGCATCTTTAAAGCCACAGTAACATTTAAGCCCCCCCAAAAAAAGTAAAATAAAACTTTTTTTTTTTAATTTACAGTGGTCCCTCACTATAGCACGGTTCACCTTCCGCGGTCTTGCTGTTTCGCAGATTTTTTTATTCCAATGTAGACTGTAGACCTTTGCCGATTTGTCCGCCATTCTCCTCCGTGTCTCCTGTACAGTACAGAATGCGTTCAGTTTGCCAAATTTATATAAATGTTCGATCGCAGTGGGACTCTGAAGTGCTGTATGTTTGTAAGTTTTCTCCCCGACAAAACCCAAAATGTCGACGAAACGTTCTCAAATATAACCGAAGGTGGCATGTCTGTTTGGGCGAGAATCTTTGGGTGCCAACAACTACCCATAACCATTCGGAAAAGACACCTGCACCGAGGCGGAGCGGCGCCAGGACAAAGAGGCACGGTCAGAGGAACTGTGAAATACACGTGTGAGTTTTTTGTTGAAAATCTACAAAAGTTTGAGTGTTTAAACAAGAGAGAAAAGTGAGAAAATGTTAATTCCAGTCTGAGAAAAGTGTAGAATGTGTGTGGTGAGGCGTTTACAGCCTTAAAACATGCAGAATAATTGTAAAATATAAAGCTGACGACTTTGCAGATTTCGCCTATTGCGGGTTATTTTTAGAAAGTAACCACTGCGATAAACGATGGACCACTGTATTTTCATTTTGCTTGTGTTTATTTTACTGAAAGCTTGCATTCTTACTGTGAGAGGGTCCTGACAATTTGGCCTGGTGGAGGGCCACCTTTGGCTTGTGTCCATGGCAGTGTTGTTCCTTTCACTGTAGTCTTCAACAGTATGGCATAAAAACTTATCTATCTCCATGTTCGGAAATGTGGTTTTAACTTTCTTTCTACGGACTCGTGCAGGTGACATGCCACCTTCAGAAAGTTACTGTACTGTGTAGCAGTGAATGAGTAAATGTTGTCATCAAAATAGCATCTACATTACCAATCAAAAGTCTGGACACACTCTCTCTTTCAATGTTTTGTTTCTTTATATTAAAAAAATACATCAACAACATACAAATATATGAGGCAAGATATATGTAATTGTTTAGTAAAGTAATTCCATACATCTTACTTCATATATTTGATGTCCTCTGTATGTATATCAAATGTAGAAAGTAGTAAACTTATAGAAAAAACAATGAGATGGTGAGTCGAAACTTTTGACTGGTATTGTAGGGTCACTATCTCCATATAACCAAGCCCTTTCCAATCCTTAGACACGAGTCAGAAACAGTGTGATACAGCTCAACTTGACAACCAGCGAAGTGGAAACCAAACCTTTCTCGGCTACACTTCAGTGGTCAGATGGTGGCGTTTTTTGCAGGGCCCACATGTGCAGCACTTATGAACACAACCGGGCTGAAGATGGGGCCAACCACTCGGCGCCTCAAATGCCAATTACCCACCTGCTCTCCACAGCTGAGTGCAGTTTGAGAGCTTAAGAACACGTCTTGTTTAAAAGTCAATCTGCAGGCCCCAAGAGAAAGAGGCGCACCGGTCAGGGGAATTCTCTGTCCATCTGTCTTACTATCACTAGCAATGACTGTACAGGCAGCAGTGACTGAGGCAGGGGCTTAGTACGTTTACATGTACGAGCACTCTTCAGTGGGCTGTTTTCGTTCGATTGATAAGTGAGTGACATCTTGCTTTGTTTGGGTTAAAATGATGTGTGTATCTGTGAAAAGTAAGTTATGTGAACGTCTGACGCTTAGATAATGGTTTGCTAATGGCCCAACGAACTTAAAAAAATGAAGATAAAACATAGCACGTTAATAGGCCTACTTAAGATTACAGATAAATATGTAACTAAGTATGTTTGTGTTATGTGCAATGTTTCCAACACAAACAAGTGGCAAAACTTAAATGACACCATTTGAGCTTTATTACGCTACACATTGAGTGTTTTACCTATTTGTATTATATAAAAGTTAACTGTACTTTCCGACGGGTATATGTGATGTTTTAGTCATGGTGTTTATTGTCTTGTTTATCAGATGTTTTATG
Source organism: Paratrypauchen microcephalus (assembly GCA_036785185.1). Lineage (NCBI taxonomy): Eukaryota > Metazoa > Chordata > Actinopteri > Gobiiformes > Gobiidae > Paratrypauchen > Paratrypauchen microcephalus. Next base: position 10,578,829 of record JAVJIX010000011.1, read on the forward strand.
TTCACTGTGGGCCTAGGGAGCGCTGCAATTTCAAATCCTGTGTGTGCAACCTGTACATATGGTTTTTGACAATAAAGCTGACTTTGAGCTTTGAACTTTTACTCATGGAGTTGCAGATCTACACTTAAAGCTGCACTATGTAATGTTTTTAGAGGGAATGGTAGTGCTCTCTGCTTGTTTTCATGACGATGCATGGCGAGTTTTATTGCTAAACAATTAATTGATGAACATGCATTCTTACAGTGAGCTGGGTCAACAGAGCCAAAGTGTAGTGATGTCACTTGCTCGTTTCCATGGAGATAAATTTAATGTCATACTATGGAAAATTCCAAGCAAACCAATAACATGTCTGTGGCCCGTGAGACAAGCAGGCGGTGGACCATTCATCGGAAAGTTGCGTAGTGCATCATTAGTGTTACTACAATCTATAAAAATCAGGGCTATTTTCTTCATAGTTACCCATGTTGAGTCCTGATTTAATTCACATTGTTGACATGGTCATAATGGTATTCAAAAGCTTTTTAATTTTACTACTTATAGGTATGTGTTTGGGCAAAAGGAACATTTTTGTTCAAGTCTATAAACTACTGACAACATTTCCCCCAAATTCCAAATAAAAATATTATCGTTTATTTGCAGAAAATGACAAATGGTCAAAATAACAAAAAAGATACATGTTTTCAGACCTCAAACAATGCAAAGAAACAAGATCAAATTCATTTTAAAACAACATAATACTTATGTTTACACTTTAATTTTTAATCACAGCTTTCATGCGTCTTGGCATGCTCTCCACAAGTCTTTCACATTGTTCTTGGGTGATTTTATTCCACTCCTGGTGCAAGAACTGAAGTAACTCAGCTTTTGTGAATTCAGCAGACGCTGAAATGGAATGGCTGTAATACATGTAGAGATGCTGATTTCAGAAAAATATGCAGTGGTCTCTTATTTTTTCCAGAGCTGTAGGTACTCGCTTGGTGTGACTGCAACTACTAAAGAGAAACCTGCCACTTACATCCAACAATGAAGCAATTAAAACTGTCACCTCAGCACTCGTGTCTTACATCAGGCCACGAAATACATGGAAACTTCCACCCATCAATGTCGTGATGTGAACCTGCTGTCAATAAGGGCTCTGCATGTCAATAAGGACATGCAGTACAATACAGTTAGACACAAACACACTATCGACCGGGCCCTGCTGGAAGGTGGTTAGGTTAGCAGAACATGTCATTCAATAATTATAAATATCATGACTAGGAAAAGTGGAGAAATTCAACAAAGTTCACTAACAACAAGCAGACAATCTTTAACACTAAAAAAAACAAAAACAATCTTTTAATAAAAACTTGAAAATACTCATTCATGCAAAGCACATGCTGCAAATTTATAAAAGTGCAGCTGTGGTGGCTACAATAGTATCTTACCACCACCGAGTGTGGAGTGAATGAAAAACTGTAAAGAACTTTGAGTATCTTGAAAGGTGCTATATACATTCAATGAATGGCCATCTTTCAAATTTAAGTGATAAAAAAAGTTATATTTCTGGTCTTCTGTGGTTGACCTACGTATGTCCATTCACTTTGTACATAGGCCCACTGCACCTATGCCCTTCACCCACCTATGTGTGTGTATATGGTTTGTAAATAAATAAACTTGTAATAAATAAACTTGTGGTGGTTTGAAGAGCCAATGGAGCTTTGGTTAAAGAAGAACCTCCAATGTAGAATCCCTCAGTTGTCCAGGTAGAATCCATGGCAAAAGGAGAAATTAAATTTTTCAACTGGACCAAAGTTTATGTGTTTGAATACATTTCGCAGCTCATCCAAACTGTGGCTAGAGTGCTGGTGGACACTGATTATAACTGGCTGCAGGGAGGAGCTACAATGAAATGACTATGAAACCATCACACCTATTTGTTTACAGTTTCTGTTATTTAGGTATGCTTATTAAATACGCAGTGGGAGTGGAGTGTGGGGTCCTCACACTATAAGCAGAGTCCACCAGCACTCTAGCCAGAACTGAAGAAGCAGCTTGGATGAGCTGCAAAACATATTCAACCAAATACACTTTTGTCCAGTTGACAAATTGAATTTCTCCTTTTGCCAAGAACCTCCAATGAATGAATTATGTCAACTTTGCAGCACACCGAGAGGCTGTAAATGAAACAATATGTAAGGTCATTTTTCATTTAGATTCTGTAGTTGTACAGGGCAGAACTGAACATGGGCAATCACTGTAAACGTGTGGGCTAAGACTAACACACAATCACTCACTTTTACTGCCATGCTTTATGGGCAACAGCTATTAATGTTAAAGATGAAGCTGTTAAAGCTGCAATGCTGAACAAACTTAGACTAGATTAAGCCTTTATTGGTCTCACACACAGTGATACACGGGAGAAATTTGACTTCTGCATTTGACCCATCCTTTTCAGGAGCAGTGAGCAGCCATCTTTTTTCCGGCGCCCAGGGGCCAGTACCGTGAAGGGTCTTGCCCAAGGACCCACACTGGTTAGCTCAATGCCCGAGGGGGATTTGAACTCACAACCCCTGGGGGGAAAGTCAGTGACTTACCAGTTGAGCTAACCAGCCGGTACATACTACAGACAACTACAACTGATTTAAAGAGTCATGGTCCGAATTGCAGTACATCTTATTACTCTACAAGATCTGATCAAACCCAGGTAACGTAACTTTACTTTCTCTTCTAATAGACATTCTTCATGTTGTGAGCTCAGGAGTTTGAAAGACAACCTGGCCTGAGATGCTCAAGAAAGCCAATGATGATTTTTATTTTATTAAAAATGTGAAAAACTGTAAAAATGTTACACGATTTTCTGGTCTGTGCTATAATGTAGTTTCCTCATCAAAATCATACCGGGAGTTGTGTTTTGTTTCATCATATACACTGGGGCCGAGTTCTTCTCTCAAACAGAAAACACTCTTCGTGTGATGTGTTTTCTGTGAATTTAAACTTCATATGCCTTCACTAGAATCATTTTTAAACAAAATTTCCAAACAAAATTACATGTTTGTTATAACACTTTTTTTTTTACATGTACACACAGAAATAGAATCATTTGGATCATTTCAGCCCTGGAATTTCCAAAACTCAACAAAGGGTAAAAGGGAGCTGTTAACTTGAAAACTACCAATTCATGATACCCAGATGGAACAGAGCATTTTCACTTTTGGTGATGTAGACAGACTAATGATAAAGGATTACTCCAACATGTGTGAATGAAACAAAACACAACTCCAGGTATGTTTTTGAGGAGGTGGCAGCATTATAACAAGAGTAAAATTTGCGTAATATGGGACATGGTTTGCAACAGTTCAAGCTTATTCCTCACTTTCTTAACCCAAGACAATTTTTTAAATGTTCCAAGTTCCAACATGTGAACAAAACACAATTCCAGATATGACTGTGATGAGGAAATAACATTATAACATATAGCTCTGAAAAAAAATAAGAGACCACTGCATTTTTTTCTGAAATCAGCATCTCTACATGTATTACAGTATGCGGTATACCGGTTCATACCGAATGCCGATATATATTTTTTAAATTATATGAATTTTTCATTTACAGCAATACCGGTGAGTGTGTGTGTACAAAACGTCGGGAACACAGAGCGGCTGAACGTTGCACCGGGGAACTGTTTTGCAGTGGCATGAGAGCGGTGGAAGCGTAAGCTGTGTCCCAATTCGAGGGCTGCAGCCTCCACTGCTTTTTCGGTCACTTTTTCTGCGGCTCTGAAGGCTGCAAAAGCTGCAGGCCTCGAACTAGCCTCCACACACTGCAAGGCCGTTGCCGAAATGGGACAGGTCCACGAAGCCACTTGCAGCGCCCAGACACGATGCTAACGCTAATGCTAACAACATGCACTATGCAAATTACGCACACGGATCAATAACCTTCGAATTGGGACATGGCTACAGTGTGAGCTGAGTGGTGAACAACATGGACGTTGTTGTTAGAAACAGAGGAACTTATACTGAAAAGAGGAGCCGTGTCAGTTGTGTGGAAGTACTTTGGCTTTTAAAAATCTGACGCTGATCAAACAACTGTATTCTGTAAATGTTGTTGGTCTAAAGACGTGTTTGCTAAAGGGACTGCCTACAACAAGAAAAGCAAACGGTGAAACGATATAACCAATGCTTTTACTATCCATTTAGACATGGAACCACCAGTCCTGTTGAGAAAGGAGCTTCAAGGAGATGATTAAAGCACTGGACCCAGATATAAGATAAGATAAGATAAGATATGCCTTTATTATGTTTTACCAAGTCAAATTTACTGCAGTAATTATTCTCTAAATTATTAGGAAATGGGGTTAACACCTTGTCATGCATGAAAAAAAAGAAAAAAGTCAAATACCGTGATACCGGTATAATTTTGAAGAATACCGTGATATCAATTTTTTTGTCATACTGCCCAACTCTAATTACAGCCATTCCATTCCAGCGTCTGTTGAATTCCAACACAAACACAAAGCTGAGCTACTTCAGTTCTTGCACCAGGAGTGGAATAAAGTCACCCAAGAACAATTTGAAAGACTTGTGGAGCTGTGATTAAAAATAAGGGTTATTGCACCAAATATTGATTTCTGAACTTTAAGTGTAAACATTAGTATTATGCTGTTTTAAAATGAATTTTATCTTGTTTCTTTGCATTGTTTGAGGTCTGAAAACATGTATCGTTTTTGTTATTTTGACCATTTGTCATTTTCTGCAAATAAACGCCCTAAACGATAATATATAATTTAAAAAACTGATAATTTTGCAGTGGTTCTCATATTGTTTTCCAGAGCTGTAGATCAGAAAACCGCATAATATGGGCCTTTTACCATGACACACTTGTGGGTCTTATGCATGAAATATAATACTACAGTACCTATACTTGTGGAAAACCATCATGAATTTAAAGGATACATAAAATATAGCTGTACCATTCTATTCACCAACACAGTACCCAGCAATCATCAGGTGTCTTTATCTGAGAAATAGACTCCACCACATTGAATCATTGCACCGTGACAACTACAAATTGCCAGACAGCCGGTGTTCTAGTCAAATCCGCTAATAGCTATTGGCAGAATTTCATGAGCCACGACTTTAAAGAGCACTCCACCAGTAAAGTCTTAGGTCTGGCCCAGCCCTTCTCTCAGTCCCTCTCCCATTCATCAACCCAGGATATATGTACCATGTCAGCAGACTATACGCCAAGCCAAATACATTTACATTTATTTATGGCAAGTCATTACAGCGCTTGTGATTTCAGGTGGAGAGAGGCGTTGTTGTGTTTCTCTCGCTCTCGACTCTCTCTCATGTTCGTGTGGGTTCACTGACTGACTGACTGCTGAGGAGCGTTAAGATTCTGAGCACATGGAGCCAGCCACAGACAGGCATAGAGGAGAAGAAGGAGCCAATTTCGAAGAGTCATTTGCAAGAATGTAATCATAATTTGTATTAAGGGTGACAGAAGCATGCCAGTAATCAAGTGCTGCTATAATCAATATGACTGTGATATTGACATTGGCTGTAGCATTGTTAAAATATTGAAAATCAGATACTAATACTCAAGAAGTTAACCTTTCCTGAATGGTTTTAGAATGATCCTGAGCTGTAACAGAACAGGTATAAGAGAGCAAAGACTAGTACACGTCCATGGACCACTATGGAACCTACCTGAACAAGGGATTTCCATAGACTGAAAATGGACATAAATAACCCATTATCCGCTGTGTTCCAAATAGGGATGGGGCCGATCCGATCCAGTATCGGTATCGGGTTCCGATATCAACGTAATTCACGGATCTGAAATTTCCGATCCAACCTGCGAAAATTTCCGATCCATGAGCCATGTCTGTATATACACATCATCTGCTGAAATTACTCCACAAGTGATTCCCTGTCGGCTGCTCTGCTCCTGCTGCAAAATGTGGAATGGATTTCCTGAACGGAGGCATATCTCAATGAGTAATGATGAGACATGCCTCCATTCTGGAAATCCATTCCACAGTTTGCAGCCAGCTAGCAGACGAAGTAGCAGCGCGAGCTAGCAGGCGAACATTGAGCAGCACAAGGCAGTTAACTCATTGGCTGCCGGAGACGTCTATAGACGTTCGGGCGAACCCAACCGTTGATTGCCAGAACGTCTATAGACGTTCAACACGTTTTTCAGCGGGGGTTGCTAGGTTACAGCCTGGAGCAACTTTTGAGGTGTAATTCACGTCTCTCAACCTGTAGATGGCGATCTTGTATCATTATTTGCCGATCAGAGCCGGGGAAGAAAGGAGGAGTGCAGTGTGTGTATAGATGTGTGTAAGATGGGGAGGCCAGCGAACCCGGAAAAGCAGATAACTGTTGATCAGCGCCTATGGAGCGATCAGATCGCTCTTGGGACCCAGGATCCTGGATCAGAGGATCGCAGAGACAAGCCGGATCAAGCAGCGAGGTCTGAGCAGAGATCTGCTGTGCCCGAGGAGGGGGCGTGTCCTGTGTGCGCTGCACGGACCAGGGAGTCTCCTCAGAACTACGACAGCTCCAAAGAAGAAGTTTACTGACTTGGAGCAGTAATGGTGCTGTATGGTAATTGTAATGAATGAAGTTGTGTGTGTGTGTGTGTGTGTGTGTGTGCGTGCGTGCGTGCGTGCGTGCGCGTGTGCGTGCGTGCGCGCGTGCGTGTGTAGCTGTGTGTGTGTGTAAAGGTTTATGCATGGGCTTGTGTGTATGTACATATATATATATGTGTGTGTGTGTGTGTGTGTGTGTGTGTGTGTAGGTGTGTGTGTGTGTGTGTGTGTGTATTAGTTTTTATTATGGGTCTGTACTCTGGGCCTCAGACAAAGCCTCAACAAAGTTCTATTTTATATGAAAAGATATTATTATATCCTGTAAACATCTCTTGGCACTATTCACAGAGCCTTATATTCTTATATTTGTAAATAAAAATGTACTTTGTCATCAAAAATCTCTTTCTCTGTTATTTTAGATGTTTGAGGTGTCACTAAATCAATAAATATTGATGTCAAAGTCACTGATCTGCTCGAAATCCTTCTCTGAACTCAACGCTCGTTTTCTCCATTTCTTGCTCAAAAACCAGTGTTTTTGCTGAAACTTCCCTATGTTCTACTATCAGTTATTTGAGAACCGAAAAGGTTAGAAACATAATTTTTTTTCCAGGTGAAAGAAGAGAGTCTAGGCTTTATTTTGATGTGTGCCATGTTTATATAGTCAAAGAACTCAGTATTCTGTGAGTCTTGTAAAATCAGTGAAAATTCTCTGAATCTCTGGCACTCTACAGGCTTAGATTTTGAAAACAGGCTGGCAGTGAAAGAGTTAACCAACTTTTCATCACAACATGTCCGCTGTGTGGAAATACTTTTTACTAGAAACACCTCAAAGCAAGACAGCAACGTGCAATGTTTGCAAAGCTGTTGTACCGAGAGGCGGAAGCTATTTATCAGAGACTGCGCTACCCGAACTCTACAACCGAGTGTCAACCAGGTTAGCTAAAATCACAGAATTTCCTGTTCTTCTGACGTCCTTTTATGACCTATACTTACCTCAAGTTGCCTTTTGGGACACACATGCAAACATTTGTTCATATCATAGGCCTACTTGCCTGTAGAGATGAGTTTATTTGTAGTTAAACAATAATGATGATAAAACTGAAAACAGTTTTGGTATCGGAATAGTATCTGTATCGGCCGATATCCAAATTCAGGTATCGGGATCGGAAGTGAAAAAATGTGGATCGGTGCATCCCTAGTTCCAAATAGAAAGTGAGTGCACTTCCGGCTCTATCAACTCTGGCTCCACTTGACTTCACATTGAAACACTGTCGCTCCTCTCGCTGTAACTACTGTACTGCTGTCAGACTCCTCATTTTGGTCTTAAAATGTTATTAACCCTGGTGTGTTTATTTAAATTTGGAATTTGGAAGCTTTATTTGTCATTGTATTTCTACAACGAGATGAGATTGGAAATGGACGGGTCAACATCTTCCCCCGTCAGGACAAAGACGGACTTTAAAGCAGCCGACATAGTGCGCTGACATCCCACCTCTCTCATCAGTGATAGCAGAACATGAACAGAATAGAAAATGCAGATACAATCAATAACAATAGTCACAAACGCATACGACATAACACAGGCACGGTTTACAAGAGGCATCTTTTTGTTTGGTTAACATTACGCGAGGGGGGAGGGGGCAAACGTAAGAGTGAAATACAGAGAAATTGATGGAACTGAACTGAGGCGGAAGGCTATGTAAGGCGAGGGCAAAGTGTTTACAGATACGTGTCAGTATGTTCTAGCTATTTTGTCCTTATTATCCAGGCTCCAAATTCGCTCCTATAACTGCTAGCTGTGTGAGTTTCATTTGACTGGAGCTGAACGCCATGGGTCATAGAAAGAAAGAAACAGACTAAGAGAGTGGGACCACTCTCTTAGTCTGTTTCTTTACACAGTGTATGGAGATTACACAGAAATAAAAATGGCAGGGGCAGCAGTAGCTCAGTTGGTAGACCTTTTGTCCAGTGATGCAGGGCTTGGCGGTTTGAATCCTGCTCTCGACAATGTATCGTTGGTTGAGCGGTCGGATCCACTGACTCAAATTCCCACAGATGAGTGCTGCCATTGTGTGGTTGGGCAAGACACTTAACCTCACCTCACCCCCAGTATCTGCGCACACTGGAAGAGAACCACAAGTACATCAAGGCCGGTTGCTTCAAGCGACGTGGGGCCGTCCTCCCGTGGGATGATTCAGGGGAGCCGGTGCGCTGTGATCTGAGCAGCGGATCTGTCTGGACCATTGTCCCCGCAACCCCCAAAAAAACGGCGAAGTGGAAGAAAATGGAAAAAAAAAACAAACAAAAAAAAACATGGCAATGTAAAAGAAAATACTATGATTTAATGTTGAAAATCATATTTTATAATTTTATTGTCTAAAGAAAGAATGTTTTTTTGATTCTGGCATTGGAATTGGAGTTTCAAGTCTGTTCCTTAGTATTGAAATTTTAGTATTGTGACTGACAACACTATTATGTTATCAAATGTTTATTCTACTTCTGGAGGCTTCCCCAAGTAACTATAAGCCATAGGGTAGTGTACTCCTTGAACAATGATCAAGTCTCAGTTTCAAGATGAAATATTATGACCGATTAACAGTTTCAAACAAAAAATAATAATATATCATTTGAATGGGAAAAAGTCCTCAAGATGTTGCATATAACAGGAAGCAGAAACCCATGAATACCCATGTATATAGAGAAAAAAACACTTCAGTCCTGTATTTCTATACTCAACAAAAATATAAACACAGCACTTTTGTTTTTGCTCCCATTTTTCCTGAGATGGACTCAAAGATTCAAAATTCACTCCAGATACACAACACTACCATTTCTCTCAAACATTGTTCACAAATCTGTCCAAATGTGTGACAGCCAGCACCTCTGCCCCACTGAGACAATCCACCCCACCTCACAGGTGCGCCACATCAAGATGCCGATCCGACATCATGACCAGTGCACAGGTGCGCCCCAGACTGCCCACAATAAAAGGCCACCCCGAAATGTGCATTTTTTTTTTTTGCTTTATTGGGGGTCTGGGGACTCAGAACCAGTCAGTATCTGGTGTGACCACCATTTGCCTCATGCAGTGCAACACATCTTCTTCGCATAGAGTTTATCAGATTGTCAATTGTGGCCTGTGGAATGTTGGTCCACTCCTCTTCAATGGCTGTGCAAAGTTGCTGGATATTAGTGGGAGCTGGTACACGCTGTCGTATACGCCGGTCAAGCACATCCCAAACATGCTCAATGGGTGACATGTCCGGTGAGTATGCTGGCCATGCAAGAACTGGGACATTTTCAGCTTCCAAGAATTGTGTACAGATCCTTGCAACATGGGGCCGTGCATTATCTTGCTGAAACATGAGGTGATGTTCATGGATGTATGGCACAACAATGGGCCTCAGGATCTCATCACGGTATCTCTGTGCATTCAAAATGCCATCAATAAAATGCACCTGTGTTCTTCGTCCATAACAGCCTTTGAAGAGGAGTGGACCAACATTCCACAGGCCACAATTGACAATCTGATAAACTCTATGCGAAGAAGATGTGTTGCACTGCATGAGGCAAATGGTGGTCACACCAGATACTGACTGGTTCTGAGTCCCCAGACCCCCAATAAAGCAAAAAAAAAAAATATGCACATTTCGGGGTGGCCTTTTATTGTGGGCAGTCTGGGGCGCACCTGTGCACTGGTCATGATGTCGGATCGGCATCTTGATGTGGCGCACCTGTGAGGTGGGGTGGATTGTCTCGGTGGGGCAGAGGTGCTCGCTGTCACACATTTGGACAGATTTGTGAACAATGTTTGAGAGAAATGGTAGTGTTGTGTATCTGGAGTGAATTTTGGATCTTTGGGTCCATCTCAGGAAAAATGGGAGCAAAAACAAAAGTGTTGCGTTTATATTTTTTGTTGAGTGTATGTTATGAGCAATTTAGATCATCAACTTTTGTATCCAAGTTTGTCTGTGGGGCTGTCTAAAAATATATATCTATGACAGCTGTCTTATGAAACTACATCGTCATTTCTGAGATGAATCATTCACATATGTTTGAGGAAAAATAGGGGCATAGGCTGGCAGTGACTAGGTAGGGCTGAATACAGATTTGACCCAGGGTTAGACATGGAACAAACAGAGTGATAAAACTAAGCCACGATTTCATTTCACACCAAAAACAATGTAATCTTTCTACTTGGGCCCGCCACGATCCAAAAATATGATATATTGCTACAGAGAAATATTGCAATAAACAATAATATTCAAACTACTTAATGCCACTGACAAAAAACAAGATAATCCCAATAAACCTATTTTTAAATATACTGTATCATTAACGACACAACGGCGGCATTCATCTGTTGGAGCTGGAATTGTACCACCAACCTGTGGGTCAGTGGATCTGACCGCTCAACCAATGATGAGAGCGGGATTTGAACCGCCAAGATCTGGGCGGCAGATCTGTCTAGACGGCTGCCCCCACAACCCGAAGACTCGGAAAAAGCGGAAGAAAATGAATGAATGAAATGAATACCAACACCGACGGGCGCGCCAGAGTGGACCTTCATCTGCCGTACATCTCCACCTAGAAGTCACGGGCCACTCGTTTGAGGACAGTGAGGTTCAGATCTTAGCCAGGGAAAAGAACTGGTTTGAGAAGGGAGTTAAAGAGGCTATTTTTGTCAAGAAAGAGAATCCTTCTTTGAACAGGAATGGAGGGGTCAGACACAATTTGTCTCCCATATATAATTCCATTCTCAAACCTAAATCAAAACAAACAAAGAAAACAATAGGGTAGCCAGGTCAGGGTGTGAAAACACCCATTATGGTACTGAATGCGTATGTTAAACAAGACCCCAGACAGAAACTGAAAACAAAAGACAGAAACTGAAAACAAAGAGGTGCGATAGTTTCATAGTAATTTCATTATAATTAGCGCCTCCCTTCAGGCAGATATAAGCAGTGTCTACCAACACTCTAGCCAGAACTCACGAGGCAGCTTGGATGAGCTGCAAAACATCTTCGACCAAATAAACTTTGTCCAGTTGACACATTGAATTTCTCCCTTTACCATGGATTCTACCTGGACGACTGAGGAATTCTTCACACAATGAAATGAATGATTAAAAGGCCTTAGCTGCAACAAATAAATAGTAGAATAAACTAATAATGAGTCAAAAAAGTTATTTATTCTCCCCATACAGCTCAAATTGTACGTTCATTCATTCATTTTCTTCTGCTTTATCCGGTATTCAGGTCGCTGGGGCAACAAGCAGATCTGCCGCCCAGATTTCAATGCACCGGCCCTCGTGGATCCTCCCTTGTGGGTGGTGGGTCCACGGGAGGACGGCCCCACGTCGCTTGATGCAACCGGCCTTGATATATCTTCTGTCATGGGGGCTCTCTACCAGTGTACGCAGACACTGGGGGCAAGGTGGGGTTAAGTGTCTTGCCCAAGGACACAACAAATTGTACGTTATTACATAAAAATGTCAAAAATCTCCCCACTATAGCATTTTATTCCACATTCCACACGATGTGCCCCACAATATATGTTTACAGCTTACATATAGGCTACTGAAGTCAATATAGGAGTTATCATGACAGAACTACTTCTAATGTTTAATAAGACTTTGCTGTGACCACCAGCTGTTCCAAAATGGAACCTTCAAATGTGAGCTTAAACCGAACACAAACAAATATAAAATTTAAACCCTAAGCGCACCATAGGATACATGGGGACAGACTAATGGAAAACAAAACTTGAAATTGTAACTGAAATCTTGATATTGGGGTCATCACATCATCAGAGAGTTGCTGGACTGTGCACAACCAAAACCAACTTAAAGATGCATTGAGGAGGGCTCGCCACCTGATTTTCTCCATGACGATGCTATTGTTTGGTCTGAAACGTTTCAGACAAAGCATTTTTATCATCATGAAGACCAAACCAGGCCAAGTTACTGGTCAAATCTGTGGAGACTGGAGATGCAACCTCCTCACAGTCAGTTTTTCTCAGTATTTTTGCACAATAAAACCACCTATAATTGAATAAATGTAAAGTAGATCTGTTTAGTGTCATATTGTGGAACAGTCCTGGCAGAGCAATGACACATCCATAAAAACAAGAAGGCGACGGACTCCCAAACGTAAAGTTAGTCTACGTAGTTCCTTTAATATTCAAAACACTTTCTAATTTAGAAAGTGTTGCAGTGTTTTATTTGTAGACACTGAAGCCAACGAGACTATTCAGTTCAAAGTACATGAAAATCGATCGGTTATATCAGCAACCAAGGACTTGTCAGTGAATTCAGACACAATTTGGGGAAAAAAATCACCTTAATTTATCTTAGAACTTCCGTATCCAACCACGTGTGTTTGAACTCACACCCATGATGTTGAACTAACAACATCTGTGGTCATGACAAAAGATGACAAGGTGCCAACACGCGTAAAAAATATATATAGTTACATGCAGTTGGTGTTTGGAACTTACCACCCCCGTGTCCAGCTGCTCCGAGCTCTGAGAGGGAGCCGCTCCGGTCAGGGGTAAAAGCAACCACAACACCGGCAAAACGAGCAGCATCTCCGGGCGCATATTCCTCAAACAAGTGCGCAGAGACAGTGGAACCATGGTGCCCTTTATGTCAGGTTGGTCCCGCAGGGCTCACAAATCAAGCCCCAAAGCAGCAGCATCCACGGGGTAAATCTGAAACGCACGCTCCGGGTAAAAAAAAACAAAAATGTGAAGAAGTCTACCTCACTGTGGAGCGCAGCCACATAAAACACATGAAAACGCACCGACGACTCCAGACTAGGACGGGGTTTTGCCAGAAGACTTTTAACGCGTGGTCAAAAACTTGTCCTTTGTCATGATGGGAGGTGCCAATCCGTGCCAAAAAAAAAAATGCGGTCTCTCCTCTGCGCTCACTCGGCTCGTCTGGGTACGAGAACAGCTGCGCGCGCTTTTGTCCCGAGGAGAGAGAGACGCAGAGAATGCGCACGGGTTTGGTAAGTATTTAGCCTTGAGATTCCAGTCCAGAGAGAGAAACGGAGGCATAGGGAGGAGGAGTGATGACGAGACGAGCTGTAGTACCCCTCCTCACTCCCAAGAGCAGCGGTTCGGTCACTTCTTAATCCATGCGTAACCAGAGAGAGTCGCAAAGGGTTAAGCGCGGACGCATTGGGAGCCGTTTGTCACCGCGCTCGCTGCAACGACTTTTACGGGGAAGATATCAGCGTAGAGCGAATATGACACGTCCTCTGGTGAAGCTTACATTTATTGACTTGCAGTGTTAACATGCACAGCCACACATGCACGAAATATGGGATTTATTAGGCCATGAAATAAACAAATCGTATAATACGCACGGTCCCTTTTGCGTAACCAGCTGCATATCCTTTCCAAACCACATTTCTCGTTTGAGTCATAAACTTTATTGTGTCTGTTCCAAGTGTATTGTCATTGTAAGGTTAATGTGAAAAGTCACAGCAGGAGGGATTAGAAAGGGATGAAGAAATAATAAACAGGAGATTAAAAAAAAGTCAAAAAACGTTGAAAATCACCAAATTATGGAATATGTAACTTCAACTTAAATGTTTGAAGCTTGCATATTTTTGAAGTAGCCTACTGCATGACATTTTTGAAGTGCCTCATGACACTGTGGCCAAAAATAATGTTAAACTGGACAAACATTCTTAATGATAGCGCTAGAACAATACCACTAATTGCAAACTGTATATAGTTCATTCAGTTTTGTTCCTTGATTACAAAAAGTTGCCTACTGACTAAATGGTTACAGAATTTTAACATGGAACTTCCAATAAAAAATGTAATAAATCCCTTCCCCCACTGACTTTTTCAAAATTCCAGTGTCAAGCATTTAAGGGCACTACATCATCACCCAATTACACAAAATACTCTTCTATTATAAGTAGTAATACTGGGTGCCTGGGAAATCCATAGTGATCATTCATAGGGATATCAGTGACATGTGAAACAAAATAAGGAGCTCATTGGTCACATATCTTTTACAAACCAAATCAAATTGATCTCACCTCAGATTAAAAGAGTTTAGTGCTTCTCTAATTTTTTTCTGCAGAAATCAGAAAGGTTTTTCAGTCCCTTGTGATATTTTTCCTTTCTTTTCTCCTCATAAGCAGCCACATTTGTTTTGATAAAGACGGACCATGCATGTCCCTGATTGGCTAATCGTCTGCAGGGCGCCGAGCAGCACAGAGCGGGACAGGAAAAGACTTAATAAGCTGGTCAGGAGGGTCAGTTCTGTCCTGGGCTGTCCTCTGGACTCTGTAGAGGAGGTGGCTGAGAGGAGGGTACTGGCCAAATTCACGTCCATCATGGACGACACCTCTCACCCTCTGCACCGGACTGTAGAGGAGCTAAGCAGCTCCTTCAGCAGCCGACTGAGGCACCCCCAGTGCAAGAAGGAGCGCTACCGCAGATTCGTCATCCTCACGGCTATCAGACTGTACAACTCCACTGTATAGTCCAAACGTGCAATATTTTCTATACAGCAATCCCTCGTTTATCGCGGGGGTTAGGTTCCAGAAATAACCCGCAATAAGAGAAATCCGCGAAGTAGGACAACTTTATATTTTACAATTATTCTACATGTTTTAAGGCTGTAAATGCCTCATCACACACATTATACGCTTTTCTCAGACTGGAATTAACCTTTTCTCACATTTCTCTCTCGTTTAAACACTCAAACTTTCTGAGTCCTGGTTTAGTCCAGGATTAGTCCAGGTTTAGACCTGGTTTAGACCTGGTCTAGACCTGGTTTAGTTCTGGTCTAGACCTGGTTTATTCCACATTTAGTCCTGGTCTAGTCCTGGTCTGGTCCTGGTCAAGTCCAGGTCTAGTCCTGGTCCCCCACGTCCCCCATCTATCAATCGGCAAAGGTCTACAGTCTCTTAGCCAATCAGGATGCAGAACACAATGTTACACTATAAAAAAAATGTTACACTATAAAAAAAATTGAAAAAAAAAAATTCCGCGAAACAGCGATGCCGCGAACAGTGAACCGCGATAGAGCGAGGGACCACTGTACTCTCTTATTTACTTATTTTATTATTATTACTTTTTGTCTGCATGCACTTTCTGTTCTAACTTTCTTTTGCACTAAACTGCCTGGAGCTAATGTGGCAAGTGCATTTCTCCTGGGTGAGATCAATAAAGTCTTATCTTATCTTATCTTAATCCACCTGTCAATCAAGCACATCTAATCAAGGAGATTCACCAGTGACCAGACTCACACCTTTGCAAGCACTGAAGAAGTGTGGATTATGGATCCCATTCCCATGCAAACTTGGTTGTACTAACCCCAGAAGTGAAAAGTACAAAGGGATTTTTTTTTTTTTAACTTTTTATAGATTTCACACTCCAATGGCACTCGAAAAGCTCACAAAGTGCAGCTTGACCAAAAAGGCCATGACCTGCACACTTTAAACTGCTCTCCATGACAGCGGAGACAAATGGGCTTTGATGAGTCAAAAGCCGAGGCTCTTGTGCTCTTGTAGATGTATTAGAACTTTAATACAGAACTGGGAAGCCAAGAAAACTATCGTAGGGAAGTATCTGGTGAATCAAGCATCTTAGCATTTAAATGCAGATTAGATCCCAAAGGGAGCCTTCAAACTGGAAATATCATGGGCTGTGTTTATCAGATTAGCTTTCAGAGCAAAAGCCCTGGTTTTGAAAGTTTGTTATTTAGATCAAATCCCAAAGCTGTTTTTTACATATGTTCTATGCATCTTTTGATTTTTATGAATTTGTTTATTTAAAGGTTACTGGATGGTTTATAGGAAACTTATAGTAAAAAGTCAATGAATACAATTTAGCTAAAATACTTTGCAGAAATGGAAAAATGTAAAATGTTATCAGCTCTTTTTCCTACATTATATTTCATAATTAGTATTTCAGCTTTGAAAACTAAGACTCGGCCAGCTTTGTACTAATTCCCTCTGTGAATTCCAGGAGATGTGGTTTGGCAGCAGTGTCTCTAGTTTAGTCCATGCTTTTGTTATGTCCTGAAATGGGAGAGACACTAGTGTCCGTGTAGAAGGACAGAAACTGATAGAAATGAGCCACGGCTACACTTCAGTATGTTTAATGCCCGTATGTTATCATAAGCATTTATATTAGGGGTGGGACATTAACGTGTTAATTACGATTAATTAATTTGCTTGTCGTTAATTTATTCAAAAGATTAAAGCATCTTAACGCATCCGTAGTTTGCGTGTCAAACAACCCGAGCCGGAACGTTTGTCAGTGCACCATGTTCTGGTACGCCAATTGTACTGACGCACACACTCCTCCGGAGTGGTGTGGGTGCCCAATGTGGGCGGAAGTACCTGATGTGGGCTCTGTGTGTACTGCACATGTGCACAATGACGTATAATGACCTATCAGGAAACAGGACATACGTATTAGGAAGAAGGAGGGTTTTCCTGGCCGATTTGGGCACTGTTGTGAAACCCGTACAACAATACGAACAGAGATGTATTTTGATAGAGTTAGGGTTAGGGTGTTGGGGTTAGGGTTAGGGTTGGGGTTAGGGTTGGGCGTAAACCAACTGCAAGGGATGAATCGGGCAGTCGTGAAACCCGTACAACAATACACAAACTGCACATGCGCGAACACAGAGCCCACATCAGGTACTTCCACCCACATTGGGTACTGACAAGTGGAGACAGAAGCCAGCCGTGTCTCAATTCTCAGAGTGCACAGTTCGGAGCGTGGTTTTAAGGGGGCTCAGACTACGGCTGCTTCCCGTAGTTGCGAGACCTGTCGCATTTCGCCGACGCCCGTGCGGTCCGCGGACTGCACTCAGGACTGAGCAAGTATGCACAGTCTTGACTGCAGTCTGAGCCCCCTTAAAACCACGCTCCGAACTGTGCACTCTGAGAATTGAGACATGGCTAAAGACTGTAGACCACTATCAGTGGTAGAAGACAAAGGTCTGGAAGATGTGCTACAGATCGCTGCGTGTGATCCAACGTTTAAAATGCCGTACAGAAAGACAAGAGTTTTGCACAGAGCCATATATTTGTTTTCTACATGCAATTCAATGTATTTTTTCAAGACATTTTTCCAGCCATTAAATGAGCTTTAGTTTAAAGGGATATGCCACCCCCAGGTCAAATTTGGGCATCTCCCCACAGTCCAGAGACTAAAATAAGTGGTGGAAAGCGTTTTCCTGCTCACCCAGCCATTGTCCGAGTCTGTCGCCACTGACCGCCGCGGTATCTGGTGCTCCTCCGCCTTAGAATGGAGTCTAACGTAGCCAGAGAAAGATTTCGGCCAAAAGGAATTAATTTGCTCGATGCGTTTCCCAATTACTTTGTGTGTAGTGCGCATTCATATCGAGTGCAAATCAACACAGAGAGCTTGACTTGGTCATTTTGGGTGGGAACTATTTTCCAGTGCGTACGAATACAGCCGTATCACGCAGCACGCTACCAGGGGAATCCCAGTTACGCACCGGGAAGGGAGTTCCCCTGTTGCACAACGTGGTGCGTGATACGGCTGTATTCTTACGCACTGGAAAATAGTTCCCACCCAAAATGACCAAGGCAAG
Source organism: Paratrypauchen microcephalus (assembly GCA_036785185.1). Classification (NCBI taxonomy): domain Eukaryota; kingdom Metazoa; phylum Chordata; class Actinopteri; order Gobiiformes; family Gobiidae; genus Paratrypauchen; species Paratrypauchen microcephalus. The sequence goes on from JAVJIX010000011.1 coordinate 10,597,011, forward strand.
CTCTCCGTGTTGATTTGCACATTTATTTGCACTCGATATGAATGCGCACTACACAGAAAGTAATTGGGAAACGCATCGAGCAAATTAATTCCTTTTGGCCGAAATCTTTCTCTGGCTACGTTAGACTCCAGTCTAAGGCGGAGGAGCACCAGATACCGCGGCGGTCAGTGGCGACAGACTCGGACAATGGCTGGGTGAGCAGGAAAACGCTTTCCACCACTTATTTTAGTCTCTGGACTGTGGGGAGATGCCCAAATTTGACCTGGGGGTGGCATATCCCTTTAAGTCATGTCTGTGTGTATTATTTGATTAAGTCATCCAATACAATTTATTTGCATAAAATGTTGCTTTTGGGGGAAATGTAGTCATGCGATTAATTTAGATTAATTAATTACAAAGCCTGTGATTAATTAGTTAATTTGTTTAATCAAGTCCCACCCCTAATTTATATATATACAGTATATTTTGTTTGCTTGGGTGCTCGTCCCTCTCTAGGTGCTGTCCCTGTGTGGTCCTCTGGAGGATTCCTGGGTGCTGGCGGTGGTCCGGTTTACGCTCTGGGTCTGGCCGGTCATCCCTTTGTGCCGCCTGGGGCGGGTCCTGGGGGTTTTTCCGCTCGGGTTCGCTGGCTGCCTTCTCGGTTGTCCAGTGCATGGATGGGGGGTGGGTGGACGCCAGTGTGGGAAGAGAGTGGTGATGGTGATGAGGAAAGGACGCTGGTACAAACGAAGGAAAAAAAAAAAAAAAAGTCACGGAAGGAGGGTTTGGGGAAAGGAAGGAAGGAGGGAAAGGAACAAAAATGTATGCCCTGTCTAGGCTCCCCCACTATGGTGGGACACAGCCTTTGTATATAGATAGATAGATTTTGTTGTGTTCATTCACATATGTTTAACACACAAATCTATATTTAGGCAGAGTCTTTCTCTCAGACTGAAAACACTGTTCCACTGTGTGATGTCATGTGGTAATACAGGAAGCGCTCTGTGTTTTTGACCACAGAGCTAGAATCATTTCACTTCACTTCAAATCACTTCACTAGAGTAATTTGGATAATTTCAGTCCTAGAATTGCCAATATTTACTGAACTAAGGGTAAAAGGTAGGTGCTAAATTGAAAACTACTGCTCCATGACATCACAATGTGGAACAGAGCATTTTGAGCTTTGGAGATGTAAACAAAATAATAATAAAGGATTACTCAAACGTGTAAACAAAACACAACTCCAGGTATGTTTTGAGGAGGTAACAACATTAAAGCTCACAAGAGACAAGTTTGTCTAATATAGGAGCTTTAAATTAGACTTCATAGTTCTATTTTTTCTATTATACCTTTTATACCATGCACTCAAATACTACTACTTAGACTGGACCTAATTAAAATGTTCACGTTGAGAATACTGCCCAATTAAACCCACAGATCGGCAGAAGCTGGCCCAGCCGAGTGGAGAAAGTACAGATGTCCCAAACACAATGATGTTTTATGTGGTACCCCTCATTACACTTCTATTTGTTTCATATTAGAGGAAAGGGTTTGCTGAGCGGCAGGTAATTATGACATGAAACAGAATTATCAGGGCTCTTTTCTGTGCCTATGTCTTTTGATTCATAAAGTAGTAGAATTCAAAAAAGACTGCAGAAAAGAACTGCTCTTTAAATGGCGAGTGCTGGGGACTTTAAAAGGATATTTAAACGGCCAATATTACGGTATTTTTCTTCATCACAAACATACCTGGAGTTGTGTTTTGTGTCATTTGCATATGTTTAACACAGTCTACATATTTAGGCTTCTTTTCTCAAACTGAAAACATTCTGTTCCCCCCTGTGATATCCAGGAAATGCTCCAATGAGTTTTTAAACTCCATACACCTTCACTGAAAACATTTGGATGATTTCAGACCTGGAATTTTCCATCTCTACTGAACTAAAGGTAAAAGTTAGGTGTTAACTGCAACCTCGTGACATCACAAGGTGGAACAGAGCATTCTGACCTTTAGAGATAGACAGACCAGGGCTCTCAAGTCTCACACATTGAGAGTGTGACACACGCAATTCGACGTGCTCACACGCCACACATGGCATTTCTCACTCTGATTTTTTTGGTTTTTTGTTTTGTTTTGGTGCCCAGAAAATCGGTCTGTGTGGCTCAGTTTATGCAGGCACCGCGCGTTTTCAGCGAAAGCCCCCCCTTCATCCCTCCTCCCCGCCCCGCTCCCCGGAAAAAAATCTCAGTTAGCGGGTGTCCCTGTGTCTCCTCCTCTGTCTCCCCCGCTGTCTCCTCCTCTCCCCCGGTCTGTCAGCGGACCCTCAGCCCGCGGTGAGCCGGGAAAGGCGCTCGGAGCCCGGTGTACTGTACCGGCTGTGCTGCGGACACACGGAGCGACCTGCAGCTGCGAACAGGTGAGTCACTCCCCGGACCGGTCCTGGTTTGGTCCTGATCTAGTCCTTGTTTAGTCCTGGTTTAGTCCTGGTTTAGTCCTGGTTTAGTCTTGGTCTAGTCCTGGTTTAGTCTTGGTTTGGTTTAGTCCTGGTTCAGTCTTTGTTTAGTCTTGGTTTAGTCCTGGTTTAGTCTTGGTTTAGTCCTGGTTTAGTCTTGGTTTAGTCCTGGCTTAGTCTTGGTATTCTATGTAGATGAATTTTTGTAATCAATAGGTATCCGATATTTGGCCTACAGCTGTAGCCAATAACGGATATTTCCTGTTTAAATTGACACATTTATTAAAGTTTATTAATGTCCCCGTCCCCCTCGGTCCTCGGAAATTACGCAGTCTCACGCACGATCCCGCTCAAAACTTGAGAGCCCTGAGACAGACTAACAATAAAAGATTACTCAAACATGTGAATAAAACAAAACACAACTCCAGGTATGTTTTTGATTAGATAACGCCATTATAAACATGGTTTAAATCTCGCGAGTTAGTTTTGCCTAATATATGACCTTTATGGTGCAATATGTATGGTCAAGTAGATACTATTGCTTTGTCTGGACTGTTCCACAGTATACTGGTGAATATTGGTGCTTCCCTACTTCCTATTACATTATTGGTCTGTTTTTACATTACTGTCTGTTATTTCATAATCAGTTCCAACAGGGATAGCAAATTGTACCTTAACCATAACCTTTAGTCACTTCTCTCACTTGTTCTGCTATCTACTATCAACTACTATCTATTCAAATGATCAAAGTCAGCTTTATTGTCAATTCTGCCATATGTGTTCAACATACAGTCTGGCCAAGCAGTGCAAAAAGACAGTATAAAGACAAAACAAAAACTATCTAAGACAAAATCTAAAATCTAGAATTTAAAATCTGAAAGCAGTGCAACAGAATAAATAAATACCTATTTACAGATGTCCAAAATGTGCAGTGTGCATCAAATATGTGCAATGGAAGATACAGCAGTGAAATGGTAATGTGCAATTGAATGTGCATTGAAAGTAAAGATAAAAATAAATGTGCAACAGTAGTAATTCCAGTGCAATAACAGTAGTAAACAACAGTACAACAGTAGTAAAATTCCAGTAGTAAATGTGCAACAGTGCAACAGTAGCCCTGTGGATGAAGCTGTTTGACAGTCTGGTGGAATGGGCCCGGAGACTCCGGTACCTTCTCCACGAGGGCAGGAGGCTGAAGAGGCTGTGTGAGGGGTGGCTCGGGTCACCCACACTGCTGGACGCTCTGCGGGTGAGGCGGGTGTTAAAAATGTCCAGGAGGGAGGGGAGAAGAGGCACCAGTGATCCTTCAAGACATTAGGAACAAAAACACCTTTTCAATCTTGGTTGCAACAAAACACAATGAACCCACACACATTAATTTGATATGATCCATTACAGCAGTCATTTATCAAGTGAATAGATGAGATCTGAAAGCTAAATGGTTTGTGTGTTTTCCCTTTCTCTTGTGGAACTGCCTGGTCTTCTCTGTCTCTCCTAGACTAGTTCATTCTATCATGTCTGTTCCACTGTACATTTTGCTACTTTAAGCAGTTATAAATTGACTAAACAAAATGTATTTAAGTGTCAAGTGTATCAAAGCAGTGTTTCTCAACCCGTAGTATATTTAGATTCTTTGGTGGTACTTGGTGTTAAAAAATTGTGAGCCACTGTAGTAAAGGAACTGTGTGCATGTGGTTGTATAGATTTAAAAAGGTATTACAGTCACAGCCGAACCTGGGTGGACAGTGCCTTAATCTAGCCCATCCATCCATTCATCCAAGGCATTCCCAGGCCAGCCGGGAGACATAGTCCCTCCAGTGTCTCCTGGGTCTTCCCCGGGGCCTCCTCCTGGTGGGACATGCCCGGAACCCCTCCTGAGGGAGGCGTCCAGGAGGCGTCCGGAACAGATGCCCGAGACACCTCAGCTGGCTCCTCTAGATGTGGAGGAGCAGCGGCTCTACTCCGAGCTCCTCCCGTGTGACTGAGTTCCTCGCCCTATCTCTAAGGGAGTGCCCAGCCACTCTGCGGAGGAAACTCATTTTGGCCGCTTGTATCTGCGATCTCGTCCTTTTGGTCATTACCCAGAGCTCATGACCATAGGTGAGGGCAGGAATGTAGATTGACCGGTAAATTGAGAGCTTTGCCTTTTGGCACAGCTCCCTCTTCACCACAATGTGGTGACCCCAAGATACTTAAACTCCTCCACTTGAGGCAGGAACTATCCACCCACCCGGAGAAGGCAAGCTACCTTTTTCCAGTCGAGAACGATGGCCTCGGATTTGGAGGAGCTGATCCTCATCCCTGCTGCTTCACACTCGGCTGCAAACCGCCCCAGTGCACACTGGAGGTTCTGGTCTGTTGAAGCCATTAGGACAACATCATCCACAAACAGCAGAGATGAGATCCTGTGGTGCCCAAACCAGATCCCCTCCAGCCCCTGACTGCTCCTAGAAATTCTGTCCATAAATATAATAAACAGAACCGGTGACAAAGGGCAGCCCTGGCAGAGTCCACGATGCACTGGAAACAGGTCCGACTTATTACCGGCAATGCGAACACCTTAACCTTATCCTAGTCAACTTCCAGAATTCACTCACTGAGCTGCAGAGGCTACACTCGCACAGGCTGATGATAGGCTGCAGGTGCTGGGGTTTAGATAGTGACGACTCAGATTAGAGAGACTCCTTCTAGGTTTAAACCAACTGGATTTCAGTATTGGAACTAGCAACCCAAATGAGAGACTCAAGTCATGTGAGGCTCTTTTTGCTTTTTGATTGAATAATCATCAGAACCAAAAGGCCAAAATAGGTCAAAGTCTTACATACGGTTCCTTTAAATGTGTAATATCTTATGTAATCTTTGTGGAAGGGGGTCTGCCAGCTGCTTGTCTCCGTGGAGATTTTCTTTTTGCTCTTCCTGGGATGTTCTACAGTGTGACATTAAACATAATTATCTGCCATGCATTTATTCACTGTTACAGGTGTTTCTATCACTAAAGAATACATTGAAAAACATGCATTCTTACAGTGAGTGGGGTCACCTTTCCACAGATTTGACCTGTAACTTGGCTTAGTGATGTCATCAGGTTGTCTCCATGGAGATAAGTTTAATACCATACTAACAAATATTCCAGACAATTCAAGAACATCTCCATGGAGACAAGTAGGTGGCAGACCTTCCACTAGAAAAGTACGTACTTGGTACATCTTGAACTGAATCCTAATTAAGAATACTATGTTTTTATCATCATTATTAATGTTTAGGAAGAACATTCAGATGAGATATTATTCAGCAATTTTATAAATTAAGTATAGATGCAAAGGTACAATGCCAAATTGTGGAGCATTCCAAGCATAGTACACCTTTAAAGGTCCCATGACATGGTACTTCTTGATGCTTTTATATGGCTCCTTAATGGTTCCCTAATACTGTAAATGAATCCTTCTTCAAAATCAACACTCAGTGCAAGAGAAAGAGAGATAAGATGAGAAAGAGTCATAAATGTCACTCTGGAACAGTCCATTATGGGCGTTGTTGCTTGAATGCAAATGAGGAGGACAGAGATGGCCTATAGTAGCGGGTGGGGGCGTGGCCAAACTCTCCACTCTTTCCTTTTCAGCTGTGCCCGTGCGCTCTGACCCACTTCCATGTTTTTGCACGGGGGGAGAGATGAGAAGCGTTCCATTGAAAAATAAACACATTTCCACAGAAAATAAAATTAAACCACTGCTATTTCAGATCTCCACAGGCTCAGATAAAGGACTTCCGAGCCTAGAAACACTCGCAAGTTCCTCCAGGCAAATAAAAAAACGCATTTCGCATTGCGTAGCTCCTCCGCAGTCCAAACTCTCTGGGCGTGATTTACAGAGACGCTGAGTACAGACAGACGGGGGTGGAACTGCATTTGCATTTCTTTTTTCGAGCTGACGTCAATAAGGTACCTTGTTCAAACTCGCCCTTTTGAGCTCTGATTTTTTCTAACGCAGAAAAGGATCGCAAATGCTCAGTTTAGACATTTTGCAACTTTTAACCATGGGGGGGGGCCTAAACAGGGTAGGGAAGCTCACATTAACGTTAAAAAACCTCAGAAAGTGAAAATTTCATGCCATGGGACCTTTAAGAAAATCTAATTCATTCCATCGTTTTTAAGATTTAAAAAACAGACAGCTGAGGAATGTAATCTTAATAGTGACACTTAATGCAAATAACTGAAACGTGTCCTTGTCTTTTATTAAGGCAAAATTTCATGAATACTTGTCCAGACATCGCCTTTGTAATCTTCTTTTATAATCATATTTTGAAGTCCCCGTTCAACAGTCTCAATGGGCTCTTCAGTAAATACAAATATTTCTCTTGGCGATGGTTTGTCTTGAAACAAAGATAAAAAGCCTCCTTTTACACGACTACATCCATATATTTCCTCTTTGGTCTTCCATCTCTTGTTTTTTGTTTGCTCTACCTCAGATTCAAAATACCAAAAAACAAACAAACAAACAACAACAACTAGTCAATCAACTATTAAAATTCACAGTTGTATTTTAATATTTATATTCGTTATCTGAACTATACAGAGAATTAAAGCCATGCTTCTTTGACCAATGACAGTGTCCTTGCTATATAAAATGTCAAAACAAGGTCCTTTTTACACATTTAAAAAAAAAAAAAAAAATATGTTATTGATCAAAAAAAAAAAAATACAATTAAAAATGCATATGGATATTTACTGGATTTAAGGATGTATGCTTCATTAAATCCAGTAAATATTCATATGCAAACGTACCTGGAGTTGTTTTGTTTCAGTTGCACATGTTTAACTCTGTATATTTGGGCTGGGTTCTCTCAAACAGAAAACACTCTGTTTACCTTGTCATGTGCCAGTACAGGAAGTGCTCTACTGTGTTTTTGAACTCCGTAAAATCTTCACTAGAATCATTCAGATAATAATTTCAGTCCTGGAACTATATGAAGCAAGAAAGCTGAAATATTCATGTGCATAGGATAGAAATCCATGCGTATTTGGGAAATCTGCGCATATTTGGCTGTACAGTAGTAGGAGTATAAAATAAATATTCGTAAACTCTGAGTCCAGTCGTACATAAAATGTATTGTGTGTATTTTATCCATCAGAATACAAATTGAAAAGTTATGACATCAAGAATTACAATAACAAAATCAAAATTTACGATTACACTTTCTTCAGTATAAATACGAATACACAAACGCGACTCTACTGTCAAAAATACGTCATCGCTTCAGAGGCATTACTTATCGAGCAGAAGAAGCGTCGATCGAGATCAAGACTGCACATGCACTGAAGTTCCATGTTGTGCCATTACTCTGTTTTTACCCTCTGCTTTTACCCTCTCTGGTACAACAGATAGCAAAAATGATTTGTGGCGGAGTTACCCTGAGTCCACTGGCACATCGCGGTGGATCTGCAACGAATCCACGGTGGAGGCGTATCTCACAGATCCGCCCAGGACCCGTTTTGGACCTGCGTTCAGAATCGGGTTGTCTGCCCCGGAACTGCCACATATCTGTTTATTATATCGTGAGGAGCCTAAATATGCTTCAGATTTGATACTGATCCACTTACTACTGACCTAGATACACACAAGCAGCACATTTGCATTGCAATTGTACAGAAAACACCTTTTACAACTGGGATGTTTTAAATTAAAAAAATAAAAAAAAAAACATGAACCTCAACAATTCAAAGTTGGATCAGTGATATCCTAACATTAAATGTCATTAGTTAATAATAATAATAAAAAAAGAAGCTGAATTTTTACGATGTAAACAATGTTTATTTAAATCATTAAATAGAAATCTTAAGACATGAGTAATTATTAATATAGGACTTATAAACACTTCAAGTTAGTTAACCAGTGCTTCATTCTAAATATGAAAATGACAATCTTTACTAAGAACTAACAATAGTTCATGGTTAAGCATAAGTTAAGCATGTTAAGCTAAAAAAGCAAAAAACAAATATAAGCCATATGAGGAAAATGGATGGTTGTACTTATACAGTGTGGGAGCTTCAGAGTCTCTGTCTTTAGCTTCAGTCTGAAGCAGAGGTGAGATGCAGTGAAGCTGTGGAACACTTGATTGGAGAGATCTGTACACTTAAGTAGGGTCAGTCTTTAAACTCCACCAGAGCATGTTCTGAAAGAAACATTATGTACAACAAATTGAATTTCTTCTTTTGTCATACAACAGGTGTGATTATAATGTAAACATGTTTCATTATAAAAGTGATTAAAGGTAGGCTAATGCAGTATTCTTACAGAGTATACTGTGTAGTACATTTTACATTCTACATTTTTGGAACTTGGCCCACCAGAGGAAATTCTGTAATACAACTAAATAGCGAAACACAAATGTCAGTTTGGTTCATTTCAAGTTTCAAGTTTAATAGTGCAGTATTTACTTACAGAGGATTTTTATCATGCCCTTATGTCCATTTTCTTTTTAGACACAGTATATTCTGAAACAGAAATGAAAAACATTATTTATCTTATAGGAAATACTTTATCACAGTATAACTGAACTCATTTGTTTTAGCACGAGCCTGTATGAGTATGACATTTCACTGCTGTATAATATATAACTGTATATACTTTTACCACAATATTTAAAATATTATAATCAATTTATGATGGTGGCCATGGTCAGTATCAATGCAGTTAAGATGTGTCACATTAGTGGCCATATCAAGATGTAAGATCTTTCACTGAAAGCCTGAAGTCTCAAGTCCCATAATAGAAAGTTAGGAACAAAGTTAAATCTGGATATAAACGAAATCCTTACTGTCCCTGAAATCATGAAAAGTACTTGCTTCTGATCACTGTGCAGGGGCCCCTGATTGGGGGACACTCAGCAGAAGGGCTGTCATCTGGGGAAAAGAAAATAAGATTTGGTTGGTTAACTAAAGCTAGTTGTTTTTAAAAGCTGGACCTTTTATTACATAATGTTATTGTATTAAGGCACCGACTTGACTTGACCTTTGACCCGACAGTACAACAAATAATAATTATCTCTGGTTAAAAATAGAAACAGCTCAGACACCGGTCGCCCCACAGCCGAGGGGAAAGCGTCAAGAGCGGCGTCCAGCCAGAACCAAACACTGGCAACGAATAATTGCAGATTGCAGAGCAGTGCCACACCTCCGTGATCATAAAAATATATATGAAAATAAGTAGCGTTATACAAATATAATATTTAGACTGGGATCTACCTCAAGAGATGGGGTTGTCCCGACTCCTGACCTTGCATCGTCTTCATCAACAAACTGCCTGTTGTTATTTTACTGCACTTGTCAGAACTGAGAAAACACACATAATCAGATGTACATATATCACAATTTAATGTTGTTAATGTTAATGTACATTAACACTTTACATTAACATTTACTTACAGTTAAATCCGTGGACAACAGGTGGGTGCTTCTTCTTTGCACTCCCCGATAACGGCTGTCAATGGCGCATAGTGAATCTGAACCGGTTTAGCCATAGATCCGCTCACTGATTGTACACATCTAACAAGTGTTGTGTTAAAAGAAGAAGACATCCTTTATTTATACCTGTAGGGAAATATTTCTCTGCATTTGACCCATCCTTTCAGGAGCAGTGGGCAGCTCATCTTTCATGTGGCACATTTTATGTACAACTGGACTCATTTCAGAGTTTACAAATATTTATTTTATGCTCAGCTACAGCCAAATATGCATAAATTTCCCAAATATGCTTGGGTTTTTATCACACAAATATATCTGACAGCTTTCTTGCTCCATAGAATTGCCAATTACCACTGAATAAAAAGGTAAATGGTACCTCTTTATTTGACAACGCAAGGGAAAACAGAGCATTTTGAGCTTCAGGTATGTTTTTGAGGAAGTAATGTCACAGAGTAGGTTCAGACCACCAGTATTTTTCCACTTTTAAGAATGGAGATACAACACTGAATTTTAGGGTCTTTATTACTATGATTTTGGATATAAAAGGTTTTACTAAAAGTATTTTGGATATATAAAATAGTTCAATTACGGCAACCCAGTCAATGATTTTGGATATAAAAATTTCTACTAAAATGAGCCCACGATGTAAAGTATAATGGGCATCAGTCGATTACAGTAAAGTGCTTGTGCCTAGTCCAAAAAGAGGGGATATTTATTTAAATCACCATGTTTTGAACCGTGTTGAAAATGCTACCATTTAATCAGCTTCAGATTTGTGAAATACCTTTTGATACCTTTTCTTCTGTCAGCAAACTACGATTGTTGTAGAATTGTTTTGAATAGAACAGACTAAGCTCCCCTTCAATACAGGCAGGGACAAAAGCAAACAAGAGACTTCAGTGTTTGGCCGTGTAAGAATAACTGATGTGCAGTTAACTTGACTACAGTAGACTGTGGTATTTATCATGTGTATTTATCATGTGAAGGGACAGTAATGGGAACACACACCTGTGCATCTGTCACTTCTCAAGCCTGCCCCCGGGAGGCGCTGTGATTCATGTTAAACGTCTATTGTCCAGTATTTACATTAACAAACAAGGGAGATTCATGATTCTTTGTTACAGTCTGGAACAATGGGCATTAAGTCATAAACAAGCCAGGATAGATGGAGTAATATGAATAATATCTGGCAACTTTCTAAAACTGTGTAAGCAATTTAAGTTTAAAGTTAATAGCTCCAAGAAAAAAAAAAAAAAAAAATTGACTTGCTTCAACCAGAACAAAATAATGAGCAGTCAGAGTGCATTGTCCTGGGACTCTGCATAAGCCTATTGAGATCTGGGGTGTGTCTCTAATGTGGAATATTTAGGAGTTACCATGGACAGGGGTGTAGTGGGCGTGGTACGCGGGGGTACGCCGTCCACCCACTTCTCCCGACGTGAGATATAAAAAAAATAACAAATATAAATTCAGGGATGAAAGAGTTCCGTTTTTTAGCGGATCTCCGCTTTTTTTCAGCCGCGGGGTAGCCTATTATTTATTTATTTATTTTTTTACATCTGTGCAAATTGGTTGAGAAATATTTTGGGTGTATATATATATGTATAATTGTGTTTAGGGTCGCCAACCGTCCCTTGAAAAACAGAATCGTCCCGTATTCAGAACAAAAGTACGTGTATCTCGTATTAAACTTCGTATTAAACTGCGGGCCGCGCGAGCGTGCGCAGCTCTTTCGCAACAGCCTGTACCATTGCGTGTACACAGGTTAAACTTTATAAAACATCCTATACCTCATCCTACCTGCCCGTGCCTCACTTAACGCGTCGCTCCTCGCTTTTTCACCTGCGCCTTTCAGCGTGCATAAGCTCCTCCTCAGTGCGCTCTGATTAGACAAAGTGCAAAGCAAAAACAAATCCAATATATACTACTAGTACCTGTTAATAAAATGTGTTTTTTTGTACTTTTATGTACAGTTTTACTTTATTGCTAACATATAGCATATAGAAATCCAAACATGACATCACAAATCGCGTACACCCACTCAAAAAATCCCCACTACACCACTGACCATTGAGACACAAAGGAAACATTAGCAAACACTGTCAAAAATGTTTTAAGATTGACTGAAAGCTTAAGAAAAAAACATAAAACATACAAATACAATACAAGTGCTCATGGTCCTGTTTAAGTGCTTTATTTTTAATAAAAATGGTGAATTTGAGTATCTGAAAAAGTGTTGGCTAATGACTGTAATTTTACGTGTGAAAGAGTTGTTTAGCAGCACAAATCAGCACCTGTTGTAATTCCAGCTAAGTCACTTCCGTATGTTCAGATTGTGTTCAAATAAAGCTCAGATTAAAGGCTGATAAAGCTGCAGACAGAGCAGAGCCTAGAGTTAGCATCTCAACCCTTGGGAATGTTGATGACATTAGCTGCAGAGTATCATTTAGCCCATTGTGCTTGTTTTTGGATGATAGATTAAAGCTCTGCTGCGTAACATTCCGCCAATAGAGATACATGTAGAACAGTGATGTCACTGCAAAGTATTAATAGGTGAGTTGAATGCCTCACTGTGGAACATTTTAGGTAAAGGAATAACATCTTCTGGTGGTAGAACTCTATCAGAAATGTTACATAATGCATCTTTAACCCTGTGAAATGTGTCATTTCTTACACAGGGGATTTTTATATATACACAAACATTCTTATTTGCACATAGCTACAACTGAACGCAAAACACAGGAAGTGGAAGTCTATTTTCAATCAGAAAGATTTTGTCTACACAAAATTGGAAAATATTTTACTTCTGTTTTTAGAAAATACTATTTGATGTTATATTTTGGAAACCTGCTTTGTATAATTTTACTAAACAATGTCAACATTCATTAAAGGAGCTTTGTCTGATTTGTCTTAAAATGTGAAAAACAGAACTAGTCATGTTAAACGTTTTGCAGTGCAGTTATTCCTCACTTACTGTACACATTCAGAGAATTATTAACACACACAACAACGAGCCCGCTTCCTGATTCTCAGCCCCCCGAAAAGGTGTTTTATATGTAGATGTAGACAGTACACAGTATTTATACAATATGCAGTATCTGTACTGGAGCAAGACAAATTGTCCTTTAACTGTGGGTCCATTGGCAATTGAATAACAATTATTGAGAACCAAATGTACAAAAGAACTACACAGAAGAAATAGGTAACGAAATGAACCTTCTGTAGCTTTTTACACATTACGTGGCAGCAAATGTGGCAAAGACCTTGCAAAGGAAATACTGCAAGGGAAGAGGGAATGAACCACAAATCCAAACACCAGAGCTGAGTAAGAACGAGGCTTTTCCTGTTCACCTGTTCACCACACTCTGGTTAAACTGCAATGAGATCTTTGACTGAGCCACAGATGACTGAAAAGCGCAGTGTAAATGTTGCTGCAGCATAAATAAATTGAACCAAATCTTACAAGTCTCCAATACTTCCAAACCCTAAAAAATGATTTAACCAACCAGTTACAAAGCCAGTTTGAATGTACTACACATTTGATTTGACAGCCTGGGCCAATCTGCACTGTAAATAATGTCCTCAATACCATTTATTTACCCTGGATGACTTGTCAATACGAGCAGACAGTAGAATCAATATCAGTAATGGATGAGAGGCATTCATCAGTGTGACAGTGTGTGCACCCTGCCCCTGCCCCTCCAGCCAATCACAGCCTCTCATTCTGCTCCGATAGAGAGCTTGGTTTGATCCTCATAGTGGTTGAGTAATTGTGGAAAAACTACTAAGAGGAAAACTTGCATTTATATGATTTTTGTATGGCAAGATGTTTTTAAAAGGTTATAGAATTTAAAAAGCAATAAAGTTAAGTCTAGTACCAACACCAACACCCATCCATCCCAGCAGCTTCCTACAGGCGGCGTAGTGTGCACGGGTATAAAGGTCCTATATTACACTTATTGAACTTGGGAGCATTTAGCCATGTTTGAATGAGGTTTCCTCATCAACAAACCTGGAGTTGTCTTTTGTTTTGTTCACACATGTTTGAGTAACCTTTATAATTTGTCTGTCTACATCTCCACAGCTCAAAGAGTTCAGTTTCACCTTGTGATGTCATGAAGCAATAGTTTTCAGGTTACCTGTAATCCTTTACCTTTAATTCAGTAGACTGACAATTCCAGGGCTGAAATCAGCCCAGCCTAATCATTCTAGTGAAGGTGTATGGAGTTTGAAAACACAGTGGAGAACTTCCTGTATTACCACATGACATCACAAGGTGAAACAGCGTGTTTTCTGTTTCACCTGTTTTCTCAGCCAAAATATGCAGGGTTTGTGTTAAACATGTGAGAATGAAACAAAACACAACTCCAAGTATGTTTTAGATGAGGGGAAAAAACATTAGAATTAGACTTAGACAAACTTTATTGATCCACAAGGGAAATTATTTGGATACAATAGCTCTCTCATCACAATATAATATATAACAGAGAGAAACAAAGCAAACAAAAACAGAATTGTTTGAATTCCAACTTTCTAATGCAGAATTTTTACACCTGTCCTGGATTCAAAGCAGTCCCATTTTCCCTGATGATATATGCAATATGGATCTTTCATTAATTCTTAAACAAACATAACTACTACTGCTACTACTTCTACTTTTTATGCATTTGTAACTTGTGTTCTTGTGTTTCCCCAGTACAGAAGGAAGTAAGATGTGGTACACCATTAGCATGCTAGTTGTTTTTAGCCTTACTTTACGGCAAACCTTTGTGAAAAATTGTGATAAGCACTCATAAACTCATTGCAGAGAATATTTAGGATGCTTGAAATGCAGGAGGAATATGTAAGAATAGGTTTCACTTAAAATTAGCTATGTTTTTAACCTTTTTTTAGCTGATCCAAGTGCAGATGTGGTGGACTTTACTGTCCTTGAAAGGAAATTTGTCTTGGGTTTGATGAATCGCCATAATCAGAAGTGTACATGTTCACATTAACCCCTGATTGAAGATGACAGCCCCTGTGATGTGGCCCCAGCAGACCTCAACTCTCGTACTCCTTCTGAAGTGATCCTCTCATTTACAGCGTGCATCTAATCATAAAGCCTTTTTATTGACCACAAACCAAGAAGGAAAGCCGGTGCACTGTTAGCATGCTAGTTGGTGTTAGCATTACTCACCTCTGGCCTCTGAAAGTTGTGAAAAACACTTGTAACTTTCATTAAACCTTAATTAAAGATGGCAGCTCTTGTGATGTGTCCTTTTATAGTGATCCTCTCATCTTCTGTGTACATATAATTATAAAGCTGGTGCGCTGTTAGCATGCTAGTTGGTGTAAGTATTACCTTTAGGGTAACAGAACGTTTTCATGGACTCGAAAAATCCGACCATGACCCAGATGTGCGGCCATGTTGGAGATATTGCTCACTCAAATTAAACATGCTTATAAAGCAACCGTGCAGAAAAACTCTAAATTTCACGATAAACATTCCACATCGGAATCCAAAACTTTTGATACAGTTGACCAGTTAGAGATAAGTTGGATGCCAAAGAAAAGGAGCGGTATATGAACAAACTCAAATTAATTGGGCAAGAAGATCCACATGAGATGGATTGAAGTTTGTTCAGTGACAGTGGCGATTTGTCGATTCTGCTGCTGTAAGCGATCTGGATATTGTCAACTACCTGGTCTTCTCCCCAAGCCCTTATACAGCACAAGACCTTCAGAGCTCTAAAGGTCTGGAGGCAACAACCAGTTTGTTTGTGGCTGGTACGAGAGCGCAAAGTGTGAACAGTTGGAGACAAACGTATTGTGATGGCAAAGGTCGGCTTACTTGTATCTAGTAGAGCCACATGTGTAACGTGTTTAAGATAAGATAAGATAATCCTTTATTTGTCCCACAATGGGGAAATTGCAGTGTCACAACGCAAGTTTCAGAAACAGTAGGAAAATATGCATCAAAATTAAGATAAATAACAATAATAATGTAAGTATGTAAAATCAACTAAAAAAATCAACTAAAATCAACTAAAAAACACAACACTGTAAGGTTAAAAGGCACAGGAACGCTGCACAATAAATGTCTTTGATTCTGAGCAGTGAACAAACAACAGTTAAAGTGACTCCAGTATAGTAATACAGTATATAATATCACTACAATAAAGTGACTCAGATGATTGTGTACAGTGCAGTGATGGGCAGTGGTTGTTAAATAAATAAGTAGCAGGTAAAGTGACTCTAAATAATATTGCACATTGTTATTATTACTATGGAGATGACACATGGTTGCTATGGAGATGAACATGACTAGCATCGATCATTGTACAGTCTGACAGCAGAAGGAAGGAAAGATCTGCGAAATCTCTCTTTAACACAGTGAGGGTGAATCAGTCTGTCACTGATGCTGCTCTCTAGAGCCGACAGAGCGTCCTGCAGGGGCGACACTCATGGTCCAGCATAGACATGAGTTTAGCCAGGACCCTCTTGTCCCCCACCTGCTGCACCGAGTCCAGAAAACAGCCCAGGACTGAGCTGGACTTCCTGATGACCTTGTCCAGTTTCTCCTTCTCCCTCTCTGTGATGCTGCTGCTCCAGCAGACCACACCGTACAGGATGGCAGATGTCACCACAGAGTCATAGAAAGTCCTCAGGAGTGGCCCTCTCACTCCAAAGGACCGCAGTCTCCTCAGGAGATAGAGCCGACTCTGGCCCTTCCTGTACAGTGCATCTGTGTTATGAGTCCAGTCCAGTTTATTGTTCAGATGAACACCCAGGTACTTGTAAGAGTCCACTCTCTCAATGTCCCTTCCCTGGATGTTCACTGGTGGGGGGCCAGTAGAATGGCGTCTGCGGAAGTCCACCACCATCTCCTTGGTCTTCCCCGCGTTGATGAGAAGGTGGTTGCGCTGACACCAGTCCACAAAGTCCTGCGTTAGTCCTCTGTACTCTGCGTCATCATCGTCTGTGATGAGACCAATGATGGCGGAGTCATCGGAGAACTTCTGCAGGACACAGCTGTCCGTGTTGTGTCTGAAGTCTGCAGTGTAGAGGGTGAAGAGGAAGGGCGCGAGGACTGTGCCCTGGGGCGCCCCCACACTGCAGGTCATGAGGTCAGACAGACAGTCCCGGGATCTCACAAACTGGGGCCGGTTTGTGAGGTAGTCCAGGATCCACTCAGCCAGGTCACAGTCCACTCCAGCCCACTCCAGCTTGTCCCTCAGGAGCAGCGGCTGGATGGTGTTGAAAGCACTGGAGAAGTCAAAGAACAAGATTCTCACAGTGCTGCCGGGCCTCTCCAAGTGGGACAGTGAGCGATGCATCAGAGATGATGGCGTCCTCTACTCCGATGCCGGGCTGATACGCGAACTGCAGCAGGTCCATCGCTGAGCTCACCGCGGAGCGGAGGTGACCCAGGACGAGCCTCTCCAGAGTCTTCATCAGATGAGAAGTGAGAGCCACTGGCCTGAAACTGTTGAGGTCTTTGGTATGCGGTGTCTTAGGCACAGGTACCACACAGGATGTCTTCCAGAGCTGTGGCACCACCTTCAGCTTTAGGCTCAGGTTGAAGACATGCTCCATAACTCCACACAACTCATCTGCACAGTACTAATATACTAGTACTAGTATATTGCTTTTTATTATTCACATTTTGCAAAGATTAAAATATTAACATTGTTATACAATTTACTGTAGGGACTAATGAAGCAAACGGGTTTACAATTAGCAATCACAATGCACAGTATGAAATATCTACCGGCTGCAAAATGAGCTGAGCATATGCGAATGTTGTCATGATTTTTCCCATCCAAGTTCTGTTTGAGACTGGCGATCCACAATCTCCTCCTTTCCTTTGATAATCGCTCTGTCTGTTCACCCTGGTCGGTCACTACTTTAAGTAAACAATAGAACTGCAGGTGTTTTTCTCTGTCCAATCTATTGTGACAGCTTAGGACCCGACAACCATTTATCTTTTTTTTTAACTTGGCGGCATAAGTGCAATGTTCGCTTTGTTTCAAATATCTCCAACATGGCAGACTTCCAGATTATGACGTCACGTGAAAACGCTCTATACTCACCTCTAGGTTCTGAATGTTATGAAAAGCCTTTGTAGCTCTCATTAACTCTTGACAGAAGAGGGCGACTCGTGTGATGTGGCCCCAGCAGACCTTGACTCGGGTGCTCCTCCCTCTGGAGTAATCCTCTCATTTACACTTCACTCCAGCTGGATGGGCCCTCTCGTGGGGAGGGGTATAAAAGACTTGTGGGACTCCCAGGATGCTTCACTGTGAAAGAGTGACGGGAGTGCACTACAGTTTTCATTAATTCTACTTTGAGCAATAAACAACCATATCAACAGGCAGATCTGAAAGAGGTTTACATGGCCAGTGAAAAAGAAATAAATCAGTTGGAGTTATCAAATAACCCAATAATTTTCAGATTTTTGGTGTACGTTAACATGCACAAGAGATATCTGATCATCAAATCATGTGTGGATGTATTTTAGAGTCACAGACATGGAAGACAAAATGCAATACATTATGTACACGTTCCTGTCTTCTATAATAAAACCAATGTAAGCTTTTGTCTGAAAGAATAACGAGTGAGTCACGGATGTTTTTGTTTTTCTTGTTAAATTTTTAAAGGTCACAGTCATCTTAGAATGAATTGTTATGAAAGGGCAGTTCAGGTAGTGTGCACTATAGAACAATTAACCATTTCCTTTTTATACATTATTCAAGCTTTTAAAGTTAGCATCTGTAATAATCAAAGGCGGACTTACCATTAGGCAAACATAGGCATTCGCCTAGGGGCCCCACCAAACCTGCCCATTGAGAGGGGCCCCAACTGTCACCCTTGACACGGTACACACACAAAAAAATTGAAATCTTAATTCAAACACACACGCGCACCCTTATTTTGTGTGCACGTGTGTGTTTGAAGAATGACTTTTGAGGGTCCCATGTCTATATTTCACCTAGGGCCCCAAAATGGCTAAATACACCCTTGGTAATAATATGCAAACTTGACACTTGTGGACTTTAAGCCATGTTAGAATGGTGCTATCTCATCAAAAAAACAAAAACAAAAAACGGACTTGTGTTTTGTTTCATTCACACATGCTTGAGTAAACCTGCATTATTAGTCTGTCTACATCGGTCTACATCATGCTCTCTTCCACCTTGTGATGTCATTCAAAGTTCAAAAGTTCAAAGTCAGCTTTATTCAGACCCTCCAGGAATTCGCGATGTTGCGATTTGCAACTTCAACGCAACTTCAGCCAATCCCCACGAATTCAGGGCGGTGTTGCAATTTTGACCAATCACCGCAACTTTCCCGCATTTTTTACTAATTTTGACCAATCATCGGCGACGTATTGAACGCCGACCAACTTCCTTCTGTGTAGGAGACATAACTGAGATGAGGTGCACGTAGCGTTTGTGTGTGTGTGCGCGGCAGAGGCGGTGGTTCACGTGAGTGTGGGTGTGTGCACGTACGGGAAGTGTGTGCGTGTAAAAGCGCGCGCTCACCTGTCACACAGAGGAGAGAGTCAGGGTTGGGGTGTAGCCGTATTTTTTGTTGAACGCAAACCATTCATTCACAATCTGTTCATCCTGCTGTTTTCATGAGTTCCGTTTCATCCTGCTGCGCTGTCATAACTGTGTGCGCTCTTTTTGTAATAAATGCACAAAACGCATATCTGGATCTCAGCGTATCTGTCACCATAGCCTCCTCTGCGCGTCACAAATCTGCGAGCCATAGGACCCAGCCTCATATTCTCGGCGGCTAAAAGGTTTGAGTTTGGAAGCCGCAACATTCTGCCTTACTTCCGTGTGACGAAACAAAACTGCGGCCGTGTCCCCAGTTCCCAGAGCGCACAGCTCGGAGCGCGGCCCGAAGGGGGCTCAGACTGCAGTCAAGGAGGTGCACACTTGCTCAGCCCCGACTGCAGTCCACGGACCGCGTGTTAACTGCGCATGGGACAAAAAAGAAGTGGGACAGCAGTCGTCGCGCCGGTGTTCTGGTGAAATGTGTGACGCACATGCCCTTCGGGCCACGCTCCGAGCCGCGCGCTCTGGGGGACACGGCTTCTAATGGCAAAGAAACATGTCTGCGGCCAGCCACCTGCCCACAAAAATAACAGCAAAAACAGTTCCCCTCCTAGTAGTAATTTATTTTTGATATTGGTAAGGTTGTTTTAGGACCATATCTGTGATCTCTGTGTTTTTGTATTATTCTTTGTCAGTAATAACTCCGTATTCAAAATATTATTCAATTTTAATTACAAAAAGTGAAAATCGCAACTATTTATCGCAGCTTTCACTTCCTCCCGCAACAAAATCGCAACAAAAACCTTAAAAGCACCGCAACTTTCATCGCAACTTTTTGGAAAAGCTCCGGCAAATTCAGGCATTTTAGCCCCGCAACAATCACAAAAAATGCCCGCGAAATCCTGGGGGGTCTGTTTATTGTCAATTCTGCCATATGTGTTCAGCATAGAGTGAATCTAAATTGTGTTTCTCTCTGGCCAGGTAGTGCAAAAACTACAGTATCTAAGACAAAATTTTAAATCTAAAATCTAAAAGCAAATCAATCTAAAAGTAAATCTAAAACAGTGCAAAGAATAAATAAATACCTAATACCTAATAAATAAATAAATACAGTAATCCCTTGTTTATCGCGGGGGTTAGGTTCCAGAAATAACCCGCAATACGTGAAATCCGCGAAGTAGGACAATTTTATATTTTACAATTATTCTACATGTTTTAAGGCTGTAAATGCCTCACCACTTACCTGGCCAGCCAAATGATATCTCTCTGTATTTGCTATACAGCGAGATACCATTTGGACACCCTCGCTCCTCCCTCGCTCCCCCGGTTAACAACGGACTCCGCGATTCTGATTCGTTCAAAGATGGTGACGTCAGTGCACCCGCCTTTGCCCGCAATGTCACTCTTAGGCAGCGGAAGTTCCTCCTCAGTTTTGAATCAAGACATGTGCACCCGTGGTCACGAAACAAGGCAAAGAGCCGCAATTCTGGTTTAGACCTGGTCTAGTCCTGGGCAGGGCACACCATGCTCATCCAATGGCACTGCCATGTCCCGGGACGCGACGCGCACCAACCCCTTGGAGAAGTGCGCGACACGTGCACCACCGGCGCGAGGCCACGCGTACACCGGGGCTGCGAGCACGAGATCGAACCGCGGAGCCCGGACTGTGTACTCTCAGCCCGAGCCACAAACCAGTTGTACGAAACCAGCAAAGAGCGGCATGTGGTGGTTTAATCCCGGTTTAGTCCAGGTCCAGTCCTGGTTTAGTCCAGGTCCAGTCCAGGTTTAGACCTGGTTTAGACCTGGTCTAGACCTGGTTTAGTTCTGGTCTAGACCTGGTTTAGTCCACGTTTAGTCCTGGTCTAGTCTCTTAGCCAATAAGGATGCAGAACACAATGTTACACTATAAAAAAAATGTTACACTATTTAAAAAAAAAAAGAAAAAAAAATCTGTGAAACAACGAGGCCGCGAACAGTGAACCGCGATAGAGCGAGAGATTACTGTACCTAATAAATAAATAAATAAAAAGTAATGAAGACATAGTTTTCAAAGTTAACAGCTAACTTTTACCTTTTGTTTAGTAGAGACCGGCAATTCCAGGACTGAATTTTTGAAAGCCTTTCATAATATAGCTCTAGTAAATGTAAGGGAGAAAAAGTTACCTGAAGCCCTGATTGAGATGAGAGCTGATTGACTGTGCAGTGGTGGTCCACCCTGTTTCACTTTCTCAACCGTAAAAGCTGTTCTAAAGCAGTGTATATGGCAAAAAAGGAAAATGCGAGTGAACACTACAAAGGTGCTAAACCAGGGGTGTGAAACTCATTTGGTCCGGGGCCATCCAACCTACTTTGATCCCAAAGAGGCCGGATCAGAAAACTCATGGCAGATATACACCAAAAATAGCAATAAGTCCAAATTTTTGTCCAGAGAAATGCAAATCTATTACAGAAGTCTTTTTTATTTGATGAACCTGAAACTTTAAGAAAAATGCAATTTCAACACAATGCTTTAACATTAACTTGTATTCATTTCACAGAATTTAGTCATGCTTTAGTCTTCATTTGTGCTGTTCTGGTGGGAGGGGCCACGCACAGAGGCTCTGGAGACGCTGCTATGCTAAACTGCGCAGAAAAGAGGCGCAGAAAATTACCAATATTTTAATAGAAAACCACCCCAATAAAGGTCTTGAAGGGTCGGATCTGGCCCCTGGGCCACATGTTTGACCCCCCTGTGCTAAAGGGTTTGATTGAGACAGACAAGAGTTTAAATACCTAATATATTACTTTCACTGTTTTAGCTTTAACATTTTTACATGGTCTGTACATTATACTTTCATTTTCCTTTAACTCCACCGTCTTGGTTAGAGGTCAAGAAATAATGTATTCCATGTTAATCCGATGCCTAGAAACACACGAACTGCTTTTGTGAATTCTTTGTCAACTTTCACTTCTCCGTGTCAAAACCGCGCGGTAACTTTTAACCTTTATAATGAGCATTGACATAGTCGGCAGTCAGTCAGTCAGGAGCACTTTTAATGTAATATTTAACAGCTTCCATCTACTACTTGACGAAATGAATCTTTGATGCCTTTGTGATGAATCTTGCATTATTAGATCGCATTGATGTCAAAACACAATGCCATCATTATTTAACTTGCCCTTTTGGTACCACTCCGTTCCACCCATCCTTTTGTTCCCCCTCGCCTCTTGCATTGTGTGACTTTCCTTATAAATCTTACACTATATTTGTGATTAGTGGCAATAGTGTGATAAAACCCTTGATTAAATCTGCAGTTAGCCCTGGGTCCAGCGGCTATAATGAAATCTGATATGCGTTATAGCGCTCTGCATGTGGACAGCCCACATTACCGCTGTAAAAAAGATGAATGCGTGTTGCTAGATCTCGGACGTTGCATCTCATTCTTTTCCCCCAAGTGGAAAGCAGGATCCACTGGAAATTGGATAGTGAAATGAGAGAGGCCAATGGGGCTGTAAATGCCACGATACACTACCTTTGTTCTGTCCATGTTAATCACGCTGGAGGGTGCCGGGAGATTGGACGCACCCACCTCTGAAGCTCACCCGAGAGTAATACGTGTCTGGTCACCCCATGGTTGAATTCAATAGCGGGGACAGTGGGTGCTCTCAGTGGGTGAAGGTTAAAACAAGAGGCTGCACAGTCGGTGAATCTGTAAATGAGATGTCGCTCCGAATACAGCGGTCTGAAGAGAATGGATGTTGTTAGTGTTAGTTTTAGTCTCTGGATGGGGGAATAGGATACAGAAAGCGGGAGTGAGAGATATTTTATTCATCCCGAGGGAAATTCAAGTTTGCTGCAGCAACATTTACACTGCGCTTCTCAGTGGCCTTTGTGTCTCAGTCAAAGCCACATTTGGTGTAAAAAGCCTGTCTCAAATGCCCATAGCTAGCTCCTTAGCCAGCAGTTCATTTCACAAAATCCAACAGCCCCTTACTTGCGTCCTTTGAACTGCACATGCTGCACTTCTTAGTTAGTTAAAAAAGAAATCCTGCTCAGTGTGCGTTCCAGGCAGCCACAAAAGCAGCTAACCACTTCATTACCATGGGAATATTATGACTGGGTAGTTCATGAGCGAAGTGTCAAAAAGGAATCTATGGAGACATAGTGTGATATTTTCAATATACTGATACTGGTATCAGATATCAGCTCCGATCCAGAACATAGATTTCAATAATTCAGCAGAACAATTCAACTGATATCCTAGTTGGGCATAAACAATGATGTAATAATACAGGTCGTACCTGGCCCAGAAAGTCTTATTATAGCTCTGGAAAAAAATAAGAGACCACTACAAAATTATCTGTTTTTCTGATTTTACTACTAAGTAAGTGTTTGGGCAAAAGGAACATTTTTTGTTTGAGTCTATAAACTACTGACGACATTTCCCCCAAATTCCAAATAAAAATATTATCATTTAGAGCATTTGTTTTCAGACCTCAAACAATGCAAAGAAACAAGATCAAATTCATTTTTAAACATTAATATTATGTTGTTTTAAAACGTTTTGAATGCCACAATATGCCATTAAACTTAAATTAAATTTATCTCCATGGAAACACACAGGCCAAGTTTTATCGAGAGCAGGGATGAAAGTGACCAGTAATGAAAAAAGCTGAAAGACACCGAAAAGCTAGGGGGGGTCCGGAGGCATGCCCTCCTCCCCGCTGGAAAATTTTTGAACTCTAGATGCTCTGAGATTGCCTGGAAGAATCCATGACTCATCGCTGTACCAGCGAGTGAGTCTGGTAACGTTTGATCCACAGAATACGCTGCGGTTGCGCGTAGACAGACAGCTAAGTGAACCAATCAGAGATTGCGCCATCTTGATTCAAAACTGAGGCGGAACTTCCGCTGCCTAAGAGTGACTTTGCGGGCAAAGGCGGGTGCACTGACGTCACCATCTTTGAACGAATCAGAATCGCGGAGTCGGTTTGGAACCGGAGGAGCGAGAGTGGATGGAGAGTGTCCAAATGGTATCGCGGTGTATAGGAAATACAGAGAGATATCATTTGGCTGGCCAGGTAAGCTCTGAGATGCAATCTGGCGTCATTCCAGCCAATAAAAACTAAGATGTCAACCACCCATTTTGGGGGGAAAAATTCCCTTTCCCTCTTGATGATCCCACTTTGCACTACCTTCTCACAAATTTTTACAAATATATATGTTTGCAATAAAGTAAAACTGTAAATCAAAGCACAAACCACATTTTATTCACAGGTACTAGTGGTGACATACAAATCATTTATTTATTTATACTGACAATTCTTTACATGTACAATGCCTGTTGATGTACCTTGCACAACTTCATGTACATTCTGTATGTTTTTTGTCATAACCTTTCTCTTATTCTTACACATTTACTAAGCGCATGTCTTGACAAACAGATGCATTTGCGCACTTTTATTAGGCAAAATTCAACCACATGTTGCGGTAGACCTGTTCTGTGCGGACACTGTAATGTAAATTTAGATAAATTTT
The DNA here is from genome assembly GCA_036785185.1 of Paratrypauchen microcephalus. Taxonomy (NCBI): domain Eukaryota; kingdom Metazoa; phylum Chordata; class Actinopteri; order Gobiiformes; family Gobiidae; genus Paratrypauchen; species Paratrypauchen microcephalus. Next base: position 10,621,965 of record JAVJIX010000011.1, read on the forward strand.
TGCTTCGCGTTTCGTCCTTGCTCTTCTAATCAGCGCGCATTGAGAAGGGAGCCTATGCGCCCTATACGCAGGGAGGAGAGAGCGTGAAAAGGAGCGGCGTGCTGACGTGAGGCAGACGGACAGGTACGATGTTTTAAAAAGTTTAACCTGCTCTGTGATACACGCTGGTACGCAAAGGTACACGCTGTAGCGGACAAGCTGAGCACGCTAGGGGCGCTTGTGAGAGCTGCAGTGAGAAGCCTGTGCAGCTCCCGCATCAGTAAAAGTTTATTGCTAACGCCAGCAGCCGGAATGAAATATGATCGCACTCATCTCGAGACCTGATGTCAAGTAATACAACACTACGATGTACCCACACTACCTTGGCGATCAACTGGTAGGTCGCGATCGACGTAGTGGGCACCCCTATTTTAGACACTATATTTGATAGTGGAAATTTTTCATCCCTGGAGAGGCAAATCTTGGACTACATTTCTCACATGTTTGTTTTGATTGGCTAATCCACCTGCCAAACACAAACATTGTAAATCAAACTAATAAGAGGTCCAACATTATACATCCATTTTCTCTTTTTGTCCCAACCTTTCTTAATACAATACATGTGTGCTACATCTATGAAACATGCTTTTCTCAGGAGGCGTAAATTCATGTGAAACCATTTACAAAACCGTCATTCCTCACAGATTCGACATAGAAAGATGCAGTTTTCCCATTAGAATTTCAATTGGATAGATACACACGCAAGTTCAGTTTTCCTAGCTCTGAAGTCTTAGCAAACAGGTTAAAAGCCGTTTTTCTTCAAACGCAATTGATTCTGATTTGCATCTAAATGTTTTCAGCTTGATCGTTTTTGTAAACCTCGATAAGAGCCACTCGATATGCCTTTCTTGTGCCAAAACCTTGCAGAAAATGTTCTTATTGTCCCAGATACCACAACCTGCAAACTTTAGCAAACATGTACCACACAAGTGAAAAGTGCCTCTAAATCCCTTTTCTGTTGCTTTCCACTTTTAAATGTTTTGTATGTGTCTTTGTATAATAGCCTAGAGGTAAGGAAAATAGGATAGGAGGGATGTTGTTTGCTTAGAATGTTCTATAATACGGTATTAAACTTATCTCCATGGAGAAAACCACACCAAGTTACAGGTCTGATTTATGGGAGAAATAGGTTTATTTATTCAAGGTGTGTTGTTATTCAATAGATGTATAGACAAAGTTAAAATTGCCTAAAAATCGTATTCTTCCTGCTCCCTGTTGTTGCATTATATTTTTGTTTTAATTTGGTCCTGCTTGTCTAATTTGAGATATTACTGTTTTGCCTTTATCTATGCCAGTCAAAAGTCAAAAGTTTGGACACACTTTTTCATTGTTTTTGTTTTTGTTTGTTTATTTCACAGATTGATATTGTAGATTCTCACTGAAAGCGTCACAATGATGAATGAACACGTGTGGAATGTACTAAACAAAAAGTAACTCCGTGACAGACCCTGACAAAACACAGCTGTGAAGTCAAAACCATCTCAGGAGACTTCATCAAGAAGCTCACTGAGAGTAGGCCAAGGGTTTGCAGCGCTGTCAACAAAGTCAACAGAGTATTTGAATAGAGTAAAAATTAATTCTTTGCTACATAATTCCATATCTCTCACAAAATATAATTGATGTCTTCTGTATGCATCTAAAATGTAGAAACCCAAAAGAAAAACACTGAAAACCTTTGATTGGTAGTGTATCTCCATGTCTCACAAGTCAAGTATTTTTTCTCAATTTTTTGTATTTTCTTTTAAATATTTTTTTGTATTATTATTTTTGTCTAATAGCCCAGAGGTAACACGAGAAGCATTTGTGCTCTGCTTTATACTGTATCTCTGATGTTAATAAGTGTCAGCGCAGAAAGGGCTGGTTGCTAATGCCAGATCCCCTGCAGTTCAGTGTTGCTGTGACCTTGACAGATAATAAAAAGCATCGCGCTAGGATCCTCGGCCAAGTAATGCATCAAATAAAGCGCGCTCCCATGGGAGTCGGTCCCCCTGTCCTCTTCTTCACGCCTTTCATGTCGTTCCCAAACGGCTGCCAAGAAATCCCATGTCAGGCTGAGCACTGAACACTGTATGTACACGGACAGCTTTGATAGACTTGTAATCGCCAAAGGATTTACAAAGTATTTAAATGTATGCATGTATGTACCAGCTGAAAAAGAACTTGGGATGACTCACTGTTTACATTAGAGACATTTTTTTCTAATGCCCCAGAAAACTAAATATCTTTGTTCTGCTGAGGGAAAAAATTGATATGCTTGGTTTTCTTGTGAATTACGGTGTTTCTACAAAGTTGTTTTACCAATATGGTTTTTAATAATAAAAAGATATATCAGGGCTCTCAAGTTTTGAAGATTGCTAGGAGTGAGATTTATGAGGAGCGGGGGGAGTTATAAAATGAAACCAGGGGGGATGGTGGAAGGGCAGGGCAGAATTAGAAGGTACTTTGTTAATATGGGAATGCTTTTATAACTAAAAGTCCATATGATCATTAAATCAGGTACTGTTCCAGGAGTTGGGAGTAGTGCATGAGGGAGCAAGTCTGTGTGTGTGTGTGTGTGTTTTTAATGTAAACCTGTAAGTTTTGTATTCTGTCTATTGTATTGTATTGTACTGTATTGTGTATTACTAATATTTTGTGTTTTTTGGACCCCTTCGAAAATGAGATGGCACATCTCAAGGAGCATTCCAATAAAAGAAATACATTATTATTATCAATAATAATAATAATAATAATAATAATAATAATAATAATAATGCATCAGTTTTACATAGCGCTTTTCTGGACACTCAAAGACACTTTACAGAGCATTATTCATTCACTCCACGCTGAATGGAGGTGTGCCATCGCCCCCCTCCGACCACCTTATATTCAGGAAATAAAATAAAAAGATGTGAGTGTACATCCCAATCTGAGAAGAGGATATTCTCAGATATGCTTTTACATTACCGCATTGGACTGTGTACCAGTGAGATTGCAAAATTGAGATTTAAGCCATGTTAGAACGTTGTTAACTCATCAAAAAACATACCTGGAGTTGTGTTTTGTTTTATTCAAACTTGTTCGAGTAGCCTTATTAATATTATTTTCAGGTTCAAGTTCAAGTTCAAAGTCAGCTTTATTGTCAATTCTGCCATATGTGTTCAACATACAGCGAATCGAAATTTTGTTTCTCTCTGGCCAAGTAGCGGAAAAGACGGTGTACAAAATACAGAAAAACTTCTAAGATAAAAATCTAAAATCTAAAAACAGTGCAAAAGAATAACTCAATAACTATTTACAGATGTCCAAAATGTGCAATGGAAAATGCAGCAGTGAAATGTGCAGTAATGTGCAATAGAATGTGTATAATGTCTACACCTTCAAAGCTCAGAATGCTCTGTTCCACCTTGTGATGTCATGAAGCAGTAGTTTTCAAGTTACATTTACTTTTAGTTTAGTAGAGTTCGGCATTTCCTGGGTTGGAATTATCCAAAGAGTCTATCGAAGGTGTATGGAGTTTCAAAACACAGTGGAGCACTCCCTGTATTACATGACATCACAAGGTGGAACAGAGTGTTTTTTTGTTTCAGAGAAGAACTGTGAATGAAACAAAACACAACTCAAGTATGTTTTTGATGAGGTAACATAACATTTCAGAAAATAGCGCAATATAAGACCAAAAATCATGATCGTAATACCCCGATATTGGCAAGACATACTCAATAAATTTCCAGCTGTATTAATAATGTTGTGGTATATGACATTTCAGCCTCCACAGTGAGATAGCATTGGGCTTTGTGATAGTGCTATAAATGACCATTCTTATTCAGGAGATTAGAGCGTGAGACTGGGTTTTTGGGCTTCCATTAATCTCCTCTAAGACCCTTCATGAGAGCTTAGTCCAGATGATTGTGCAAGATGCTGAGCAAGTAGTTCCTTCAGGCAAATAACGCCTTTGCTAAACAACAACCAGCCATTTTCTCTTTGTTCAAACCCATGATAAATGCTTAACTAGCAATCTTTATGCTATTGTTCAAATCTCAGATAGTATGTGTTTCTGCAAGGGTATACGTGGGTGTAAGGAGGGGGGCGGTGTACCTAGCACTTCCCGGCTGGTTCTGTTAGCAGTCCTATTCACTATTCATTGTTTCATTTGAGATTTGAGCAGATATGTGCTATATGGTGAAGTGAAAGTGGGATGTTTATGAATGCAGTGGTAAAATAGAAATCTAACTTGTGATTCAGAGTGAATTCTTTCATGAAAAGTGAAATTTATTTGGGTCAAGTTTGGGGCAAGACTTACTGAAGGAATATCGACCCACAAAAAGGCAATACAAATACTACACAATCCCGGCTACAGCGAACATAAAGGGCCATATCTTGCCCCCGGTCTTAGCACAATACTTGACCACTACAGTGATGGCATCAGAACCAATCTGTTATTAAAAATCACTGCCACTGTGGGTAATGTCTGCAATTTATGCCTCATTACCAGGCAGCAAAGAGGGGTGTGGGGAAAATAAATAATAACAGCTCCAGAGCTCCAAGATTATAGAATTTCCGCGGCATTATAGCTACAGATGGGGTACGACAATACACTTTAGGACAGCCTTGTAAATAGTCTTATGTGAATGAACAGCTTTTGTACAGATCCAGATCAAATCAAACTATAGAGCAGCGCTAAGCCGATACAGAGAGTAGGCGAGGAGGGCATCTGGATGGCGCACGAACATGTTATGTTACGCATTTATCATCCTACTATATTTCCAAATAAAAAACAGCCTTGAGTATGTTACTCGTAGGGCTGGGCGATATGGGGGAAAAAAGAATCACACTTTTTTTTGCCCCATATTGATCGATCTCAATTTTCAATTCAATCTTCGTCTATCTTATTGAACATGACAGGCATAAAGAGTAGGGTGTCGGGATCACTACAGTTTTCATTTCGTGTTGTTAGGACCAATAATTCCGGAGAAATCAACATTTAAAATTTGGAATGAGTTTGTATAACATAGTAAATCTAAAAGCATGTACGCCGTACCGCTATCAACAGAAACACCTGCGATATTCGTGTGCTAAATTAGGACTTAAGTTTCACTCAGAAACGGTGAGAAAACAGTTGTTTACTTTCCATAACTTGAATTATAATGATAAGAAGTACCAGAGGAGAGAAAGAGGAGAAAATGTGAGGGGGAGGCAGATGGCAAACAGCTCCACATACAGAGGAAGAGAGATACTGGACTTTTATTGGACTTTTATTGGACTTTTAGTCAAATGTGCACTTAAATGTGCACATTTAAGTCAAAACTTGTGAACAAGTGAGAAGACAAAGGGGCATGCTATGGCTACTTTTTCCTAAACAAGACAGCGTAAATCCTCATCAGCACCACCCGCTCTTACTGCCACATGATTGGGTGTAGATCTGCCGATTAAAATGTGCATTCCTTACCATCAAGATCGACCAAAGTCGAGATCACGATCTATCGATCTTTGAATTTTTGGCTCAGCCCTAGTTACAGTTGTGTTTTTCAGTGGACTAGTTTGATATTTTTATGATTCTAGAAATTCACTGAGCGTGCCACACCCTCACACGAGTGGTGGGTTCACTGACCGGGAGTAATACGAATTTTTATATTGACCACAGACATCGAATTTTAAACCTGAGTTACATATGTATTCTAAGGCCTTCCTTCTCCTTGATTCCTCTCCTCGAGTCCCAAAGAAAACCACAGAATGAAGGAGTAAACATGATGGAGGCTTCAGGAGGCAGACATCAGATAAAAGAATCAAACCTTATTGGGCTCACTGAGGAGTTTATATCCTCTCTCCTCCCTGTGAGTCGGACTTCCTCTCACAATTCGTGCAGAAGGAGGAGAGGAATCAACGAGAAGGAAGCAAGGAAAGAAAAATTATGTAGTGATGTATTGTAATTAAATTCTGCAGACATAGCAAACATACTAAATTCTGGAATAAGTGGTAGGAAAATATACTTTTTTTTTTTTTAAACTTCTACCTACTCCTTTTGAGGACCTCAGCTACTTAAATGACTATGCAGTTACTGTAATGTACAGAAAATTATGCTTAAATTTAAAAAAAAGATACAATAAATGTGTTATTTACCCAACTTATTATTGTTTATTTGGTTTATTTGTCCAATTGGTTAGTGAGCATATGAGATATGCTGTAAACCTGCTAGATTGTATCTATGAGGACCTCTTGGGAAGCTCCAAAAAGAAGTTCCAAAAACAGTGCTGCAATGACAGCAAAAATATCAAAACAATTGTGAACCCAATCTCTTGTCTCCTCTCATATTGTGGGAATTGTGTCTAGTCGCATTGGCTCTCACAAAAACTCTAAATCAAACACAAGTGGATTTCAACAGTGGAGGCAAGCTGGAGGCAAGCTGGAGGCACATGGTATTCCATGTGGTCTCCAATCCCAGTACTAACAAGGACGACCCTGCTTAGCTTCCGAGATCAGGCGAGCATTATTAAGGTGGTGTGGGGACAAATCAATAGTTGTCTCTCTGTATTTCCAAAATAACTGGTCAGGTTTTACAGCATCAGCACCTGTAACCTCAAAATGCATAGAAGTAAGAACGGTAAATAAATGGCCTATTCAGCGTGACCTTGAGTTTGGATAGGCCCAATTTAGACCTGATATAGACATGGTTTAGTCTTGTTATAGTCCTGGTTTAGTGCCTGTTTTTTATTAAAAGTGAACAGACCCATACATATGTCCTTCTAAAATACTGAAGGGCCCATATGGTGTTATTTCCTATGTCATAATGCTGTTTCCTCATCACAAACATAGCTGAAATTGTCTTTTGTTTCATTCATGCATGTTTAACACACAAACCCTGCACATTTAGGCTGAGTTCTTCTCTCAAAGTTCTTCTCTCTCTCAGGAGCAGCAGAGCAAGCAAGCCGGTGGCTATGGGTGAAAAGGCGTGACAGCTCTTGGGCTCCAAAGTCACAGGAGTGACCCAGAAGGGGTGAAAGCAGAGGAGGGCACCCATGGGACGCCAGGCGTTGCCAATGAGCCCTCTGGAGGGGTAGTGTGCCATCATCGACACCCCCCACCCCCACCCCCCTCACCCCGAGGATGGCCTCACTGGCACTTAATCAAAGGGATTGCTTCACCTAGTCCTCTAACAGAACAGAACTCAAACAGAAAACACTCTGTTCCACCTTGTGATGTCATGTGGTAACACAGGAAGTGCGGCAGTGTGTTTTTAAACTTCATACACCTTCACTAGCATTTTGAGCATTGATTGAATATTGACAGACCAGGGTTTGACTGGGACAAAAAAACGGACCTGGCATTTTTGGCTTAGACCGGCCCCTCATAATTAGCGGACTAATTTATGTTTGTGTTCCCCTAAGCAAAGTTATTTTACTATTGTTATGTCTTGGCTGAGGGAAAATCAGGGCGCAACATTTAAAGAAAAAATCCCAACTCCCAAAAACCACCAGCAAACTCACAGTAACTACACATTCAATGGTTTATTTAAAATGCATCTTGCACACAAGGTCAGGAGCACGTTGGCTGGCTCCCCAGGCCAAATTCCTGTGGAAATGAAGCATTAAAAAAAAAAAAAAAACTTGTCTCATCGAACCTACACTATTCACGTAGGTCACCTGTTTTGGCTTCAAAATTGCAGATTTCGCCAAAAAGGTGAGCAATTTTCATGCCTGTCCATCACCTAAAAGTCCCAGTATTATCCTAACATTACTACCTTCTTACCTGTTGTGCCTGTGCGACACTTCCACTCTGTCCCTTGGGTTCCCTCAGGTTCCCTCGGGTTCCCTGTCCACAGTCTCTGGCTGCTCCTCTCCCTGTCCACCTTCAACCTGCAGAGGACGTGGAGGCTCCAGCAGCCCCTCCAGAGAATATGTCTGTTATTTTAGAACATTTTGCAGCTATAGCGAGATTTTTAAATCTTTTAGCCCGTAACTTCTCCACACCCCCTTTCTGTCGCTTCTCCATGTTTCCACGCTCAACACTGAAACTGGCGGGGATCAGTGCAGAGAAAGGGGTGGGACCGCTCTTGTAAGCTTCTATGTCCTGATTGGTTAAGTCCACTGTCTATATAGAAGATGGACCAATGGGCCGCCTCCTCTAAATTGTGGGCTTGTCTCTAAGTAAAAAACAAAACAAAAAAACAAAAAAAAACCCCAACAGCATCGGCCTCTAGGACTGTCGGCCCACCGGGAAAATGCCCGGTATGCCCGATTACCAGTCCAGGCCTGTGACTGACTTATTATAAAGGATTACTCAACATATGGGAAAGAAGCAAAACACAACTCCAGGTTTGTTTTTGATGAGGTAACCACATTCTAACATGGCTAAAAGAATCCAACTGGTGTAATATAGGAACTTTCGACATTAAATTGTCTTCTTCCATGACTTGAATATAGCCATAAAGCTTGCAATTTTAACCCTTACCATTTCAGATACTATTACTGAGATTTTCTAATGCATATCTCCTTTGTTGGATGTCCTGAGTCAGCAGTGAGGAGCTTATATGTAAAACGGCAGATACAGAGAGCAGAACATACAGGATCAGTGTGTGAGAAACAGGCGAGGGGCCATGTTTCAAAAAGGACACATTAAGAATTTTACCTAGCATTTCACCCTTAAACAAATTAGACAAAATAATGATCTCCATATACTGTACAAGTACAGGCCAAATTGTTTGGACACACCTTCTCATTCAATGCGTTTTCTTTATTTTCATGACTATGTACATTGTAGGTTGAAGTGAAGGCATCAAAATTGTGAATGAGCACATATGGAATAAGTGTGAAATAACTGAAAACATGTCTTATATTCTAGTTTCTTCAAAGTAGCCGCCCTTTGCTCTGATTACTGCTTTGCACACTCTTGGCATTCTCTTGATGAGCTTCAAGAGGTAGTCACCTGAAATAGTTTTCCAACAGTCTTGAAGGAGTTCCCAGAGATGCTTAGCACTTGTTGACCCTTTTGCCTTCACTCTGCGGTACAGCTCACCCCAAACCATCTCGACTGGGTTCAGGTCCGGTCACTGTGGAGGCCAGGTCATCTGGCGCAGCACCCCATCACTCTCCTTCTTGGTTAAATAGCCCTTGCACAGCCTGGAGGTGTGTTTGAGGTCATTGTCCTGTTGAAAATATTTCTATTAAAATTCTATTAAAATATTTGAATTATTTTGAAATTTTCTATTAAAATATCGGAAATTTTCTGTGCCGCTTTTCTGTGCCTCTTTTCTGCGCAGCTCAGCAGAGCAGCGTCTCCAGTGCCTCTGTGCGTGGCCGCCTCCCAACAGAGCAGCACAAATGACTTGACAAAAGACTTGGCTCCTTCCAAACACTTTGCATGTTCGGGACTGCCTACCTTTGTGAGCAGTTTTTCCTCAGTAATGAACATTAATAAAACAAAGCTGCGCTCAAAGCAAACACACAAGCACTTGAATGACATTCTGAAGTTGGCAGTTACTCAGGACATGGTGCCTGATATTGATGCACTTGTGCAGCTAAAAGATGCCAAGCTTCAGGAGCAAAAAGTTGACTCTCTCAAAATTTACTCTCGTGAGCTTACTCAGAGCTGTGCTTCGTTTCATTCATTCATATGTATTATTATTTATTTATTATTAGTCCAACTTCCAATCATCCATTAATCAGCCAAATGATTCTAGTGAAGTTGTATGGAGTTTGTGGTATATACATCTGCCACCATGCCATAGTGTATTTCATTTAATTTACATTTTCATTAAGTTCATTATGGCACATAGTTTTTTTTTCAGCAGAGAGGGCAGAGGACCCTTGGAAGAGACCATTGACTCCGAACAAAGAGAAGACCACTACTAAGTTAATTTTGCTAAGTTAGTTTGTTTGAGGTTACTTTATTATCGTTGTTTTCTATATTATAAGTATTTACCTTTTTGTTACTTTAATTAAGTTAGTAGTTTTAGTTAATTATTTAATGTAATTTCCCCCTCTTGTGTTCAGTTTCGTTGGCCCTCATGTATTTAAATGCACCTGTTCTGTCTGGAAGTTTTAGTTTTTGTTCTGTTCAGTTGGATTTAAGTTACCCCAGTTGGGCCTGACTTTTTGTTAACGATTTACTTCATTTGAGCCTTCGTTAAATTACATTTTTATTTGACTTTCAAAACTATTCTTTGACTATTCAATTTAAACATATTTTTTGGTTTGGTCCACTACAGAGTTTAAAAACAAACGTGGAGCACTTCCTGTATTACCACATGCAATCAATGTTTTCAGTTTGAGGGAAGAACGCAGTCTGAGGGCCTGTTTACACGAGAACGCTTACAGGTAAAAACGACAAAATATTTTATCGGAAGTGCCTTTCGTTTAGACGGTGACGGTGTTTTGGGGGCTTAAAAGCGCAAAAAAATGAAACAGCCCTCCAAAGTGGAAAACTTGAATACACTCCGCGTTTTCGTCTACACTGCCCAAGACGCAAAACTCTGGTTAAATCTGCTAACATCGCGTATACGTCACATCGGTTCATACAGTGCCGTGAAAAAGTATTTGCCCCCTTCCTGATTTCTGTGTTTTTTGCATATTTATCACTCAAAACATTGTCAGATCATCAAACCAATTTTAATATCACACAGAAACAACCCAAGGAAAGACAAAATTCAGTTTTTGAATGATGATTCCATTTATTAGTGCACAAAAAAAATCTAAACCTATCTGGCCCTATGTGAAAAAGTAATTGCCCCCCCTTGTTAAATCACAAACTAACTGTGACTAACCACAGTTTTGAGAAAACTTAGTTCAGTTCTACATGCCACACCCACACCTGATTGTCACCACCTATGTTGAATCAAGAAATCACTTAAATAGTTCCTGTCAAACAAAGTGAAGTTGGCTACAACATCTCAAGAACAAACACATCATGCCACGATCCAAAGAAATTCAAGAACAAATGAGAAAAAAAGTGATAGAAGTCTATAATTCAGGAAAAGGTTACAAAGCCATTCCCAAAGCTCTGGGGCTCCAGCGAACCACTGTCAGAGCCATTATTCAAAAATGGAGGAAACTGGGAACAGTTGCAACCCTTCCCAGGAGTGGTCGACCAACTAAGATTACTCCAAGAGTGCGACGACGGCTCATTCAGGAAGTCACAAAAGAACCTAGACGCACATCGAAAGAACTACAGGCCTCGTTGGCCTCAGTTAAGGTCAGTGTTCATGACTCCACCATTAGAAAAACACTGGCCAAAAATGGCATCCATGGAAGAGTTCCCAGGAGAAAACCACTGCTTTCACAAAAGAACACAAAGGCTCGTCTCACCTTTGCCAAAAAGCACCTTGATGACCCTCAAGACTTTTGGAGAAACATTTTGTGGACCGATGAGTCTAAAATTGAACTTTTTGGAAGGTCTGCAGCCCGTTTCATCTGGCGTAAAAATGGCACAGCATTTGATAAAAAGAACATGGTGCCCACAGTAAAGCATGGTGGTGGCAGTGTGATGGTCTGGGCCTGCTTTGCTGCCTCAGGACCAGGACAACTTGCTGTGATTGACGGAAAAATGAATTCTGCTGTTTACCAGAAGATCCTGAAGGAGAATGTCCGGCCATCAGTTCGTGCCCTCAAACTCAAGCGCTCTTGGATCATGCAACAGGACAATGATCCAAAACACACCAGCAAGTCCACCTCTGAATGGCTCAAAGAAAACAAAATTAAGGTTTTGGAGTGGCCAAGTCAAAGTCCGGATTTAAATCCGATTGAGATGCTGTGGTGTGACCTTAAACGGGCAGTTCATACAAGAAAACCCTCCAATATGGCAGAATTGAAACAATTCTGCATAGAAGAGTGGGCCAAAATCCCTCCCCAGCGGTGTGAAAGACTCATCACCAATTATCGCAAACGTTTGGTTACAGTTATTGCTGTCAAAGGAGGCTCAACTGGCTATTAGATTAAGGGGGCAATTACTTTTTCACATAGGGCCAGATAGGTTTAGATTTTTTTTGTGCACTAATAAATGGAATCATCATTCAAAAACTGAATTTTGTCTTTCCTTGGGTTGTTTCTGTGTGATATTAAAATTGGTTTGATGATCTGACAATGTTTTGAGTGATAAATATGCAAAAAACACAGAAATCAGGAAGGGGGCAAATACTTTTTCACGGCACTGTATATCAGTGTACTTTGACTCCCAGTCCACACCTTCACCTTCGTTGCTTTGTAGTCCAACGTGGTCTGAAGCAATAGCTGAACTTCGTCTGACCATACAATTTTTTTTTGCTACCGGTAGCCATGTTTTGTTTTGCTTTTCGCGGCGCAGATGAGAAGAAGGAAGATTCTACGCATGTGTGTGGACATAGTGATAATGTATCACAGCACCACCTAGCCGACTGGCATGCATACCCAATCGAATTCCACACACTTTTGCGTCACCATTTGCACGCAGATTTCTTCTCGAAAAAGCTCGTCTAAACGCGAAATAAAAAGTGAAGATGTGATGCCACTTTTGCATCTTCTGTTCAGACCGTCATCATATAAACGTAGTACATAGAGGGTGTGTGTGTTAAATATGTGTGAATGAAACAAAACACAAGTCCAGGTCTGTTTTTGATGAGGAGACAACATTATAACACAGATCAGAAAATAGGGTAATATGGGTTCTTTGGTTGTCATTGTGAACCTCCAGAGATTGTCAGCTCATATATGATGCATGAATCAGGTTTGGAGTAGGTCACTGACACATGTCCCTGCCCCAATTACTGAACAGTAGCTGCAGCTGACTTCCCGTCCACAGTCTGTAATCAGGTATTAGGGCAGATGTGCACACTTTGGATCAGGATCAAAGCCCAGTTCATTAGCAGACCTCAGCTGCACAAAGCTAATACTAACACCATGACAGATTTGGGTTGTTGTCCTTAAATTGGGTGTATATTCATCCACTTTCCTCAGCTTAGCCCCATTAGAGGTGACGGCGGTGCAGTCTAAACCAGTGTTCCAGCCAGGGAGCAGGAACAAAAGCAAGTTTGGATTTTATATAATTAAATGTTCTATATGAAACAAAACTGACCCTTGTGAGACCTCATTAAAAACAAACCTGCAGTTGTGTTTTGTTTCATTGGCACATGTTTGAGTGATCCTGCATTTCTCCAGAGCTCAAAATGCTGTTTCACCTTATGATGTCATCAAGTGAGTTTTCAAGTTAACAGCTCCTTTTACCTTTTGTTCAGTAGAGATTGCCAATTCCAGGGCTGAAATCATCCAAATTATTCTAGTGAATGTGTATGAAGTTTAAAAACACAGTAGAGCAATTCTATTACCACATGACATCACAAGCTGGAAGAGTGTTTTCACAAGGTGGACCAGAGTTTTTTTGTTTGTTTGAGAGAACTCAGCCTAAATATGCAGGTTTCATCTTTGGAGAGAATTGTACTGCTAACTTAGACTTAGACTTAGACAAACTTTATTGATCCACAAGGGAAATTGTTTTGGGTACAATAGCTCACACATCAAATAATATATAACAGAAGGTAAAAAAAAAAAAGAAAACGAATAGCAACCAAAGAACAATAGGCCTGTGTCAGATGAGACATAATTATAAAAATAAAAATAACGATAACAAATGTATATGTATAAATCAGAATTAAATAGAAAGTAGTAATAAAATATAAAATATGATATCAAATAACAAATAAGTTAACCGTAAAGAGGGTTCAAATAGAATCCAGGAGAGATTGCTAGATTCAACATGCGCGGATGGCGACTAAAACCTCGGGCATGTTTTTGATGCATGGTAGAAAGCTCAACTTTGCATAAAACTCCCTCTTTCAGAACATTTTTGTATGATAATATATTAGAATGAGAACTTCGCACTTCAGTTTCTTAAAACGGGTGCGCTGGAGGAGAGGGAGCAGCCCCAGAACATATGAGAAAATTGTATTGTATTGTAAATGATCATTATGTTCTTGCCTCTGTTGGGTTGGACGTGGGCTGGATTATAAGATCCATTGTGTATATGTAGATATGTACAGCTCTAGGAAAAAATAAGAGACCACTGCATTTTTTTTTCTGAAATCAGCATCTCTACATGTATTACAGCCATTCCATTCCAGCATCTCTTGAATTCCAACACAAACACAAAGCTGAGCTACTTCAGTTCTTGCACCAGGTGTGGAATAAAGTCACCCAAGAACAATGTGAAAGACTTGTGGAGAGCATGACAAGACGCATGAAAGCTGTGATTAAAAATAAGGGTTACTGCACCAAATATTGATTTCTGAACTCTTCTTAAGTGTAAACATTAGTATTATGTTGTTTTAAAATGAATTTGATCTTGTTTCTTTGCATTGTTTGAGGTCTGAAAACATGTATCTTTTTTGTTATTTTGACCATTTGTCATTTTCTGCAAATAAATGCTCTAAACCAATGGTCTCAGGCACGCGGCCCGCGGGCCAACTGCGGCCCCCGGGACGATAATTTGCGGCCCTCGTCTTAATATGAAAGATTAATATAAGTGAGGCCCGCAAGATTAATATGAATTTCATTTCTTGTGTGCGACGCAGAATGAACCAATCACGATGTGGTATATGGCTCTGGAGGGCGGGACATCGGTCGTGCTTATTTCCTCTAAATGTGGGCGGGGCTAGGGTGAGGTCCCAGTGCTTAGAGCTTTTAGTGCTTGTGTGCTTGTGTGTGCTTGTGTGTTTGGGGTTGCGGCAGGCAGACATCAGACAGGGACAGTGATTGATCCATTTCTTAGACACGAGGGAGGCAGGTGCATTTGTGTGTCCCTTCTTCAGAGTGCTCGCTCGCTCCTCTCTTCCTCCCTCCCGCCGGAGCTGTGCGCGCAAAGCGGACGCGTCTTCGTCCGTCTCTGACTCCATTCAGAGCCTGTCAGATCTGTGGAGAGGCGGCGGGCGGCCCTGTTCCCACACGTGCAGATAGTGTCACGGCCTCACTCGCGCTACGTGTTGTTTGATGTGCGCGCACGTGAGACCCGGGCGATACTGCGATAATCCATATATTGACTAGACCAGGACTGAACCAGGTCTAAACCAGGACTAAACCAGGACTAAACCAGGACTGAACCAGGTCTAAACCAGGACTAAACCAGGACTAAACCAGGACTAAACCAGGACTGAACCAGGTCTAAACCAGGACTAAACCAGGACTAAACCAGGACTGAACCAGGACTGAACCAGGTCTAAACCAGGACTAAACCAGGACTAAACCAGGACTAAACCAGGACTGAACCAGGTCTAAACCAGGACTAAACCAGGACTAAACCAGGACTGAACCAGGACTGAACCAGGTCTAAACCAGGACTAAACCAGGACTGAACCAGGACTAAAACCAGGACTAAAACCAGGACTAAAACCAGGACTGAACCAGGACTGAACCAGGACTGAACCAGGACTGAACCAGGTCTAAAACCAGGACTGAACCAGGTCTAAACCAGGACTGAACCAGGTCTAAAACCAGGACTGAACCAGGACTGAACCAGGACTGAACCAGGACTAAAACCAGGACTGAACCAGGACTAAACCAGGACTGAACCAGGACTGAACCAGGACTAAACCAGGTCTGAACCAGGTCTAAAACCAGGTCTAAAACCAGGTCTAAAACCAGGACTGAACCAGGACTAAACCAGGACTAAACCAGGACTGAACCAGGACTAAACCAGGACTGAACCAGGACTGAACCAGGACTGAACCAGGTCTAAAACCAGGACTAAACCAGGACTAAATCAGGACTAAACCAGGACTGAACCAGGACTGAACCAGGACTGAACCAGGTCTAAAACCAGGACTAAACCAGGACTAAACCAGAGAATCCATGTTTAAAACAGTTTATGTTCAATGTTCCATTTCAGGCAATTAACGTTTAAAAAACTGTTAATACATACATTTAAAACTGAATAAAAAATAACTAGCCAGCCAGCCAGTCAATATGCGGTTTCTTTAGTCGTCTGTATCTACTGTATGACCATTATTATTATTATTAAATTATTTATTACTGATTGATTTATTATTTTATCATTTTTTCATTTATTTCATTTGTATTAAAAATAAATATATTTGAGAACATTGGAATGATTTATTTGCACTTTTCTTGTGGAAATCCTGATGCGGCCCAGCCTCATTCAGATTCTACCCCATACGGCCCCTAGGTAAATTGAGTTTGAGACCCCTGCTCTAAACGATAATATTTTTATTTTGAATTTGGGGGAAATGTTGTCAGTAGTTTATAGACTCAAACAAAAAATGTTCCTTTTGCCCAAACACATACCTATAAATAGTAAAATCAGAAAAAGACTGATAATTTTGCAGTGGGCTCTTATTTTTTTTCCAGAGCTGTATATAGCACCCCAGCCTTACTCTATAGTTGGGTGTATATTTACAAGATCTACATATATGTATTCAGATACTCTCCAGTTTTATTTTTCAATTATTTTCCAATTATTTTTCGATTATTATTATTATTATGATTATTATGATTATTATGATTATGATTATTATTATTATTATTATTATTATTATTATTATTATTATTATTACACTGTATGTGTTGATTGCCTTTGGATTTTGAATTATGTTGTTTTGGGTACACTGTTCCTTTACGACCTGTCACCCTTGGGTGTTTGCCACACCCTATTTAAGACGGCCACCTGAGCTCTCACTCTATTTTGCCTGATGAAGGCCTAGTGCTGAAACGTTGTATGTCCTAATAAATCTTACATTTTGCAAGTAAGATGGAGTGCGGGATTTTTGTCTTGTATGATGATACAGTGGTACCTCACCTTACGAAAGACCCAACAAATGAAAATTCCAAGTTACGAAACACCTTCACGTTAAATTTTGGTCTCTAGATACGAAAGAAATTCAAGTTACGAAACGCGAAATCTCAAAAATTCAAATAATGCGTGATCAGCCACACACATACGCTTTTCTCAGACTAGATTTAAACTTTTCTCACATTTGTCTCTTGTTTAAACACTCAAACTTTCATAGATTTTCAACAAAATGTATTAATACAGACGCTCCTTGACATACGAACATTCGATTTACGAACATTTGGAGTTACGAACAGGGTCGAAAATAAAAAAAAAAGTTAAATGTTTGGGCAAAAGCGCTGTACATGTACGCAAGTGAGTTTTTGTATTTAGCGCCTATTCCGACTTCCGGGTACAGTACGTAGTGCGTATTTCCGCCGCTGACGCACAGGCAGGGCGCTGCGCAGCATTCCCCAAGCGTCACGCCCACTCAGTTGAAGTGTTCAGAACTTCAACTGAGTGGGCGTACTGCGGTGTTACTACGGTGCGGTGTTATGAACTTTGTTGTTTTTCTTGCATGCATACAGTAATCCAATATGGTTGGTGAAAAGCGAAAAGCTTCTAGTGAAGCTTCTGTGAAAAACCGGCAAGCCATCTCATTTGAAAAGAAGGTGGCGATAATAAAGAAACTTGATGCTGGTGAGAAGATGGTGAATGTGGCACGCGCATACAACGTGAACCGTTCGACAATTGGCACGATATATAAACAAAAGGACCGCATTATGGAGCATGTGAAAAGTGCAGCGGGTATGCAATCCACCATCATAAGCAAGAAGAGAGGGAAACTCATGGAAGAGATGGAGAAACTTCTTGGTATTTGGCTCGAATATCAGCGACAGTGGCGTGTTCCTTTGAGCCTTATGCTGATCAGTGAGAAGGCCATATCTAAGGCAGGGGAAAGTGCTGCGGAAGAAACCTTTTCTGCCAGCCATAACTGGTTTGCACGTTTTAAGAAGAGGGCAAATCTTCATCCCGTGTCCGTGAGTGGAGAGGCAGCAGATAAAGCCAGCTGCCGAACGCTTTCCCCAAGAGCTAAAGGAAAATAGGAGGTAAATAGGCTACACACACACACACACAGTCTCACACATACATTCACACACACACACGCTCTCTCTCTCTCAGCTGACTGCGTTTGCCTCTGTGTCCCTCTCTTCTTTTTATCTCATCAGTTTTCCATATTTTTAAAAAGCATATTAGTATTATTTAGTGTTATTTATTAGTGTTATATAGTGATATTAGTGTTATTTAAATGCAGTACAAATCCATATAGATAACTTATACAAGCCTTAAATATATAATAACGACTTACAAACAAATTCAACTAACGAACGGGCATCCGGAACGTAACTCGTTCGTAAGTTGAGGAGCGTCTGTAGTGAAGTGTGGGGGGAAGAGGGAGGGGGGAGAAGACTGTGCGCGGACACGTGTGATAGTGCAGCATGACCCGGCGCGGGGCTGCGAGCACCCTCCTCTAGACCAGGTGTAAACCAGGTGTAAACCAGGTCTAAACTAGGGTTAAACCAGGATTAAACCACCGCGGCTCTTGCATACGTTCATTCATGCAATCGGACTGCGTGCCATCCCGAGGGGAGCACATCTCCTCCCCTCCTCGCTGCTCGCCTCAGCTGTGACTCGTGGAACGAATCAGGCTTTTTCCATTGAAATAGCTACTCAACTTACGAAAAATTCACGTTACGAAACCACTTCTGGAACGAATTAATTTCGTAAGGTGAGGTACCACTGTATATTGACAAACATAATTATATAACTGTTAAAGAAAATTGTATAATAGTGTCTTTAATGAATTATCAAAGTGTTATATTCTTCTTGTGTTGGTTCATCTCTTATTGTGAAACCATAGGATGAGACAAGGACAAAGACTGATTAACTGCTTAGACAAACAATCAAAGCAACTGCTGATTAGTGATGTATGTATGTATGGTAAAGATTAACTTTGTTGAAGACTTTGTGCTTTGAAACTGGGAATTTTCCGCTACTATGTGATTCTAAATAAAAGGAAGCAACGAGGAGGTATTCTTTGAGATTTGAGTGTGTGGCCTGGACGGAGGCAGAGGCGGCTCTGCTTAAAGATCCCATAACATGGTACTTCTTGATGCTTTTATATGGCTCCTTAATGGTTCCCTAATACTGTAAATGAATCATTCTTCAAAATCAACACTCAGTGCATGAGAAAGAGAGATAAGATGAGAAAGAGTCATAAATGTCACTCTGGAACACTCCATTATGGGCGTTGTTGCTTGAATGCAAATGAGGAGGACAGAGATGGCCTATAGTAGAGGGTGGGGGCGTGGCCAAACTCTCCGCTCTCAGCTCTCAGCTGTGCCTGTGCGCTCTGACCCACTTCCGTGTTTTTGCGCGGAGAGAGAGATGAGAAGCCTTCCATTGAAAAATAAACACATTTCCACAGAAAATAAAATTAAACCACTGCTGTTTCAGATATCCACAGGCTCAGATAAAGGACTTCCGAGCCTAGAAACACTCGCAAGTTCCTCCAGGCAAATAAAAAAACGGATTTTGCATTGCGTAGCTCCTCCGCAGTCCAAACTCTCTGGGCGTGATTTACAGAGACGCTGAGTAGAGACAGACGGGGGTGGAACTGCATTTGCATTTCTTTTTTCGAGCTGACGTCAATAAGTTTAGTTTCCTTGTTCAAAATCGCCCGTTTGAGCTCTGATTTTTTCTAACGCAGAAAAGGATCGCAAATGCTCAGTTTAGACATTTCGCAACTTTTAACCATGGGGGGGGGGGGGGGGCTAAACAGGGTAGGGGAGCTCACATTAACGTTCAAAAACCTCAGAAAGTGAAAATTTCATGCCATGGGACCTTTAACATATGCTACACCTCATTCTCCCTCGTTAACGAGTATAATACTTCTGTGTCTGTTTTCTCATTTGTTCCCTTTTGTTGATGTTTATTAGGAAAAATCCCTAACAATAACAAGACAAAATAATAATAAATGTCTCTGTACCAGTAAACAGACTTAAACAGAGATAAACGTAAAGGCACTGTACCAGGTTTTTAACTTTCATAAAAACATTAAAAACAGAACTACAGTGGTCTCTCGCTATAACGCAGTTCACCTTTTGCGGCCTTGTTGTTTTGCAGATTTTTTTATTCCAATTTTCCAATTTTATTCCAGTTTTTATAGTGTATCAACGCACATTGTGTTCTGCGTCCTGATTGGTTAAGGGACTGTAGATCTTTGCCGATGCATCCGTCATTCTCCTCCATGCTGTGTCTCCTGTACAGTACAGAATGTGTTCAGCTTTGCCAAATTTATATAAATGTTCGATCGCTATCAGTGTGACTCTGAAGTGGTGTATGTTTGCAAGTTTTCTCCCCGACAAAACCCGCAATGCCAACAAAATGTTCTCAAGTATAATCGAAGGTGGCATGTGTGTTTGTAAGAATCTTCTTGCCCCAAAAGAAAAATGAGTGCCAACAACTCCACATAACCATGTTCTTCACTCGGAAAAAGACACCTGCACCGAGGCCTTCAGTGGAAAAAGACGCGACAGTGGAGCGGCACCAGGATAAAGAGGCACGGTCAGAGGAACTGTGAAATACACGGGTGAGTTACTATTAATAATTTTTTTTGTTGAAAATCTACGAAAGAGTGTTTAAACAAGAGAGAAATGTGAGAAAAGGTTAATTCCAGTCTGAGAAAAGTGTATAATGTGTGAGATGAGAGGTTTACAGCCTTAAAACATGTAGAATAATTGTAAAATATAAAGCTGAGGACTTCACAGATTTCGCCTATTGCGGGTTATTTTTAGAACGTAACCACCACGATAAACAAGGGACCACTGTAGTTCATTTCAAACAGACCAGATCAATAAGATGTATCCATAAGAGTAGTGTAAATAATCCATATCCATCCCTTATCTTAATTATTTGAGTTTATAGTCACAACACTCAGAGATTTTGGCTGTGACGTACAGCTAACAACTAGCATGCTAACCACACACCTACTAATTCTCGGACAAAGAAACACTTGATAATTAGATGCAGACAGTACATAGCTGACACTTCAAGAGCTGCTCAGACAATATAATATCTGTACTGGGGCAAGGCAAATTTTCCTCAAATACATGGGGAAAAAAATCAGGTACAGACTCTGTAAGAGGATTTTGAGAAAAAATCAATTATAAACTGAGGTAGGGCATAACCTTGTCAGTGGACAGCTCCACGTGTTCACGGTCACACCCTTCATCAGAAATATACAAATAAATAAAAACCTCATGCATAAAAAAATACGTTTGCAAATAAATCAATTATTTCTTACACTTGTCGATAGAAGAAGACACTAACTCCTGACACAAGTGGTCACTATGAAAAATGTAAGGAGCACGCTCTTCTATAGGCCTTGGCAGTGAACGGCATGTTGTAACTACGGATACTTTGGAGCTAACTGAAGGTACTACCCTGTTTGAAGCTCTGTTGCTCAATTTGGACTTTAATCTGAACTTTATTTGAACACACTCTGACCAGAAAGAGCTAACTTGGTTGGGACTAGAGCAGATGAGATGTTTCTGCTGTTAAACAAGTCCCTCACACATAAAATAAAACTTTTAGAACATTTAAAATAAACTTTTAGTTGAAAATCAAACTACTAAATAGGACCATGAATGCTCGTATTGATCACAAGCTCTTGAAAATTTGTTAAATCCGTTTTGTATTTTTTCTTGAAACCATATAGAATATCCCCAGCAATGTCAAATCTTTTTTCAAGTTGTACTAATATTTTCAATCCCAAGAATGCATCATTTATTACTTTAGAGCAGGGATGTCAAACTCATTTTGGTCCAGGGGCTGTATCCAACCTACTTTGATTCCAAAGGAGCCGGATCAGAAAACTCTTGGCATATATACCCCCAAAAATAGCAATAAGTCCAAATATTTGTGCAGAGAAACGCAAATCTATTACAGAAGTCTTTTTGATTTGATTTAAGATTATATTCCTTGAGCACCGCCACTTGTTGCAAACACACCAAGCACACAGGTTTCCCATTCACCTCCGTGAACAAACAGGAATTTGTCCATCTTTCTTCGAAAATCCTGCACTCGGCGTCCACTTTTCTCATTTTTGACATTTTGCTGATGAGGGTGTCACGGTCAACAGTCAAAACGATCGTCCTTTAAGGGCGTTTGGAAAGAGGCGAGTCTTCATTTGTGCTGCTCTGATAGAAAAACAGCCAAGGGCCAAATTAAAGGTCTGGGAGGGCTGCATGTTTGACACCCCTGCTTTAGAGCTAGCAGTTTTGCACATGGTAATTTATTCCTTAATGACTTATTTATAGTTTTAATGTAAACTCTCCAAATATCTTCTGTCTCCTTTGATTCGTCTGTTCATTAATAAGAATTCTGGGGAGCAGTAAACAAACTTCACAGTGTCTGGGCCTCTCTGTAAAGGGCTCTCTATCTCTTTATACACCGGACTATAATCAGACATTTGGGCCAATGTTTGTCTGGGATTCAGAATACACACCACTTCAAAACTTCATGAAGGTCTCCCAGACTTCAGATGGCCGTGACTGACAGGTGGATTAGCCAATCAAGGACATGCGTGGTCAGTCCATATCAAAACAAATATGGCTGCTTACGAGTAAAAAGGAAAGGGATAAAATATCACAAAGGGACTGAAAAACATTACAGATTTCTGCAGTCAGAGAAATGTAATTTTGTTTGTAAATGATCAGTGACCAATGAGCTCTTTTCTCATTTCACAAGCGTCTGTCTAAGGCACTGGTCCGAGAAACTAGAACTGAACATTCACATCTCTATAACTCTATCATGAAACATCTACTAACTTCCAGCCTGCCATCTGCTTGTCTTGAGTTGCCTTTACTTTACCTGGAATGTTTTACAGTATGGCATTAAACTTAGACTTATGCTATGTCCCATTTCTCTGTCTTACCCCAAAACCAAGGGGTAGGTTTTGCGCGTTCATGTGAGGGCAAGGGGTGTCCCGATTCTAATTTTGATCAAGGGCTCGGGCCACGACTGAGGGCTACATAACCCTTGAAATGAAGTAAGCTCTCGACCAGACTTGAAATGAAAGGGTACGCCTACAAGCTCAGGCAGGTTTTGGGATCAGGATGGCAGCGTCACATCGACCAGCCAAGGAGTCTCATAAATGTATTTTCAGCAGTTGTAATTATCGATTAACAGTTTAGCAGGTTTACAATTGTGACGCTTATGTTCTACGTTACTTTTAGTGAACTGTTGTTGCGGTTTTAATTGTAGCGATATCTGTTTATCCGACGTTATCGTTTTCATCGAACTTTCATGCATAAACAAGCTAGTTTTTTTGTCGAGCTGAGATACACGATAATCCTTGACATTTATTTACGTTTGTTTGCGTCAATTGTTGTCGCCTCTGTAGACGTAGCAGTCAGGTAGAAGCAAGGGATGATGATGCAAACGGTAATCGAGTGGTGTCCCATTTCTTAGGGGAACATTCGTACCCGGAGCCCTCTCAGCTCGATATCGAGGGGCATGACAAAGACGTAGATAAAGGGGTAGGGATAAGACAGTAATGGGACGCATACTTTGACTTAGACAAACTTTACTGACCCACAGCGGAAATGATTTGGGTACAGTAGCTCACTCATCATAATATATAACAGAGGTAAACTTATATATTTCCAGGGAAACAAGCAGGTGATGCCATCAGATCAGATCTGTGGAGAGGCTGGCCTGCTCACAGTAATCACAAATGTTCTTCAATTTTGGGGATTTGCATTAATGCCAGTTTAATGCAATATTTCAGATAAAGCAATAACATAGAGACAGGTCGAAAGGTTGCATAGTGCATCTGTAAGTGATAACTAAATGTAAAATGTAAAATGTTTTTTGTGTCTTTTTATATTGTGTTGATTTTATTGGAAAGCATTTTAGTTACCTTGCATTTTGTAAAGAGCTAAAAAATTAAAGACGGAATGAAAAGCAGAAGAAGATGAATGAATGAATGAAGTAAAAACAAACTCAAATCTTTTCATTTAATAGTGAAGCGCACCGTTTACACGACAGGGTTTTAACCTTGCGGGACATCTTAACTGAACAAACCAGACGAATACTACACTCTTTCAATGACGAAGATTTTAGTCAAATAAATCCCGCTTGTTAACGTTTTCCATTTCCATCATAAGGACCAATGATAGGGTTTTTGTGAAATCCGAATCTTTTGAGTTTGTTCATTCCAAAAAGATGTTCAAAAGACTGGTTATTTTCATATTTATATGTATGAGAGGCCAATGTGAGAATTCACTTTATCTACAAACTAATCACCGAGAGAAATGACCAAGGCTAAAATCTGTTTAAAATGGTCATTGGTCTCAAACTAAGAGTGGGAGTGAATTCAACCTTTGAAGTTTTGTAAATTCATAATAAA
The DNA here is from genome assembly GCA_036785185.1 of Paratrypauchen microcephalus. NCBI lineage: Eukaryota > Metazoa > Chordata > Actinopteri > Gobiiformes > Gobiidae > Paratrypauchen > Paratrypauchen microcephalus. The sequence goes on from JAVJIX010000011.1 coordinate 10,646,200, forward strand.
ATGTGGACTACAATAACAATAAGCTGTTTTTAAAGTGCCAGGTGTTTGTCTGTGTAAAAAAAAGCTGTTGATTCTTGTGTCGGTTTAGCGTCAATTGGTGAAAAACGCATAAAAAAGTGAAAGAAAAACATTTGGTTCTTTTAAAAAATGAAATCAGAATCCACCAATTCACTTTAAGGAACTGTTCAAAAGAGCCGACTCCACCACAAATATCACATCATTAATAAAAACGTGTTAATATCATAAGATAGGGGGTGCCTTGTCCCCTAGATCCACATGTATGACAAATAAATGATCACATAAATTAAATATTATTTTTTTAAATGAAAGTATTGACTTGGATCTTTTCTTTGGAATACGCATGTACAGCTCTGGAAGCAAATAAGAGACCACGGCAAAATTGTCAGTTTTTCTGATTTTACTACTTATAGGTATGTGTTTGGGCAAAAGGAACATTTTTGTTTGAGTCTATAAACTACGGACAACATTTCCCCCAAATTCCAAATAAAAATATTACCGTTTAGAGCATTTATTTGCAGAAAATGACAAATGAGCAAAATAACAAAAAAGATACATGTTTTCAGACCTCAAACAATGCAAAGAAACAAGATCAAATTCATTTTTAAACAACATAATACTAATGTTTACACTTAAGAAGAGTTCAGCAATCAATATTTGGTGCAATAACCCTTATTTTTAATCACAGCTTTCATGCGTCTTGGCATGCTCTCCACAAGTCTTTCACATTGTTCTTGGGTGACTTTATTCCACCCCTGGTGCAAGAACTGTAGTAGCTCAGCTTTGTGTTTGTGTTGGAATTCAACAGACGCTGGAATGGAATGGCTGTAATACATGTAGAGATGCTGATTTCAGAAAAAAAAAAATGCAGTGGTCTCTTATTTTTTTCCAGAGCTGTATGTTTAGCTGTAGCATTTCTTCTGTGGGATGGGGTTTGGAAAAGGACTGGCAGTGAAACAATTAAAGTTCATACGGTTAGAATACTTATTTCACTAAAACCCAGTAATCATAACTGTTAGACAAATTCCATTACTGAGCTGGCAGTGAGTGACTGCCCTCTGTACAGCCTAAAAATAATTATTATATTTGAAGGTACACAGTATGCTACTTTCTGGAGGTGGCATAAGATAAGATAAGATAAGATAATCCTTTATTTGTCCCACAATGAGGGAAATTGCAGTGTCACAACGCAAGTTTCAGAAACAGTAGGAAAATATGAGTCTGCATCAAAATTAAGATAAATAATAATAATAAGTACGTACAATCAACTAAAAAACAACACTGTAAGGTTAAAGATCCCATGACATGGTACTTCTTGATGCTTTTATATGGCTCCTTAATGGTTCCCTAATACTGTAAATGAATCCTTCTTCAAAATCAACACTCAGTGCATGAGAAACAGAGATAAGATGAGAAAGAGTATTTTTTCTCTCTCTGAACACTCTATAATGGGCGTTGTTGCTTGAATGCAAATGAGGAGAAAAGAGCTGGCCAATAGTAGAGGGTGGGGGCGTGGCCAAACGCTCCACTCTCGCTCTGAGCGCTCAGCTGATCCATTTCCTTGTTTTTGCACGGGGGGAGAGATTTGAAGCGTTCCATTGAAAAATAAACACATTTCCACATAAAATAAAATTAAACCACTGCTGTTCAAAGGTCCAGAGGCTCAGATAAAGGACTTCTGAGCCTAGAAACACTCGGACGTGCCTCCAGGCAAATAAAAAAACGCATTTCGCATTGCCTAGCGCATTCGCAGTCCAAACTCTCTGGGCGTGATTTACAGAGATGCTGAGTACAGACAGACGGGGGTGGAACTGCATTTGTATTTCTTTTTTCGATCTGACGTCAATAAGGTGCCTTGTTCAAACTCGCCCGTTTGAGCTCCGATTTTTTGTAACGCAGAAAAGGATCGCAAATGCTCAGTTTAGACATTTCACAACTTTTAGCCATGGGGGGCGGCCCTAAACAGGGTAGGGGAGCTCACATTAACGTTCAAAAACCTCAGAAAGTGAAAATTTCATGCCATGGGACCTTTAAAAGGCACAGGAACGCTGCACAATAAATGTCTATGATTCTGAGCAGTGAACAAACAGCAGTTAAAGTGACTCCAGTATAGTAATATATAATATCACTACAATAAAAAAAGTGACTCACAAAAGGTAAAGGTACACAGTATGCTACTTTTTGGGCGTGGCATATCACCTTCTACGGAAACTGAAAGTTAGAACCATACGACAGGACTTTCTCCTTGGAGACAGATGCATTTTATACCATACTGTAGCTCGAGGCCAAATAAGAGACAGGTTTGTGGAGATGCAAGCCCTCTAAGGATGCAAGTTTTTCAGTGCAATAAAGAGAAGAAGAAGAAGAAGAAGTGACTTTATTGATCTCACACTGGAGAAATTCTTCTCTGCATTTAACCCATCCTATATATATTAGGAGCAGCGGGCAGCACATTACTGCGCCACACAACAAAAATCTAAAGAAAAGAAAAAACAAGTTCTTATATCAGTATATTTTTCTGAATTAAAGTTACATATTGTTCCTTTAAGATTATACTGAAAAATATTTTGACTTCCTGATTGGACCATAGACTGTATATATAAATAGCTAGCCCGCATAGCTAAGCCGCTAGCTGCAGTCAAAATAAGAAGTGTTCGCTTCAGGCTCCTTCAACTCTGTTTCCAATTGATTTACTTTGTCACCTCTCTCTGTAACTGCTGCAGTGAGCCTTGTAATTTTGGTCTTAAAATGTCCGTATTAAACCACTCTACATGATTCTGCTTTTTATTTTGCTATTTTGTCCAAAAATAAATTCCTGTTCCTAATATAATATAAATAACTCGGCTACAAATTCCTGTGAGCTTCGTTTGGCTGGAGCTGAACACTTTGGGTGAGGTCACACTCTCTTAGTCCACTATGGGTTGGACACAGGCAGCAGATATTACAAAGAGGTTAGAGCTGGGCGGTATGACCAAAAAATTGATATCAGGGTATTTTTCAAAATTATATCAGTGTCACGGTATTTGACTGTATTTTTTTTTTCATGTAGTAAGTGGTACATGTCTTTGCCTAAGTGGATAGTAATATCGCTGGTAATATCGTTCCACTGTTTGCTTTTCTTGTCATAGACCCTTACCAAATGTGTCTTTGAGTGACGTCTGAGTGGCGTTTTGTGTCGCAGCGCCAACTTGAACGTTCCCTGCAGACGTGGAAGAGGATGCAGATCTTAGTTTCGTGCATTCTTCATATTCCAGGACATGTTTGTGACGGAGGTGGTGAAGCAGATCGTTCGTGTCGCCTCCTGCGGCTACAACTTTAGCCCGACGACATTTACAGAATACAGTTGTTTGATCAGCATCAGATTTTTTTAAAGCCGAAGTATTTCCACACAACTGACACGGCTCCTCTTTTCGGTGTAAGTTTTCTCCGTCCATGTTGTTCACCGCTCAACACACACTGAGCTTCCACCGCTCTCATGCCACTGCAAAACAGTCCTCCTCTCACATTGTCCCGCGGTGCGACGTTCCGCCGCTCTGTGTTCCCGACGTTTTGTACGCACACACTCACCGGTATTGGGATATATGAAAAATCCATATCATTAAAAAAAAGCACCAGTATTCGGTATGAACTGGTATACCACCCAGCCCTAATAGAAGTAATTCCATAACTGCATTTTGGATATAATTTTTAGAACTCACCACTACTCCTTGTATTTTTGTACTTCTTCTCAACTTAAACTAACACTTAACCAATGTAAAACTATGATCAATATTTAACATAAATACTATCCCACTGAACCATAAATACTAATTAGAAAAATATGAAAACATGCCATATGGACTTTAAAGCCAAACAAAACTACATACAAAGGCAAGAGTTAAAGGCCACATCTGTTAAACAAGCAGAAAAAAAAAAAACAAGAAGTACATGATGTGTGGGAGTGGTGCTTTGTTACATACAAAACCCAGCATACGGGAAATTCAACGCTTGAGCAGTTTGTCCATACATGAAATAACTGTGGTTCTGATGACTGCACTGATATAACATGCACTCATCCACTGTACTCTTTTATCACCACCCTCAGACTAATACACGTCTATAGCTTCTATCTATAGGCTGTAGGGATTGCTATAGATCTGTGCTTGTAAACATGTTGCAGTTAAAACCCAATCGTCTTGTGTGGTTGCTTGATTTGAATCTGGGTGCACACATCTTGATTAGTTTTCATTTACAGCTCTGGAAAAAAATAAGAGACCACTGCAAAATTGTCAGTTTTTCTGATTTTACTACTTATAAGTATGTGTTTGGGCAAAAGGAACATTTTAGTTTGAGTCTATAAACTACACTGAAAATCTAAAAACAAAACAATCTGAAAACAAGATTAATAATGTTTTCTCGCTCCCTTATCTACTGCTCTGTGTCTGCATGCCTTTCTCCTGTTGGAGTAGATTTTCGAATTTAAAATTATGGAATTGATAAGCTGTTCCTTCAACGCAATTGGCTTTTTGGCCAGGAGGGACGACTGGGAGTCACATGGCCCTGCTTGGTGACGTGAAATTGGGGACTTTGCAGAACCAGGTCTCGGACCAATTGCCCGTTCATCTGAGTTCTAAAGTGTATGGATTATGTGCATTTTTCCCTAATTAATTATTCTTCCGGAATCTCTGCGACAACAGGACCCTTTTTTTTTTTTTTTTTTTTACTCTGTTCTCTCGCACTCAACAGTACCAAGGTCACAGCTGTGGTAACAATGGCTCACATCATATCACAAGAACATAACATAAATTGGCTAGGTCACGATGACATGTATTTATAAAAACACACTGCCCTCTCACATAGTCTGCCGTCTCAGTTTGTCAATAATATATTTCTCTGTTTTCCATCTCGCCCCCTTCCCTCCCACCCGTAATGTATTTCCAAGCAAAAAAAGACCTCAATGTTTACTGTTCCAGTGTATTACGTCATATGTGTTTGTGACTACTATGACTGTATCTGCATTTTCTATTCTGTTTATGTTCTTGTATCACTGAGGAGAGAGGCGGGATGTTAGCGCCCCCGTGTCGGCTGCTTTAAGGTCCATGGACTCGTCCATTTCCAAGTCTTCTCGTTGTTTCCAATGACAAATAAACGTTTCCATTAAGTAGAGTTCAGAAATCAATATTTGGTGCAATAACACTTATTTTTAATCACAGCTTTCATGCGTCTTGGCATGCTCTCCACAAGTCTTTCACATTGTTCTTGGGTGACTTTATTCCACTCCTGGTGCAAGAACTGAAGTAGCACAGCTTTGTGTTTGTGTTGGAATTCAACAGATGCTGGAATGGAATGGCTGTAATACATGTAGAGATGCTGATTTTAGAAAAAAATGCAGTGGTCTTTTATTTTTTTCCCAGAGCTGTAGATCTGTGCTTGTAAACATGCTGCAGTTAAAACCGAATGGTCTTGTGTGGCTGCTTGATTTGAATCCCATGATCTGAATCTGGGTGCACACATCTTGATTAGTTTTCATTTATTATTATGGACCTATGTCATAAAACTAGGAATGCATCCAGTGTGTAAAATTCTGTCTGTCCAATCACGTGACGGGGAAGGTCAGAAATAGGCCAGTGAGAAAATAATTGTTTTTTCAAAGACATTTTGTGACACCATGTATTGATTCATTGCGAAATTGCGGCCATGACATTCATTTCCATTATAAGAGGCCATCGGTAGAAAATATTATTTGTTTTTCTTCATTTTGGAAATGCTAATATACTACTAATATATAAAAAGGAGAAAAAACACTGAGTGCACTTAAAATAGTATAAATAAAACATATCTAATGTATTCAGTTAAGCAGCAGAGTGCGGCTGTCAACAACAAATGATAACAATATACAACTGTGGCCCGAGCACTAAAGCGTAGGCCCTATTGTAACTGTTCAGCAGTGCAAAGCACTGCAGGCCCGTGTGCGCTGCGCTCTGTCTCAGCGCACGCAAACAGAGCGAAGCGCTCTCCTGTTTCCAAGCATAGTGGCACTCATGTCAACGACTGGTCCGCTGACATGGCATGGTGGTACCGCCCATGCTGTAATTGTAATTGTTTTGTGGGCACATTTGACATGATGTTTCTGTATTCCAAATATTCATGGGTTTCAGAATGATGAAAAGCTACAACCATTTTTAGCAATTAACAATTCAAAAATATACTATATCTTTTGAATGATTTTAAAAGAAGATGAAACCCATTTATGAATTTTGTCTGTGCTATCAAAGTGAAGTTATTTGGCGCACTTAAAATAAGGTAGTCGAACATTTATGTGCGTGACTAAAACTATATTTTATTCATAGCAAGTTACCCAAGAACCTGACAAATCTTATACAATGTGCTGTAGAACAATTAACAGGATGCACATTGATTGTGACGCTATAGACCTGGGTTCTGGGGAGACTACTCGGGTTCTGGGCCTGTTGGGCAGATTAAATATTTCCTGTAAAACACAGGGAAAGAATAAAACAGGTGACCGTGAAGTTTGTCTTTGCCTCGCTTATTGGAGCAGAGGCCTCTGACCTCAGAATACTGTGCCAGAGTCATGCGCCACCTACTGGCGTGGGGGTGTAATTACAACTTAAATAAGGCAAAAGGAGAAATTAAATTTGTCAACTGGTCAAAAGTTTATTTGGTCGAATACGTTTTGCAGCTCATCCAAGCTGCTTCTTCAGTTCTGGTAGAGTGTTGGTGGACACTGCTTAAAACTGCCTGCAGGGAGGAGCTAACTACAATGAAATTACTATGAAACTATCACACCTATTTGTTTTTTAGTTTCTGTTAGTTAAGTAAGCCTATTCAATATGCAGTGGGAGTGGGGGTCTTGTTAGCATAGCTAGTCAGGGCCATAATGGGTGTTTTCACACCTCTGGACCTGACCCATTGTTTTCTTTGAAAATCCTCTGTAGTTTTCAGGAGCGCCGGCCAGGTAAGGAATAGTTACACCCTTTCTCCTGTGCCGGCCAAGAGAAAGGGTGTAACTTTTCCTTACCTGGCCGGCGTTTCTGAAAAACTAGAGGATTTTCAGACAACATGAAATCCCAGTTTCAAACCCACAAACACTTTAAGACAGAAACTGGTCCACCCAAAGGACAAAACACCGAGCCACAAACAAAGCAATGTGGTCTACTCCATTCAGTGTAGTGAAGACTGCAGTGAGCGCTACATTGGAGAAACAAAACAGCCACGTCACAAGAGGATGGGCGAGCCAGAGAGGACCTTCATCTGCCGTACATCTCCACTATTACCATTATTAATCTAATTTGACTAATAAGGGTATTAGTCAAATTAGACTAGATATAATGTGAAAACATAATGTGAATACACATTACTGTGTGTCAGTGATATGTATTCACATTTATTGATTCAAACGTGTGAGCAGATGTGAAACCTGAATGACACCACTCTTTATATTGTATTTTGTACTCTGTCTTTTTGCACTGCTTGGTCAGGGAGAAACAAAATTTCGATGCACTGTATGTTGAACACATATGGCAGAATTGACAATAAAGTTGACTTTGAACTTTGAATGTTTTCTAGGTATTTCTGAGCTCTAAAACCACCTGTAATTGAATAAATGTAAGGTAAGGAATGCAATGTCATATTGTGGATCATTCCAGGCAGAGCAATGACATCTCCATAGAAACATAGAAAGGTGATGGACTCTCTACCGTTACATAGCGCACCTTGTCATGTGTGAGCTATTATGTCCAAATAATTTACCTTGTGGATCAATACAGTTTGTCTAAGAGAAAATGAGTGTTTGTGTCCAGCCTTCTGTCTCATCACTTGTGCAGGTGTCAGCTGATATCTCCACTATTAGTTATGTCTTATTGACCAGGGACCATAAGCTCATAGACTCTTTCCTGCGGCACAGCCATAACAGCCCGTCTTGATGTACAGATGTTAGAAAAGCACCAGGGGGACTGTCTACAGCTCGCTCTCATCACATTCTATTGATAACATTCACAGCCTCACTGTCTCCTGTGGCTTTTAAGAGACTGCTTCTCATAATTCTGCCTTCCATAACAGGGGCGAGGACTCAGCCAAAAAGAACACAAGATACGTGAAAGCCAGAGCAACGCGAGGATGGTTAAAGATGTTAGTCAGGAAAAGGAAGGAGAAAAAAACATAAAATTTACAGGAGTGTGTCTACTATGTTTTGTATTAAGACAATTTAAAGGCGCTACATTATGCAAAATTGACTCGTGAGCTTTTAGCCATTTTAGAATGCTGTTACCTCGCCAAAAACAGACCTGGAGTTGTGTTTTGTTTCATCCACACGTACATCTACAAAGATCTTCAAAATGCTCGGTTCCACCTTGTGATGTCATGAAATGGTAATTTTCAAGTTAACAACTACCTTTTACCTTTTGTATTTGTTTTTATTTTTATCTTTATTTTCAATGCACTTCCATTGCACATTTTGATGCACACTGCACATTTTTGGACATCTGTAAATAGGTATTTATTTATTCTTTGCACTACTTTTACATTTTTGTCTTAGATAGTTTTTGTATTGTCTTGACAATTGACAATAATGATGGTCCAAATGATTCTAGTGAAGATGTGTGGAGTTTAAAACACAGTAGAGCACATCCTGTATTACCCCATGACATCACAAGGCGGAGGAGTGTTTTCTGTTTGAAGAACTCAGCCTTAATATGCAGGGTTAAACATGTGAATGAAACAAAACACAACTCCAGGTATGTTTGTGATCAGGCACTTTAAAAAAAAGGCGCTTTTTTTAAAAGTGTGCTTCCTTTGCTTTGTAAGACAATTTAACCCTTGAGAGAAGCATTGTCCATATTAAAATTGTTTTTCCCAAAAGGGGGTTTGCTGGCACCGTGCTGGGCTGGCTGCCATGCTTGTTAGACTGTCTGCCAAATTAGTTGGATGTACAAAACTACATTCTCGGCTTAACTTTGATTTTGTATTTTTCAAAGAGCTAACAGAAGCCATGCTGTATAATTCATAAGATTTTATGAACTGCTCCTGTCACATTTGAACCACTAACTCCAGCTGTGGTTTGACTCATGTATACTCAGCTTAGTTTGTGTTTGCTCAATTTCGGTACAAGTGGGCGGATAAGTAATCATGGTCTAACTAAACCTGTGCTTCGTTGCTAAAATTGTGTATGTGCATAAACAACAGTTACATGAACAGGATGTCAAAGTTTACACAGGATGCGTTGTAGCTGTATAAATTGAAACTTTCTGTACCGCTGTATCATCATGTAGAAACAGCGGTATGATCAAAGACAGTGGTTCAGGACAATGGTTAAAGGGCCCATATTACGCTATTTTCCGATCTATGTTATGTTATGTTATGTTGTTTCCTCGTCACAAACATCATACCCGGAGATGTGTTTTGTTTCATTCACATGTTTAACACGCAAACCCTGCTCCACTCCACTTTTTAAACTGCATACATCTTCACTAGAATCATTTCAGCCCTGGAATGTCCAGTGTGTATTGAACTAAAGGTGAAAAGGAGCGGTTAACTTGAAAACTACCGCTTCATGACATCACAAAGTGGAAGTGAACATTTTCAGCTTTGCAGATGTAGACTGGCTAATAATAAAGTCAAACATGTGCGATTGAAATAAAACACAACTTCAGGTATGTTTTGGAGGAAGTAACAACATTATAACATGGCCTAGAGCACAGAAGAGTCAATTTTGTGTAATATAGGACCTTTAACAGTATTAAATTAAACATGAGCAAAAACAAACAGAACAAACTGACTAAGGCTGCATCCCATTTCTCTGTCTTACCCCTTCGTCTTACCCCTGCCCCTTGGTTTTGCATGTTCATGTGAGGGCAAGGGGTGTTCCGTTTCTAATTTTGATCATGGGCTAGGGCCACAACCTTGGGCTACACCAGAGGTGTAGACTCGAGTTATGTGACTTTGACTCGAGTCAGACTCGAGTCACGAATTTGATAACTTTAGACTCGACTCGATTTGGACTTCAATATCAATAACTCGTGACTTCACTTGGACTTAGGCCTTTTGACTTGTGATGACTTGCTTCGTCCAATGAAAAAAAAACCTCTAAAAGTATGTTGATAAGGACCGCACTCGTTGTACTTGTGAATCTGCGAAAATGTATGCAAAGAGCCTGTGCGCGCGGCTTGCACACCAATCCAATCATGAATACAGATCTTGCAGACATTATATGATTTGTAGAAATTTTATTTCTTTGTAAAGGGGACTCGAAATGACTCGAAACTAAAATGCTAGGACTTTGGACTCGACTTGAGACTTGTGAGCTTTGACTTTGGACTTGACTCAGCACTTGATACTCTTGACTCGGGACTTCACTCGGACTTGAGTGCAAAAGACTTAGACTTACTTGGGACTTTGTCCCACCTCTGCTACATACCCCTTGAAACGAAGTAAGCTCTCGACCAGACTTGGAACGAAGGGGTACGCCTACAAGCACAGGCAGGTTTTGGGATCAGGATGGCAGCGTCACATCGACCAGCCAAGGAGTCTCATAAATGTATTTTCAGCAGTTGTAATTATCGGTTAACAGTTTATCATGGTTTACAATTATGACGCTTATGTTCTATGTTACTTTTAGTGAACTGTTATTGCCATATAATTGTAGTGATGTCTTTAGTCGACGTTATTGTTTTCATCAAACTTTCACGTATAAACAAGCTAGTTTTTTCTGAGGTACCCGATCATCCTTAACATTTGTTTACGTTTGTTTGCGTCAGTTGTTGTCGCCTCTGTAGACCTAGCAGCCAGGTAGAGGCAAGGGATGATGACGCAAACGGTAATCGAGTGGTGTCCCATTTCTTAGGGCAACATTCGTACCCCGAGCCCCCTCAGCTTGGTATCGAGGGGCAAGACAAAGACATAGATAAAGGGGAAGGGATAAGACAGAGTAATGGGACGCAGCCTTAGACTGTGATCAGGAGTTCCTGGACAAATGTACTTGTATGTATATTTTAGTTACATGAAGAGAAAGTTCAAAGGTCATGTAAAGGAAATAAAAAAATAAAATAAAAAAACAATTGTGTGAAGAATCCCTCAGTCGTCCAGGTAGAATCCATGGTAGAAGGAGAAATTCAATTTGTCAACTGGACAAAGTTTATTTGGTCGAAGACGTTTCGCAGCTCATCCAAGCTCGAGGTAGAAACGTCTTCGACCAAATAAACTTGGTCCAGTTGACAAATTGAATTTCTCCTTTTACCATAAATAAACAATTCTCGATGGATCTGCCACCTACTCATCTCCATGCAGATTTTATAGCTTTGCATGGAATATTCGATAGGGTGGGATTAAACTGTCCTTTCTTTGTGGAGACAAGCAGGTCACAATGCACTGTGTACTTGTTTAGGAATGAAACCATGCATGAGAATAAATGAACGATCGTAAGTGGAACATCCAAGGCAAACCAATAACATCTCCATGAAACATGTGTCAGTCGCTCTACCAGAATAGATACATAGTGCACCTTTAACTATTTTGCCTATTTTGAAATAAGTGTAAACATTTCTTGCCTTAAAGGAAAAGTAATGTTTTTGGTTTTTTTTGTTTTTTTTTTTACAATTTGAGCCTTATTTCGGTAATAAAACAAGTTGTTTTACTCACCCATAGCACTTTGGTGTCATATAGAGTACTTCCAGAGATGTTTTAGATTTGCAGTTAGCCTAGCGCGACTTCTAGCCATAGCTCAGGGCATATAATATATTCCCCAAGCATGTAATATGCCCCGTGCGGGCTCCAAATAACACAAACTTTAGCACTTTTCAAATCATAGAAGGCCGATGTCTTAGTCTACGATTTCATTTGAAGCAAAAGTGGCCTGTAATCCGAGATTTAGGCATAGTTTACAGCTTTGCGTTTCATGTTTGGGTCCCGGGAGCTGAGAGCACAGTCCGCGCATGCGCACTGGCGTCCTCATCTACTCGAAACTATGGCTAAATCTCGGATTACAGGCCACTTTTGACCACATGAAATCGTAGGATAAGACATCGGGCTTCTATGATTTGAAAAGTGCTAAAGTTTGTGTTGTTTGGAGACCGCAAATAAGTGCCCCGAGAACTCACATGATGGAGATCGCAAATCTAAAACATCCATATGACACCAAATTACTATGGGTGAGTAAAACAACTTGTTTTATTACTGAAATAAGGCTCAGATTGTAAAAAAACTTTACTTTTCCTTTAAACTCTCTCTTCCATGTGTGACATTGTAGTCCTTCTTCATAACACTTCCTTTCTGCACCAGAGACGTTTGTTAAAATACTCAGATGAAGCTCAATGTTCTTGAAGGTCGCATCTGACTTACTTTAACGCCAAACCACCAGGGACCCATTCTTTTTTTTTTTTAACTTTTCTTTTTTTAGCAACAACTTAACACAAATTGCATGGCTTGTGATCCTTCAAAAGCGAAGGTGAACAGTGCGTGTGTAAAACTGTCTCTCCGTCCCGCGAGTCTCATTATTTTAGCGGCAACCTTTGAGAGATCAATTGTACATCGGAAAAGCAGTAAGAATGGTGTGGGGAGATGATCACACAATCCCTATAAAATATACAAGTATGTTTACTACTGCTTTAATATGGTTCCCCCTGGAGTTTGTTCAAGAGGAAGCCTGAGCCGGTGATACACATTCTCAGTGAAATCCGTGGACAATTCGGGGAGACTGGTTCTTTATTGTTACGTTGGTTCTACTCAAGTTTTACAAAAGTAGCAACCCAAAAACCTACGCGAGGCCTTGGTGAATACTTCGTTTCATATTTTAATGGGAACTAATTCGAAAGAAGTGCAGAAAACAATGTAATACTCAACTCTCATGTTATATAGCAAGGTCTAGGTGGGTATTCCCAATGAGTTGGTGGAGCGGTCAGACTCATTGGCCATAGGTTGACAGTGCAATTCCAGCTCCCACAGGTGAATATTGCTGTTGTGTCCTTGGGCAAGACACTTAACCCATTTTGCCCTGGTGTCTGTGTACATTAGAGTATGAATGTGTGTGTGAATGGGTGATTGGATCCTTGACCTAAAGCACTTTGAGAGCCTTGAAGGTGGAAAAGTGCTGTATAAATACGACCATTTTAATTAAATGAAAACCATTAGGAAATAACTAAGTGACAATCATTCACTCATGGTTCGAAATTGGTACAGGGCCTTTAAAAATGTTAAAAACCTACATGTTTTATATGGGAACTAATTTACCCAACAAGAGCATAAAGCAATCACAAATATCTATTTATATTCATAGTTTTTGGTAATTTCATGTCATGTTTACTTGAGAGAAGCAGCTGCTTAAAGGTCCTATATTATACAAAATTGACTACTGTGAGCTTTTATGTTATGTTATCATGTTGTTACCTCATCAAAATCGTACCTGGAGTTGTGTTTTGTTTTGTTCACACAAGTTTAGCAGAGATTGGCAATTCCTGGGCTGAAATGATCCAAATGAATCAATTATGGGGGTTTCAGTACAGTGCTTCCTGTATTACCACATGACATCACAAGGAGGAACAGAGTGTTTTCTGTTTGAGGGACGAACTCAGTTTTTTTGTTTTGTTTTGTTTTGTTTATTTGGAAGGGACAATGCATATTAATGAACGCACAATTTGTATAAGATCACACAAACCGACGTAAATATGCCGGATTTAGCACAGTGCTAATTTCTATCCGCAGTCCCAGACATAAAGATATAGCAAACAATAGAAAATATGTTGCAGTTGCAGACATTAGACAATTTAGTACATGTGTTATGATCACAAACATAAAAACAATTAGTATCTATACAATAGTAGCATATAATTCAATAAATTACAGTAAAAATACAATTGATGGGCTTAGCCTAGAGTACGGATTAAAAGGTGCTTCTCAGTGTGCGTAATAAGGTGCCTATTATTAAGGTGCCTATTCTATTTACAATGTGGATTTTTGTAGTGTATGCATGTAAGTGTGTGTGTGTGTGTGTGTGTGTGCTTCTTGTATGTCATGGCTATTGTATTATATGATTACAGTTTTGATTCCTTTTCAGCCATATTTTAAAAAGAAGCGACTTTATTGATCTCACACAGGAGGAAATTCTACTCTCTACCCTCTGCATTTAACCCATCCTGTTATTAGGAGCAGTGGGCAGCACATTACTGCACCCGGGGACCATCTCCATGATCTTCTTGCTTCAGCTTGGTCAGGACCTAAGCTGGAGGATTTTACCTATGGTGCATGTTTTAAAAGAAGCAAGAGTTGGACTAATAAGCATATGCAGGGTTTGTGTGTTAAACATGTGTATGTTTCTCATGAGGAAACAACATTATAACACAGATCAGAATATAGCATAATATAGGCGTTTAAATATTAAGTCATTTGCTCTGTTGTGAAATTCATTGTATTGGGTGCCATGCTTTTTACTCTGAACAGCAAAGAAACCAACCAGCTGACTGCTATAGCAAGATCTAAAGTTCAGCTTTTTTTGCTAAACAAACATAAAACCATCTCTCCATAAGTATCTTTGTTGATCTAGAAGCCAAAAAGATGTCGCCTGGTGCAGAACACAAATCACAGACTGCTGTCAATTACACAGAGTGCCTTGATTTAATGAATGGGAGGGAGCAGGAGAGCTTTGCAAATGTATGGGGGATTCAGATTGCTGTGGCCCTGGTCCTGCTAAGTGATAGAGTGGATTGTTTATGGTTGGTGAAGTTGTGAGCACCTCTAGTCTTCCAGGTGGGAACTCTTCATAGAGATCATGTTCTGAGCTAGTAACATTGTGTAACCAGATGGACAGAGACTATAATTTCCCACCAGGGTGCGTCCGAGAATGCGTCGCCATGCGTTACTGATTAGCCACTGGTTAGAAAAAGGTACACACACTGCAGGCTGGCTGTCAGGGCTTTTTGTGGTTCACTGAAGCGGTGTACACAAGTAGTGAGAGTTGTGTTTCTGAGAATGTTTGCTGTGAGAACCTGTCTTTATGCGGCATTTGCGTTGACTGTATTGAAGATGTTCTGCACAGTTGGCGGCTGCTCTGGTCATGTCCTAAGCCCCCTGTGGGATGCCCCCTGTCTAGATTCTGTCATGTTTATTTGGTTTGGTGGGGGGTAAGAGGCATTATTGGAATGACTCCGGAGTTTTGTGTGTCGCAGATTGCCCTGCTGTGAATATTCTCTGCTCTCAAATTCTCTTGCAAAGTCTGATCTGAAAGTCTGCCCATAATCTCTCTTTTTATCTCTGTAGCTGTGGAGTGTAGTTATAATGTTATTTATGTTATAGGTTCTGATAGTTTGTGCAATAGAGGATAGTGTAATGCGGTAGCACCTACACACTTTAAATCTAACAAAAAAGGAAAAACAACTGCAGCACTTTTACATACATTTACTTATAGTATATACTATAGGATTCAACTGGTTGTTTTGGTTTGATTAAGGTTTGGTTTTACATTATTCATTTTGGTTTTGGGTGTGATTTAATTTAATTTAGTAGGATCCTATATTTTAGTCCAAATTTGTTGTGTTGTTTATTATGTTAAAATTGTACTTTAAAATGTTCAGAATGAACTTTTAATATCACTGTTAAATAAATTAAAAGATTAATAAAGACAAATAAAGACTTGTATATTTCCACTATTTACTGCCTTTGTCCTATGTTTGGCCAGACTGTGTTTTAATTAAACATGTTAGTGGGGACCCCATAGCCTTCCCGAAGTTACATAGTTAACGTTTGCTTGGCAAGATCTGGCGGACAAGGCAACAGTGGTTCAATTGGCTTTTTTTTTTTTAGTTTGGTACTGTGCAATAGTTGGTGTTAAGAGAATTTAAGAGCAAAAATATTGTAAGCGCACTGTGGGACCTGGCTGGTGGACCTGAGCTGTGAGGTGACTGCAACACAAGTCGTGGCAGAGGAACTGGTGCAGTTTTGAGAGCAGGTCCAACAGTTGGAGGCCAAGTGGGACCGGTCACAACAAGAGCGGGATGCTGCTGAGGAAGGTCCAAGTCAGAGAGATCTACAGATAGTCATCTACCTGCTACGAGAGAGGAAGTGCTCCATATTCAGAGGAAACCATGAGCCGTGTCTCAATTCCCAGTGCGCACAGTTCGGAGTGCGGTTTTAAGGGCGCATATGTCACTTCCGGCGCGACAACTGCTGTTCCATTTCTTTTTTGTCCCATGCACACTTTAAAATACACCCTGAAACCCGCAGTCGTTTCCATGGAAATCGGGGCGTGAACCAAATGTGCATCCATGCACACTACGCACGCTCATATATCCCAGCATGCACCGCTCGCTACTTCTTCTACGGGAGAAAATGGAGTTGGCGGCTGCATCTGGTAGTTGCGGGACCTGTCCCATTTCGCCGACGCCCATGCGGTCCGCGGAGTACACTCGCACAGTCTGGAGTGCCCTTAAACCACACTCCGAACTGTGCACACTGGGAATTGCGACACGGCTATGGTATTGGAGTTGAGGACTGGGTGGAGGAGGTCTGGGCAACAGGGCTGCTGGAAGTACTTTTTAACAGGAAGTGCTGTGATTTTTTTTTTTTAAACCCTCTTAGCCTATAGGCCTATTTAAAATACATTTTAAAATTGTATTGGCATATACACTTTAATATAGTGTCTGACAATTTAAGAACAAAAAAAAAATCCCTCACTCCACTAGGGGTGCTGCAGTAAGAATGTGGGTGAGATATGTTGGGCCTGCAGATCAAGCTTTGACCATTTAGATGGCGAAGCAAGGGGTGAAATTAAATACAGAACTGCTGCTGAACGTGATGAGCCTGAATGTGTGTTTGTGATACTCTTTATATCTCAAAGAGTATATCGTGTCAAAAAGCCTTATGTTTTGCTCCAGGAAGAGTTCTTTTCCTGTAGGCAGAAGGGAGAAATGCTGCAAGAATTTTCACATGCTCTTTTATGTTTAATGAATAAGGTTTTTGCAAATTCCCCTTTCAGGGTACAAAATTCTCAAAAATTGTTACATGATCAATTTGCTGAAAATGTAAACAACCCAGATTTGCACCAGGAACTTAAATGCCTTGTTCGTAATAATCCAGATTAGTTTGCTCAATGTTTGTCCTGAAGCCATAAAATGGGAGTGTGAGGGGAGGGGTTGTTGAAGGTTGTTGAATGGGATAAAGTAAGTAATAATAAAAAAAAATAGTAATAATAATAGTAATAATGGAAATAATAATAATAATAATAATAATAATAATAATAATAATAATAATAATAATAATAATAATAACCATACAAGCATCAACATGGACGTCTGGCCTATATATTAGAGTTGTACAGTCTGATGGCGGTGGGGATGAAGGATCTGCGGTAGCGCTCCTTCTTGCACTGGGGGTGCCTTTGTCGGTTACTGAAGGAGCTGCTCAGCTCCTCTATAGTCCAGTGCAGAGGGTGAGAGGTGTCGTCCATGATGGACATGAATTTGGCCAGCATTCTCCTCTCAGCCACCTCCTCTACAGAGTCCAGAGGACAGCCCAGGACAGAGCTGGCCCTCCTGACCAGCTTATTGAGTCTCTTCCTGTCCCGTTCTGTGCTGCTCGGGGCCCAGCAGACGACAGCGTAGAGGAGAGCAGAGGCCACCACAGAGTCGTAAAAAGTCTTGAGCAGTCCAAAGGACCTCAGTCTCCTCAGGAGGTGGAGGCGACTTTGGCCCTTCTTGTACAGGGTGTCAGTGTTGTGGGTCCAGGCCAGTTTATTGTTGAGGTGAACACCCAGTCTCTATGTCCTGCCCCTGGATGTTCACCGGTGAGTGAGGTAGTGGTCTCCTCCTGAAGTCGATCACCAGCTCCTTTGTCTTACTGGTGTTAAGGCACAGGTGGTTGCGCCCACACCAGACCACAAAGTCACTGATGACCGAGCGGTACTCCAGCTCGTTCCCCTCCGACACACAGCCCACAATGAACTTCTGGAGATGGCAGCTGTCCGTGTTGTATGTGAAGTCCGAGGTGTAGATGGTGAAGAGGAAGGGTGAAAGGACAGTTCCCTGGGGGGCCCCAGTGCTGCAGACTACTACCTCTGACTCACAGCCGCGCAGCCGCACGTACTGTGGACGGTCAGTGAGGTAGTCGATGGTCCAGGCAGTGAGATGTCCATCCACTCCCGCGTCCTCCAGCTTCCCCCACAGCAGCGCCAGCCTAATGGTGTTGAAGGCGCTGGAGAAGTCAAAGAACATGACTCTCACAGCACTCCCGGCGGTCTCTAGGTGGGTGAGCGCCCGCTGCAGCAAGTAGATGACGGCGTCCTCTACTCCTACGTTTGGCTTGTAGGCAAATAGCAGCGGGTCCAGAGATGGGGTCACCACAGAGCGGAGGTGGCTGAGGATCACCCTCTCCATGGTCTTCATGAGGTGGGAGGTCAAGGTGACTGGTCTGTAGTGGGCTGGTTCCCTGGCGTTTGTTGTTTTGGAAACCGGGACCACACAGGAGGTCTTCCACAGGACGGGGACCTTCTCCAGGCTGAGGCTCAGATTGAACATGTAGCAGAGAACCTGCACAGATTCTCAGCAGCCTGGGGCAGATACCGTCAGGTCCTGCGGATTTCCCCTGTCTGAGTCGCCTTAGCTCCCTCCTCACCTTGTCTGGTGTGATGGAGAGGGAAGAGTGAGGGGGGGGGCTGGGTTGGACTGCAGTGGTGTTGGGGGGTGGAGGGGGGCTGGTGCTGGGTTGGGCCCGTGTGAAGGGGGAGGGGGATGTGGCTACTGACCCGGGGAGGTGTGAAGAGGAGGAGGGAGTCGGCAGAGGGGCAAAGAGGGTGGGGGGCGCATCAAACCTGTTGAAATAACAGTTTAGTTCGTCCGCCCAGCGCTGATCACCATCAGCTGTTCCTCTGCCACTCTGTCCAAAACCAGACATACTCCTTAGTCCTCTCCACACGCCCCGTGCGTTGTTTTGGGCCAGCTGCTCCTCCATCTTCCTCCCGTAGTCCTTCTTAGCCCGTCGTATCCTCCATTGGAGCCCCCTCTGGACCCGTTTCTGCTCCTCTCTGTCCCCTGAGTTGAAAGCCCTTTTCTTCTGGTTCAGGAGGGCTTTAAGCTCAGGGGTGACCCAGGGGTGGTTGTTGGAGAAGCACCGTACCTTCCTGGTTGGCACAGTGTTCTCCACGCAGAAGTTGATGTAGTCTGTGATGCAATGGGTCAGGCCGTTGATGTCGTTTCCATAAGAGTCAGTGAAAATGTCCCAGTCTGTATTCTGGAAACAGTCCCTCAGACTCTCACAGGCCTCCTGAGTCCAAAGCTTCACAGACCGCTTCTGCGCAGGTTCTCTTCGCACCCTGGTTGTGTATTGCGGGAGCAGGTAAACCAGACAGTGGTCTGAGCGTCCGAGCATCTGATTGGCGTAAAACAAGTCCAGAGTCTTATTGTCTCTCGTGGGGAATGTGACATATTGAGTGAAAGTGGGAAGAGTAGTTTAGAGTGATGTATGGTTAAAGTCCCCAGTGATCAGAAATAAGGCGCACGGATGACGTATCATCATGTCATTAACAACGCTATGAAGCTGTTAGCATGCTGCCGCACCATCCGCCGATGTAGGAATGTACACACAGAACACAATAATGTGTGTAATTTCTCTGGGCAGATAGTACGGCCGCATACCAACAGCGAGTAGTTCAATGTCCCGGGAGCACAGCTGATGTTTCACGTGTACATTCCCGGGATGGCACCAGCGTTCGTTAATGAAGAAGATAAGTCCTCCTCCTCGTGTTTTCCCGCTCCCCGTTACGGTCCGGTCCGTGCGCCTCATAGTAAATCTGTCCAGTGAGATTACATTGTCCGGTATATTCCCATTCAGCCACGTTTCAGAGAAGCACATCAGACTGCAGTTCCGGAATTGTCTCTGATGTCGGGTCAGCGCAACAAGCTCCTCCGCCTTGTTGTTTAAAGAACGCAGATTCCCCGTTATCACTGTGGGTAGTCCGTTCGGTGAATACGGTCTCCGGTTCTTGCGTCCGCCCCTGCAGCCTCTTCTCTTTCTCCGTATCTCCGCCGGGACCTCCGGTTTCCCCGCGTGGAGTAGAGAGCTACAGAAGCTTGTTGCGCGTGTATGTAATCCTGAGATGCGTGGCTGAAGTACAACGGCGTAACTCCTGGCGCAGATTCATTAAATGTCCAAAAACACTACAGCTAGCAATATAGCTGTAGTGAGAGTAGGCTTCCCAGGTGCGTGACTTTACTCTAAAGAAAAAAGCAAGAAAAACGACTATTTACAAGTAAAAAGAGGAAAAAAGGAAAAGTAGGGAAAGAGCTACTACCGCAGGCAGCCGGCCTCACCGGCGCCGTCTAATTCCCCCTAGTGTAAGGATTCATTTGGGCTCATATGATTTAGTGGCATATGAGGAAATGGAATGCTTAATTGCATAGGGTCAATGGTTTCTACGATTCTTGAGAGCTTTGTCAGGCAGCGTTTTCAGGCTAAATTGAAGGCATGTCATTGGTTGGAGTTGCGGGCGGTTAATGGGTTAGCTCTCCCTTACCTGGGGTATCTGGTGTCTGATGTGGAAGTGGGTGGGAAAGTAATTCCCAGGAGGGGCATTTTAGTTGTCAGGGACCAGTTGTCAGGTTGGTTCACCCCAAGTGCCAGGCATCATTGGTATGAATGTAATTAAAGTGTACTATCAGCAGCTGTTTGACCAGTATGGCCCTGGATTGTTTGTCCTTCAGCCCATTTTGACTGCTCCCACATCTTTGCTACTGGTCCTGCAGTTAGGTCACCAAGCAAAGTTACAACAGTGTCCAAAATTGACTGGTGTTGCAAAGCTTGATGGTAGAAGTTGCATTTTTGTGTCTACAGGGACGAAAAAGTTTGTGGCCACTACTTGTTCCTCTGTTTTTGAGTCTACTGGGTCTGCTTTGATTGAGCCATTGAATGCTATATACAGGTTTCCCGAGGGCTTGTTGGTGTGTCCTTCTCTGGTGTGCGTAATTAGGAGTATTGCATATGTTCCTGTCATGAATGTGGGTGTGTTAACACTTTCCTTGAAGCCCCGTTGTGCTCTCAGTATTCTGTCCCCAGTTGAGGTGGTTAGCTTACCCTCCGATGTCCAGGAAGTTACATGTGTGCAGGACCAGGTTGTGTCGGCGGTTAGTCTCTGTTGCGGAGAAAATGCAGGCTCTTGATCTGTCAATGTTAAGGACATGTCTGTCCCGAGCAGCATAAAGTCTGATCCTTGTTGTATAAATACAAGTCAATGTTTTCAGTGTTTGAGGGTGACCTGGGTTGTACTACTTTAATTACTCATACTATACCTGCATTAGACGAGGTCCCAGTACATCAACACTACAGGCGCATCCCTCCTTCTGAATACAAGGCTGTGAAGTCAGACATTAATCAGCTGCTGGCATCCCAGATAATGAGAGAGAGCAGCAGCCCTTATCCATCGCCCGTTAGTCCTCGTCCAAAAGAAGGACGGGAGCCTGCGCCTCTGTGTAGATTATCGGCAGCTGAATAAAAGGACAAGAAAGGACGCTTTCCCTTTGCCACAGATTGAAGAATCCCTGAACTCACTATCAGGTACTTGATGATTTACAACAATGGACTTAGCGTGTGGATACAGCCTGGTCCCTGTTGCTGAAAGTGATAAGCCCAATACTGTCTTTTGCACTCCGTTCAGCCTATTCGAATTTAACAGGATGTCGTTTGAACTATGTAATGCTTTTGGAACTTTTCAAAGGCTGATGGAGAGGATGTTTGGAGCCCAGCACGGAAAATCTCTTTTGTTGTATCTGGATAATATTGTCGTAATCTCTGCTAGTGTTGATGAGCAACTCAAGGTCTAACCAATTGTAACATCTGATGGCAAATGTGGTGTATGATTCACAATGGACTCTTCCTGTGGTTTTATAGATTTTTCGGTATGTTTGTTTTTACGTATATTCTGATATTTAAAAGAGGGACTATTTAACCTTTATGGGGTATTAATTGCTGACATATAACAACTTTGGATCACCATGTTGAAACTATATTATAATTCCTCATCAAAAACCTGGAGTCGTGTTTTGTTTCATTCACACGTGTATAAAATAAAAACCTTGCCTATCTGAGTACTTCTCTCAAACAGAAAACATTCTTTTTCATCTTGTGATGTCATGTGGTACTTCAGGAAATGCTCCACTGTGTTTTTATACACTTTCATTAAAATCTTTTGGATAATTTAATCCCTGGAATTGCCCGTCTTTACTGAACAAAAAACTGTTTCATGATATGACAACGTGGAACAGAGCATTTTGAGCTTTGGCGATGTAGACAGACTAGGTTACTAAAACGTTTGTAAGTGAAACAAAACGTAACACCGGGTATGTTTTTGAGGAGGTAACAACATTCTAACATGCTCACAAGAGTGTAAAAATGTGAAAAATGTATTATCTGGCTGATACAGGTACAAAAAGTGCATAGTATATAACAGAATAATAAAGGTAGCTTAAACACACTGGAACAACACATAAAATCACACATTAAAATCTCCTGGAACCTGTTGGAGCATCTTTGGGATGTTCGCTCATCAGAACAAGCAGAATGTCAGTCAGCTCGAGCTGCTGTCCCCACTCAATGATGCAACACTGAACCATCAGCAGCGTCCAGGTCAGATATGCCACTATTTTCTGCTGTAAATAATAAAATGAGCTGGACAAAATGTACTTTCCTGCACATACATAATGCCCTGCTCTCCCTTGAGACAGAGTTGTGTGAAGAACTCTCCAGCCTGCACAGGAGTGGTCTGCTTTCTTTCACAGCCGTACATTATAAAAGTAACTCATAATGTAAAAGCTCTGAATGTACGCTGTACCACCTGTGAAATACCCTACTTAGACCTTATTTAATCCTACCTGTACCTTTGTATTTTATTATATTTTATTGCATATTTTTTTATTTTATTGTTTACTTTTTCTTCTTGTATTTTTATTGCATCCTATTAGTACTTCTTGACTATCTTAGCGAGTCAGCGGTTCTTCTGATCCTAAGGATTTCATTGCATTGTTGACCTTGTGTTGATCCTGCATATGACAAATAAACAATCTTGAATCTTGAATCTATATCTAGTGTTATCACGAACATTTCAAACTCAGTTCTGATACTAAGAAATTGTAGAAAATGAAATCACAAACTAAACTTTTTTGTCTGCTTATTACATTGACATGAGTGATGTATCTGCTACATAGCTACAACATACATTACATACATTAGATAGAGCACATTGTGATGTTGCTATTTTATCAATTTCACATGATTTTGATACATTATAGGTACAGGGCTTTATAAGATATGTCTATTTTTCACAAATATCTGCAGGGACCCTTCTTGATTATATGAGTAAAGTGATTATATTAATTCATTTTCTTCCGCTTTTTCCAGTTTCTGGGTCGCAGGGGCAGCAGTCCAAGCAGTGTTCTGCTGCCCAGAACACAATGCACCAGCCCCCATGAATCCTCCCGCAGGTGGTGGGTCCACAGGAGGACGGCTCACGTCACAACAGGCCTTGATGTATCTTCTGCCATGGGGGGCTACCAGTGTCCACAGACACTGGGGGCAAGTGTCTTGGACACAACGTCAGCGCTCATCTGTGGGAGCTGGGATCACATGCGGTCAACCCGTCAAGAGCGGGATTCGAACCGCCAACCCCGTGATCATGCTCTACCAATTGAGCTACTGCCTATATGAAAAGTAAACCTGATGTATAGACATAGCAGAATTAAGACTAAAATTAAGACTAAATCTATGCAATCTGTTTTCTTTAAAATCACACCCATGTCAGGTAAGGGTCACTCACGTCTTTTTAGTTTTAAGATAAATCATTGTCTATGATTTCATTTAATAAAAAAAAAAAAAAGAAAAAAAAAAATTCTAAAAGCAACCCGGTGACACTTATTATGCTTATTCACCACTGCCATTATGGTGTTCCTGTCAAATTTAGTCACACGGGTGCCGGAGCTCTAGAGAATGTGATTTTGGACATTAAATCATAGTACTTTATTCTACCACGTGGCCTTATATCTGTGCATTCCCTCAGTCGTCCAGGTATACTCCATAGTGGTCCATGGGCGTACACTAGTCTATGTGGTCTTATACTTGTTCTGACTGGCTTGTTCCGATACGAGTGAGTGCTTCAAAATCAAGCACTCACTCACAGAGAAAGCACTCCTCATGTGCCACAGCCTTTACAACGCCCTCTGACCTTTGACCCTGCTCATCTTGTCTTCCACATGACATCCTTCGTGGGGCGCTCGATCCCTGCCAACTCATTCAAAAGAGCAGCGGTAGATTGAAGTCCGCTGCCATGGCATCAATCAAAAAGTAGTTTGCATTACAGCTCCACACTATGAAAATGACATTTAGATTTATCTAAACATTTCCACTGTGATCAAAAAGTTTTTTACTTTTAGATTATTTTGTCAAAACACAATGATTTGACATAGCAAGAAGCAAAAGCACAGGAAAAAAACTGACATACAGCTCTGGAAAAAAATAAGAGACCACTGCATTTTTTTCTGAAATCAGCATCTCTACATGTATTACAGCCATTCCATTCCAGCGTCTGTTGAATTCCAACACAAACACAAAGCTGAGCTACTTCAGTTCTTGCACCAGGAGTGGAATAAAGTCACCCAAGAACAATGTGAAAGACTTGTGGAGAGCATGCCAAGACGCATGACGCAGGGGCGGCAGTAGCTCAGTGGTAGAGCGCTTGCCTGGTGATCCAGGGGTTGGCAGTTCAAATCCCACTCTTGACGGGTGGACCACATGTGATCCAAGCTCCCACAGATGAGCGCTGCCGTTGTGTCCTTGGGCAAGACACTTAACCCCACCTCGCCCCCAGTGTCTGCGGACACTGGTAGCCCCCATGGCAGAAGATACATCGAGGCCCGTTGTGACGTGAGCCACCTGTGGGAGGATTCTCCAGCCAAGGTCCTGACCAAGCCGAAGCAAGAAGATCATGGAGATGGTCCCCGGGCGCCCCTCGGGTGCAGCTCGCTGCTCCTGATGACAGGATG
The DNA here is from genome assembly GCA_036785185.1 of Paratrypauchen microcephalus. Classification (NCBI taxonomy): domain Eukaryota; kingdom Metazoa; phylum Chordata; class Actinopteri; order Gobiiformes; family Gobiidae; genus Paratrypauchen; species Paratrypauchen microcephalus. The sequence goes on from JAVJIX010000011.1 coordinate 10,671,216, forward strand.
AGTCAAATGCAGAGGACAAATTTCTCTAAGGAGACAATAAAAGGCTTATCTTATGAAAGCTGTGATTAAAAATAAGGGTTATTGCACCAAATATTGATTTCTGAACTCTTCATAAGTGTAAACATTAGTATTATGTTGTTTTAAAATGTATTTGATCTTGTTTCTTTGCATTGTTTGAGGTCTGAAAATATGTATCTTTTTGTTATTTTGATCATTTTCTGCAAATAAATGCTCTAAACGATAATATTTTTATTTGGAATTTGGAGGAAATGTCAGTAGTTTATAGACTCAAACAAAAATGTTCCTTTTGTGCAAACACATACCTATAAGTAGTAAAATCAGAAAAACTGATAAGTTTGCAGTGGTCTCTTTTTTTTTTTTTCCAGGTACCTCACCTTACGAAAGACCCAACAAACGAAAATTCCAAGCTACGAAACGCCTTCCTGTTAAATTGTGGTCTCTAGATACGAAAGAAAATTCAAGTTACGAAACGCGAAATCTCAAACATTCAAATAATGCGCGCTCAGTCACACACATTATACGCTTTTCTCAGACTGGATTTAAACTTTTCTCACATTTGTCTCTCGTTTAAACACTCAAACTTTCATAGATTTTCAACAAAATGTATTAATATTGAAACCGTGCCTCCTCTAGACCAGGTGTAAACCAGATCTAAATCAGGATTAAACCAGGATTAAACCACCGTGGCTCTTGCCTGCGTTCGTTCATGCACTCGGACTGCGTGTGGTCCCGAGGGGAGGCACATCTCCTCCCCTCCTCGCTGCTCGCCTCAGCCGTGACTCGTGAGGTACACCGGCAGAGCTAGCACCAAATCAGGAAATAGACCTGCACGTGGTGGTTTAATCCTGGTGTCCAGTCCTGGTTTAGTCCAGGTTTAGTCCTGGTCCAGTCCAGGTATAGACCTTGTTTAGACCTGGTTTAGTCCATGTTTAGTCCTGGGTCTACAGTCTCTTAGCCAATCAGGATGCAGAACACAGTGTTACACTATAAAAAAAAGTTACACTATAAAAAAAAACTTGTAACGGGGCCTTGGAACGAATCAGGCTTTTTCCCATTGAAATGGCTACTCAACTTACGAAAAATTCACGTTACGAAACCACTTCTGGAACAAATTAATTTTGTAAGGTGAGGTACCACTGTATATGAAAACGTTTTAAGAGTCTAAATGTCTAAATCTCACAATGTGGCATGGGGACACACTTGAGTTTTTCAGTGACAGCAACTTAACTGAACTTCATTGAAGGTTCTTCTTCATGCTTTTCTCATCACAATAAATCACTAATGCCCCAAACACACTGCAAAAGCAAGAGAATCCCGCTCTACCTGGTGGAGAGCAGAGTGATGCCACACAGGCTGAGTAACAGTGAAGGACAGTTTAGACTGTGGCTTAGTATTTGAGTAAACTACATCTTACTGAAAACTGCCAGAACAATTAAAAATCTGCAGCCAATCATTAATCACGATGCAGCCTCTGCAGCTCAGGGAGTGAATTCAAGATTCAAGATGATTTATTTGTCAAATGCAGGATCAACACAAGATAAACAACGCAATGAAATGCTTAGGATCAGAAGAACCCGTTGACTCGCTAAGATAGTCAAGAAGTACTAATAGCATGCAGTAAAAATACAAGGGTAAAAAGTAAACAATATAATTTAAAAAAGTAATAAAATATAATAAAATATAATAAAATAGAAGGTACAGGTAGGATTAAATAAGGTGTAAGTAGAGTATTTCATAGATCGCACACAATATAATATAGTATAAGTACTGCACGTGGGTTATTGCACAGGTAACAGTAGCATTTACAGTGAGGTAGTGACATACATGATACATTCATATAGAGCAGCAGCAGTAAACATATTATGCATAATCGAGAGTTTAGCATTATTTAGAGTATTATCCAGAGTTCAGTGGTCTGACAGCTTGGGTGTAATAGCTGTCTTCTGAAGGTTCTGAGCTTTCAGATGAGTCATGGCCTCTCTATGTACTGAGAAAAACACTTGAGTGTGTGCTATACATGCAGGTTTAGGCACTGGCAACATTATGTTGTGATTACAGTAAAAGAAAGTGTAGGGTACATGGAGTTCCATTAAGTGCAAGCTGAAAGAGCAAACTGAGAGAGAGCAAAAAACAAAAAAATAGATAGAGAAACAAAAAAAATAGAAGAAATGAGTTTTGCCTGTAGTGTCTTGTTATGGATAACACCACATTTGCCTAGTCGTATAGCACCAAGAAAACAATTTCAACAAATCAACTTTTCCTATATTTGCCTGTATTCACTTTTCCCTGTGACTCTTTTTTTTTTTTTTTTTTTTAGACAAAAGCATTTGAACACTGGATAATTATATTTTTGGGGCAGTACAGAGCTCAAAAATAGCATCCTACTTTGCTATAGTTGTCAGAGACGCCGGTATTTCTTTAAACAGTCTTGTAAACAGCAGGTCTAAGGACAGAGCTTCTGACATGAAATGCATTATTCAGCTTGTCAAGACGAGGCAATGAATCCAGACAATCACGGTGCTACTCGATATTTGACAAACTCTTTTTTTTCAAAGGCAATTTCAAAAGTGATCCAACTCCTCAAAAGCAGCTATTATCCCAGACGCACACGCCACATCACTCCCTCCAAAAGATTCATTTTGTACCTGAGCACAAGCCGGAAAGCAAAGTGAAATGCATTTCTGTAAATTTGCTAAAGATTTGATTTCTAGGTGTGCCTGTGTTGAAGAACGAAACTGATCCCTGTTGATTCATAGTCAAACTATCAAAACACAAATGCAAAATTAAACAAATCAATATTCTAGACGCAGTACAAATATTGGTGTTTCTTGGAAGTACAGCTGCTAGGCCTGTGAGGGAACTGAATTAAAGGCAGGCCTGGACTGGTAATCGGGCGTACTGGGCATTTTCCCGCTGGGCCGACAGTCCCACTGTTTTTTCTTTTTCAGGATATAGAAGCTTACAAGAGCGGTCTCACCCCTTTCTCTGCACTGATCCCCGCCAGTTTCAGTGTTGAGCGTGGAAACATGGAGAAGCGGCAGAAAGGGGGTGGGGCGAAGTTGTGGGCTAAAAGATTAAAAAATCTCGCTATAGATCCTGCATAATGTTCTATAATAACAGACATATTCTCTGCAGCCCAGGCTGAAGGTGGACAGGGAGAGGAGCAGCCAGAGACTGTGGACAGGGAACACGAGGGAACCTGAGGAACAGAGTGACCAGGGAAGTGTCGCACAGGCACAGCAGGTCAGCGGGTAGTAATGTTAGGATACTACCGGGACTTTTAGGTGATGGACAGGCTTGAAAATCGCTCACATTTCGGGGCGAAGGTAAAATACATTACTTCGGGAAACTGACTGGAAGGACTGAGCCAGGACTAAACCAGGTCTGAACCAGGACTAAATCAGGACTAAATCAGGTCTGAACCAGGACTAAATTAGGACTGAACCAGGACTAAACCAAGTCTGAACCAGGACTAAACCAGGACTAATCAGGAGGGGGGGAATCCGGCCAGGTAAGGAATAGTTGCACCCTTTCTCCTGCCCGGCACAGGAAAAAGGGTGTAACTATTCCTTACCTGGCCGGCGTTTCTGAAAACTACAGAGGATTTTCAAAGAAAACAATAGGTCAGGTCCAGAGGTGTGAAAACACCCATTATGGCCCTGACTAGCTGTGCTAATTTACAGCTTTGCCTTTCATGTTTGGGTCCTGAGAGCTGAGAGCGAAATAAGCTGTGACTCCGCACATGCGCACTGGCCTCCTCATCTACTCGAAACTATGGATAAATCTCGGATTACAGGCCACTTTTGACTCAAACGAAAGTGTAGACTAAGACATTGAGCTTCTATGATTTGAAAAGTGCTAAAGTTTGTGTTATTTGGAGACCGCAAACATTTGCCCCGAGAACTCACGTTACGGAGATCGCTAAACTAAAACATCTCCGGAAATGCTCCATATGACACCAAAGTGCTATGGGTGAGTAAAACAACTTGTTTTATTACCGAAATAAGGCTTGTAAAAAACATTAATTCTCCTTTAATTTGAAAATTTAATTTTCAGGCATTTACTCTCTTTTCTTTAACTCAAATTAGTTCATGAAATGGAAGCACACAAAGGCTAAAGTCGGTCTCCCTGTGCGCACACATAAAAAAAATCTCCCCCTGCGCCTGACAGCAACACTGCCGCGTACCCCCTGCAGTGTGCACGCATACCCCTAGGGGTGCGCGTACCTCTGGTTGGGAAACACTGTTATAGATTAAAGGCGTCTTGAGTCTTCTTTATCCAAGAGCCGAGCATAACCTACACTCATTTAGTGACACTATTTGAAATCTTGAGAAATATTACAAAAGCATGAAGATACCTGAGAAAAAAAACATAATGGAATAAGTTCAGCCTGACTGTTCAGTTCACCACTCAACATTAGCATAATGAGTTAACCTGCGCTAATTTACTTGACAAAACTGAAACTTCGGGTTGTTAACCAAACTTCCACAACTTCACTGACCCATTCAAAGTTATTGCTGTTGACACCATGGTCTATTGCCCATTTATTTCTACACTGTACGTCTATGCCCTCCAAAATGAAAGCTCTATTTGTGAACCACCCAACCATCCCTCTGCACGATATTGTTTGCCACTTTGCTCTCATCTCCACATGTCACTGTTGGCGCGCTCAGCATTGTTTACCGAAACTTACAATTCAAAAGGAGTGACAGCCATAGGGGTCAGGCAAGGAGACAGGCCAGCCAAAGCTATTATCAGAGCGCTGGGGGGACACATCAGTTACACAAACACTGATTGGTGGATTACGCAGTTAATACATGCTTACGTACAGTCACAGCTGTCAGCGGGCACTCATCGTATCACTCAGGAGGATGAGACTTGACAACCATGTCTGTCACCCTCTACCACTCTGCTAATGGATCACAATGAAGATCTGATTGGAGAATAAGCAACCTACGATTTTATTACACTTGAGATTTTCCAAAAGGTGAATGCGGTTAATTTTACACTTTGTACCATGCATGATAGACTACGTTCACAGTGCAGGGCTTAATGCTCAATTCAGATTTTTTTGTGAAATCCGATTTTTTTGGGAGGCTGTTCACATTTCCAATTAAATGCGATTTGTATGTGTAGTGTGAACGTTAAATGCCCCAAAAGTGTCCCGCATGTGCACTGGAGGACACGATGACGTCACACGCAGCGAACACGCTCAATGTTTATGGAAGTAGCCTAAAGTTGCGGCGTACCGGAGCCAGAACATGTACAGCTTATTTGTTTTAAAGAGGAGATGGAGAAAGAGAAGGACAAGGTTTTTGCCCACGGCGTTTTGTGGGGCAGTGGCAGCAACGTCTGTAGAAATGAACGTGTGGGTGCAGAGTCGCAGACAAGAGTGGTGGGATTGCTCTGTGCTTCGCCACTTCATTGATACAGAGCTTATATACTATTTTCGCATGATGAACGTTTGGTGTACATTTACTTGTACCACTACCATATACTTGTGGAGGAAACATGCCCGGGTCGGATGAATGCGACCTGGCCATTCAGGCTGAAGTCGCATGCCAAAAGATCAGATATGTATCGGATTTAGGACCACATATCCAAGTGGCCTGGGTCGCATTTGAAAAAATCAGATCTGTGTCGTTCAGTCTGTCATTAGAAGATCAAATACAGGTCGCATAGGGCGAAAAAAAATCGGATTTGGGTCATTTCAGGCTGCAGTGTGAACATAGCCTAAGTTGCTGCAAAGTTGGAGGTTTGGTGTCCATAACAATCCCACTGGGAAATCTTCAGTCATCTGTACATTTCCTTGGGGTGGATGAAGGCCTGGTAAGGTTCTCTGTAGTGAGCATGCAAAGTTGGCTTTGATCTCATATGAAACATTCAGTCTTTTTTAGATGGTAATGTGCTCCAGAGCTCATTCATTAATCTATGGCAGAGGTCTTCAACAGGGGGGTCGCGACCCCTAGGGGGGTCGCGGAGGTACTGCAGGGGGGTCGCGAAATCTTTTGATTTCACTTTAAAATAATATAATTTTATATTTTATAGTGTAAAATACAGTATTAACCTGTGTATTATTTCCTTGTATTGGATGTACCATAACAGAGTAGCAATGTTTATACATGACACTAAGCTCAATTTAATATAAAACACAATTCTATGCCGTATATATAGTAGGGGGTCCCTGGCCCAGTTTGCCATCTGTTTGGGGGTCCCTGGCCTGAAAAACGTTGAAGACCCCTGATCTATGGGGTTAGGTGAGGTGTTTAATCCAGTTTAGTCTTAAGTAATTTTCACACTGCCATTAGTTAGGTCGACTTATAAGTATTTGCTCTGAGAGCGAAGCACTGCACTGGTGTGAACCCAACAGTCCTCTTCTGGAGCACGGGATTGCTCACACTGTGTATTGTGTGGTGTGAATGCAGCTGACCTCGAGTCGACATGCACAGTCCACGTCCGCAGTGACACTAAAAATGGTTGAAATTGTGTAAAATGACATACATTTGCATGAATGGGTGCTGCAAAGATCACTGTTTGACATGTTTGTCTGACAAGGCAATTTGGATCAACTTAATATCAGCGACAGGTCTGTCTGTGTATCTGTTTACAGCCACACTGCAAATAGAGCTGCTAAACTGGGCAGTAACTGGAGGACCAAAGAGAAGAGTGACATATAAGGAACATATAAGGAACAGTGTGATTGGTCTAACAGGCATCCACACTTCAATCCAGCACAACCAAAATCCTACAATAGTAAGAGTGGCGCTCATGGCAACTTCTGGGATAAGGTTAATGGTTTCTACTCTTTATTTGGAGTGTTGCAACAAAACCCTTCTATCTGAAGATGGATGAAACGCCAAAAAACACTGTTACCTTGGAAATATAAGCCATGTTTGAAGCTTACAAAATGTTCATAAAGATACATTAGACAAAACTGTGTGAAAAAAAAATAAGTAAATACATTTGTGTCAGAATAATATAAGTGTAGTATTTAGCATTTTAAATTCTTCAATGGTTTAAAATTAGTCTAATTATAAATTCTGCGTCGACATAATCCAGAACATGATAGAAACTGGAATGCAGGATCACAAAAAAGTTAAAAAGGAAAAAATATATATGTATACACTTTTTATATTTCTGCAAAAAGTTGTCATTTCTCACAGCATAAAAATATAGAAAAATAACATAAAACCACACTGCTATCGGCCACATCTGACCTCTGAGTAATCCAAAGCAGGCGAGGGTTTCCAAAATGTACATTTTCTTGCAGTAACTTTCCATCCAGAATGCACTTCTATACTTATCATAAACCCACAAGGAAAGACAGTCCTGGAAAGAACTGAGCCAAGTCCATGGAGCCCAGATCTGCAGCTCTGTTTGAAGTGGAGAAAGCCACAGTTCACCAACGACGTCAACCTTTGTATTGGAGTTTTCCTTTTAAGATTGGCTGTGCCCAGCAGGGGAGGGTTCTTCAAATTTCAGCCTTTAAATCTTTAGAGTAAATAAGGCAACAGGGATATTATTTTATTTTTCGCCCTTTGACGTCAGTCTTTGGCAGCTGAACTTAGCTCTCTCTCTTCCCGCCAGTGTAAGTGAATTGTTTCATTGAAGAAAAGAAAGAAAGTTGAACTTCATTGTGTTTTGGGAGCTTAATGCCACATTCATCAAGTTTGCTGATATTAGGAATGGGAATCTTTCCATTTTTGGGTCCCAGTCAACAATACTGTATCTGTTTTCAAATAAGAATTATATATTCACTGAATCCCATTCTTTGAAGAATAACTAGTTTTCAACTTTCTACAATGCTCTCTTACAGGGCATAACAACAAATGTATTTTATTTAGCCCTAGTTGGTAAGGCTTGGCATTGGTCTGTTTTCAGTCTGATGTACTTTACTGACCTCCTTTTCAAAGCCTGATCCTGTCAGATCTCAGAAGCTAAGGGTGTTTTCACATATAGTCCCCTTTAAGCGAACCGAACTCAGTCCCCTAAAAGTGGACCAACAAGGGGACCAAGAGAACACAAACTCAGTTCTGTTTGTGTTCACATTGTGAAAGAGGACCGAGTTCTTTTTCTGGTCCACTTAAGCTCTGATGGAGCCTCAGTCCTCTTTCTGTTCACACTGTAGCTTCTCTAGAGCTCTGAGACCTGGTTTGGTCCTGGTTTAGTGCCGAAATAGATGCAGAAATAATCTGATAATATGACTCACCCATAAGAACGGTATCCATGTATGCACGTGTCACAGTCTTTAATAATCCGGAGCTCCGGAGAAAAGGACATATCTCGAACTTATCCCGTGTCCCGAGGCGAGAGTTCCTTCTTACGTAGCATTAACGTAGCAAGTTAAGGTTTCTTCTTCTCTTGGAAATGCCATGTAAATATCACGCGGCTCGCTCACAGCTGATCGGCAAACAGGCGCAAACACAACAGCGGTAATCGTCATGATTGGCGGGAGCGCGATCGGTGCGTAATTATGCTGCAACATGATTGGAAGCTGGAGCGCAGTTGGGCCTATGATTGGCTCTTGCCGGCTCTTGGCTCACCGGCTTGTGGTGGTGCACTGCACAAAAGGCGAAGTGAACCCGGAGCGTTATGTGTACCCACCTCCCGACATGGTCTCAGTTCGGTTCGTTTTAAAGGGGTCTGAGTGCGCTTAGAGTGTTCACATATAAACCTATAATGCTCAGTTAGCGATCTGAGTTCACTTTAAACGCTGAAAGGGACCAAGTGTGAAAACACCCTAAGAGGGAAGGGGCCTGGTTAGTACTTGGATGAGAGACCACTGGAAATATCAGGTGCCAGTAGTAAAAACTGTCACTGTGCCCTTAGGCAAGGCACTTCAACCACATTGCTTAGTATGAAAGTGTGTGTTGTAAAGTGGCTCTACAGAAGATGAATGCATTCTTATTATTACTATTATGTTGTTGGGGCCAAAAAGTCAAACATGTCTTTGGGAGGATTAAGCTGTATTTCATACCACACCTTCACTTTTATCGCCTCACCAGTTATTAAAGCACATTTTGTAAAGTATCTTCAGGCTGTTTGAGCTTGGATTGAAGGCCCATCTTGGCTTTGTGATAATTGATTCTGTTCAGGTCAGTCACATTTTGTATTGCCTGCAGCCAGCGCACCAAAATCTAGTCACTGGGATTCTGATCAATTGCAAGACGAGACACTAAGTTCTCTCCTCCACCTCAGGACGAGAGCATAATGTTAAGTAGATATCCGAATGAGCTGGAATCCAAATGCCACAATGAACAGGTTTTGTGGACCTGCCCGGTGCTGTCAGTCTTCTCCACTGCACACAGACAATCAGCTGATTACAAAACAGCTCAGCTCCTATTTACAATTTCACTGTGTTCAATCAGGACCGTGAAATAGTCAACAACAGAGTCTGTGATCAAATCAGTTCATCAGACATAACAATAGTAATATAATCATCAGCACTCTATAGATGAACTTCTGACTTTGATATTCTAAACAATAAGTAAAGTACTTCGCTCAAAGGTGGATTGAGTATCCAAAAATTGTACCCAAATAAGAGTAATGTTACTTCATAATAATATAGATTAAGATTAAGATTAATCTTTTATTGGTCTCACACACAATGACACACAGTGACACACGGGAGAAATTTGACTTCTGCATTTGACCCATCCTTTTCAGGAGCAGTGAGCAGCCATCTTTTTCGGCGCCCGGGGGGCAGTACCGTGAAGGGTCTTGCCCAAGGACCCACACTGGTTAGCTCATTGCCCGGGGGGGATTTCAACCCACAACCCCCGGGGGGAAAGTCAGTGACTTATTAGTTGAGCTAACCAGCCGGTTTGAGCTAACCAGCCGGTATAACTAAAGTATTGGTATAAAGTCCAAGAAATTACTCAAGTACAACTAAAAAAGAATTTTAGTATTTGGTAAAACTACTACTCAAGTAAGAGTAACGTAAAGAGCAACTGCTGAGATATAACAAATTATTATAATTTGAAGTTAATGTATACATTTGAAGAACAAAACATTAAATAATGCATATAATCTGGTATTTTCCAAGGATCTATCAAAAAAACTAAACCATATCTGAAGGAGTGGTCCAAGAAACACAAATGTTTAAATCATTTCATATCGTCAACATAATAATAATAATAATATATATATATATATATTTTTTTTTTGCACAATTGAATCCTTAATTTCAGTTTTAATTCAAAGTACTGATGTGTCGGTCGTGAATGTTCCAACTCTTAGAGCCGGTTCTTTGAAGTAAACGATGGGAGCTGGCTCCCATCGAGGAGTTTTTTTTAAGAGTGCCTAGTTTTTTTTTCCTGTTTTCTTTTTTTTTGTGTGAAAGCCGCCTATGATTGGTCAAGAGGTGTGGCAGCAGCTGCATTTTGTTGTCATTCTGTGAGTTTGTGCAGGTTGCTTTAATGTAAATAGTTAAAAGTTTGTCTATTTGAGATGGGTCTTTTTTTTTTTTAAATACTTTTTTATACTTTATAATTTATATTGTGGCACTCTGTTCAAGGTTGAGTGTGTTCATTCAAAAAATAAAGCCATAATGATAAACATTTGATGTCATGTATGTTTTTTACATTAATAATTCATTTTACACACAGTTTTGCATTATTTTTGGTGATACATTAATTTAAGAAGCGGAAAATCTGGGATTTGGGAGCCAAAAGAGCTGGCTCTTTAGAGTCTGGTTAACACCTGACCATATCACAAGTGAGATATGGGTCTGGAAACTCGCTTCGAAAAATCCCGTAGCGGAGGTGTGGTTAGCGATTGCCAACGGCCGTTTATTGGGCGTTATGAATGTCTATCATTGAGCGTATACGTAAGTCCATAGCCAATCATGTCAGTTGTCAGTTCAAACTACAAGCTTCCGTTTGTCATGTAGTACGCGTCACCGTCTTGCCACACCTTCCCCGCTCTCTGATTGGGGCCCTAAATCTGGGACTCTCGCTTGGACGAGTTTCCAGGCCGCCTTCCAGTTCGAAACGAACGGAAGCGGCCTGAGAATTCCCAGGCTAGGCTCTTTAGAGTAAGCAGAGCCAAAAGAACTGGTTCTCCAAAAAGAGCCAAAATTTGGCTCTGCTTACTATAAAGTAAGTTACCTGGCCAGCCAAATGATATCTCTCTGTATTTCCTATACACCGCGATACCATTTGGACACTCTCCATCCACTCTCGCTCCTCCGGTTCCAAACCGACTCCGCGATTCTGATTCGTTCAAAGATGGTGACGTCAGTGCACCCGCCTTTGCCCGCAAAGTCACTCTTAGGCAGCGGAAGTTCCGCCTCAGTTTTGAATCAAGATGGCGCAATCTCTGATTGGTTCACTTAGCTGTCTGTCTATGCACAAACGCAGCGCATTCTGTGGATCAAGCGTTACCAGACTCACTCGCTGGTACAGCGATGAGTCATGGATTCTTCCAGGCAATAAAGTAAGCAGAGTCAAACATGAACGTTCTCTTTGGCCCTGAGGTCCTCTGGCAGGCTGTTCCATAGACGAGGGCCGCAGTACTGAAAAGATGCCGCTCCGTGAGTGTGTGTCCTGACTTTGGGAATGACCAGGAGCTGCTGCCAGAGGAGCGCAGGGTCCACAAGGGTTCCTAACGTAAAAGCAGTTCTGAAAGATAAGAAGCCCCAAGACCATTAAGACATTTAAAAAACAGTAAAAGAACTTTAAAATCTATCCTGAAACTCACAGGGAGCCAATGCAGTGATTTTAAAACTGGTGTAAATGTGGTCCCGCCCTCTGGTCCTAGTCAGGACACGTGCTGCTGAATTCTGTAATAAATGCAAGCCTGAAATACTCTTTTTGGGGAGACCAGAGAGCAGGGCATTACAGTAGTCTATTCAAGCGGTGATAAAAGCATGCATCAGTGTCTCCGTGACTGAGGCAGACTGTGGCTATATTTTTTAGGTGATAGAAACTTATTTTTGTGATGTTCTTGATGTGTGGGATAAAAGTCAGCTCTGAGTCAAAAATGGCGCCCAGGGTTTTCACTTGAGGAGACGGGTTAAAAGACTGTTCTTGTAGTTTGGGTAAAAGTTTCTCTCTCTGCGCCTCAGGACTGATGATTAAAACCTCACTTTCATAGTGGTCCATGGGTGCATACTAGTCTACGTGCTCTTATACTTGTTCTGACACAACTCAAGATCATTCTAAAGCAATTCAGGAAAGGTTCATTTGAATCATTTCTGTCCTGTGAATATGACTTTTTTCATGTTGACATTTGCTAGTATCTAGCTTTGCTACTAGTTTTAGTACTGATTATCATCTGAGTCTGAATACTTTTTACAACATTATTTTTTCAAGATTCAAGATTGTTTATTTGTCATATGCAGGATCGACACAAGGTCAACAAGGCAATGAAATGCTGAGGATCAGAAGAACTGTTGACTCGCTAAGATAGTCAAGAAGTACTAATAGCATGGAATAATAGTACATGGTTAAAAGTGTTGCAAAAAAGTGCAGGGGAAAGATAAGATAAGATAAGGTAAGATAAGACTTTATTGATCTCACACAGGAGAAATTTACTTGCCACAGTAGCTCCAGGACAGTTTGAACAAGAAAGAAGGCAGGAATGGGATAAAGTAAGTAATAATAAAAAATAGTAATAATAATAAGTAATAATAGTAATAATGGAAATAGTAATAATAATAATAATAATAATAATAATAATAATAATAATAAATATAGCTGCAAGCAGCAATGTGGGGCCAAGCACATGTAGCCGAAATGTCCCTCAAATTTTGACCTGTTGGTGGCACTAGAGGGTTTGAGCTGGGGCCCTGTGATTTGTGGGGAATCCTGGGAAGGACACGAACATCTGTGAAAAGTTTGAAAATAATCCTATGAAGGGTTCCCGAGATATGAGCTCACTTCGGCGAGATCAGACACATCAAAGACAGATCAAAGGCGAAAGGTAAACAATATAATAAAAAAAAGTATTAAAATATAATAAAATACAAAGGTACAGGTAGGATTAAATAAGGTGTAAGTAGAGTATTTCACAGACTGCACATAATATAGTGCAGTATAAGTATTGCACAGGTTATTGCACAGGTAATAGTAGCATTTACAGTGAGGTAGTGACATACATGATACATTCATACAGAGCAGCAGCATTATTAAGGAGTAGTGATAATAAAATAATCAAATATTGCATAGTACTGTAAAAAAATAAAATAAATGAAAAGTCTACTAAAAGAAGTTTTCAGTGTTTGCATGCACAGGGAGCTGTCACATCCATCTAGTGTGCAGACTCACACCTGTGCTGTGTGAACTCACGTAGGCACCAGGTCCTCCTCAGAATACACAAAATCAGAGTCAACAGAGCCTCTGAGTGCCAATCCACGCTCCCACACATTTACATTCACATACAGTAGGCACATGTCATGTTTTTGCACTGAGCGGGTGTGGGTGGATTCCCGGTGGAGAGATTAAGCGATTCAACCACAATAACAAATGAAGGCACCGTTATCAAATACTTTTTTTCAATAGATTATGAATGAAATAAATACAGAATTATACAGTTGTTTCAATTGCCTCGAGACAGATTCCGTACCACGCAGTCACATTTGTTTATCACAGTGACGCATTTGAAACGAAGGAGCGCATTGGTAAAATTTCTCTCACTTCATTTTAATAGTTCATTGCTTTGTTAATTAATCATTTCAGTCCCCTGTGGTATATTTTGCTCCTTTTTTCCCCTCATAAGCAGCCATGTTTGTTTTGATACAGACTTACCATGTGTGTCACTGAGTCGCTAATTTACCTGTCAATCATGCCAGAACTCAAGGAGATAAAACCTGTGTTTAGACTCACATTTCTGCAAATTATTTGAGAACTGTGTACTCTGGATCACAGGCAAAACTAATCTTTTAATTTGCATTATTTCTGCTAGACATTTGGTATGTGGCAACTCTGACTGGCTATTGCTTTGCACAAAATCAAAACATGCCCTTAGTGGTGCTCCCCATGATGGTGTTGTCAATAGATGCTGATTAAAATGCATTCAGCACCATCCAAGTCTCTCTGACCAAAGAATGATGTCAATAAAAGTCAATGCAAATGAAGAAACCTTTCATGGATTGTGTTTTCTTTTTTCTCCCAAGTATATGAACTGAATAACAATATACAGCTCTGGAAAAAAAAAAAAGAGACCACTGCAAAATGATCAGTTTTTCTGATTTTACTGCTTATATGTATGTGTTTGGGAACATTTTGGTTTGAGTCTATAAACTACTGACAACATTTCCCCCAAATTCCAAATAAAAATATTATCGTTTAGAGCATTTATTTGCAGAAAATGATCAAAAATAATGCCAATGTGTTATAAGTTTGAATTAGATGCACTGACACTAATCAATGAATGTGATTTTCAGATTTTAAAATGTGATTGATTACGTTGTATTAGGCCATAAAATATCTAAAAGGTAAACGCACAAATGTTGAACCTGATAATTTCTATTATTGACTCGTAGACCCTAGAACTCACTATATTACAACACAAATCAGCATTTTAACAATATTGATTTTAGCTGCCCCGGTATTCATATTATATTTCCTATAGAATGCTGTGATGTCATCTGAAACCATACACCAACTCCTGAAAGTATGTTAACCAAGTACCACTGCATAAATCATCCATGTTGACACTTTTCGTAGCACCAGGCTGAGAATAAAAGGTGGCTGTGCATTGGTGGGCAGTCAGCTGAATTCCACCGACAGAAAAACAGCCTTAATCAACACATGTCCGGCACTGGCACAGCCCCAGATCTTCTCCACCACATGGGGACAATGTAGAGGGGTATGTCCAGTCCTGTCAGAGCCTCTTCCACACACTGCAAACAATAGGAGAGACGGAATGCTGTGGAGTTCTATGAGTAATGCGAGGAGGCTGAGGGAGCAGAGCCCAATGGAGAGAGACGGAAAGAGGAGATTTGATGGGCTGGTGGGCTGTAAAGAGCACTGCGTGTTGGGGAGCTGTTTACTCTCTGTGAATCATGCTACCCCAGGCTGCTTGGTTCAGCTCAGGTAATTGCCACGCTGTAGTTGGTGTTGAGTTGTGAATAACAACACATGCACTTGGTACACGTTACACATGTGTACCAAGTATGCAGAAGTGGGTTTCAAGTAGTACAGAATATTTAAAAGTGTAGTGTAGTTTTCTGATGGAGGGTCCATCACCTGTTTGTCTCTGTGGAGATTTCCAGGATTGTCCCATAGTATGGTAAAAGGAGAAATTCAATTTGTCAACTGGACAAGCTCATCAGCTCATCCGAACTGCTTCGTCAGTTCTGAACTGATGAAGCAGTTCGGATGAGCCGCGAAACGTTTTTGTCCAGTTGACAAATTGAATTTCTCCTTTTACCATGGATTCTACCTGGACGACTGAGGGATTCTTCACACGTCCCACAGTATGGCATTAAAGCAGAATTAAATAACTTTCAGCAAAAGCTCGCCCCCTGCAGCTCCCTCATACATTGTCATGGAACAGACCCAAAAGTTATGGCCATATCGCAAGGCTGGTTTTCCACACGGAGACAGCATAAATGTAATGGACTCTTCACCCCAAAAACACATATTTCACCATCAATGACTTGGAAGTTAAAAAGATAAAAAAGTTAAAAAGATTAAAAAAAAAAAAAAAATGCAACATATCAATTTCCATGGAGTCTGCCAGCAGGCTACCAGTTACTTGTCTAATCTATGGAGAGGAGGTTAAGGTAAGGTAGACTTTATAGTGTACGTTATACTTTATACAGTATTTTACATCTTCAAAGCCACTGAGGCATCTCCTCAGCAGCAGTGGGCAACGCAATTCCATACCCTGGGATCCATCTCCGTGAACTTGTTATTAGGCTTGGTCAGGACTGCTTTAGCTGGAGGATTTGGGTTGAGGTGGGAAACTGGAGTGGCGGGAGGAAACCCACACAGACAAACCCAGAACCTTCTTGTTCTGAAGCAGGAATGCTGGCCACTCAACCACCATGCAGCCGGAAAACCCCAGCTGTACTCCTATACTCTTCTAACCCTTTCTAACCCCAGTTAGAAAGAGTACAGGAGTAAAAAAATACACCCATAATGAAATGCCAGATAGATGCATTTAATCTCATACTGTGGGAAGTTTAGAGACAAGCTCATGGTGGACACCATTAAAAGCTGCATAATGAACCTTTAGATTATTATTATTATTATTATTCTCAATTGCCTTTTTTTATTTCACCCATGTTATTAGCTTGTTTCCTCATTAAAAAATACCTAGAATTGTATTTATCTTCATGTTGGTTTCATTAATCCTGTTTACAATGTCATATTTTTTTTAAGTTAAAAAACATCAAAATTCCACAGGTGACCAAAATAGCTGAACACCAAGAACAAACTAATTAATACTTTTTTAAATGTTCTACAATGTTATAATGGTTGAAGAAGAAGACATGCTTTATTTATCCCCGTAGGGAAATAATTTCTCTGCATTGGACCCATCCTTCAGGAGCAGTGGGCAGCTCATCTTTCAGGCGCCCGGGGACCATCTCCATGATCTTATTGCTAAGCTGGAGGATTTTACCTGGAGCATGTTTTTTGGGTTGATGGGGGAAACTGGAGTGCCCGGAGTCCAGACAAGGGGCGACCCGGGGATCGAACCCGAAACCTTCTCCACTCAGCCACCTGCCGCCTGATCTATTAGCGAGAGCGAGAGTTGTTGACTTATGACCAGGAGATCTCTGCTCCTGCACATTTTTCTTTGTGTCCTTTAGCAATACACTTTTACCCACTTTTCCTTAATATGAATGAGATATGTGAGTGACTGAAGGTAGTTAGAGAGGCCCATGACGTCGATTGGCAGCCTCAGTATCTTTGTGAATATTATGTATATCATGCCATAAGGGCTTTGCTTACTTCAAAAACTTTACTCATACAAAAGAACATTTCACTATTTTGCCCAAACACATCTATTCAAAGACGTCTTATCATAATTCAAAATGACAGATCTACAATGAGATGTCAAGGGAATGTTTTTATTGTCTATGGTCTTCCTTTTGCACTTTGTCTAGGTTTCTAGGACAACACGACCTTCCCCATCTGTGAGTTACAGTTGTATCCAAGTGAAAATCTATGGGGCAACACCTCTCGGAGCAGAGAAGTTAGATGATATTGATTTGTCTTGAGTGCGGCTGCTGAAATCCATTGTACAAGCTCAACCTTTTTGACTCCATGAACCTGCATCATCGGTGCTATCTATCGCTGTCTGTGCTACTCTATTTTCACAATTCTACAGCGCCAGACAAGTGGACTAAAAATACCAGTGTTTCTTCTGTCTGGCATTTTTCTCAGACATACCCAGAGCTGATATCTCAATTTTCAATAGGACTATACTATTTTCTAATCCTGAAATAACAACGCAACCAATTTGGGACCTTCACTGCAAAAATTAAACCGTTTTTTATGTAATTCTTGTATAATATAATTTCAAGTTGTAAAATATTTAACCCTAGAACACTTGCAATAAAAAGTAACACCATCACTTTTGCTGGGTAATTTTTACCTGATATAATATACCCAACAAAAAGTACTGGTCATGAAAAATAGATCAAAATATGACAACACGTGATGAATTAGAGTGGTTGTCTTTTATTTTCAACTGTGGTATGTGTAACAAAATGAAAAACAAAAAACAAAAAACAAAAAAAAAAAAACATAGAAGACTCTAAAAACATGATCCAAAATTACTGAAAAATTAGGAATTTGAGAACCACAAAAAAAAAAAAATGATAGTAGGAACTTGGTGTTTGGTCCACCCATTCCTGGGACATGTGAGACTTCCCTGGTGAAGCACAGACTCCTCGACACACGAACAGTTGCAGGAGAGAGGAACAAAAATTCTTGGTTTTTTCAGTCTGTAAAAATGACCAGTTGACTAAAATATTGTTTTCACCATAAGAATTCCCTTTGAAATCACCACTTTGTGATATTTATTCATAAACACTGCACTAAATAAGGATAGATACACATTCCAGGACCACTCTTACTTACCTATTTTTTACATCCTCTTACATTAAATTCTTTACATTCTTACATTCCTCTTTCACTATTGCCGGGTGAAAATCACCTGAAAGGAAAAATTGGGCTTTGGGGTAGGGAAACACCTACACCTTCAAAGATGTCAAAAACAATGGTGAAGCTACAGGGACCAGGCACTTAGAAAAATGCAATATATTGAAAATCATGTAAATCATGTAAATATAGTGCTCAGGGTTAAATCTGGTCATAATTGTTTTTATTCGAGTTTATTGTGTTATTCACTAAAATGTATGCATATGTTTTCAATTTACAAATAGCCCAAATGCAGTGTATTGATGTAATATCTTACGATCCCCACTTTGGGAACTACTGCAATAGAAAGTTGTATACTGTATATGTAATAAACAAACAGCACTATAAACCACAGTGTCAAGGTCAATTTAACACTGAATTAACTGCAAAATTTATAAGATTGATAGACATTTACAGTAACAGACTATGTTTTATGTTTCAATGTGGTTTTGAAACTGACTATTATTTGGCCTGGAGAAGGGCCTCCTCCTGTTTGTTTCTATGAAAATGTTGCTAATTTGGCTAATCTTCCTTGAATAAAATCTATCTCTATGGAGAATATTCCAAAAATATGATTCCTTAAATATAAAATCAGAAATATTACATCTAAACTGTGGACATCATGTTTTAAAAGCATGTGTGTGCCTGTTTTTACTACTTTTAAAGCAAACTAGGTTAATTTGCACCTAATTATTTATATAAAAAATTAAATTATGATTGATATTTGCTAATAAAAATCATGATAGCTCATTTAATATTGGTGCCATCTCTCACCGCTAAGTTCATAGGATTTCTGTTTTTGCTCATGGGGTCTGTATAGGGAGAATTGGCATTTGAATGTGTAGTTAGATTATTAGATTAGAGATGGAGCTGCCAAGTTGGATTATGAAGAGCGACAAGCCTAACTGCCCTGATCAAACAACCCCCCTCTCACTCAGGATTTTCTGCTCGGGTGCAGGTGTCTTTCAAATCTGTAACCTGACTATTCTGGTCTCTGAAGCCAGCGCATTATCACTATTTCACCAGTTATTTGGGCTTTAACTTGTATTGACACCCAAGAACTTTTATGAGATTCTATATGTAATAAAATGCACTTATTTCCATAAATGATCAATGGTTTGAGAATTATACATTTTTTTTTTTATTTTAAAGGGGAATATATTGCATTTTTTTCTGATCTATGTTTCCACATTCTGTTTTGATGCGTCTGATGCAATACAGGAAGTGCTCCACTGTGTTTTTAAACACACACCAGCCATCATCATCACCACAATCATTTGGACGATTTTAGCACTGAAATTGTCTACTCTCTATTGAATTAAAGGTAAAAGGTAGCTGTTAACTTGAAAACTACTGCTTCATGACATCACAAGGTGGAGAAGTAGCCAGCCCAATGATGCAGGATTACTTAAACATGCGTGAATGAAACAAACACAACTCTAGGTATAGTTTTTGATGAGGTAACAGCATTATAACATGGCTTAAAGAGCGCAAGAGTCCATTTTATTTAATATAGGATCTTTAACACAGACAACAAAAGCAGCAAATGTTTTTTTGTTTGTTTGTTTGTTTGTTTTTTGTCCTAAAATCCTACAGGTTAGGTCCATATGACCCATATGATTACCAGTTTCTATAGTCTACTTCCTGCCATCTAGATAAAGCTTGAAACTTTGGGCAGTACCAGAGATAGCCACCCAGTCCTCCTGTTTCTGTGAGAGGATCATCTGATCGACAGTGTCAAAGCAGTACTCAGATCTGACAGGACTGTGTCAGTCCTGAGACTTTGTCAGTGTTCAGGCGGATGTCATTTGTCACCTTGATAAGAGCAGTCTCAATCACTGTGTTTACATGTAGGCCTACTGAAAACTCTGAGTGTGCTAAACACATACTACTCCACGGTAGGGGGATGATAGCCAGTCATTGCTTCTGATGTAAAATGTGTATACCACCAAAAACATGTCTCGTGTTTTTTGACTGATTCTTACCCCATGCAGTTGGATACCTCTCCTAGTCTGTGCCTAGTGTGATCGGACTGCTCTGTTACTGTGGGTACCCGGGTACTCACAGTCTTCTCTACATGTGTTACTCAGATCTGGGAGATCCAAACCAAGACACCTCACTTGTAGTTCTTGGGTTACATGTATTTTGAAAAAGCATAGCCCCTAAAGCATGATACAATTGTCCAGTGTGAGCGCAATCAACGGTTGGGACAGTTGCACGGTTGCTCATGTACACGCACACGCATGACTAAGAGCCCTGCAAGGTGCGCTGATGTTACTCATACGAGGAAAACAATAAAAAAAAAAACCTCTGTATCCATGCTTACCTTCAATAAAGACTGTGACAGAGACAAGAAGTTTTGCAGCCTCTCTCCTCTGGCTGTCCTCACTCCTCTGTGCTGTTATGAATATCCATAAACTTATATCCATAAACTCATGGAGAAGCCTGTGTGGCAGCAGGACTCGCTTCTGCCTCACTATTTTATAGATATTTCACCTTGCTGGATTTTTTTCTCATCTAAAGCAATAGCACTGCTGCGCGGCATGTAAACAAACAGCGTTGTGTGATGACGTCATCGGGCCGTGGCTCGGTTCAGTTGTGCAGGTGTGACTGTGGTCCATAGAACACTACACAATCATGCTCAAGCACAGCACGGCTCAAAAGCCCTAGTGCGAGTGCTGCCTAAATTGGACCAGGCCTGTGATCCAGTTGTATCCAATAACCCCTTAGTTGTCCATGTGCGCTACAAACCAAAACTAAAAATATTAGGGCTAATCAGAGTAGGCTAATAGGAGCTAAATGACCCATAAGGAACAGGAATGAATATTCAAAATATGACTCATAACACAGGGCTCTCAAGTTTTGAGCGGGGTCGTGCGTGGGAATTTCCGAGGAGCAGGAAGGGGGAGAGTTATATAAATGAAGTTATTACCTGATGGTTCTCAGTTTGTTTTCATCACCGTTTTGTCGTTCCTCGTCTTCAGTCGCTGTGCGCACTTAGCAGCTGAAACTACACTCTACAGTCTGCCCAACAACAGAACAATCTATTTTCTGATTGGCTGAAAAGGGCGCGGCGCCTGATATCTGAGATTTTTTTCCGGGGAGCGGGGCGAGGGAGTTTTTTTCGCTGAAAACGTGCGGTGCCTGCATAAACTGAGCCACACAGACCGATTTTCTGGGCACAAAAAAAAAAAAAATCAGCGTGAGAAATGCCATATGTGGCGTGTGAGCGTGTGAACACGTCGAATTGCGTGTGTCACACTCTCAATGCGTGAGACTTGAGAGCCCTGCATAACAGTTTACACCTTGGGCATTTTTGGCCTTAACAGATACTCCTCACTGTAAACAATGAGTGTGTTATTCTTTTGTCCTTAGCTCCTCTCTTCACACAGATATAAGGCAGTGACTTCACAGAACCCTGACAGAACTAAAGAAGCTATCTCGATGAGCGTGAAGCAATTTGGCTGTCATGCCGAGGAGAACATTTATATTTGACCGCACAAATGTTAAAATCATTTTTTACGACTGAAAGGAGGTGGAAAAACAACTTGGGTCCCCATGAGACACAACAGCAATTTCCCTTCTGCGGGCACCAAAACCTGTAAGATTCTCATTGAGGCGAAACTCTGAATAACTTTACCACATAAATCCTTTAGCCTACATCCAAAGAAGAGTTATCAAACTGACACATGCAAAATTATGTCTGGCACTTTCTTTATTACTGAAGGCAAAGAGTGAAAACAGACAGTGGAAAAAAGCATGATTCTGGAAATGCAAAGTCTTCCATTGGCGTGTATGTAAAAACAGAGAGAGAGAACCATTTGCATTAGTTCCAGAGAAAACTGTTTGCATAAGGCACAAGGCCAGCTGAATCCACAGTCAGGAAGTTCACACTGGCCCAGAACACTGATACAATTTATATTTTGAAGGTCCTATATTACATAAAATTGACTCTTGTGAACTTTACGCCATGTTCTAGTGTTGTTACCTCCTCAAAAACATACCTGGAGTTGGGTTTTGTTTCATTCACACATGTTTGAGTAGTGGTAGTTGTAAGTGTCATTAAAATGCTTTATGCAGAAAACAAGTTCATTTTGGTTTAGAAAAGGTATAAAGTTAAAATTATTGTTTGTTAAATAATTAATATAATTCATATGGGAAAAATATGTTGTTATTTTGCATACTAGGATCCCATAATAAGTTGTATTACAGCTATATATTAGTAATTTAATTTGGTTTGGTACGGCTATTATCACAAGACTTTAGGAGAACGTCTGTACTTAGTACTAGTACTTCTGTGTTCGCAAACCAACATGGAGTGCCTAATTGTATGTTTTATTTGTCCCGTAGTTTTCACAGTGTTTCATGACATTTGTTAAAGGTCCCATGGCATGAAATTTTCACTTTCTGAGGTTTTTGAACGTTAATTTGAGCTCCCCTACCCTGTTTAGGCCCCCCCCCCCCCATGGTTAAAAGTTGCGAAATGTCTAAACTGAGCATTTGCGATCCTTTTCTGCATTACAAAAAATCGGAGCTCAAACAGGCGATTTTGAACAAGGCACCTTATTGACGTCAGATCGAAAAAAGAAATGCAAATGCAGTTCCACCCCCGTCTGTCTGTACTCAGCGTCTCTGTAAATCACGCCCAGAGAGTTTGGACTGCGAATGCGCTAGGCAATGCGAAATCCGTTTTTTTATTTGCCTGGAGGCACGTCCGAGTGTTTCTAGGCTCGGAAGTTTGGCCACGCCCCCACCCTCTACTATAGGCCAGCTCTTTTCTCCTCATTTGCATTCAAGCAACAACGCCCAGAATAAAGTGTTTGAGAGAGATATTTATGACTCTTTCTCATCTTATCTCTGTTTCTCATGCACTGAGTGTTGATTTTGAAGAAGGATTCATTTACAGTATTAGGGAACCATTAAGGAGCCATGTAAAAGCATCAAGAAGTACCATGTCATGGGATCTTTAAGACTAATAAATGCGCCAATAATCGAGGAGCTATAGTAGTTTTCAAGTTAACAGCTACATTTTACATGTTGTTGAGTAGATTGTTATTGCGGTATTTCCGCCTAACCCTAACCCTACACAATAGAGAAGTCCACTTATTTTAACAACTTTTTATTAACTTAACTGAGTTCTTAAACATTAAACTTTAAAATTAAACATAAACATTAAATTAAACATGAAATTATTAAATATTAAAATTAAATTAAAAACTAAAATTAAATATGTTATTTGTGTTTAAACATTTCACATATATGTCCATGTTTGCATAAAACACCTGTCACCAGCCTATTTTACACACAGTGCACCTCACCACAGTGTCATCATTTTTCACCCTAATCAGACAGGGATATATTTTAGTATATTCTTTAGTATACAGTGAACCCTCGCTGTATCGCGGTTCACTGTTCGCGGCCTCGCTGTTTCGCGGATTTTTTTTTTCCAATTTTTTTTTTCCAATTTTTTTTTTTCAATTTTTTTTATAGTGTAACTTTTTTTTACAGTGTAACATTCTGTCCTGCGCCCTGATTAGCTAAGAGACTAGACCAGGACTAAACCAGGTCTAAAGCAGGTCTAAACCAGGACTAAACCAGGTCTAGACCAGGGATGGTAGGGACAGAGTCTCTGATTTCCTTCACGAGAGCGCCTGGGTGACAGGAGGTGTGGCCTTTGTTTACTTGCACGAGCCATGGAAGAGAGTGCGAGCCGGACCATGGAAGAGCCAAGAATCAACATGGACGGGCCGGGGGAGCCGCAGCGGGGAAAGCCGCATTCGAGGGAGCCCGCGGCGGGGGGAGGACACTCGCGCGCACAGAGGTGGCTCTTCCCCGTCACGCCGAGAGGACGAACACGACCCCGTCCTAGAGAGCTGTGGAGTATTGGCGACGCATTGATAGCGGTCTGATTTTGGAGCCGGGGTGAAATGCAACCAACTCTTGTGAGCGCAGGTTGGTCTTACCTGGTCTTGTGGTGAGGACTGGTGCTCAGAGGCGTCTGTTAGCGGTTTGGCACTGTTAGCATTGGCTTGAGTCTTGCCCAAAATGATATCCAGGTCGCTTTCCACTCGACTTTCGCACATGGCATGGATATGTGGTACCAAAACAAACACACGTGTCCGCGCGCACGTGTCCGCGCGCACGTGTCACGTGCCCCCCCCCCCCTATTAATATATTTTAATGAAAATCTACAAAAGTTTGAGTGTTTAAACAAGAGAAAAATGTGAGAAAATGTTAATACCAGTCTCAGAAAGGTGTATAATGTGTCTGGTGAAGCATTTTCAGCCTTAAAACATGTAGAATAATTGTAAAATATAAAATTGTCCTACTTCGCGGATTTCACTGATTGCGGGCTATTTCTGGAACCTAACCCCCGTGATAAACGAGGGTTCACTGTATTCTATATATAAAATGAGTTTTATATTTTCGTTTTTTGGATTCTGCCATCTCGCTGCACTAAATTATAACTTCTGAGAAAGTAAATTGAAGCCCGCCCACACTGAAAGCTGATTGGCTAGTTTTGCTGAGTGTAACCAATCAGCGCGTTCTCTGGCCAGTGCTCGCTTAAACACACGCACAGGTTCCAATCTCTCTCTCTCTCTCTCTCTCTCTCTCGTGCGCATTCCGTTTGAAGTAGTCCGTGCATGAAACAAGAGTTATTATCTTGCGTGCACGCTCTGCACAGTCCAAAACAAAAACAAAAAAAAACCAGGTCTAAAATCCAGGATATTTTATCGGACACGCGGGCATCAGGGAGCCACTATAATTTTCCGGGAGACTCCCGGAACTTCCGGGAGACTTGGGATGTCTGAAGACGCATGAAAGCTGTGATTAAGAATAAGGGTTATTGCACCAAATATTGATTTCTGAACTCTTCTTAAGTGTAAACATTAGTATTATGTTGTTTTAAAATGAATTTGATCTTGTTTCTTTGCATTGTTTGAGGTCTGAAAACATGTAGCTTTTTTGTTATTTTGACTATTTGTCATTTTCTGCAAATAAATGCTCTAAATGATAATATTTTTATTTGGAATTTGGGGGAAATGTCAGTAGTTTATAGACTCAAACAAAAATGTTCCTTTTGCCCAAACACATACCTATAAGTAGTAAAATCAGAAAAAAATGATAATTTTGCAGTGGGCTCTTATTTTTTTCCAGAGCTGTATAACAATGTTCAGGAGGAGCATCACACAGTATGAAAATAAACACAAACAAAGTGATAATGGATGTACTAATGATGTTGTTTGAAAGCTTCTTGAGCATTTCTACACTTCTCAGAATCCATGTTCTCTCAGATAGCATGTTCCACTTCAGACCGCTATGTGCGCATGGTCGAGCTAATAGCTCTTCTCTCTGATGGAAGGCCTTGGTCCATCTCTGACTCTGATGACTCTAGTTTGACTGCTGCCATCATGATCTCTGCGTGACGCTGGGGTTAAAAGCACAGGCAGACAAAAAGCACAGGAAAACAAAGCAATCCAACACACGCCTCATAATCACTGGGGCCAATCAGACATATGAGTAGAGTCTGAGTCTGTGTTTTATACCACACCGCTGTTGCACATTTAGTTTTTATTTTGCCCTCAGAAATGGTCAGTCTATAAGTTGTGTCTCTTTGCACATCCAAGGCAGTATAATGAGTCAATCATTTATTAATATGAATAAATCCCGGAGTAGCCTAATCATGAGATTATGGATTCAGAATTCTGATGGCCAGTGACTCTTGCCTCACAGCAGGAAGGTTGTGGGTTTGATTCCTGGGCAGTTTGGACCTTTCTGTGTGGAGTTTGCATGTTTTCCTGCAGTGTCTGCGTGTGTTGTGGATGCTTACGATTTCCTCTTTTATTCCCCATGGATGTAATTATCAATGTCTGATGTTTTTAGGTTGTTTTGTTTTTTTGTTTTTGCATTCTTTAATGTCTAAATGATTTTCTCCAAAGTTTTAATGGACTAATATAATAATCTGCAATGGTTTTCATCAAGAATGGCCTAGCCTTGTCTTATGGTGACAGCAGTGTGATTTCTAAATGTATATATATATATATTTTTTTTTTTTACAATGTTGACCCAACTGAAAGAGATGATTCAATGACACCATCAGTTAAAAGTGCACTGTGTAACACTAAATTTACACCAAAGCGTAAGGAGCTCGGGGAATGACTCCTGATGAACTACGGAAAGTTTACAGCCATGGAGGATAAATATAAAACACTTTATGACATCAGACAGCAACTTTACAAGAACAACTCCTGAAGGAAATGGCGCATGGTACAGAAAACCAAAGTAGCTTCATTAATGTGAGCAGCCTTGTCATCGCTGCAAAGCATCGGCTCTTATGTTGTCAACGTTTGTATTGTGATTTAAAACATAATTCATCCAATGAACAATGAATACCCTTTTCACCAATGTGAAAAGTTTAACCTGAGAATCCACAGAGGCTGGCATCACAGGAGCAGCTGCCTCTGGTGTAAACTGAAGCTTTTGAACGTTTGTGCGTATGCAGCTCTGCCGACGTCATGTGTCGCTGACGCTCCTGGTGTAAATTCCGGGTAACTTTTCTGATGGAGGGTCTGTCAAATACTTTTCTCTAAGGAGATGTTATTGCTTTGTCTGGAATGTTTCACAGTATGTCATTAAACCTTTCTACCTTCATAAAGACCAAACCAGAACAAGCTACAGGTCAGGCATGTAATTTAATTAAAGTTAGGCAGAACTGTTTAATGTCATACTGTGGAACATTCTAGGCAGAGAATCATATATCTATTGAAAACAAGCAGGTGACAGACCCCGAACAAAAAAGTTACATAGTGCACCTTTAAAGGCACATCTATGAAAAGGTGACACGGCTCACTGTGAGATGCATGTTTTTCAAGGTAGCCTACGTATGTGTTTTATATATACAGTGGTACCTCACCTTACGAAAGACCCTACATACGAATCCAAGTCCAATCCAAGTTACGAAACGCCCTCACGTTAAATTTTGGTCTCTAGATACGAAAGAAAATTCAAGTTACGAAACGCGAAATCTCAAAAATTCGAATAATGCGCGCTTAGATGCACGCCCCGCTGTATCCCCGCTCAAAAAGCACCTTTCTCGGCCTCTTAGCTCTTGCGCCGAACACACAAGATTTTCAACAAAATGTATTAAATAGTGAAGCGTGGGGGGAGACACGACTCCGGAAGCAGCGCGGAGACATGAACGCACCGTGCGGCGAGGAGCATGGCACCGCGCAGCGAGGAGCACGGCACCGCGCGAAGAGCACCCCTAGTTCTGGTCTGCACGACCGGCACCGGGGCTGCGAGGACGAGATAGAACCGCGGCGCCCGGACCGCGTCCTCTGGAGCCCGAGCCACAAACCAGCCGCACGAAACCAGCAAAGAGCGGCACGTGGTAGTTTAATCCTGGTCCAGTTCTGGTTTAGTCCAGGTCCAGTCCAGGTTTAGACCTGGTCTAGACCTGGTTTAGTTCTGGTCTAGACCAGAACTAAACCAGGAACGAAAACCTTGGAACGAATCAGGCCTTTTCCATTGAAATAGCTACTCAACTTACGAAAAATTCACGTTACAAAACCACTTCTGGAATGAATTATTTTTGTAAGGTGAGATATCTCTGTATATATATATATATATATATATATATATATATCCACCTGTAATTCTGTATATACAAGATAGATACGCTTGTGGAATCAAAGTAAAAAAAAAAAAAAAAAACTAGCATGGAGAGCAGACCAAAAACCTCCATTATCACTCCTCTATGACACATGACATTCTATTGCACACAAACATGTTTTAATCTGATATTAAATCCTCTAGCCGACAGATGGGAACAAACCTTGACAGCATCTCTAACCTTTTATATTTTCATAAAGGAACGGCCAGACTTCAACATTTTGTTTTGTTTATCATTATCATGCGATTTGACGTGACCCTGACGCCATGTTGCTTTCCCGCTCCCTCTCACAGACACTGACATTTTTCGCGCAGACAGCCTCGGTAACTGTCACTCTGCTTGTTTGTTTTGGCAGCCTGCATCTCCCATTAGACTCCCATATACTAATAATATGTTAGCTTCTTGCTTGTTTGGTGTCTGATTTTCTAAAATGAGATGAACCTGACATATGTTACCAAGTACACTGTGAGAACAAATGAAAGAAAACCCATGAGAAAAAGGCTCCTATAAGACTTTAGGAGGATATAACTGCAGGTTTTATGCATGAGCGGGTTGCTTTGATGATAAAGCAAATTGAAGTGGAAAATATACTGAAATAACTATTAAATATTTTTAGTTTAATAACAGTGCTGTCAGGCGATTAAAAAAAAAAATCCAATTAATAACAGGATTTGTAATTAATTAATCTAAGTAATCACATTTTAATATCGAGAGAGAGAGGGACAGATTGAGAGAGAGAGGCAACCCACTTTATGATTGAGTTTGTCACTTTTTCTGTGGTCGTGTTGCTCATTCGTTTCCCAAATTCTGCGAGCGTGGTTTGTTGGTTTGTTGGTTTTGTGGTTTGTTGGTTTTGTGGTTTGTTGGTTTGTTGGTTTTGTGGTTTGTTGGTTTGTTGGTTTTGTGGTTTGTTGGTTTTGTGGTTTGTTGGTTTGTTGGTTTGTTGGTTTTGTGGTTTGTTGGTTTGTTGGTTTTGTGGTATGTTGGTTTGTTGGTTTTGTGGTTTGGTGGTTTGTTGGTTTGGTGGTTTTGTGGTTTGTTGGTTTGTTGGTTTTGTGGTTTGTTGGTTTTGTGGTTTGTTGGTTTTGTGGTTTGTTGGTTTCGTGGTTTGTTGGTTTTGTGGTTTGGTGGTTTGGTGGTTTGTTGGTTTGTTGGTTTGGTGGTTTTGTGGTTTTGTGGTTTGTTGGTTTTGTGGTTTGTTGGTTTTGTGGTTTGTTGGTTTTGTGGTTTGGTGGTTTGGTGGTTTGTTGGTTTGGTGGTTTGTTGGTTTGGTGGTTTGGTGGTTTGTTGGTTTTGTGGTTTGTTGGTTTGGTGGTTTGTTGGTTTGTTGGTTTTGTGGTTTGGTGGTTTGGTGGTTTGTTGGTTTGTTGGTTTGTTGGTTTGTTGGTTTTGTGGTTTGGTGGTTTGGTGGTTTGGTGGTTTTGTGGTTTGTTGGTTTGTTGGTTTTGTGGTTTGTTGGTTTTGTGGTTTGTTGGTTTTGTAGTTTGTTGGCTTGGTGGTTTGTTGGTTTTGTGGTTTGTTGGTTTTATGCTTTGTTGGCTTTGGGATTTGTTGGTTTTGTGGCTTGTTGGTTTGTTGGTTTTGTGGTTTGTTGGTTTGTTGGTTTTGTGGTTTGTTGGTTTGGTAGTTTGTTGGTTTGTTGTTGTTTTTAATCTGTTAAACTGACAGCCCTATTTAATACATTTTAAACACATGGGGCTGTTATATGTGGAAGCTTAAAATGTGGAAATACATGTATAATAAGCCCAGTTCCACAATAGCCTTTTATAACGGAACTTTCCATGCTCCCTCTATCATCCTTGGGTGGAAATTGTAATAAAAAACTGCCAATGCTAGGGCGCAGATGATTTGAGTTTGTCAACTCATTGAAGGCCCTCACGTGGACACTCGACCTTTTCACTCCACTCAGCAATCTCAGAATCTGGTCACTATACTCACACACCTCCGCATGCTCTTTGAGGTCCAAGGGCCACCTCCAGCTCGTGATGGCTAAGACAAGACTTCAAACCGGGGGGACAAGGCCACGTGACATCACAAGGTGGAACAGAGTGTTTTCTGTTTGAGAGAAGAACTAAAAGTGCAAGATTTGTGTTTTAAACGTGTGACTGAAACAAAACACAACTCCATTTATGTTTTTGGTCAGGAAACATCAATATAACAAACATAGATTTAAAAAATAACATAATAGCTCTTTAAGTACGCAGTCTTACACAACGGTCCCAGCTGTTGTGAATCTTATATTCATATTGTAGATTCTCCTCTTGACCTTATGTTGACATCTCCATCTCCATATGCATTAGCCTGGACACAGTAATGACCGCAGCTGTGCTCCTAATGGCACTTGTGAGTGAGTTCTAGTGCAAGAGAGGTCAGGTTTGTTTTACAGTTCTTCTTGCCTAACCAGAGCTAAAACCGGACTTTCATGCCCGCTATTGTCTGTATAATGAGTGAATTTGGGTAGATGCTTTGTACCAAAGTTAATCATCAGTGCCATAAGCCCTCTGCTAATTAAATATGATCATGTGATAAAAGGCCTTTAAAGGTGGAATCACTTTTCTCTTCCTGCCCTACATGCCAGAGGTGTAAAAGTAATGCAGCTTTTATGGTGGAGACTTGTATCCGTGGAGATGATATTGGTTTGCCTGGAATGTTCCACATTATACCATAGACCAGGCATGTCCAAACTATGGCCCATGGGCCAAATGCGGCCCTCAGACAAAATTTTCATGGCCCTCAGGCTTCCAGGTGAATTGACCCAAATGACCTTGAGCAGAACTTTTGACTCCAAGTTTTTGAAAATGTACTTTGACAAGACAATATTTATTATTTATTGTGTGGTTTTGAGCATCTTAGCATGATTAAAAGACTGATAGCTCATTGTAAGGTGTTAAACATGCATATTTCAATTACTGACTGTACTGAGCACCAGTCTATGGCCCTCGATCGGCCCTCTGCTTTGTCTCTGTTTAGATATGTGGCCCTTGATGAAAAAAGTTTGGACACCCCTGCCACAGATTGTATCAAAGGTCATTGCGGTTCGTTTGAGGTGAGAATGCAGACCGGACTCGATCCGACACAAGTTGGCTTTTTGTACTTAACGAGCTCCCGTCGTATGTCGAGCATTATGGGAAACCGAGGCTTACAAAACGAAACTTAGGAGGCTTACTTACGTTTTGTTTGAAGAGCAAGAGTCAGAACTTGATGTGCGCACATGAGCGCTGTCCTCCGTAGCCGTCTTGCCCTGTGTCTTTGTCGTTTGGAAATTGATTGTACAATAGTGTAAACCTCACGATGCTGCTCAAACATTTGTGTCCAACCGCAGGAAAACCAATACCAAGTCGTCACGGAGGCGTTTTGAGTTATTCACAGATTCTGAAAGTTTTCCAATGATGCCTTACATGTGAAAATCTGACAATATTTTAAAAAGTTATCTCTATTTGAAAGCAGCCATAGCAGATCCCAGAAATTCCAGAAACAGCCTCTCAAAGTTTGGTCTCTTCAGCCTTCCTTGCCTAACAAGCATTTTTGAAATTAAAAATGTACATTTTTAAGGTCACTAATGCTGTTATCTGAAACACGGAGAGGCTTCATCATGATCTCAAGTAGCACATTAAGCAAAAAAAACGAAAATCACAAATTTAGAAAAAAAACCCCACAAAAACGCATTTCCTGAGAATCTGTAATGCCGACATGTGCCCTCAGCTTCCGTGGTGGGACACATTTGTGCGAACTGTAAAAACTGAGCAAACCATATCGCTAAGGCTAGATTGAAAACAGCACGTAACACCATTATTCTATTATTGGACACGGCGCTTTGATTTGGCTCATTTCTGTCCAATGGCTGAGCGACCTCAGCACATGTGCTTTTGTTTATAGCTGTTGGTTCGCTTGGGGAAAAACTGCAGTGTGAACGCGAACCGCACCAAAAAAAATAAATAAAATAAATAAATTTGGTCCGGACCAAAGCAAGTGAACTATCTGATTTTCCTGGTGTGAAAACCTGTAAGTAGACAGAGCTAGCCTCTAGCTGCTGCGTTCCTGGCTCCATCGACTGGCTACAACACATTTTCTATTGAAAAATGGTCGCTCCTCTGTACCTGCTGCTGTAAGGATCTGCTGTAGGAATGCAGGTTCTCCACGGTCAATTCAGCAATGATAACACCTGTAATTTCCAAGGCAGGTAAGTTTAATGTCATACTGTTTAACATTCCAAGCACAGCAGCATCTCCATGACAACAAGCAGATGGGTACATCCCACCAGAAAAGATGCATAGTGCACCTTTACTTTCAGAATAACTATTTAGCTATCTCATCCATCACTATTAGAACATTTACTATTCAACGATAGGAAGTTTAGTGGGAAAATATTCTCGCGCACTGGACTTTGCAGTTATCAGATGTAAATTCTGTTTGTTTTCATGATAAATGCGCCCCTAAGTGCAAATGAACTTCGCCCCATTAGGAATGATTTATGAAATGCATTGTGATAGATGAGAACAATGGGCTGTACATAGAATACTGTTACAATACGGAGAAGTTATGCTGTAAAATATATTATGCTGTTCCAATTTCCATTTCCAATGTAAATGAGCATAGAGTATATATATACTACATACAGTACATTAAATTATGTGTTATTCTAATATAAAACAGTTTTGTCTCTGTCTTTGTGTCTACTCTTATACACAAACATTTCCAATACCATTCCAATGTCAGTATCTATTCTTCTTGGGTTGAGGGAGCAGAAATACCTCCACGAAAGGTTTGTGGTTAGATTTGAAAATTTTAAAAGTCCTATATTGCACAAAATTGACTCTTATGAGGTTATGTTGTTGCCTCATCAAAAACATACCTGGAGTTGTGTTTTGTTTTGCTCAAAATGTTTGAGTAACCCTTCATACATCTCCAAAGTTCAAAATGCTCTGTCCCAACTTGTGATGTCATCAAGGGATGAAACTATCCAAATGATTCTAGTGAAGGTGTATGAAATAAAACTAACAAACAAACAAAAAAACAGTGAAGCATTTCTTGCATTATTAATTAATCACATCACAAGGTGGAACTGAAGAAATTAGCTTAAATATGCAAGATCTGTGCATTCAGTGTTTGTTCTATGTTTACTTCTTACTACATTGTAGTGTTGTTTAACTTCTTTTCTTTACTAAATAATTCCATATATCTTGCTTCATATATGTGATGTTTCAAAGATCAAGATCAAGATCAAAGTCAGCTTTATTGTCAATTCTGCCATATGTGTTCAACATACAGTGAATCGAAATTTCGTTTCTCTCTGGCCAGGTAGTGCAAAAAGACAGTGTACAAAATACAATATGAAGACAAAACACAACAAAAACTATTCAAGACAGAGATCTAAACTAAAGTCTAAGATCTAAAATCTGAAAGCAGTGCATAATACATAATAAATAAATGTTTTCATTATGTATCTAAAATGCAGAAAGTAGCACATAAGTTCTGTGCTCAGGTCTGTGCCCCTGTGTCTCAGAGAATAGACTTTAAAGGGATAGTGCGTTTTTTTAAATGTTTATCTGTATGGGTTTCCTTCTAAAAGTTACGTGCGGTAAGACTGGCTTACCTCTGACAGTTTGCACTCAGCCCGGTTCTGCTCGCGTTCTGGAGCTCAGGTAATTAGGTCCGGTGAGTTTGTGGGAACTCATAATAAAGCTTGTTTTTCTTCTCAAAACAAAACATTTATCCAAAAGGTGATATATTTGCGTCCCAAACAGTTGTCCACGAAAAATCCAGCAGCGTATTTTCGCATTCGCATATCTCGTCTCGATTTGTATCACTGCGCTCACATTAGCTGCATGTTCACTGTTCACTCGTAAACTTCCCCTTACGCCGTACCGCATCTGTCGTTCACTTCCGCTAAAGGTTAACAGGCTAATAATAAGTAATAGGCACGCAGTGATATGAATCGAGACGAGATATGCGAAGGCTAACTACGCTGCTGGATTTTTCGTGGACAACTGTTTGGGACGCAATTATATCACCTTTCGGACAAATGTTTTGTTTTGAGAAGAAAAACAAGCTTTATTACGAGTTCCCGCGAAGTTACCGGACCTAATTACAATTACCTGAGCTCCAGAACATGAGCAGAACCGGGCTGAGCGCAAACTGTCAGTGTTACCGCACATAACTTTTAGAAGGAAACCCATACAGATTAACATTAAAAAAACGCACTATCCCTTTAAAGCAGCTCTGCTTGTATAAAAATCTCTCCATGGCCAAGCACCAAAGAACATCTGTGACATGTTAGTGCCATATGAACCATCTCTTACTCTGAGGACTAAATTTGAGGAGTCAGCATTTCTGTTTTATACAAATAAAATCTGGTACAGTCTTCCTGAACACGTGAGACAGGCCTCTACTTTATGTTTTGTTTTGGTGTGCATAAGACTGAAAGGTTCTGCACTCCTCTCTCCCATTTAATGTGTCTCTCTCTTTTTTTAATTGTATGATTATTTATGTTTTGATTTGTTTGTATTGTGATTTTAATGTATTTCTTATTCTGCAAAGTACTTTGAATTACTTTGTGTACAAATTGTGCTATACAAATAAATTAGCCTTGGCTTGCCTTGCCTTAAATGAAAGGGTGAGTCCAAACTTTTGAATGGTAGTGCAGATCAGAAAATAGCATAATATAGGACCTTTAAATATGTTACTTTTCTGGTTGAGGATCCATCAATACAGAGCTCCATGGATATGTTAAATAAATGGCAAATGACACATTGAGTATATCGCACAGGCTCATGAGGTGCTATAAGCCTAACCCTAACCCTACTATGTCTTGTTTTCTTAATTAAATGGTCACATCTTTATATAGCGCTTTTCGACCTTCAAGGCACCCAAAGTGCTTTACAACAAGGAACCACTCACCCATACACACACACATTCACACACCAGTATACGCAGACACTGGGGCGAGGTGGGTTAAGTGTTAACCAATGATATTTTTTATGTCAAGAGTGGGATTCGAACCGCCAATCAGTGGATCAGCGGACAAACGCTCTACCAACTGAGCTACTGCCGCCCAAATTAACACTATAGACTTGAGGAAAAAAAAAAAGTTAGGTTGAGATATACTTTATTTTACCCATGGGGAATTTGTCCTATGGATTTGATCTCAAAACAAAACAATATCTTATTCTTTGATTAAACTTAAGCTTGACCTGCAGCAGTCTGTCTATTCTGTCTGTTATATTCTGTCTATCCAAGGTAAACAGAGAGATTTTCAATGATTGCCCCATTGTAATGATGGTCTGTTGCACTCGTAGTATCTGCTGCTGCATGGTGAATATTTCTAACCTTGCCCATTTACCAAGGAGCAGTTTGCACAATCTCTATAAAAGCAATAAAAGCCTGAGTTGCAGTGTGTTCGTGGGAGCAGTCTGCAGGTGTGATAAGCAGCTTATGGCTCATAGTGCTTATACTGTAAACTGTGCGGTGCGTTCAGGTGCTGCGCTGACACTAGCACTACAGCACCTCTGGGACAGGCTCTAGTCATCTTGCATAAAGCTGCTCACTGGACATTTCCAAAATGGCATTTCATGGAAAACTTCAACAACAGCAAAAAGAAAGCTGATCACCAGAGGAATACTGCGCAACCCTGGCCACAAGGGACTGGAGATGTATGCAGGGACGAGTGCTAGCAGTTTGTTTTAGAGCCAAATATACTAAGGCTACATTTATATGATGACGGCCTGAACAGAAGACGCAAAAGTGGTGTCGCATCTTCACTTTTTATTCCGCATTTAGACAAGTGTTTTTTGGAGGAAATCTGCATGCATAGGGTGACGCAAAAGTGTGTGGAATTCGATCGGGTATGCATGCCAGGCGGCTAGGTGGTGCTGTGATACATTATCACTATGAACGTGTGCATGCTTGGAATCTTCCTTCTTCTCATCTGCGCCATGAAAAGCAAAACAAAACATGGCTACCGGTAGCAAAAATAAAAAGTGTGATCAAACGAAGAAGTTCAACTGTTGCTTCAGACCACGTTAGACTACAAAGCAACAAAGGCACAACAAGGTGTGGACTGGGAGTCCTGCCAAACAAAGTATGTCAAAGGACACAAAGGACATCAGCAGATTTGACCAGAGTTTTGCATCTTGGGCAGTGTGGATGAAAACGCTACGGGGGAGCATATTCAAGTTTTCCACTTTGGAGGGCGATTTCAGCTTTTTGCATTTTTAAGCCCCCAAAATGCCGCCACCGTCTAAACGAAAGGCACTTCTGATAAAATATTTTGTCGTTTTTTCCTGTAAGCATTCTCGTGTAAACAGTCCCTTAAAGGAAAAGTAACGTTATTTTACAATCTGAGCCTTCTTTCGGTAATAAAACAAGTCGTTTGACTCACCCATATCACGTTCGTGTCATTTGGAGCTGTTTGAAGAAAGTTATGTTGTAGCGTATCCGTTAGCATGAGTATTCGGGGCATTACTTTGCGGTCTCCAAATAACACAAACTTTAGCACTTTTCAAATCATAGAAGCCCGATGTCTTAATGTAAGATTTCGTTTGAAGCAAAAGTGGCCTGTAATCCGAGATTTATCCATAGTTTTCAGCTTTGCGTTTCATGTTTGGGTCCCGGGAGCTGATAGCACAATCCGCGCATGCGCACTGGCGTCCTCATCTACTCGAAACTATGGCTAAATCTCGGATTACAGGCCACTTTTGCTTCAAACGAAATCTTACATTAAGACATCGGGCTTCTATGATTTGAAAAGTGCTAAAGTTTGTGTTATTTGGACACCGCAAAGTAATGCCCCGAGCATATGATACGAGCCCCATGTTAACGGATACGGGATCATTAGTAGAACAGAACGGCTCAACATAAGTTCTGCGATACTGCTCCAATTGACAGAAAAATGCTATGGGTGAGTAAAACTACTTGTTTTATTGCCGAAAGAAGGCTCAGATTGTAAAAAAACATTAATTTGCCTTTAATCAGAAAATGTGTTAACAAAACATCTACAGCAGTGACTTAAGCAATTTTTCACTAGCTAGGACCACGCCATCAACATAATGCAGTGAAGATGTTTATTATTGAATGATAGTGGATGTCTCGGTGAATAGGTGGTGATGGCTGGGTTGAGACATTGGGTGGGGGCTCCGTCTCAATCTTCGATTGGCCCAGCGGAACGGGACCCCCAAAAGTTTATGTTCTTTCAAAAAGTGGAATGGGTCTGGAGGAGATCGTTGAGGTCGTGACGATCGTACACGAGGTAGGTGCTGGAGACCCGACAACCAAGGGTTCGAATTTTTCCGGTCGGGTACATCTGCCCTCGCCGTGGACATAAAGGCGCCAATGCGAAATAAATGAATGGAGAATGGATGGGGTGTTATGCCAGAAGAGGTCCGTGAAAGGCGAGAGGTTGCCGGAGCGCAGAGTGAGAGTGCAAGAAGGACCGAAATAAGTGGTAGGCGTTTCGGAGGAAGGCGAGGTTCAGTTTTTTGCAGTCCTTTAATCAGGCACGGGAACATGAAGATGAGACTGGCAGTCTTCACCAGAAATCAGCTTGTATATGAGATT
This sequence comes from Paratrypauchen microcephalus, assembly GCA_036785185.1. Taxonomy (NCBI): domain Eukaryota; kingdom Metazoa; phylum Chordata; class Actinopteri; order Gobiiformes; family Gobiidae; genus Paratrypauchen; species Paratrypauchen microcephalus. The sequence goes on from JAVJIX010000011.1 coordinate 10,708,560, forward strand.
TATCCCTGAGAGGTAAGCCTGGACCTACTCCCGCGGGAGGATTCATGGGGGCCGGTGCATAGTGTTCTGGGCAGCAGATTTGCTGTCCCTGTGACCCAGAAATGAAAAGCAGAAGATGGATGGATGGATGGTAAGCCTGGACTGTGGAGACGCAGACATTCCTGGACTGGCGTGAGAGGGTGCTGAAATTGCAGATGATGGTGACGTCAGATGAGCAGAGGGGAAGCTGATCAAGGTGGTGTTGACTGATTTATTATTGTTAGAATGAATGGGAATGCCTGGATTAATCAGACCCCCCCAAAAATGGTGGAAAAGTAGGACGAAGCTGAAGGCTAATTGTGCGATTCAAGGGCTCTGGAAGCAATGCAGAATCCGACTACTGCCGAAGATTCGGATTGAACACTGGAGAAACTGGAGCTGCGTCGTGAAGGTGCCGTATGGCGAATGAGTCAGGAGTGATGTAGAGAAACCGTGACGTGGAGGGTCTTCTCCCCTGACTGAGGAGTTGGACCTTTGCTGGAGTGGGGTCACTCGCGCCAGCGCAGATGGTTGACGGACGTGACCATGATAATGCTGATGTGCGTCCTTCAGCATGGGTTCGGATGGCAAGCATAGGAACCTGTAGGTGAAGAAAGCCACGCTCGAATGTTGAGGGTTGGATAGGTGAGGGATGAGGGTCGGAGGGATGGGGGGGTCGGAGTGATGAGGGTCGGAGGGATGCGGGTCGGAGGGATGAGGGTTGGAGGGATGAGGGTCGGGGGGAGGGGGGTGGGGGGGGCCTGTCGGGAGGGAGACCTGACGGGAGGAAGATCTCCTATCGTGAGTCGGGAGAGAGGCAGAGAAAGACCCGTCGTGGGTCGGGAGGGAGACCCATCATGGGTCAGGAGAGCGAGGCAGAGAAAGACCCGATGTGGGTCGGAAAGGAGTGAGACCCGTTGTGGGTCAGGAGAGAGGGAGACCCGTCATGGGTTGGGAGGGAGGGAGACCCGTCGTGGGTCATGAGAGAGAGAGGCGGAGAAAGACCCGTCGTGGGTCGAGAGACCCATCGTGGGTCGAGAGAGAGACCCGTTGTGGGTCGGGAGACCCGACGTGAGAGCTGGGCGAGCCGTCGTGAGAGCCAGGCGAGCTGTCATGCGGTCGTGAGAGCCGGGTGAGCCGTCGTGAGACCCAGGCGTATTGTCATGCCATCGACCTGACGGGAGGAAGACCTGTTGTGGGTCAGGAGAGAGGTGGAGAGAAGAAGACCTGTCGTGGGTCGGGAGAGAGGCAGAGAAAGACCCGTCATGGGTTGGGAGGAAGGGAGACCCGTCATGGGTCAGGAGAGAGGGAGACCCGTCGTGGGTCAGGAGAGAGGCAGAGAAAGACCCGTTGTGGGTTGGGAGGGAGGGAGACCTGACTGGAGGAAGATCTGATGGGAGGAAAGGAAGCTATGCCTTTATTAGTCCCACAGTGGGAAAATTCCAGTTCTGCATTTAACCCATCCTGTTATTAGGAGCAGTGAGCAGCACATTACTGCGCCCAGGGACGATCTCCATGATCTTCTTGCTTCGGCTTGGTCAGGACCTAAGCTGGAGGATTTACCTATTGTGCATGTTTTGGGTTGATGGGGAAAACCGGAGTGCCCGGAGGAAACCCACCCAGACACGGGGAGAACATGCAAACTCCACACAGAAAGGCCCAGGCGACCCGGGGATCGGACCCAGACCATGCACGTTGTCGAGCCGTCGTGAGAGCCAGGCGAGTTGTCGAGCCGTCGTGGGAGCCAGGCGAGCTGTCGAGCCGTCGTGGGAGCCAGGCGAGCTGTCATGCTGTCGTGAGAGCTGGGTGAGCTGGCGGTCATCATGCTGTCATGAGAGCCGGTGAAACGTTGTGACAATCGGCCAGTCGTCAGTCGGCTTGGAACCTGTGGAAAAGCTAAGGACCTGAGGGTGGAGGTGCATATTGGGGATGTTCACAGGGCAGGTACGGGTTGAATGCTGGACAGATGAGAGCGGTCGAATTTGGAGACCGTAATAGTAGTCGCGACATGAGAGCTGAGAATGATGAAAGAATGCAATGATGTAGCATGAGCAGGAGAAGATGAGGATTAGATGGCGAGAGCATCGCTGAGGATGCGTATAGGATAGAATGGTGAAGTCATGAGCTGACGTCGATGATAGGATCCTCGATCGGGAAAGAGGTGGTGAGCCGAGATGGTGTGGCTCAGGTGAGGGCGGAACTGGGAGGAGCTGAATAGTGTGACACGTGGTTATGATGGCTTAAGCTCGCTTGTAATGGATGACGTGAGCTGCCCGAGCTATAATAGCGTGAAACAGCAAGGGCCGGAATATGAATTGATGGCGAGCGGGTGTAAAGACAGCTAGGGTACGTCAAAATTGCGTGAGCAGCACGAGCTGAAATTGAGTGAGTGACATGAGTCGATGGGTGCTGAATATTGGAATAGCAGAGAGAGGATGTAGAGACTGCTTAGCTAGCATGTGATGGAATGGTGTGAGCTAGCATGAGTTGCATGAGTTAGAATGGTCGGATGCGAGTCGGTAGGAGAGGTTGAATACGAGATGACAGTGTGCCAGTGCAGAGAGGAGTTAAGTAAACAAAAACATTCGTACGACGTTTCGGAGTGTGAACGAAAATAGTGTGAGTGGGCGTGGTGACTTGTGTAGGCTGCAACGACAGATAAAACATTTGGGTGTTGGGGAAAGGGGGGGGTAGGGTGGGGGGAAGGGATAGAGCAGAAGACGGGAAATGGATTAGAGGCCCTGCCTAATGTGGGTAGGGCAAGAGAGCCATCTAGCTCATGATGACTGAAAAGAGAGAAATGAGAGATGGGGAGAAGATGCATGTGCATGGGAAATTGTGCAGCCTGCGAGATGGGGACAAGAATGAGACACGAAGGGTGCAGGCACAGGGGGAGATGGCCTGCTTGAAAGCAGGCTGAGATGATACAAGAGAATTCAAGTGAAACTGCACAGTAGACAGAATACGTTTACTGGCCACTGGTGGTGATACTACTTAGCCCCCAGCAGGGGGAGCTATGAGGCTGTAGTGGAGGAGAGGAGGGAGTGGCGACGTCTGCAGCTGCACGCGGGACTTGATGGGAACCCGGAAGCTCGTTCGTCTCGTTCCAGGGCGCCGGGGTTACATTCTTGATCTAAACTGTTGAAGGTCCCGTCTTGATGTGTCAGCCTGAAGGGGCACGGCGGGTGCTGGGCGGTACCGAACGCTGTGGCTGCTGGAGGCCGGGCTGCTGTGCCGAAAGCCGTGGTTGCCAAAGCCGGTCTGCGCGCCGAGAGCCGGGCTGCGCCAGGCTGCGCGCTCGCCTATACGAGGAGGAGGAGGCGACGAGAGGGACAATGTGGATATCCCGTATATACCGCCAGCACAGAGATATTGACGGTGGGTGCTCCTTAGAGGTGGAGGTCCGCTGCGTGAGCGCGTGCCTGGAGCGTTCGCTGGGCGGCGCGGGCCATGGGCTGGACGCCGCGGATATGCGATGGAAGATCCTCCGGCTGCGGATTCCTGAATAGAAATCCGTCGCGGCATAACGAATTGCGGACTGGAAGGAACGAGGAGACGTGAGGCAGGTTGGTGTTTGAATGTGACGGGTTGTTAACCCAGCTCGAGCGAGCTGACGCGGTTGAGCTGTCGAGATAACCGAGACGAACTGGAATGAAGGGATGAGTGGCTATAAATGGCTCCGGGAAATTAGAGGTGTGGTTATGGCGAACTGTGATTCGCTGGTGAGGAGGAGAAGGTGGTTGAGGCGTGGTCCTGCTCCTGAACTTCAGTTAATCACATTAACTCCATATCAAACAAAATGGAGCCTAGGGATGCACCGATCCACATTTTTTCACTTCTGATCCAATCCCGATACCTGAATTTGGATATCAGCCGATACCGATACTATTCCGATACCAAAACTGTTTGTTTTTAATATTATCATCATTATTGTTTAACTACAAATAAACTCATCTCTACAGGCAAGTAGGCCTATGATATGAACAAATGTTTGCATGTGTGTCCCAAAAGGCAACTTGAGGTAAGTATAGGTCATAAAAGGATGTCAGAAGAACAAGAAATTCTGTGATATTAGCTAACCTGGTTGACACTCGGTTGTAGAGTTCGGGTAGCGCAGTCTCTGATAAATAGCTTCTGCCTCTCGATACAACGGCTTTGCAAACGTTTCACGTTGCTGACTTGTTTTGAGGTGTTTCTAGTAAAAACTTTTTCCACACAGCGGACATGTTGTGATGAAAAGTTGGTTAACTGCCTTGTGCTGCTCAATGCCATTGCAAACTGGCTGCAAACTGTGGAATGGATTTCCAGAACGGAGGCGTGTCTCATCATTACTCTGTGTCTCATTGAGATACGCCTCCATTCAGGAAATCCATTCCACATTTTGCAGCAGGAGCAGCCGACAGGGAATCACTTGTGGAGTCATTTCAGCAGATAATGTGTATATACAGACATGGCTCATGGATCGGAAATTTTCGCAGGTTGGATCGGAAATTTCCGATCCGTGAATTACGCTGATATCGGAACCCGATACCGATACTGGATCGGATCGGCCCCATCCCTAATGGAACCAAGAGGCATCAAGCTAAAACAGATGCAGAAGGCTCTGGGAGCAGACCAACATACAACCATCCTCACATGGGACGGACCAACAGCACTCACAATTTGTAACCTGTGTTTTTTAAATATAGAAAGCCAAGTTGGTTTTCTTCCTTTTTTCCTTGTAAGCTGTTTTAACACAAACAAACTGTGCATTTCTCTGAGTCTCTGGTTAATCCACTTGTCACTCACTCCCACTGGAAATCAGGGAGATAAGATACAGTCCCAACCTTTATATCTATAAGGTATTCCAAAAGCAAGTGGTCTTGGCCAGGCACGATACTGACATACTGACCGACATGAACTCTAACTGTTCTACGAGAAGAACACTGCAACAGCTGTAAGGCAGTGGATGAGACTGCTCCTGAAGGATGGGTCAAATGCAGAGAAATAATTTCCCTAGGGGGATGAATAAAGCGTGTCTTCTTCTTCTTCTATAAGAACACAGTGTATATGACAACATATAGTTAAAGAGCAGGAGGAAAAAGGAAAGACAGATGATATAATACACCTCTAGAAAAAAAATAAGAGACCACTGCCGCTTTTCTGATTTTATTACTTATAGGTATGTGTTTGGGCAAAAGGAACATTTTTGTTTGAGTCTATAAACTACTGACATTTCCCCCAAATTCCAAATAAAAATATTATTGTTTAGAGCATTTATTTGCAGAAAATGAAACGGTCAAAATAACAATAAAGATACATGTTTTCAGACCTCAAACATCCAAAGAAACAAGATCAAATTCATTTTAAAACAACATAATACTAATGTTTACACTTAAGAAGAGTTCAGAAATCAATATTTGGTGCAATAACCCTTATTTTTAATCACAGCTTTCATGAGTCTTGGCATGCTCTCCACAAGTCTTTCACATTGTTCTTGGGTGACTTTATTCCACTCCTGGTGCAAGAAGTGAAGAAGCTCAGCTTTGTGTTTGTGTTGGAATTCAACAGACGCTGGAATGGAATGACTGTAATACATGTAGAGATGCTGATTTCAGAAAAAAAAAAATTCAGTGGTCTCTTATTTTTTTCCAGAGCTGTAAGTGTCACCTTTAAAAGTCCTTTGAACAAACTTACAAAAGTAACTTTGTAAGTAACTTGATAACAGGAGAAGTTCAATTTGTCAACTGGACAAAGTTTGTTTGGTTGAAAACGTTTCGCCGCTCATCCGAGAGGCTTCGTCAGCTCTAATAAGAATACTGGTAAGACACTTGCTTATATCTTGCTGTAGGGAGGAGCTACCAAGAGAGACAAGGGCAAGAAACAAGATAATAGAGAATCCGAACCCAGGAGGAAAGGGGTAGCGATTCCGTACCTGGCCGGCGTGTCGGAAAAACTACAGAGGATTTTCAGACAATATGAAATCCCAGTTTATTTCAAACCCACAAACACGTTAAGACAAAAACTCGTCCACCCAAAGGACAAAACACCGAGCCACAAACAAAGCAATGTGGTCTACTCCATTCAGTGTAGTGAAGACTGCAGTGAGCGCTATATTGGAGAAACCAAGCAGCCACTTCACAAGAGGATGTACCAACACAGACGGGCGTGCCAGAGTGGACCGTCTTCTGCCGTATATCTTTACCTAGAAGCCACGGGTCATTCATTTGAGGACAGTGAGGTTCAGATCTTAGCCAGGGAAAAGAATTGGTTTGAGAGGGGAGTTAAAGAGGCTATTTTTGTCAAAAAAGAGAATCCTTCTCTGAACAGAAATGGTGGAGTAAGACATAATTTGCATCCCATCTACAATTCCATTATTAAGCCTAGATCAAACAAACAGGGAAACAATAGGGCTAGCCAGGACAGGGCCAGAGGTGTGAAAAACAGGCGTGTAGGGATGAATAGAGATCGTCAGCTAGACGCCAGAGAAACAAAAGACGGAAACCAATGAGATAGTTCCGGAAAGTAGTTAGCTAGGTAGCTCCTCCCTACAGCAAGATATAAGCAAGTGTCTTACCAGTATTCTTATTAGAGCTGACGAAGCCTCTCGGATGAGCGGCGAAACGTTTTCAACCAAACAAACTTTGTCCAGTTGACAAATTGAACTTCTCCTGTTATCATGGATTCTACCTGGACGACTGAGGGACTTTTCACGCATTTGTAAGTAATTTCACTTAAAATTGTAATTAACTTTTATAAGAACTATATAATTCCAAAACAGTAAAACATTTTTTCCTCTAGATTCTACCTACTACTGAAACAACTACTACTTGTTGTCAGAATACCTTATTAGTCTTCAAAGGAAATTCTCCAGGAAGCAGGCTGGTTTACTGAGAAGCCAGTGACACAGAACAGATGATTCTTGTTACCACCGTCTACTCTGAGTCAAACTGCATGAAGCCAGAGACTCATCCTGTGCCCCATGCGATACCACCACTACAAGTGACACCAAGCCATTTTCATATAAGGCACTGTCTGTGAAACCATCTCGTATTTCGGTGGGAGATTTTATTCTTGGTTTTCGCAAATGCTTTCTCTGCAACATGACAGGGACAGGATTTTTTTTTGTCCCAGTCCCTAGATCTCAGCTGGATACAACATGTTAGGAGTGAAGTGAAACAGGATTTTCACAGCTTGAATGCACCGCTGAAATGTCTGTAGGTGTGGTGCAAAGCTATCAAACCCCCATACACCAAGATCCCCATGGAGATCTGACACCTTTTCAAATCACTTTTACACTCACCAACCAAAAAAAAGGAAACTAGAAATCTGGCTTTAATGGCCCATAATCTGCTGTTTTTTAATTTATGTTATAATGTTTCCTCATCAAAAACATACCTGGAGTTGTGTTTTGTTTTATTCGCATGTTTTTATTCAAAATCTGCATATTTAGGTTGAGTTCTGTCAAACAGGAAACACTCTGTTCCACTTTATGATGTCATGTGATAATACAGGAAGTATTCCACTGCGCTGTGTAACTCCATACACATTCACTAGAATAATTTCAGCCTACTGAACAAAAGGCAAAAGGTATCTGTTAATTTGAAAGCTAGCACTTCATGACACCACAAGGTTGAACAGAACATTTTGAGCTTTGGAGATGCAGACACACTAATAATAAAGAAGACATATTGTGCTTGTCTCTGCTACATACTTGAATCTATGGCTACGTTCAGACTGCAGGACTTAATGCTCAATTCGGATTTTTTTGTGAAATCTGATTTTTTTGCGAGGTCGTTCCCATTTCCAATTAAATGCGACTTGCATGTGATCTCCAGTGTGAACTTTATTTATTTATTTTATTTATTTGGAAGGTACAATACATATTAATGAACGCACAATTTGTATAAGATCACACAAACTGACGTAAATATGCCGGATTTAGCACAGTGCTAATTTCCATCCGCAGTCCCAGACATAAAGATATAGCAAACAATAGAAAATATGTTGCAGTTTCAGACATTAGACAATTTAGTACATGTGTTATGATCACAAACATAAAAACAATTTAGTATGTATACAATAGTAGCATATGATTCAATAAATTACAGTAAAAATACAATTGATGGGCTTAGCCTAAAGTGCGAATTAAAAGGTGCTTCTCAGTGTGCGTAATAAGGTGCCTATTATTAAGGTGCCTATTCTATTTACAATGTGGATTTTTGTAGTGTGTGCATGTAAGTGTGTGTGTGTGTGTGTGTGTGTGCTTCTTGTATGTCATGGCTATTGTATTATATGATTACAGTTTTGATTCCTTTTCAGTCATATTTTAAGATGTGTTTTAAAAGAAGCAAGAGTTGGACAAATTCTGATTGATATAGGTATTGTGTTCCAGTTTTTGCATCCTGTAATAGAGAGAGTATTCTGAGCAAAGGTTGTTTTTCTGTACTATACCTCACAATCCCCCCTGGCAGATGATCTGGTGCTGGACTCACGTTTTCACGTTCTCACGTGAAATGATTGTGGCTTCTTATCAAATACTTTTATGGCTTTTTTGTAAAGCTGTTTAATTGGTTTTATCGCAGTGGGCCCAGCAAACGACCAAGTTGTGAAGCAGTATTCTGTATGTGAAAGTATCATACAGTGGAGGTATGATATTGCTGCCTCTGTTGTAATAAACGGGCGTATTTGTTTTAAGTTTTGTAAGTTGAATTTTACCGTGTTGGTTACCTTTTTTATTTGTTTTTTGAATGTGAGATTGGAGTCTATCACAACTCCAAGATATTTGAATTGTGTTACTAACTCCAGTTCCTGCCCCTCCAGAAACACCCCAGATCTGGTTAGTACTTTTGGTCTTTTTGAGAACATCATACACAGTTTTTTTTTTGGTTGAGCATGTCGAGGCAGTTTTGGTTTAACCAGTTGTGCACGTAGCCTAGAGCGTCTGTGAGGCCTTCAGCTATTTTTTTTTCACTCTTACCCTCCGTGAAGATTACAGCGTCATCCGCATACATTATCATTTTGAGTTCAGGGCATACATCTGGGAGATCGTTTATGTAGAGAGAGAACAATAACGGAGCAAGAATTGAGCCCTGCGGTAGACAAACCTGAGTAATGAGAGAGGGAGAAGTGATACCATTGACCGTGACACATTGTTTTCTGTTGAATAGATATGATTTAAACAATTCTATCGCCTCTACGGAGAAGTTAAAGTGTGTCAGCTTAGTTAGGAGTATTTGAGTATTTGGTGATTAACTGTGTTGAACGCCTAAGAACACCGCTCCTATGTAAGGGTTATTGTCTAATAGGTGTTTGACCTTCTCAACGAAGAAACAACTGGCAGTCTCATTGCTATGATTGCTATGAAAGTCAGGTGTCCTTACAAAGACTGTAACTTTGAAACCAGTGTTTACTCCACTTTCAAAGCACATAAGAGTAAAGTACACTAGGAACAAAACTTTAAGAGGCTTAAGGCAGAAATCATTGGTGATGATCATATTGTAAGCCATGACAACAGGGCTGCACAAGGGCAATTGTCAGATAGCGATATGGGGGACTTCGAAGAAGTGAGTGAAGTAACCAGTGATAGTGATCTTCATGATTTACAAAAACAGATGGAGCACAACTTAGCATTGCTGATGCTAAAAATGCAAACTGTTCTACACATACCAGAAAGTTCTGTGCAAGGAGTAATACAACAACTTTGTCAAATCAATAAGTTGTCAAAGCCACTTCTTCAAACCAAAGTCAAGGCCATACTAAAGAAATATTATGCTGACATGGATGAAACAATTGTAAAAGAAGTTATTAGTGCTGTGTCAGAAAGTAGCATCATGACATATTGTGTCAAAGATGGACCCTTAGGAACTGCTAAAAAGAGAGCAGTCTATGTACGCAGAGAGTTTCCGCTGGTAAACCCTGTAGAGTATGTTGTGAAACAAGGCAAAAAACCTCTCGCATATGTTCCCATCATTCCCATGCTACAGGAGCTACTTAATAAAACTTTTAGACAAAGCTATCTCAGAAAAAGTCCACATCCCAGCAGAATACAGATCATATGTAGATGGGCAGTACTTTACAGAAAATTCACTTCTCGTAATGGATGAGTTTACAGTTGCTCTTGGCCTATACATTGATGACTTTGAAGTAGCCAATCCTCATGGACAATCAGACCATCAGGCATTTTACACTGACAAAACACATACACTGACAAAACAGACTGACCTCAGATGATTGGAAAGGGATTTTCCTCCAAAGGGACCATTGGTGGAAATGCACTTGAGAATTGGTGTCTCATAAGGTTACTTCCATTTCTCATTGGTCACTGTGTTCCTGAGGGTGACAACACATGGGAAATTCTCATGCTTCTCAAAGACATCACTGAGCTTGATGTGGCACCAAGGCATACTGAAGAGACACTGCATTTCCTCGAGTGTAAAATATCAGAACACAGGCAGTTGCTGCAGTCAGTATTTCCAGGTTTTCATTTAAGGCCAAAGCATCACTATATAGAACATTACCCTCAACTAGGGCTGGGTATCGATCAAAATTTTCTGATGCCGATACCAATATCGATACCTTCATTTCGATACCAATTCCTAACCAGTACCTTTTTCGGTTCCTATTTTATATTAATTCTAGGACAAAAATTTATTTCATTACACATTCTATTCCACATACTGGAGTTTATTATTAATTTTATTCAAGTTATTGAAGTAAATGAACAAGAACACAACTGCACACCATCACATTATCTCTCTCACACACACTCACACACACACAGCCTCACACACACGAAAAGCCGGTCGACTTTGTAACACTGAATTGCAAGATTAGCAACGAACTGCAAAGTCAATATAAACGGAAAAACGCTTAAGAAGACACAACGACATTACTTTGTTTTCCCGTGGTTTGCTCCCATGGTTTGCAATTTCCAAATCTTACCTTGAATCAAAGAAGAACACCGAGTTGAAATCCTCTTAGCAGAGAGTAGCGTCTCCAGATGCAGTCGAGAGTGAGAAACAGCACCAAAATACGTAGAGGCCAAAAATATATTTGCACCCGTAGTGGTTTAGCACTAACATTGAAAATGAATGGGAAACGGTTTAGGGCCGTTTAGCTAAACTTTCCCCGACTGCGTCGCGGCACGGGTCGCCTTGCCTGTGAACGAGGGGCATGACCACGCTGTGTTTTTCATACACGCGGACATTTTGAGCCAATCTCAGGTGGCATTATCAGACCATAAGCACGCAGGCACGTATCTGAGGGACACGTGATTAACCTCTGGGTATCGAAACGTGGAACCGAAAGACGAGGCATATTTCGATACCCAGAAGAACCTAAGCATTTCGGTCGGTGCCATGGAGGAACCGAATTTTGATGCCCAGCCCTACCCTCAACTAATAAGACAATTTGGTCCCCTGTCTGAGGTCTAGAGAATGCGTTTTGAAGGAAAAGTTCTCTAAAAGGGCAATCTGCAATGCTCAGAACTTCAAGAATGTTGCCATGACACTGGCTTCCAAACACCAGAAAGTCAGTCAGTTACCATCTTGACTGTAGTTCATTTTTCAAACCATCAGTTGAGATGACAAAGGTTACCCCGATTTTGCTTGCCTCTTTGCCTATGAATGTTCAGAAGGTTCTTGCTCAAAACATTACAACACCAGAGTCAGTGCTTGATGTGTCATCTGTTTGTGTTGATGGAGTCAATTATCATGTAGACATGAGCTGACTGCTGGCTCATGTTCAGGTCTCCCTGAATTTGTTCAGATTAAAAAGACTTGCAGTTAATGCAAACATTGTCTTTGTCAGAAGATGACAGCATGGTACTGTGAACACTTAAGATCCTACCAACTTCACTGTAATGATGTAATCACTATGTGTGTGGTCAAGTTGTCAGAGTTAAATGATGTTCTCCCATTGTCAGCGTACAAGGTACAAGGAGAACTCATGGTGACCCTGAGACGATTTGTTATTTGCTAAATACCTGTATCATTTCTCCCCCAGATGGCTGTGCCACAGAAGTTAATGATGAGGGTTATTGTCTCTGAGGGAGATATAAGGAAGATGACAATGACAACACCACCAGGCACACTTGAAGATTTGATTGGCTGGCTCAAAGGCACTCTCCAAGCCAACTATAGCTTTACCGTACAATACCAAGATCCAGAGTTTAACAACGAATTGTGCAACCTCACAGATCTCTCTGAACTCCCAGAGAAAACAACTATTAAAATTATCCCGATAATTGAGCTGGTACCATTCTCTGCACAACCCGAATTATTTACTGACACAAGCAGCCAGGCCGACACGGAGATCCTGTCCACCTCCTCTTCGGAAAGACGTTCACTGTGGCCAGATGTGTTTGAAATTCCCAAATTTCCAGTTGATGTCGAGTATAGGCTCCGTCAAGGTAACCTGGTGTATCTTAGGGATGCAACCTATATCAAAGTGACAAAAGAGCTAAAACATGACATACTTGAGAAATTAGCTGAGACCATGTATGCATTTAAAGCATACCCAACGAAAGAATATTTTGAAGCTGTGGCAAAAGCCTTAGTAGAGACCCATCCTTGTCTTAAAGAATCAGGGTCATCTACTGGCTGGGACGGATGGAAGAACAGTCTCAAGTTTAAGATGGGTAACTATAGAACCAAAATGAGGCATCTTGGTCGACTTGATGTTGCTGTCAATGGTGGTAAACGTGGAAGGTACACTTTAAATGGCGATCCTCCCAACAAAGACATCAAGAAGCCAAGGAAAGGTGAAATAAATTCCCTGCCTGACTATCCAGAGGGGATGGATGACCACAACCTGGAAGGAGCTCACCAAGTTCTGGTGAATGAAATGATGAAGAAGAAACCAAATGGATCCCTTGTGAAGAAAGAAATGGATGTCACATTTGCCCTTCGCAGAAGAGAAGTTGTGAGAGACAAGCCTGCCATCAGCCACATGCTCCATCGATGGCCAGCACTTTTCACAGAAAATCAGCTTTGTATGAATGTGTTCTAACTATAATGTTGAATAAAATGAGCAAATAAATAAATAAATTCATGCCCTGGACAGCTTTTGCCTGCTTTCCTCAGATTGTAAAAGCTGACTGGTGTAATCTTTCCTGTACCTTGTTCATGGACATCTAACTCCTTATTAAGTGGCACGTAAAGGTGCACACAAAAAAGCACAGTGTCATCTTTCACGTCAAACAAAGTAGCCACAGTCTGTCTAAATATAAATTTTATTCCTTTGTAACAGACCAAAAATACAACATGGAGCAGGAAAAGGGATAAATTAAGCGTCACTGATAATGCCATTTGAGCAAACTTATACAAAGTTTGCTGTGTTTTATGTTTCAGATTTATTATGAGTTCCACAGAGTGGTGGGGAAAAATCTCAGAGAAAACTTCTTTGATGCACTTGACCGTTTCGCTCCAAGCCTGATGGACCTCTTCAGGAAGAAGAAAGGCCTTGCTGGACAGCTGTTGGCTGAGCTTTTACGCCAGAGAAAGGCAAGTTGAGTTGTTTACATCAGTCAATTGTATTTTCAAATCTCATTTACTCATTTTTCTACTTTTTTTTTTACTGTTTCCATTTTCTTAGATCTCTCTTTCCTTCCCTTTCATCTCCCTTTCCTTTCCACTCTCTACTCTCATTTCATTCTCTCTCATCTTCTGCCTCATCTTCCCCCCTGTCCTCTCTTTTTCTTTAATGGTCTCTTTTTCTGACTGCCTCTGTAAGTAAAAGAATTTGTGACTGTTGCTGCTGCACTTTTTTTTGTTGCTTTTTTTCTTTCATTTTTGAACAATTAATGAAGACTATCCTACTAATTCATGTGTTTTCATTCATTCATACTTGGATTTTTTGTGAACAACTACTTGAATATTTACGTTATTGATTACTAATGCATGACTAAACTAAAACACTCAGTTCATATTAAATACTTTGATGTTATTGTAAACACCTAGACCTCAAGACAGTTTACATGCTTTCAGTTGCAGTCACGCTAAATCATGTAGCTGTAGGATTTCTTTTACATGCGCCAAAATTGTTTTTGTAGTTTTCATATCACCAGTTGGAATTTAGGCAAACGTTTTAGCCCAAGTTTTCTGGATCACAGATTCAACCTGATGGGGACTGAAAGTGGTAAAAGTTTCCTAAGTTGCCAAGGTACCAGACAGACAGCTTTGGAATCAGTACTTGCAACACACAGATCCAAATACGACCAGTCTTTATTGTCCTTTCAATAATTACATTACAAGCATTTCAGTTTAATTCACTCAAGTTTTGATTACACATTACTTAATTTTTTTTAAGGCAACCGGTTTCCTCAAATTTTTTAAGTAAATTCAACTTACCCGGGCTTACAGTGTATCTATGCCATTTATATCCCTAGCTTTTTAATGCTGCAATGATTTTTGTTACTGTTGGCTCAGTTATCTTTTGCAATTTGAAAACAGGTTTGTCATTATTTATTGGTTGATATGAAATGTTAGGATGAGCAAAGAGGCTTGAAATTTCCTTTATACTATCCATGAAATAGTTGTTGAAGATATTAGCTACCATCACGGGATCCTTGACTATGGTATTATTCATGGATATTTCAAAGTTATTGGTCTGTTTTTTTATATTTTTGCCTAATAGTTTATTTAAGATTTGCCATGTTTTTTGTCCATTGCCTCTTGCATTCTCTATTATTGAAACAAAGAAGTTGGCTTTGGGTTTTCAAATTGTTTGGGTAACTTTGTTGCGAGTGTGCGTGAATTTTTGTCTGTCTGTAGGCAGCCCGGTTTTTAGATACTGCTTAAGTAATGCATCTCTTAATTTTAATAGGGTCCTACAGTTTTGGTCTAACCATGACAGATAGTTGCCCCTTTTTCTTTTTGGCACCCCCTCCTGGCAAATGTATCCATTGTGTCCTTGATTTTTTTTAGGAAGGAGTTCGTGCATGCATTTACATCTTCTGAAGATAGTGTGTTCTCCCAATTTACCATTTTTAGTGCCTCATTTAAGTTCTGGATTGTTTTTTGGTATGATGTTAGAGGGAGGGGAAATATTGTGAGTTCTGGTATCGCTGTTTTGAGAGTTTTCTAGAGAATAATATCATGTTATGGTCTCATAGACCAGAAAGGAAGTTAAAGGTCTTGCTAATTCTATCCGGTTTATTTGTAAAAAGAAGATCTATTCTTGTCTGAGATTTATTTGTTAGTCTTGTGGGTTTTTCCATTAGCTAGATTGAAATGATCAGTGATACGTTTAAGGTTTTTCCGAGCTTGTTTGTCATCCCAGTTTATATTGAAGTCACCTAAAATGATGATCTCTTTGTTTTGGTTGCATGTAGTTAGCGTATGTTTTAGTTGGTCGTAAAACTCGACTTTAGCTGAAGGGTGTCTGTATAAGCAAATTAAGATAAAAGACATTTAATTGGATAGTGTGACTTCTACACCAATGGAATCAAATTGAGTATTGTTTGGCCAGTCTAACTGTTTACATTTTAGGGTGTTCTTAATGTACAGGAGGACTCCCCCACCATTGCCCCTCTCTCTGTCTTTTCTAAAGACTTGATATCCCGGCATATTTATTAAAGCTTCTGCAGATGTTTTTTTTAACCAAGATTCAGACATACCAAAACAGTCGATATTAGATTCGCATAAGAGATGTTCAACCTGTTCACGTTTGTTACATATACTTCTAACATTTAGATGTCCACATAATAGTCCCTTTGGCTTGGCACTGGGGTCCCATATAATTTTGGATTGGCTGAGTGTTTGAAAAAACATGCAGTGTTTTTTAAAAACTGGGTTTCTGGGGTTTACTGTCGGCACGACCCCGCCTGGTGCCGCTGGTCTGTTGTCAGCCGCTGATGCAGAGGCTATAGCGCGAAGGTGTCCCACGGACTCCCAACTGAAGCTACTATCCGATGCGCTGCCACAAACCCTCGGGCCTGGCCGTTCCCCGTGCAGCTCGCCGACAGACCGCCCCGGTACTGCGCTATCCACAACATCGCCATCGACTCCCCGAACAAACAGCTCAGTCGCGTTTGGCGACGGGTACAGAGTAAGCAGAGGATTAGAATGTTGTGCCGGAGAACACGGAGGAGTACGTAAAGAGCATACCTGTAAGGTAGGAGTGACGCGTGTCTCCTCCGCGTGTGGGTTGTATTGTATTGTATTGTATTGAAGTGGTGTGGGCCCGGGCACGGGTGGATGTCTCCGGATAATATCAAAGATATGATGATAATAAGTCCTGTTGACAGTGTTGTTGATTGTGTTGCTGTTTTAGTCCTCTTGTGCATTGTGTTATATAGAGATGGGTAGATGAAAGTCAGCCAGTGTGTAGGATCCATAGCCGATGCCTGTCTTTGCCAGTTCATTCAATGTTTGTTTGTTGCTCAGATCCTCATATTTAGCCATTTTGTCATTTAAACAAAACGATGGAAAGATGTTACCAACAGTCTGAGCTGGATCAACATGAATAGGCTTTAAAAAGTTTGTAAGCACAAGGTAGACTAGGAGCGCTGCGACTGCCCCTGTCCCACCGGCAGCCATCAGCCCAAAAGTGTCCCGGATGCTTACTGGAGAACATGTCACGTGCAGCGAGCGTGCTCAGTGTTTACGGAAGTCGCCTAAACATGGACACGAGCATTGAGCACCTAGCAAAGGCTGGCAAATCCTTCACGTATCACCAATTAAGAAAATAAAATTGCAGAAGTAAGTACAGAGCATTGGGCGCATACTGGTGGTGCAGTGAAAACAGGGATTGATCTGCAATATGGTGTCTCGAAAATAAGCAATTAAAGATTGCTCAAACAATCGAGACACTCCAAATACAACTTCTAGGGGATAAATGACAAGGATGAGAAGGGAAAACAACTACAACTGTTAATGCTTTAAAGATGCATTGCCCAACTTTTATGGTAGAGGGTCCATCACCTACTTGACATGGAAATATTACTGTTTTGTCTAAAATGTTCCACAGTAGAAATTAAACCTATCCATCTCAAGGGAGACAACTATAGGCTTCATTACAGGCCAAATCTGTGGAGAGGTAATTCTATTTACGTGGAGAATGATTGTATTTTTGAGTTATTGAAAAACACGTAATGAATAAATGCTAGATAGATATGTTTAATGTCATACCATGGAACATTCCAGGCAAAGCAATAACATCTCCACTGAAAAAAGCAGGTGATGGACCGTCCATTAAAACAGTCGAGGTTGCATAATAGGTCCGCTTTAAAACTTTCCCCAGAACGCAATCAAAACGCATGCATCTCCAATCCATTTCAGCTGCTACGAGAAGCAATTTGAGAAAAAGAATAACAATCGTCCCAAGGATAGAAAACCAGGCCAAATGCTTCTACCGAGTTCAGAGTGAAACAAACCTACACTCGTGCTCCTTCAGCACACGTGGGCTGAGAATTGCTTTCAAGAAATCAAAAGTGATGATAGTGTGAGAAGTCGAAAGTAAGGAAAACAATTGCCACAGAGAAAGTCAGATTGAAATGTCTGTGTGTGTTTTGGGGAGAGACTTTGGAGAGCTGACAGTGGAGATGGATAGAACAGAAAATGGGTTTGTCTCAGTTTGTCTTTGCTGTGGGCCCATATCTCGACTATGTGGTTGAGACACTCAAATGATGTAACTGCAAAAGAGTGATTAAAGATGCACTATGTAACTTTTTGGTTTGGGGTCCTGCTTGTTTCTATGGACATGTCATTGCCTGGAATGTTCCACAATATGAAGAGTGGTGGCGTTGTTGGTCTGTCTCAACTGTCAAAACTATTATTACAGTAATCCCTTGTTTATCGCGGGGGTTAGGTTCCAGAAATAACCCGCAATAATAGAAATCCGCGAAGTAGGACAACTTTATATTTTACAATTATTCTACATGTTTTAAGGCTGTAAATGCCTAACCACACTCAAACTTTCATAGATTTTCATCAAAATGTATTGATAGTGAAGCGTGGGGGCTCCGCCGGGAGCCCCACCGGACGCGCGAGGGGAGCGGAGACATGAGTCACTGGATCCGCAGGAATCCAGTGCCTCGCGTCCCGGGACATGGCAGTGCCGGGACGCGAGTCGCAGAACAAAATGTTACACAATAAAAAAAATAAAAAAAAATAAAAATTCCGCAAAACAGCGAGGCAGCGAACAGACTACATTGCATCACAGACTACATCAACTTCTGCGTGGAGAACACTGACTGCGTGCACATGGTAGGATTGGATCAGGATTGGGTTGGTTTTTTCACACTTGCTCGGCGGGTAGTCTGTCGTCCAATCCAAGTGCACATGCATGTCGCGCAATCAGATTCAGGTCAGCGACCTGGCACGCTCCGCAACGCTATGTGGCGCTGTAATCCAAATACTTCCAGGTGATGGCTACTCAATAAAAACAACACAACACAGCTATTTGGCAGTATACTGCGATGGCTTTTCGAGGAGTTTGACAGAGCGGCAGTGGCGTACTTGTGCATTCTGCAGAGTTAGGTTGTTCGTATGAACGACAAAACAGCATTTTTGGTTTCTTTAATACGACACGAACTGTGTTGTCGGCGTTTGATATTACAAGCAAACGAGGACAACGAAAATTACGAGGACTGGGAGCTATACCGCACATGTTTTAATCATGTTCTGCCTTGTTGTTTTTTGTTGCGTGCATCTTTTGTGCCACAAATAAAGGCATTAAATTTGTAGCTATGGGTTTATCGTTCATTTAAGTAAGGTCTGGGGGAAAATTACACAACCACACTTTCATTTTGTATGTCTGTAATGCTTAGCTTATATTCTGTTGTCTCTTCCACTCTCTGTTTTGTCCTGTCTGAGTGAACAACTTAAGTAAATTTCCACACTGATTTTAATATTTACGTTTTTCATATTTAAGTTATACAACAGTTAAAAAAAAAAAACACTCTCTTCTGATACTATGAGGTCACAATAGATAACTCAAAATGTTTGTAAAAGTACCCTGTGCGTTCTTTCAAAAGTTCAAAACTCCATGCACAGCTTCCAGGTGCTGGTAACAACAGGAACATTGAATAATCCCAGAAAAAGACGAAAGTTACCGCATACTCTTATTTCTTTATCGGGCTTTGAGCAAACAACGCATTTCGATTCTACGTTATGTCCATAGTCCCGAAATGGTGGAAGATGGGACTTGTTGGTTCCGTGAAGAACACTTTCGTAATGCGGGCAAGTTGTACGGTCTTGACCCCTCTCCCGTTGTTCTTTCTTGCCGTGGCACACGCCGCCCTGGCGTTTTTCCACTTGATTTTGATTTGCTCCGGGGTCTGAGCAAACCCTGCCTCGGTCCAGTAGTGCGAGCTTGTAGCTTTCTTCACAGCCATGTTTTCATCTGAAAGTCCGGCAACAACAAGCGCTACTTATGACACAGTAGGCACCCCCTACCACTCCTACAACTTCCGGGTGACATTCCTGACATTCCTGAAATTCTGGCGTGCCCATGCGCAGTATGCTAATCCAATCCAAAATCGTTCACATGACGACTCCAAGTGGTTTGCTATCGGCCTAGGCCAGGGGTTCCTGGGGGATGGGGCAAACCAATCCCAATCCAAACCAATCCCTGTGCACATGCAGCCGTTACGACTCCAATCAGTTTGCAATCGGTTTGGAGTTTTCCATGTGCACGCAGTCACTGTGCCAACCAGGAGGGTACGGTGCTTGTCCAACAACCACCCCTGGGTCACCCCTGAGCTTAAAGCCCTCCTGAACCAGAAGAAAAGGGCTTTCAACTCAGGGGACAGAGAGGAGCAGAAGAGGGTCCAGAGGGAGCTCCAATGGAGGATCAGACGGGCCAAAAAGGACTATGGGAGGAGGATGGAGGAGCAGCTGGCCCAAAACAACGCACGGGGCATGTGGAGAGGACTGAGGAGTATGTCTGGTTTTGGACAGAGTGGCAGAGGGACAGCTGACGGTGATCAGCGCTGGGCGGACAAATTAAACTGTTATTTCAACAGGTTTGACTCGCCCCCCACCCCCTCTGCCCCTCTGCCGACTCCCTCCTCCTCTTCACACCTCCCCAGACCAGTGGCCAAATCCCCCTCCCCCTTCACACGGGCCCAACCCAGCACCAGCCCCCCTCCACCCCCCACCACCACTGCAGTCCAATCCAGCCCCCCCCCTCACTCCCCCTCTCCATCACACCGGACGAGGTGAGGAGGGAGCTAAGGCAACTCAGACAGGGGAAATCCGCAGGACCTGACGGTATCTGCCCTAGGCTGCTGAGAACCTGTGCAGACCAGCTCTGTGAGGTTCTCTGCTACATGTTCAATCTGAGCCTCAGCCTGGAGAAGGTCCCCGTCCTGTGGAAGACCTCCTGTGTGGTCCCGGTTCCCAAAACAACAAACGCCAGGGAACCGGCTCACTACAGACCAGTCGCCTTGACCTCCCACCTCATGAAGACCATAGAGAGGGTGATCCTCAGTCACCTCCGCTCTGTGGTGAGCCCCACCTTGGACCCGCTGCAGTTTGCCTACAAGCCAAATGTAGGAGTCGAGGATGCCATCATCTACTTGCTGCAGCGGGCACTCACCCACCTAGAGACCGCCGGGAGTGCTGTGAGAGTCATGTTCTTTGACTTCTCCAGTGCCTTCAACACCATCAGGCTGGCGCTGCTGCAGGGGAAGCTGGAGGACGCGGGAGTGGATGGACATCTCACTGCCTGGACCATCGACTACCTCACTGACCGTCCACAGTACGTGCGGCTGCGCGGCTGTGAGTCAGAGGTGGTAGTCTGCAGCACTAGGGCCCCCCAGGGAACTGTCCTCTCACCCTTCCTCTTCACCATCTACACCTCGGACTTCACATACAACACAGACAGCTGCCATCTCCAGAAGTTCTCCCACGACTCGGCCATTGTGGGCTGTGTGTCTGAGGGGAACGAGCTGGAGTACCGCTTGGTCATCAGTGACTTTGTGAACTGGTGTGGGCTAGGGCTGGGCATTAATCGAGATTTGCCATATCTCGAGATGTTTTATGAAATCGAGATTTTTGGCATATCGAAAATCTCGAGAATAAGATTTCGCCACTGTTTTTTTTCCTTAACTGTGTTGTGGAACTGTCCGCCCCACCTCCTTCTTGCGTTTCACTGCATCTCGTGGTTCCCCCTCCCCCTCCCCTCGCGTGTAAGCCGCGTGTGTTTGTTGATAACTTATCCAACATGGCGGCCCCCACAGAAGCGTCCACGAGAGAATTCATACCAAAGAAAGAAACGGCTGCATTATATGGCGGTATTTCGGATTTAAACCGTCCGATGAGGAGCAGAAAGAGGCATTTTGCAGAGAATGCAAGAAACTGGTGCCATCAAAATCATCGAGGGCAAACCCACCACCACTTCTAAGAAGACACAACAAACAACGCTCCAAATATCTTTACCCCGGTGTCTACCCTATGAAAAAACAAGTGCAAGGTGGGTCAGCATTACGGAGTCCATTGCCTTTCATATCGCAAAAGACATGACGCCCATAGCGGTTGTTGAGCGACCGGGCTTCATACGAATGCTAAAAACGCTTGACCCTAGATACAATCTCCCTAGTCGCCACTTTTTTGCGAGACAGAAACCTCAGCAACATTGTCAGTGCTGTACAGAGCAAGGGTGCATTTAGCGATCGGTGAGTTTTAATCTCTCTCTGTGTGTGTGTGTGTGTGTAGGTGTGTGTGTGTGGGTTGGTGTGTCTGGGTGGGTGGTTGTGTGTTGCCAGTGAGTGAAATATTTGGGTGGGTCGGGTATGTGGCATTGATTCTAAAGCACACTTGCGTTTTAATGGTTGTAATAAATTAATATAGTATTTCTAGAAAAAAAATTGATGCAGAATAATGTGCTAGGTTAAAGGGACAGTGTGTAGGATTCGTGGCGCATAGGTGGTTACTAGCTATTCCACTTCCTCTTTTGGCTATGGCAGACCTCGAGGGTCACCCGGACGCGACGTAGCGCCGAGATCTCGCGTGCCCGCGCACGAACCGCGCACCGCTGTATACATAAAGCGCGGTCCCCCGTTCACTTTTTTTTTTTCTTTTCGCATGAAAACACACAATCCCGATCATGATTCATGACAATCTACACATCAAATGAAACCTTACAGTCTCCTCTTTTTGACTATGCAATTCATTTCCCTGCAAAACAATCACTCCCCGAGCACATGGGGCTTTTATACAGAAAAGCACAAAACTTAGCTTACTTAGCTTACCTTTGAAGGCTTTGCACAGGTCAAACTCTGTATTTCATCATAAACTTGGTCTCAATCTGTCCATAAGGATCCAGCGAATAAAATCCAGTAAAACAATTTAGTCCAAAATACGTGTTGTATCCATTACGATGTGTGATCCGGCAGCATGCTTCTTTACACAGGCTCCCCCTTCCCCCCTCCCCTTCCCCTTCTCTCCTTCTGTCCTTCACTCCCAAACGCAGCGCGGCTAAGCAGCTGTTAGCAGGAGCCGAGGCGAAGGATGAGCCCAAATGTCCTTCTGTGGCTCTCGTATTCAAAATGGCTGCCTCTATATGGGGAAGATCCCCCTTTTATGTGACTATATCTAAGTCCAAAAGAATACTTTGATTTCATGATGGAAGTGAAAAGGCTAGGAAAACAATGTATTTTTGAATGGGTATCTTCAATTTCAGTAATTAACAGGTAAAAATCTTACACACTGTCCCTTTAAAGCAAATACACACACAAATATAAAATGTACTACAGTCACAAAACACACGAGAATTCATGGATTGAGGCTCTATTAATCTATATTTAAAAACAATTAATTTAATATGTGCTTTTTCACTTGGCTACGAAATGAGGGATTTTTTTGTCTTTTATCTTAAATGTTCATAAGAACTGTCTACCCTCAGATTTTATGTTTACAATTAAAATAAGGCAATATACTACTTCCTTGGTTTGGTAATGTTAAAAATGGTGCACAAGCACTTTGTTACTAGTACCTGTCTACCCTTAGGCACTTGGCTGCCTACCTGTTTGCACTTCAATTAAAAAAAAAAAAAACTTGCTGAATTTGGCACGTTTTTTTTTTTCCCCCTGCATAGATATCGAGATATATATCGTATATCGAGATATAGCAAAAACATATCGAGATTATTTTTTTTCTCCATATCGCCCAGCCCTAGTGTGGGCGCAACCACCTGTGCCTTAACACCAGTAAGACAATGGAGCTGGTGATCGACTTCAGGAGGAGACCACTACCTCACTCACCGGTGAACATCCAGGGGCAGGACATAGAGACAGTTTCAAGTACCTGGGTGTTCATCTTAACAATAAACTGGACTGGACCCACAACACCGACACCCTGTACAAGAAGGGCCAAAGTCGCCTCCACCTCCTGAGGAGACTGAGGTCCTTTGGAGTGTGCAGGCCTCTGCTCAAGACTTTTTATGACTCTGTGGTGGCCTCTGCTCTCCTCTACGCTGTCGTCTGCTGGGCCCCGAGCAGCACAGAACGGGACAGGAAGAGACTCAATAAGCTGGTCAGGAGGGCCGGCTCTGTCCTGGGCTGTGCTCTGAACTCTGTAGAGGAGGTGGCTGAGAGGAGGGTGCTGGCCAAATTCACGTCCATCATGGACAACACCTCTCACCCTCTGCACCGGACTGTAGAGGAGCTGAGCAGCTCCTTTAGCAGCCGACTGAGGCACCCCCAGTGCAAGAAGGAGCGCTACCGCAGATCCTTCATCCCCACCGCCATCAGACTGTATAACTCTACTATATAGGCCAGACGTGCAATATCCTCTTTTCCATGCTCTCCCTGTTGATGCTTGTATTATTATTATTATTGGGGCCAAGCACCATAGGTGCTAGGCACCATAGTGTTTGTACTGCTGTTCTGTACTTCAAAGCGAGCACACGCACATACGATGCGCTCCGCCAGAGCGGGCCTAGTTTGGTGTTTTTTCGTTTCCTTCTTTGAACTTTTTAGATAATTTTGGTTTCTGAGCTCCTTTCGGTTGTTGGCTCACCATGTCCCAAGAGCTCTGCTCCCGACCGGGCGGGCAGCGCAATGGCAGCCCCCGCAGGGCCCCAAGGCTCGGCGGCAGAGCCGCCTGAGGACGCGGGTGGCAGGAATGAGGATCGTACTAGGAAAAATGGTGACGTTGCGAGGGAGAATACGGGTGTGGAATACCGTAAAGATCTGACGATCCTTCTGGACCTGGTGGGTGGAGCGGGCCTGTCCCCTATGGCCTTGCTGAAGACCGCGCAGGAGATATGTGGGACTGTGCTTGCCTGCCGCATGGTGACCAAGGATAAGTACGAGATTACGGTGGCGTCCCAGGCAGCCAG
The DNA here is from genome assembly GCA_036785185.1 of Paratrypauchen microcephalus. Taxonomy (NCBI): domain Eukaryota; kingdom Metazoa; phylum Chordata; class Actinopteri; order Gobiiformes; family Gobiidae; genus Paratrypauchen; species Paratrypauchen microcephalus. The sequence continues at coordinate 10,732,845 of JAVJIX010000011.1, forward strand.
GGAAAAGCTGCTGGATGGGTTCCGGATCGGTGACACCAGGGTCCATGTGCGAGCCATCGGCAGGAACGAGATGGTGGTCTCCTTCTTGGGCCTACCGGCGTACGTCCGGGATGAGGAAATCGTGCAGAAGCTCAACTCCTGGGGAGTCTCCGCTGTTTCCGGTATACGGAGGAAAGTGTGGCCGCGGACTGGCATCGCGGACGGCACCAGGTTTGTGAGGGTTCGTTTCACTGCCGCTGTCAGGTCTCTACCGTATTCTGTCAGGTTCTACACTGAGGAGGGGCCTGCGTACTTTAGAGTCATACACGACAATCAGGTGAAGCTGTGCAGATGATGTCTCCAGCCGGGCCATGTGTTGCGTGAGTGCCCTGGCTTCCTGTGTAGGAAGTGTGGGGGTCAGAGGCATTACGCCCGCGAGTGCGCGGGGCCCAGGGCCGAGTGCTCGAGCCACCGCGACTCTGGCCAAGGGGAGCGGAGCGCGGGAGGTGATGGTGGCGGCCCTGCAGCTGGGCTGGACCCGCCCCCTCCTCCGTTGCCTCGAGTCGGGAGAGTGAGCCTGTCCTGGATGCTGCGATTCAGAGTGCACAGGCACTCGTGACGGCGAGGGGCGGGGGGCTGCCTCCACGCGCCTCCTCTTCCCCCTCCTCCGTCGCCTTGAGTCGGGACGGCGAGCCTGTCCAGGATGCTGCGATTCAGAGTGCACAGGCACTCGTGACGGCGGGGGGCAAAGGACTGCCTCCTTGCGCCCCCCCCTCCCCCTCCCTCCATTGCCTCGGGTCGGGACAGTGCGCCTGTCTAGAATGCTGTGATTCAGAGTGCACAGGCATTCGTGATGGCGGGGGAAGAGGGACTACCTCCACGCGCCTCCTCTTCGCGGGGTGGTGAGGCTGAGGTGGGCCTCCGCCCTGTAGCCGTGGCGGCGGGAGCTAAGCCGGATACTGCTGCGGATGCTGCTGCGATCCGGCGCCGCGGCTGCAGGTCGAGCGGGGGGAAGCGCAGATCTCGGACCATGGGGCAGGAGTCCCTCCCGCCCTCATCCGCTCCGGCCCCTTGCGATGTGGTCTCCACCCCGGGCCCGTGTGATCAGGTCCCCGCTCCGGGCCCGTGCGGTCTGCTCTCCGCTCCGAACCCGTGTGGGCCGCTACCACGTGTGCGGGCTCGGTGGGGAAGCGGATGGACTTCTGCAGTGGCGATGTTGAAGCGGACGTTGATGATGTTAGACAAAGCGTTAAGAGGCTCCGAAGGTCCTCTGAGTGCGCTGAGACTCCGGGGCGCGTCTGATAGGTCCCTTCCCCTCCTCTCTTCTTTATGGCGCTGTCCCTGGTCTCACTTAACGCGTGCGGTCTGAGGAGCAGGGTCCGGATGCAGAGTGCGATCCACGACTCTACCTGGGACGTGCTGTGCATTCAGGAAACTGGGTGGGGAGTCGAGCATGCCAGCAGGGTGGAGGCGATGCGCGTCGGTGTACTGCGCCCTGGGCTCCGTGCACTCCCGGGGTGTGGCTGTTCTGGTCAAGCCAGGGGTGCTGGGGGAGTCTGCGCTGGTTTACGCGGACCCGTTCGGTCGCTTTTTAGTGATTGATTTTGTACGCGGCCCTCTTAAGATCCGCCTCATAAATATCCATGCGCCGAATGATGAGATGGAAAGGAAAAGGTTCTTCGTCAGCATTTTCTCCTTCGTAAACGAATCCACAATTATAATAGGGGATTTTAACGTGGTCCTCTCAGAAATTGACCTTGGACCAAATAATGTTTTTAAATGCGATGCGAGCAGGACCGCACTTTTTGATTTGGCCGGTAATCAAGACCTGTCTGAGGCCTTCACCGCAGAGCCAGGGAGTTTTCTCGACGCCAGGTGGTGAGGGGGGTCCTTCGCCAGTCGCGCTTGGATATGTGCTTTGTTTCGTCTACAATATGGAGTTTAATCAGCGGGGCCACGTATACGTTCTTGGGCTGGACCGATCACTCCCTCCTTTCGGTCGGCCTCGACTTCTTAGGTGGGAAAAGGAACGGAGGGGGCTGGGTGTTCAACAGCTCCCTCCTGGACGATCCCAGCTTCATTCGGAAGATGGAGAAGTTATGCGACTGTTTCGATACTGAAATTGAAGTGCATGATTCTCTAATAGATTGGTGGGATGGGGCGAAGGCCCGGATAAAGAGACTGGCCATCGGTCACAGCAAGCAGAGGAGGTGGGAGCAGGCTGCGCGGGAGCGCGCGGTGCGTGGCCGCCTCCAAGTGCTGGCTGTGGCGTCTCAAGCGGGCCCCGTGGACCCAGAGTATCTGGAGCTACAGGCTGAGCTCCACGTTTTGCAGGAATATCGAGCCAAGGGTGCCATCCTCCGGGCCAAGGCTCAGTACGCGGTGGAGGGGGAGCGCTCGACCGCTTATTTCTATGGTCTGGAGAAGACCAGGCAGAGCAGGTTGTATATAGATGGCCTGGTGGATGATGCAGGTAGGCTGGTGAATGACACCGGTGGGATTTTGGAGGTTGCGGGCAAGTTTTATTCGGATTTATTTGACAGTGAGGGGATTAGTGAGGTGAGCTGCGGTCAGGTACTGGATGCGCTGGATGCGAGGCTTAGCACTAGTGACGCAGACTTGTGTGATGAGCCCGTCTCGCTAGATGAGGTTTTTGCGGCCATCAAGGGGCTCAATAAATGTAAGAGTCCCGGGGAGGATGGTCTGACCGCTGAGTTCTACCGGGCGTTTGCCCACCGCCTGGCACCCATTCTCCACACGCTGTTTCATGACATCGAGAGGGAGGGGAGGTGCTCGCACTCCATCACTCTTGGTATCGTGACCCTGGTCTTCAAGAAGGGTTCCCGAGAGAGCCTGGCCAACTACAGGCCTATAAGTCTCCTCAACACTGACTACAAAATCCTGTCCCGCATTCTAACGGGTAGGTTGAAGCGCGTCATAGGCACGATAGTCGCAGACACACAGGCGTACGGCATCCCGGGGCGTGACATCTCGGACACAATTCTTTCTTTAAAGTACCTGTTGAGGGAGATGCACGCCACGGGTGGCGTCCACGTCTCGGTTGATTTCAATAAGGCGTTCGATAGAGTAGAGCATAGCTTCCTCTATCGCGTTCTGGGAAGGTTTGGCTTCAAGGATAGGTTCATCGATTGGATCCACTTATTATATTCGAACGCAGTCAGCCGCGTGAAATATAACGGCCTTCTCTCTGACCCCTTCCCTTTGCGGAGGTCGGTCAGACAGGGGTGCCCGCTAAGCGCGCTGCTCTACAGCATAGTGGCTGAACCTCTCGCTGCTGTGCTGAAGAAGGACAGGGCCGTGCGCGGACTCACGAGCCCCGCGGGCAGGGAATACAAGATCTTTCAATTCGCAGACGACACAAATCTTGTCCTTCGAGACGTGCAGAGCCTCGATGCGGCTCTCCACATGCTCAATGTCTACTGTCTGGCTTCAGGTGCCAAAGTCAATCTCGAAAAGTCCTCTGTGGCTTTCTGCGGAACCCTCGCAACCACCCAGAACACCTGGGGCCTCAGGAATGCAGCAGACCTTTACAGGGTCCTCGGCCTCCCACTGGGGAGGGATGAGGCGGCCTGTAGGGACAGTTTGTGGTCTGGATTGTACAATAGTGTTAACGCCTGCATGAATTTATGGCGGAGTCGTGATTTAAAAATCAAGGGCAAGGTTTTGGTCGTCAATGCCTTGTGCCTGTCCAAGCTCGTACATGCCCTCACCGTGTACGACTTGCCGGACGCAGAGGCACACAGATTCAGCATTGCGATGAATAGGTTTATTTGGAAAAGAGAACGTGGGCTGATTGCACACAATGTTATGATTGGAGAGCACAACCAAGGGGGACTTAAACTCCTTGATTTGGTGATCAAGAAGCGCGCGTTGCGTCTCAAAGTAATTAGGAAGTTCCTTGACACCGAATTCACGGCCGCGTGGAAGGACTTCTTCGCGGTTCAGGTAGATCGGCTGGGTGAGCACGGTTTATTTAACCTGTGCATGCTCCCCTGGCAGGTCACCCTTGAGCGCTTTCTCCCTTTCGAGAGGGAGGTGTTTGAGGCCTGGGCTGCACTGAGGCCGTGCACTGTGGCAGCACCGCGTTCCCTGTGGCAACTGAGGCAGATGCCTCTGCGTTTCAACCCTGACATGCTCTCCGACCCCCCAGGGAGGAGGGAGAGCATGTTCAGTGGGGTTCTGGAGGGAGTGGGGATTAAACAGGTAGGACAGCTTCTGGCAGGTTTGACGTGGAGGAAATCAGGGGCAGGTTTATGGGGATTGGGGCCAGGTTTCGGAGAGCCGAAATCCTCAGGACGGCAAGTGTTATCCAGTCCTCTGTCCTGACGAAGTGGGGGGACCTGTTTGAGACGGGCCCCTTGGACCCGGGGAGGTACATGGGGAGGAGACAGGCGTGTGTTCTCTGGATTTTGATGTTGTATTGGGAGAGAGGGTGTTGAGGATGTCGGAGGCGAGGGTGCGCACTTTCTATAGGCTCTTAGTGGCCGGGGTCGCTCGGCGCCCTTCTGCAGAACTCAGATGGTCGCAGACTTTTCCCACACGTGACACTGCCTCCATCTGGGCTCACATATATAATTGGTACACCCCGCCCCAAGTCAGTAATTTTGACTTTAAGTTGAGACACGGGATCATTTACACCTGCACCAGGTTGCACGCAATACACCCTGACAGGTACGGCTGTGACTGTCCAGTTTGCGGTGAGGCGCCTGAAGACCTCCTCCATCTGACCGCCCGGTGCCCTGCCGTGCAGCGGTTCTGGACCCGGCTACTGGACCTTCTTGCTCGGAGGCTGGCGTTGAGGCTCCCACCTCCGGCGGCCCATGGACTCGATGACCCTGGACTCTGGTTCTGCCTCTTCGGCCCTGCCCAGCAGCAACCTCGGGGGCCGGATGCTCCCATAGTCAACTGGGATGCCGCCCGCCTTGTCCTGTCTGTGGCCAGATATTCGATCTTCACGGCACGGAAGCGCCGCCTCCACGGCGGCCACGCAGCGGAGAGCGGAGCACTGGCCCCTCTTCACAGCGCTCCTTCGCGCCCACGTCCGCCGTCTCCACGACGCAAGAGAAACGGAGTTTCGCAACACCTTCATCCCAGACAATATGCTTTTCTCCATCTCCCGAGCCGGCTTCCCTCGGTTGGACTTCTGACCCCTACCCCCCTCCGCTGTCCCCCCTGGTCCCTGGCGCCTGGGCCTTCCCTGTGCGCTGCATCGCCCTTGCTCTCCCCCAGACCCCTTTCTTCACCTGGGGCAAGCCCCTTGGTCCTCTACACTTCCCCTGTTCCTCTCAGCCCTAATGCCCGGTGGTGCTTATCCCCGTACCCACATCCCCCGATGTGTCCTCTGAGCGCTTTGCAAATGTATGTACCTTGTGGTACATTTCCGTACCACAGGGTGCATCTTTCTGAAGAAAGAAAAAAAAGTGCTTTGTGACTGTTATTGTGGTGGTGAAATATGTACTATTATGTGCCTGAAATGTGTATTATCGTGTACCTTGTAATATTAAAAGATTAAAAAAAAAAAAAAAAAAAAAAAAAAAGTGTTTGTACTGCGTTGCCTAGCGGCGTTGCCTAGCAACCCTTTGATCTTTCCTTTGATGTGTCTGGTCTCCTGATTCTTATTATTTTATATTCTCCTCAACATGGGAGTCTATGGCAACCCCTAGAACCATCTGGTAAAAAGTTGTGAAATTTTGCATGCACATTCCAGCCAGTCTCCTCATTACCCACAGCGATTTATAGGCCCCCAGCCCCAACCGTCTAGTGCCACCAGCAGGTCAAAGTTGCAGGAATTTTCAGGAATTGCCTAGCAATGCACCTAGCAACCGATCTGTCTTTGATGTGTCTTTGATCTGTTAAACCTTGTTAGACCCTGTTAAACCCTGTTAGACTGTTAGACCCTGTCAGACTCTGTTAGACCCTGTCAGGGTCAGACTCTGTTAGACCCTGTCAGGGTCAGACTCTGTTAGACCCTGTCAGGGTCAGACTCTGTTAGACCCTGTCAGGGTCAGACTCTATTAGATCCTGTCAGACTCTGTTAGATCCTGTCAGACTCTGTTAGACCCTGTCAGACTCTGTCAGACCCTGTCAGGGTCAGACTCTGTTAGACCCTGTCAGGGTCAGACTCTGTTAGATCCTGTCAGACTCTGTTAGCTCCTGTCAGACTCTGTTAGACCCTGTCAGACTCTGTTAGACCCTGTCAGGGTCAGATTCTGTCAGACCCTGTCAGACCTTGTTAGACCCTGTCAGACTCTGTTAGATCCTGTCAGACTCTGTTAGATCCTGTCAGACTCTGTTAGATCTTGTCAGACATTCTTAGACCCTGTCAAACCTTGTTAAACCCTGTTAAACCCTGTTTCTGAGTCTGACAGGGTCTAACTACCCTGTTAGACCCTGTCAGACTCTGTTAGATCCTATCAGACTCTGTTAGACCCTGTCAGACCCTGTTAGACTCTGTTAAACCCTGTTAAACCCTGTCAGACTCTGTCTATCTAAACCCCAGCACCTGCAACAAGGTTATTATAGTTTATGAAAACTGTCAGACTCTGTTAGACCCTGTCAGACCCTGTTAGACCCTGTCAGATTCTGTTAGACCCTGTCAGACCCTGTTAGACCCCGTCAGACTCTGTTAGACCCTGTCAGACCCTGTTAGACCCCGTCAGACTCTGTTAGACCCTGTCAGACCTTGTTAGACCCTGTCAGACTCTGTTAGACCCCGTCAGACTCTGTTAGACCCTGTCAGACCCTGTTAGACCCCGTCAGACTCTGTTAGACCCTGTCAGACCTTGTTAGACCCTGTCAGACTCTGTTAGACCCTGTCAGACGCTGTTGGACCCTGTCAGACCTTGGTAGACCCTGTCAGACTCTGTTAGACCCTGTCAGATCCTGCATGCGGCCTACATGCTGAGGCCTACATGCACCTTCGGTGGTTGGCCCCACATTGCTGCTTGCAGCTATATTTATTATTATTATTACTTATTACTATTTTTATTATCGCTTACTTTATTCCATCATTGCCTGCATGCACTTTTCTTTCTTGTCCATACTGTCCTGGAGCTACTGTAGCAGGTAAATTTCTCCTGTGTGAGATCAATAAAGTCTTATCTTATCTTATCTGATCACCCTCACAAACGCTGCTCAAATGCACTGGACACACAGACACGAGGATCTGATTGGTCAGATTTCTCTCAAAGACTTTGAATGGAGCCAATAGGCTATTTTCAGATCACCCCAAGCAGCTCAGTTGCGTACTTTGAAAATCTGAAAATTAAGAAATGATAGATTAAGATATATTTTTTGTCATGTATAGTCAACATTTATGTAATATTTAAATACTAATACAGAATTATCTCAGTTTTTAATGTTACATTGTTTTATAAATTATTTGCCCCATTGCCCTCCTCACAGATCTGACCTGTAACTAGGTCTGGTTTGGTCTCGATGAAGATAGAAAGGAAGAAATACCATATTGTGTTAACAGCTATTTACAGTTATATGTGACAAGTTTAATAATGACGGTAATAAGAAGAAAGAATCATAAGAAAAAAATATCAAATAAATTATTGTAATAGCTTTTTCTATTCCCATCTCAAGATGGTGGTTGAAAGTTTTTCAGCTTATAAAATATTATTCTGTTTTGGACGGTCTTCAATAAAGAACAACGCTTTTGCGTCAAATCTGAAAATTTTGAGGTGTAGGAAATGTAAATACTTTGGTCACTGTCTTATATATCACAACTACAAGCAAAAAATTCATGCAGTAGAATATCTGTTATGATTCAAAATGTATGTTCAAAGATTAAAAAAAAAAAAAGTGTTTTAGTCCCAATAAAAAACACTTTTCTTCTGATTTCGTTCTTGTATTCCACTGAACCATTCTGAAATTCAGTTTAAAATTGAGCTGGAGGAAATTTTAATTTTATTATTTTCTTAAATAAGCTACAAAAAGTGATGCCATACTTTAAAGGGACAGTGTGTAAGATTTTTACGCGTTAATTACCGAAATTGAAGATACCCATTCAAAAATACAGTGTTTTCCAAGCCTTTTCACTTCCATCATGAAATCACAGTATTCTGTTGGACTTAGATATACCTGCATAAAAGGGGGATGTTCCCCATATAGAGGCAGCCATTTTGATTATGAGAGCCGCAGATACCGATATTACCGATACCGAAGGACATTTGGGCTCCGCCTTCGGCAAGGGCTCGTTGTTTTCACACGAGATAGTACGCGTTTGGATAAACAACGACAAGCATGTTGCCGGAACACGTCGTAATGGATCTAACACGTGTTTTGGACTAAATTGTTTTACTGGATTTTATTCGCTGGATCCTTACGGACAGATTGAGAACAAGCTTATGGTGAAATACTGAGTTTGACCTGTCCAGAGCCTTCAAAGGTAAGCTAAGTAGCAAACCTCGTTTTGTGCTTTCCCGTATAAAAGCCCCATGTGCTCGGGGAGTGACTGTTGTGCCGGGAAATTAATTGCATAGTCAAAAAGATGAGACTGTAAGGTTTCATTTGATGTGTACATTGTCATTGTACACGATCGGGAATGTGTGTTTTCATGCGGAAAGAAAAACAAAACAGTGAACAGGACCGTGTTTTATTTATACAGTAGTTGTCGGTTGCGCTTCACGCGTGCACGTGGTTCATGCGCGGGTACGCGAGCTGTCCACGTTACGGCGCATGCGGGTGACCCTCGAGGGCTGCTGTAGCTAGAACAGGAATCGCAATAACCACCATCCACCTATGCGCCACGAATCCTACACACTGGACCTTTAAAGGTCCTATATTATGCAAAATGGACTCTTGTGAGGTTTATGCTACGTTAGAATGCTGTTACTTCAAAAACACACCTGTAGTTGTGTTTTGTTTCATTCGACACATGTTTGAGTAACACTTTGTTATTAGTATGTCTACGTCTCCAAAGATCAAAATCCTCTTTTCCACCTTGTGATGTCATGTAGTGGCTGATTTCAAGTCAACAGCTTTAGTAGAGATTGGCAATTCCAGGGCTGAAATGATCCAAATAGTTCTAGCTAGGGATGCACCGATGTGAAAATTTTAGCCGATACCGATATCCAATATTAATGTTGTTTTTATCGGCCGATACCGATATTACCGATACCGATTTTTTTTTTTTTTTCAGAATTTAAAATAATAATAATAATAATTATTATTATTATTATTATTATTTTAAATTCTGAGATAACATTTTTGAATGTCTTCTTTTATTTTCAAAACGTGTTTTGACTCCTAATTTTTTTTTTTTATTTCAATTTTTTTTTTTTATAGTGTAACATTTTTTTAACCAGGTCTAACACCCCCCCCCCCCCCCCCAGCTTCACTATTAATACATTTTGTTGAAAATCTACAAAATATTGGGCCGATACCGATATGTTAAAAATTTGGCAATATCAGCCGATACCGATGTTAATGCCAATATATCGTGCATCCCTAGTTCTAGCAAAGGTGTATGGAGGTTAAAAACACAGTGGAGCACTTGCTGTATCACCACATGACATCTCTCAGTAGTACTCTAAATATGCAGGGTTTGTGTGTTAAACATGTATGAATGAAACAACACAACTCCAGGTATGTTTTTGATGAGGAAATAACATTATAATGGGATAAGGAAACTGCATAATACAGTCCTTTTAAGTAGTGACTCTTGTCGGTTGAAAGGACAAAGTTGAAAATAATACATTTTATATAGCATGTTTTGTGAGTTTTGGTTGCTAGGCAAATCCAAATAATAACTTTTTATACAGACGGATATTAGTCTAGTCCTCATGCACTCCATAGCATAGCATGTGATGTTTTTCAGTTCCTTGTGATTTTTTTCCCCTTGTAAGCAGCCATATTTGTTTTGACATGGACGGTCCATGTGTCTCCCTAATAGACTAAACCACCTCTCAATCACGCCTATTGGAAAACAGCTAGATTCACTGAAGACCAGACTCACATCTTTGTAAAGTATTGAAACAGTATGTTTTCTGGATCCCAGGTAGGTAAATCTGGTTCAACATTTGCACATTTATAGTTTGGATATTTCTTTCTAAAAGAGTCAATATCCCATCGAGCTATAAATTGCCATGTCATCTACTTGTAGAACGTGAACATAACTTCTTGGTAGTGACCTATGCCCTTGTTGAGTCTGATCTGTCTCAAGTATGAATTATTTCAATTCTAGGCAAATCATCATATTTCCTAGTCAAATATGGCACAACCTCATTTAAACTAGTTGTTCCCTCACAGCTCACAATCTCTCAAACATCCACTCGTGCTTGTTTCCATTTTTTCCCCCCACACATTTTCTTCAGGAAATGGAGCTAATTTTACTCTTGATGCTTGTTTGTAGAACAGGACTTGGCTCTGTGGTCAAGCGATACATAGAGTATTATAACTATCCGCAGACATGGCAGGATGCACAGAGACATTGTCAGTCGAAAAGTACGGAGCTGGTGACTGTTGTGACCCAGTCTGATACATATGGAAAAATGGATTCCTACTACGCCTGGATAGCCCTCAAGTTCGAGTGGGTCTTCTTTCAATGGAAGTGGACTGACGGTACAAATTTCCATTTTAAAGATTTTGCATGGGATGAACGAGATTGGAAAGGTGACTGTGGAATGGCCAGTTACACTTCCAAAAAAGCTTTGGGGGAACAGTGCGAGGCGAGACACTTCTTCTTCTGCCAGAATGAAAGCAATACACACAAATACAATTTCTATGCACAAACCAAATCTTGGGACAAAGCCCGTCAGTACTGCACGGACGCCAACCAGTCTTTGGCCATTTTTGACAAGTGGAACAACTTGCCCTCAGATGAGACAAGAAACTTCCCAGTGTGGACCGGGCTGTACCATGATGGTGAGTCCTGGAGGTGGAGCGATGGGGAGTACTCAGACTACTGGAAGTGGGCCCCTGGTTTTGATCCTGGTTCTAGTCCTGGTTCTGGTCTGTGCGGGGCTGTGTGGTCCCAGAATAAGTCCATCTCTGTGCACAGCTGCTATGAGGCCTTCCCATTTCTGTGCTACTCTCACAACCTGGTCCTGGTTAAGCAGAACCTCACCTGGGAGGAGGCTCTGGAAGAATGCAAGAGTCTACAGGCTGATAAACCCTCTCAAAACCACCAGCTGCTGAGTGTGGAGCCATCAGAGCTGCTCTTTGCCAACAGCAAAGCCATAGATGCCCAAACGGACAAGGTCTGGCTGGGTCTCAGGTTCTTGGGTGGTTCTTGGTTCTGGTCTAATGGACAGACAGTCTCCTTGCCTGGTCTTCCATCATGTCCTGAGTCCACACTGGGCTGTGGAGCCCTGATGTTGGATAGAACCTCGAATGGATCAGAGCCACAACCCACTGTAGAGCTGAGTGACTGCAGCGAGAGACTTAACCTGCTCTGCTACAGATACTGATTTTAATAGAAAACATGTCATATGCTGCACCTGCTTGGTTTTATCAACAACAGTTTTTTTTTAATTTGATTACATTTCTCCTTCCCAGTTAAAACTAAGGTTGAACCTAAATTAACTCACCATAAACATAACATGCCTTTTTTTGTGGATGAAAATGAAATAATAAAAATTGCGAGTAAATCTAAGAACCAGAGATCAGCAGACTAGTCTAGATGACAGCTTAGAAGGATCGGCATAAAGGCAAAGTTAATTCTATAAGCAGATGCAGATACAGAGCTCTAGAATGATTTAAACACAGTTTATTACCATATACTGTATAGAGAGGCAATAGTTACGTAGAAGCAGACATGTTGTTGAAAGAAATAGATGATTTGTGTCTTATGTGTTGAAATTGGAATAGAGTACACTCAAAAGAACCCGTACTGAAATCATGATTTTTTTTCCCCCTCTGTTCTGTCTATCAAGTTGTTGCTTGTTTTTTGCTGACAGCCATATTCTTCATAAGTGATCTCGCTCCAGCTTAAACTCTGTAGTCATAGTTTAATGTGAAATGCTTGTATCTGAAGAAAATAAACTCCTGCTTTACCACTCTGAATTTGTTTATCAAAGTCAGCATTGCATATTTACATGTGTGTGTTATCTTAACTAACAGACTTGTTTGAATGAGATCTTGGCTACCAAATCCAAGTTATTTTCTGACAGGAAAATGGAGCCAAACTCTGTAAATCAGCTGGCAAGACACGCCACAGTAACATTATGTGACCCTTTTGAAAAAGGATGCGGAAGCCATCTGAAACATGTGAAGGTATATGTACACAAAATAATGGTCTGTATATATATACATATATGTGTGTGTGTGTATAAAAACTACTACTTAATTAGCCTGAATAAAGCATGAAGAAATAATTCATAATGAACACATAATTTACTGAAAATGATGATTAAGGTTTAGTTTTGGAGTTAGGAGGACCTCAGTTGGGTAATTATTAAAACTGAATCATTCTTAATAAAGTATTTGTTAATTATTATTGAAGTCTGTTGAAGAACCAGATGTTTTATTTATTTATTTATTTATTTTTCAATTTTGTATGCTTTTAACGCTTAAACACAAAAGTCAGCACATAAGCTGAGCAGGCAATACAAGTGAAAGTTCTGCACGAAAAAAAACCAACATTTTTTTATTGTAATAATTGTACTACATTGTTTTAAACAATGTTTAATTTAAAAATAATGTGTGAACCAGTTTAAACAGATCTGACCTTTGGTCATTTCTCTCTGTGATTAGTTTGGGGTTTAAATTGCATTGGAACTATTTTACCACCTTAGGAGGAATGATGTGCACTGTATGACCAGCGTAGCAATACCCGGTATGTACGTGATGTGACCCTGTGATCTGCAATAATGTAACGTTAATGCATCTCTGAGCCTCTTTGCTGAATGTCAACAAATACTTCATGGTGGCAGTGGAAAAATATTGCCTAAAATAATGCCATACAGAACTGCTATGTGCCTCTCGGATAAACGTCCCAAGGTCCAAGGATAACTTTGCTATTGCCAAAGAGAGGATTCGGCTGGCTAAGTGGTTAGTGGGAGCAAGATAGGTGGCTTAACTGTTACCTAGCAATACGGAAAGACAAAATTGGCATCACATTTATCAACGATGAACTGGCCCGAACCAGATCTGAGTGAGGCTATCTCACTACTTAAACCAAAAATGGTTTAAGTAGTGAGATCCTAGAAGATGAGGAAATAGAGGACGAAGATCCTCTATTTCGAAGATGAGGAAATAGAGGACGAAGCTAAATAAGCTAGGAAAATATGCCAAGGCATCAGAGATGAAGCACCTAAAAGACTGAATGCTAGTGGACTCAGTGATGATGACAAGAGAAAACGTTTTTGAAGGTCAGTTGAAGCTTAATGTGAACTTCAGGATACACAGACTTCACTTAATGCAGTACAGGCAGAAACAGGATGAAAACATTGATGATTTTGTGACTAAAGCCAGAATTATAGTGATGAAATGCCAAATCACCGATGAGGATCAGAAGGAACGTCTGATCGAGCTTATTATTGCCAGCGTGCCACATGATGCTCTGAGGAATGATCTGTATAGCAAGTCTCAAGGCTACTCCTTGGCTGATGTGTTAAAAGAAGGAAGGAAATATGAAGCTTTATCAGCAGACAATGAACAGCTAAACCAGATTGGTCGAATCACGCAGCACGCTGCCAGGGGAATCCCAGTTACGCACCGGGAAGGGAGTTCCCCTCTTGCACAACGTGGTGCGTGATTCGACTGTATTCTTCCGCACTGGAAAATAGTTCCCACCCAAAATGACCAAGGCAAGCTCTCCGTGTTGATTTGCACATTTATTTGCACTCGATATGAATGCGCACTACACATAAAGTAATTGGGAAACGCATCGAGCAAATTAATTCCTTTTGGCCGAAATCTTTCTCTGGCGACGTTAGACTCCAGTCTAAGGCGGAGGAGCTGCATATACCGCGGCGGTCAGTGGCGACAGACTCGGACAATGGCTGGGTGAGCAGGAAAACGCTTTCCACCACTTATTTTAGTCTCTGGACTGTGGGGAGATGCCCAAATTTGACCTGGGGGTGGCATATCCCTTTAAGAGGACTACTATAAAATGACACTCTGTAGATATGGGAAGCAGACCACCAGAAATGCTTTGATGATTTAAAATCTGCCATCACAGAGGATGTATGTCTAAAATACTATGACGCTAGCACACCTCTGACACTCAAAGTAGATGCGTCACAGAAAGGCTTGGGAATAGCACTGGTGCAGAACAATAGACTCATTGCATATGCATCAAAGACCTTGACTGACTGCCACTCAAGGTACAGCAACATAGAACGTGAGATGCTTGCAATAGTTTATGAGATGCGGAGATACCATACTTACCTCTACAGAAAGACATTCACCGTGATAACAGATCACAAACCTGTCACCATCTGCTCCAAACCACTGTATGTTAATAAAGACCCAAGGGTACAACTTTTTTTTTTTTTAATTATAACTTTATTTAACCAGGGAAACGAAAAACCTCTTTTTCAAGGGAGCCCACAACAACTATGAAGTCAAATACCGACCTGGAGCAGAAATGTTCTGTCAGACACTCTTAGTCGGCTACCAAACCCTGAAAATGATGGCGATATTGAGCTGGATGACCGGGTAGATGGAATCGAAACAGAGTTTGAGGAACCAGAGAGTAACACCATCGCCATTATACACTTTTCACCAGAAAAACAATGAAAATTGTATCTACTATTTAAAAACTTTCACAGTTGTGGGTCCACTCTTAAAGAGCCCATGTTAGGCTATTTTCTGATCTATGTTATAATGTTTCCTCATCAAAAATATATCCACACACATTATGGATGCACCGATACTGATACCGGTATCGGCCCGAATATACTCTTCATTAATGTACTTGTACTTGTCAACCATTGGCCGATACCACTACTAGACAACATAGCGTACCATTACTGTAACCTTCAGTATATTTGTTGTTTTACCAATCTTAAAAGCATAGGGGGAGACAAAGAATCAAAAAAGTACTTGTCCATTGTCCAGAGAAAAAGACACGTCTAGTAAAATGCTCAAACAAACTCCAACACGCCATGCTGGCGAATACGCCAAATTCATCAAGGCTAACAGCCGCCAATACTAGCCAACTTTATCGGAAGGGTTAAAGAAGAAGGAGAAAATGTCCAGAGATAGGCCCCGGGCAAAAAAAATTAAAAATAACCGAGCCACTTACCGAGTATATTGCGCTGGACCAGCCCCTTTCAGTTGTGGACGATATTGGATTCCAGTGACTGACAGATGTCCTCAAGCCCAGATACGAGCGACCCAGCCGCCGTTTCATCCCAGAGTTTTCGATGGTGTCAGGACTCATGGGAAGTTGCTGGTACGTAACATCAAGTCCGTAAGTTTCACCACCGACATTTTGGAGCAGCAGCGTCTGCTCAATGTGGCTCTTAAGTTTGACAGCTCAGTGGATGAAACGTTTTCACTGTTTGCAAAGTGGTAACTATGCATAACTTATAATGAGAATAAAACTAAAACCTGCATTTCCATTTATTTATTTATGGTGGGGTTTAAAAAGTATTGGTATCAGTACTCGATATCAGCGAGTACTGAAATGATTGTACTCCTACTCATATCGGTTTTTAAAAAAGGGGTATTTTTATTTCTTTATTTATTTTTTTTAATAGTGTATCAACATTGTGTTCTGCGTCCTGATTGGCTAAGGGACTGTAGCCCTGGGTGGGACACGCGGCCTCGCACCAGTCATGCTGCTCTACCACGAATTTGACCACGATGAGCGGGCGCAAGTATCCGCGTGCACACTCCCCCCCCCCCCCCATGCTTCACTATTAATACATTTTGTTGAAAATTTACAAAATTTTGAGTGTTTAAACGAGAGAGAAATGTGAGAAAACGTTAATTACAGTCAGAGAAAAGTGTATAATGTGTGTGGTGAGGCGTTTACAGCCTTAGAACATGTAGAATAATTGTAAAATATAAAGTTGTCTTACTTCGCGGATTTCACTTATTGCGGGTTATTTTTAGAACGTAACCCCCGCGATAAACGAGGGACCACTGTACCTACATATTTAGGCTGAGTACTTCTCAAAACAAAAATCACTCCATCTTGTGATATCATGTGGTAATACAGGAAGTGTTCGACTGTGTTTTTAAACTCCATAATTCACTAGAATCATTTGGATAATTAAGATAAGATAAGATAAGACTTTATTGATCTCACACAGGAGAAATTTACTTGTCACAGTAGCTCCAGGTAGGGACAGTTTGAACAAGAAGACAAGTGCATGCAGGCAAAAAAAGGCATAAAGATAGGTGATAATAATAATAAAAAAAATAAGTAATAAATCGAATAATAATAATAGTAGTGATAATAATAAAAAACAGTGACAGGGAGAGTATTGAAAAAATTGGAAAAACGATATTGCACGATAGGAGTATTGAAAAAAAACAACAATATTGCACATTGGGAAAACGATATTGCACGGTAGGACTATACAGTAGAATTATACAGTCTGATGGCGGTGGGGATGAAGGATCTGCGGTAGCGCTCCTTCTTGCACTGGGGGTGCCTCAGTCGGCTGCTGAAGGAGCTGCTCAGCTCCTCTACAGTCCGGTGCAGAGGGTGAGAGGTGTCGTCCATGATGGACGTGAATTTGGCCAGTACCCTCCTCTCAGCCACCTCCTCTACAGAGTCCAGAGGACAGTCCAGGACAGAGCTGGCCCTCTTGACCAGCTTGTTGAGTTTTTTTCTGTCCCGTTCTGTGCTGCTCGGGGCCCAGCAGACGACAGCGTAGAGGAGAGCAGAGGCCACAACAGAGTCATAAAAAGTCTTGAGCAGAGGCCTGCACACTCCAAAGGAACTCAGTCTCCTCAGGAGGTGGAGGCGACTTTGGCCCTTCTTGTACAGGGCGTTGGTGTTGTGGGACCAGTCCAGTTTATTGTTGAGGTGAACACCCAGGTACTTGAAACTGTCCACAGTCTCTATGTCCTGCCCCTGGATGTTCACCGGTGAGTGAGGTAGTGGTCTCCTCCTGAAGTCGATCACCAGCTCCTTTGTCTTACTGGTGTTAAGGCTCAGGTGGTTGCGCCCACACCAGTCCACAAAGTCACTGATGACCGAGCGGTACTCCAGCTCGTTCCCCTCTGACACACAGCCCACAATGGCCGAGTCGTCAGAGAACTTCTGGAGATGGCAGCTGTCCATGTTATATGTGAAGTCCGAGGTGTATATGGTGAAGAGGAAGGGTGAGAGGACAGTTCCCTGGGGAGCCCCAGTGCTGCAGACTACCACCTCTGACTCACAGCCGCGCAGCCGCACGTACTGTGGACGGTCAGTGAGGTAGTCGATGGTCCAGGCAGCGAGATGTCCATCAACTCCCGCATCCTCTAGCTTCCCCCGCAGCAGCGCTGGCCTGATGGTGTTGAAGGCGCTGGAGAAGTCAAAGAACATGACTCTCACAGCACTCCCGGCGGTCTCTAGGTGGGTGAGCGCCCGCTGCAGCAAGTAGATGACGGCGTCCTCTACTCCTACGTTTGGCTTGTAGGCAAACTGCAGCGGGTCCAGGGTGGGGCTCACCACAGAGCGGAGGTGGCTAAGGATCACCCTCTCCATGGTCTTCATGAGGTGGGAGGTCAAGGCGACTGGTCTGTAGTGGGCCGGTTCCCTGGCGTTTGTTGTTTTGGGAACCGGGACCACACAGGAGGTCTTCCACAGGACGGGGACCTTCTCCAGGCTGAGGCTCAGGTTGAACATGTAGCAGAGAACCTCACAGAGCTGGTCTGCACAGGTTCTCAGCAGCCTGGGGCAGATACCATCAGGACCTGTGGACTTCCTCTGGTTGAGCCGCCTAAGTTCCCTCCTCACCTCGTCTGGTGTGATGGAGAGGGGGAGTGAGGGGGGGACTGGGGTGGACTGCAGGGGCTGGTGGAGGTGGGGGGTGGAGGGGGCTGGTGCTGGGTTGGGTCCGTGTGAAGGGGAAGGGGGATGTGGCTACTGGCCCGGGGAGGTGTGAAGAGGAGGAGGGGGAGTCGGCAGAGGGGCAGAGGGGGTGGGGGGCGAGTCAAACCTGTTGAAGTAACGGTTTAATTCGTCCGCCCAGCACTGATCACCATCAGCTGTCCCTCTGCCACTCTGTCCGAAACCAGACATGTTCCTCAGTCCTCTCCACACGCCCCGTACGTTGTTTTGGGCCAGCTGCTCCTCCATCTTCCTCCCATAGTCCTTTTTGGCCGGTCGGATCCTCCATTGAAGCTCCCTCTGGACCCTTTTTTGCTCCTCTCTGTCCCCTGAGTTGAAAGCCCTCTTCTTCTGGTTAAGGAGGGCTTTAAGCTCAGGGGTGACCCAGGGGTGGTTGTTGGAGAAGCACCGTACCCTCCTGGTTGGTACAGTGTTCTCCACGCAGAAGTTAATGTAGTCCGTAATGCAATGGGTCAGGCCGTTGATGTCATCTCCGTAAGAGCCGCTGAACATGTCCCAGTCAGTGTTCTGGAAACAGTCCCTCAGACTCTCACAGGCCTCCTGAGTCCAAAGCTTCACAGACCGCTTCTGCGCAGGTTGTCTTCGCACCCTGGGTGTGTATTGCGGGAGCAGGTAGACCAGACAGTGGTCTGAGCGTCCGAGCGGGGGGAGGGGGGCGGAGGTGTAAGCGTCCTTGACATTTGCGTAAAAAAGGTCCAGAGTCTTATTGTCTCTCGTGGGGCACGTGATGTATTGCGTGAATGTAGGGAGAGTAGTGGATAGGGAAGTGTGATTAAAGTCACAATTACAGCCCTGGATTGTCATTTTATCCACTGAGCAAAAAATAAACGGTTAAATTGCAAACTACAGCTTCATGACATCACATTGTGGAGCAGAGCATTATGAGGTTTGGAGATGGATACAGATTAATAAAGGATTACTCAAGAGTGTGTGCACAAACAAAACACAACTCAGGCATATTTTTGATGAGGTAACACATTCTACCATTGCTAAAAGCTCACAATACTCAATTTTGCATAATATAGAACCTTTATAGAAACACTGAAATGAAGAGAATTAAGCAAGATTTTTTTTTTTTTTTACATTTGCAGCTTGCCTACAAAAATGCAAACATTTGAATTAGTATTTTTAAAGGTAGCATTTCTTTCCAACACAACACAATATAAGAAACAAGATCATAAGCAGCCTCAAAGGGCCACAGCATGGAAATTCAGATTTACTGGTTTGTTTTGCCTGCTTGGTGTGTTGAACAGACCCCTTTTCATGGCAGATATTTAGTTTGTCATTACGGGAAGTGTGCTAATAAAATCAATGATATGTCTGACAGATGTCTAAGTGATCCATCATGCTGACAGAGAGACTGCTCCTAAAAATATGTCCAGACTCTCATGACAGACATCAATCCTGAATTTGAGACAGTCTATGCAGGTTTGTCAACAGTAGCAAACACTGTCAGAAACTCCCCGAACTGTCACTAACGAAAAGAGTTTATTCTCCATTATTACCCACATAATTTCCCTTGTGGATCAATAAAATTTGTCTAAGTCTAAGTCTAGATATGACAGATTATATATCTGTCATATCTATATACTGTATATATAATACATCATAGCATCATAGTTGTGCCAAATATGAAAATATATTGATCTGCATTAGGGATGCACCGATACCCCTTTTTTGAAAACTGATATGAGAACGAGTACAATAATTTCAGTACTTGCCGATACTGAGTACCAATACCAATACTTTTTAACCCCCACCCACCATAAATAAATAAATAAATGGAAATGCAGGTTTTAGTTTTATTCTCATTATAAGTTAGGCATAGTTACCACTTTGCAAACAGTGAAAACGCTTCATCCACTGAGCTGTCAAACTTAAGAAGACGCTGCTGCTCCAAATATCGGTGGTGAAAGGTATGGACTTGATGTCACGTACCAGCGACTTCACGTGAGTCCTGACACCGTCGAAAACTTTAGGCAACATCACATCTGTGATGAAACGGCGGCTGGGTAGCTCGTATCTGGGCTCGAGGACATCTATCAATCGCTGGAATCCAATATCGTCCACAGCTGAAAAGGGCTGGTCCAGCGTAATATACTCGGTAAGTGCTTCGGTTATTTTTTTTTGCCCGGGGGCCATCTCTGGACATTTTCTCCTTCTTTAACACTTCCGTTAAGTTGGCTGGTGTTGGCGGCTGCAAGCCTTGATGAATTTGGTGTATTCGCCAGTATGGCGTGTCTTTAAATACTTGATCAAATTGCTTGTGTTAAATGAGGCGTTCTCTCTTCCACCTCTTGCCACTTTGGTACTGCACAATTTACATTCCACCTTAATTCTGTCGTCCTCTATAATTTGAAAATACTGCCAAACTGCTGAGCCTGTTGACATGATTGAGTTTGTTTGAGCATTTTACTAGCTTTGTCTTTTTCTCTGGACATGGGACAAGTACTTTTCTGACTCTTTGTCTCCCCCTATGCATTTAAGATTGGTAAAACAACACATGGCATACTGAATGTTACAGTAATGGTGCGCTATGTCATCTAGTAGTGGGGTCGGTGCATGGTATTGGCCAATGGTTGACGAGTACGAGTGCATCCCTAATCTGCATTACAGCAAACACAATGTGATGGCTTCACAACTAGGTTAGAGCATCTCCATATCTGTAGCACTAAGATCTACAGTGATCAAATGTAGTCCAATGGAAGTGACAGCGTCGGTTTGTGGAATCAGAACTTTTGATTGGGATCAATCAGACAAAATATGGTATGCCTCACTGTCATCAAGACTCAACAATTTAACAACATAGTATCTACAATATCCACAAATTCTACTGGCACGATCATATTCGTATTCATGATTTGAGATTAGATGAGCTGTACCCCTTTGCAACTTCAGATTCCTCAAGGTCTTTTCGGCAGACTATCCGCACATATTCAAAAGTTGATTTTTGGTATTGATGGAATACTGTGTTTATAAATGGACTTACACTCAACACAAGTGTCAGAGTAGGCCTCAATAGGGGCACGACACCTGTCTGTCTTCTGAGAGAACATTTTGGATGGATCGCACACTCACAAAGTGCACATCTCACCAGTTCGTGTTTGTTAAAAACATTGTATAATTAGATATAGACAGCACAAAGCAGTCTTATTTTGACTTTAAAGGTGCACTGCATAACTTTTCTGGTGAAGCTTTTCTACATGGAGATATTCCTGATTTGTTTCACCCCAAGTTATGGGTCCAATCTGTGGAGAGCCAACACCGCTCACAGTAGAATGCCTGTTTTTCTAAGTATTTTTGAGCTATAAAACCACCTGTAATTGAATAAATGTACGGTACAACTGTTTAATGCCATACTGTGGAACATTCCAGTCAGACATATCTATAGAAACAAACAAATTTTGAATTTCAGTTTCTCTGTGTGTCTATGTCATGCAGTGTACAGGGGGTTGCATTCACAAGGATATTTGTCTCGAGTCTTTGGGCCAAGTGCTGCTGAAGCCAAGTGAGAGTAGAACCCTGAGGGGGCTAAAAACATTTGCATCCCTGACCTTTACACTGTGCCACACATGTAATAAAATGTAACAAATAAAATAGTTATTATATTTGTGGAAATTCCTTTATTTTGTTTATGGTCGTTTCTGGGGGTTTATCACTGTGCTAGGTTAATTAGATTCTAAATAAACTTTTACTAATAAACTTTATTTTGTTTAATTTCATGCATCGTTATAACGTCAGCGTAATGCAGTGCTTCTCAAATAGTGGGGCGGGGTTCCCTGGGGGGGCCGCGTGTGACCCTGGGAAACATGCTTTTTTTGCCGTACTGTACTAGAACTAAGTGTAATTGCACATCAACAACAGTAGTTGGCCCTCTCATTATTGCTCTGGGGCAGGGGTCGGCAACCTTAAATACGCGATATACACACAGAACAGCAGAACATCCTCTGTCACAGAAAAAACATGTATATTCCACTGAGTCATGTCCTTTAGTCCGACAGAAGCTGACGCATCAGCGGCACAAGGACAAAGCTTTTTTTTTTCTCTCAGCGCTTTTAGTTTATGCAAATGGGCCCTATAGTTTTAAGTTTCGTTTCCGTAAAATGTAAACAAATGTGTGCAAAGCTGCATTAAAAAACATTAATATTTGAGTACTCAGTGCAAAAAGACAGTGCAGTCTTTGTTGGAAGTTTTCTTTTTTTGTTTTTAATGTTAATAAAAGGATACAATGTTTTGCAGAGGTGTACTAATTTATTTTTTTTATTTAACCTTTATTTAACCAGGAAAAGTCCCATTGAGATTCAAAGATCTCTTTTTCAAGGGAGTCCTGGCCAAGAGGCCCACACACCACAACCCACAAGACAACAATTAAATATAAAATCAGCACAGATAAAATGTTAGCGACACAGTTAGAAACATTGGCATGTCATCAACTGCATTTCCAGGTCCTTTAAAAGAGTATTAAAAAATGACGTAGGCACAAGTGTTTGCAGTTTCAAAACTCTCTGCAAAGAATTCCAGTCTGCTGGAGCACGATACTAAAAAGTCAGTTTTCCTTTTTCTGTTCTCACAGTAGGAACCAACAACGTGTAAGCATCCTGAGAACGTAAATTCTGGGGTCCATCAGGCCTCCGCTGAAGATACACACTGAGGTATGGAGGAAGCAGCCCAACAAATCCCTTATAAATAAGTCTGTACCAGTGTGTGAGCTGCCGGGTCGCTAAAGCAGGCCATCCAACACGAGACCATTTTCTAGACAAATAATACTATTTATAGTTGTGCGCATGGAGGGGGGACGTGAAATTTTTTCTTCTTCCTAGGGGGGGCGTCACAGAAAATAATTGCGAACCAATGGCATAATGTAACTGGCAGTTCTCATATCCCCACTCTGAGCACATGATAAATCATAGAAGCCATGTACAGACATCCACCTACCTACTTATCCCTGCTGTCAGATCATCACTTATGATGTTCCAGCTCATCAAGAATATTCATCATGCTAAAATGGAGCACACAATTAAAAAAAAGGAGGATAGCATTAGCGACGTAAGCGTGTCCAAATGTGTTACGCTTATGGGCCTCTCCGCTCCATGTTGTGTCAATTTCATTTCATCAATTATAATTCTGTGTAATAAAGAAGTGTGCACATGAGAGCTGCAAACAGGATTATTAGGCCCTACATAGGGAATATTTGTTTCTCTGCAATTTTAGCAGGGGGTACCACTGCTGCAATCTGGGCGAAGCTTGAAAAAAGTGGCTATGACTAATACTTCATATGAAATACTAGTAGATCTTAATTTAATTTGAGTCGTAAGAAGTGGTTTGCAATTTACATAATTGTATAAAATTGTTAATTGTTAAAAAGTCATCCAGTATAAACAGTCATTATGTCTGAACAAAGATTTGATCTGGTAGCTTTTTTGAACGCCATTCAAAACAAAGTTAAACAGCATTTCCATCATTCCAGTTAGCACATGTACTGCTCTGTTGCTATAAATCCAGAAGCAGACAGATGAACTAACAAACAAAACAGCGCCGAAGATGGACAGAAGAATGGATAGACACTGTATTGATCAACATTTACTCTGCGCTTTTCAGTTGCCTTTGTGTCTCAGTCAAAGGTCTAAGTGCAGTTTAACAGGAGAACTGGTCATGTAGGGTCAGCAGATCTGTGTCAGGACAGTTTGAGGAGAATGGTAGCCCTTGGGACAAAAGTGCCTCTCATTATGTCCTGCAGCATCATAGTTAGTGTCCAGGGAAAGGAGGATGAGAACTGGTAACACAGCAGGAATGCCATCTCCTAAGCCTCTTTCTCACTTCCCTCTGTTGTTTTGGTTGGTGATGAAATGGGCTATTGACTCAGAGTATTACCTCTGGAAGGTCTTCTACCAGATTTAGCATAAAAAGTCTGTAATGTCTCAGAGGTCCATAATTAGCTCCTTAGCTAGCTTTGTGAACAGTCTCTATGGATACAGGAAAACAAATGGCTAATTTCACACAGTGTAAAAGTTTCTATGATCTGTCATTGGATGTTAGAGAGCTCAAAAAGTGCTCGGTGTATCAGCCAGGTAGCCCAAATTGCAGCCACAGTTGCACCAATCCATATACATGTGTTTAGAACATAAAACATGAATGAGCCTTTAAATAAAAATTTGTGTAACCTGTGCTGTTACACTTGATCAAAAAGGTATTGCAATCACAATTGAACCTAGGTTGCCAGTGCCAAACCTGCATAAAGAAGTCACACACTCCTTCTCATTATAGACCATGCCTCAGAACCTCCAAAATTCACTCACTGAGCTGCAGAGGCTGCACTAGCACTGATCGGTGATTGACTCCAGGTGCTAGGGTTTAGAAGATTCAGAATTCAGAGAATCCTTTTGGGTTTTAGATGTAGGATCTGGCAACCCAGATGAGACACTCATACTGCTTTCTGATTGGATAATCATTTTGAGAACCAAAACACAAAATTCTAACTTTAAGCTACTTGACCATCATGTCATGTGCCAATGATCAGAATAAAAAAGAATAAATCAAGAGTAAATCAGCATTACAATTGTTTATGTTTATGGGATCAAAATCAATCAAAATCTAAAAAAAAAATCTATCTATATATTTAATACTGAATGTGGTGTATGTGTGGATGAATGAGTGGTGGCGTTTGAAGAGGCCCTACATTATCAGTAGGAAGTGGAAAAAATGTCATGAGTCATACAGTGTACTGTTTTTTTTTTTTTTTTTTTTAGAACTTGCTGGTCAATAGGACAAATGCATCTAAAATAACAATGTAAAACAAAACCTGTTATGACCTCTCCTATACACCTATGTAGAGCTGGGCGGTATGACCAAAAATTTATATCACAGTATTTTTCAAAATTATATCGGTGTCACGGTATTTGATGTTTGTTTTTTTTTCATGCATGACTAGGCGTTAACCCCATATCCTACTAATTTAGAGAATAATTACTGCAGTAAATTTGACTTGGTAAAACATATCTGGGTCCAGTGCTTTAATCATCTCCTTGAAGCTCCTTTCTCAACAGGACTAAGTGGACGTTTTGTGTTGCAGCGCCAACTTGAACTTTCCCTGCAGACGTGGAAGAGGATGCAGAGCTTAGTTTCGTGCATTCTTCATATTCCAGGACATGATCATGATGGAGGTCGTGAAGCAGATTGCTTGTGTTGCCTCCAGCAGCTACAAATTTTAGCCCGACAACATTTACAGAGTTTGATCAGCACCAGATTTTTTTAAAGCCGAAGTACTTCCACACAACTGACATGGCTCTTTTCGGTATGAGTTTCTCCGTGTCTGTAACATTTTCTCTGTCCATGTTGTTCACACACTGTAGCCCTGTCGAGGGTTATTGATCCGTGTGCGTAATATGCATCGTGCGTGTTGTTAGCATTAGCAGCGTGTCTCGGTTGCTGGGCGACAGAAGTGGCTCCGTGGGCTGGGCCTGTCCCATTTCAGCAATGGCCTTGCGGTCTGCTGAGGGTAGTTCGAGGGCTGCAGCTCCTGCAGCCTTCGGAGCGGCCGAAAAAGCAGCCTTCGGAGGCTGCAGCTCTCGAACTGGGACATGGCTTGTTTGTGTGCACACACTCACCAGTATTGGGGTATATGAAAAATTCATATCATTAAAATGAACCGGTATACCCCCCAGCCCTACACCTATGCATTTACTTTTGCCTGATCCCCTACAGACCCCGCTCCTCTCTCCATCTCCGCTTTTCTCTGACCGTAGCAGCACATTAACGCCTGGTCCTAATCACAGCCTGCACTGCCTTCCACATAATTGCCTACTGTTAAAATCCAAGGCAGAAAGAAAGTAGCACTGCAGGCTTGTATTTTGCATCTGTCCGCACCGCTCCACAACAGAAGGCCGGGAATAATATGCATGCCACAAAACAAATTGCCACCCGTAACAAATTACAGAAGCCATTTGGTTCCATTACTTGTATGACAAAGCATGTTAGCATAGAGGCTAACGAGATACAGCTAGAGATTCAGCACAACGCCAAATGTAGCCCCAGAAGCTAACTACAGTGGAGAAAATGAAAAACATTACCAGCGGCTGAAAATCCAATATATGGCAGCACACCTTTACTGACAATTACCAAGTGAAGCAAATCCATCTGACCAAACACTGCATCTTATCTCGCCTATCTCAGAGTGTTGGTTAGAGATCCCCAGTTAAAAATGTCATGTTCATTTCAGTCAAAACAAGTTGGGGGCCAGAGAAGAGCAGCCCCCCCCCAATCAATATACCACACAGCTACCTCATCTGGACTCATATATAATCAATTTGGAACACAACATTACAACAGCTCGCTTCACCTCCATCTTTGTAAACGGGGCTACAAAACAGGCTTTCACGGCTGTCACTAGGACTCGAACCGGAGTGGTGAATGAATTATTTAGCTAAGTAAGTATTCCCCAACAGCAGCAGATGCGCGGAGGCACCATATGTCGTCTGCTTTGTACAAACAGTGTAATAGAGTGCTGGTGCGAGATTGTAAATCATTTTGCACAAGGTTAGGATGAGACTCCAATAGCGGTGTAGTATTGGAGTCGAGGTGTGCGGTCTGTTTAGTAAAGAGGGAGCTTTTAAAGTCCTGTCAAACAAAAAAGTATACACTTTTCCTTTACTATACAATGTAGCCATGGTCTTATGTCCTAGTGTTTTGATGTGCGTAGTCTGTTTGAACAAATCGAAGAAAAACTAAAAGGAGGAATAACTCTCAGAACTTAATTGTTTTCTGGTCTATGTTATATCAGGGCTCTCAAGTCTCACGCATTGAGAGTGTGACACATGCAATTCGACGTGTCCACACGCTCACACGCCACACATGGCATTTCTCACGCTGATTTCTTTTTTTTTTTTTTTTTTTGTGCCCAGAAAATCGGTCTGTGTGGCTTAGTTTATGCAGGCTCCACGCGTTTTCAGCGAAAAAAAACTCCCCCTGCTCCGGGCGCACGGTCCGAGCGGAGGCCGGAGCAGACGCGCCGTCCCCCGGGCACGTCCTGAGCCTCAGTCCCGGTGCCACGTCTCCTCTGAGATGCACCGACTCTGGTCCCGGTGTCTCCGTCTGTGCGTAACGTGTCCCCCTCGACGGCTTACGCGCGGAATACGCGCGGCCCAGAGCCGAACTGCCCATGGTGAGACGCGGTGAGACGCGGGCCCGGTGCATTAACCAGACTCTTACATGAATCCGTTAAAAATGTCCCGCTCCCCCCCGCCCCGGTCCCTCCTCCCCGCCCCTCTCAGCGCGCACTGACAAAGTGCGGTGATGATAAAACAAACTGAGAACCATGTAATACAATAATGTAGTACAATAATGTTTCCCTGTCAAAATCATACCTGGAGTTGTGTTTTATATAGGACCTTTAATGAAAATGAATGGCCAAATGAATTACATAATACATAATAAACCAAAATATTGTTTTGTTTAGGGCTGCAACTAACGATTATTTTAGTAGTCGACTAATCTATAGATCCAGTAACGATTAGTCACGAAAAAAAATATTACTAGGATAATGGACACACTAACGTTGGTATTTAGTGAGCGCAGTTACGCGTGCGTGCTTTAAGCATTCCGTTTCAAAGCGGAATATTGTCCGTATCCAGTTTTTAAAAAAGTTGAAGTATTCTGTGAAACAGTGTTCTGTTAAGCGAATACTGCCAAAACACGACTAGACTACATTCGGAATGAAAAAGATTGTCCATTACTCGTGAGCAAATTGAGTATGGCCACCATTCCGTTTAGCACTAGTGCTAATATTGGAATATTCCTCACATGCAGATACATGCAGGGACTCGCCCGGTAATAAACGGAGTTGTTTGCGCCAGATTCGGCCACATTTCATGTCAACCAACATGACTCGCATGCAAAACCTACATGTAACCTCGCCATTGTTCCTGTTTTTCACGAAAACATCTAAAAATACGATGGCACTCAAGGCTAAAAGTTTCCCAAAAAGTAAACACAAGCTAGCTGCCAACAACTTACCCATCTGGAGCTTTGGACGCCAGTCCTGGGTGCTTTCGTTTCATTTCATCACCGTTGTACTGCCATGGAACGCCAACTCCACTTTACAGATGTTGCATCTTACTTTATTGTTTTTATTATCCTTAAAATACTCCCACACCTTCGATTGGGAAAAGATTGAGGCCGCGACATTCTCTTCGGGCTGTCTCTGAGCCGCAGGCTCCGCCATTGTTAGCACATTCAGCCAGAGATTTTTTTGAGGATGTATAGACTGACTTTGATTCAGCTCAGCGGTCTTCACTGATTGACTGAATGAGGACGGAAAGAGGCTATACTGCTCTCACCACTACCAGCGGCGATTTGCAGTTTCAGTACACGTATTGATTTATGCGGATTCTTGACACAGACAAGTATTAAGTTCCAAATTAAAATGATACTTAAATAATACGACTAGTCAACAATGAAATTTCATGTCGACTAAATTTTACTGTCGACGTTGTCGACTAATCGTTGCAGCCCTAGTTTTGTTATAATGTCATGTCTTTCTGGTATTGTCCCATTAAACAAAAAAACAAAAACAAAAACAAAACATATCCATTCTAAACCAGTTAGTGTTGTGCTGCGGCTGTTTAACTGCTTGCCATCTTTATCTGTTGTATTATTGATTTTTTATTTCTTTTTTAAAAAGTTAAACATAAATTACAGCAAATTAATGTGGTTAAATATAGTATATAATATATAACACCGTTGGCCGTTACCCTGAAGCTGTTAGGCAGATCAATTCTGTCATGTAGCCCTGACATTAATGCACCAACAAAATAGCACTGGCTTAGAAGCACTTTCGAAAATGGAGGGAGGTGGGGTTGTTTCATAAAGACTCCATTTGACACACACACATGCACGTGCACACACACACACACACACACACACACACACTTCTAAGTGTTTCTAAGCTTATCAACGATGCCTCACACATGAAAATCTGAGAACACAAATCTGTGGCTATTTGAAAGCATACACATAACAAAACACAAAGCAGAGAAAAGCTGTGTTAAAGATAGGGCTGTGGAGCAGAATGGTGCTCATCTGCATGACTTTAAGTTAAGCCCTCCCCCCCATCACTGACATTACTGTGGTGTGGTGTTTCAGGGCAGGTCAGAATTAGAAGGTACTTTGTTAAAGTGGAAATGCTTTTATAACAAAAAGACCATATAATCATTCAATAATTGAATCATACACAGGATAATATAAGTCAAAGTCATGAAGGCAGAATAAGAAATACACACAATGAGTTACCTGACTCTGGATGTATTCTATTCCTCACCTTATGAAAAAAACTGCAGTGTATACATGTCCAAAATACTGCATTATGCAGTACAATGCAGTAAAATGAAGCATTTTTGGTAATCTATTGGAATAAGATGTAATATGATGCTAACGTTGACAATTACACAAGCCCCCTGCTAAATATCTCCCTTTGATGCAGAAATAATATGACCACACAAAAGCTGAATTAGTATTTAAACATGTCCTAAGTCCATGTAGTGTCAAAGTTTAGAGGCACTTTACTCACCCCATAAGAAAGAGAAATGTGTTCCTGCAAACATCATTGGGGACACTTACTCTTTGTCGGGAGCTTTCTGTTGATCTTGTCGGACATTATGTCTGTTTGCTTCGTTGTCCAATTATCCGCGTATCCTGCCACTGTCTTTTGGCAGCTAAAGAATCTGATCGCATTCTGTACATAAGCTCCGGAGAAAGTTCCTGGCCACATAAGTGTGTCCTGAGGACACGCCTCTGTGCTGAAGGACAGCACAGAGGCCCTCATCCTGGCTGCATAGGAGCAGGCCTTGAGCACCCGAGCAATAGAGGCCCAGATCTACCACAACAGACAAGACCCAAGATGTAGGCTGTGCAAAGAGGCTTTTGAGACAACCCAGTAAATAAATGCAGGGTGTAAGATGCTGGCAGGGAAAGCATACATGTAGCGACACAACCAAGTGGCGGGCATAGTGTACAGAAACATCTGTGCAGAGTACGGGCTGGAGACCCCAAGGTCAAGGTGGGAAACACCTCCGAAGGTTGCGGAGAATGACCGAGCCAAGATCCTGTGGGACTTCCAGATACAGACTGACAGAATGGTGATGGTGAACCAACCAGACATAGTGGTGGTGGATAAGCAAAAGAACAAAGCTGTGGTGGTGGACATTGCAATACCAAGTGATGGTAACATCAGGAAAAAGGAACACGAGAAACTAGAGAAATACCAGGGGCTTAAGAAAGAGCTGGAGAAGGCCTGGAAGGTGAAGGCATCAGTGGTGCCCGTGGTGATCGGAGCACTCGGGGCTGTAACCCCCAAACTGGAGGAATGGCTACAACAGATCCCAGGAAAAACATCAGACATCTCAGTCCAGAAAAGTGCAGTACTAGGAACAGCAAAGATACTGCGCAGAACTCTCAAGCTCCCAGGCCTCTGGTAGAGGACCCGAGCTGGAAATTACAAATAAATTCTGATTCTCATTCATGCACATAAAGTTCATTTCCGAATGATGTATGAGAGCCAGAAACAAGTTGAGATCGCAAGTCCAGAAGGATATCAGTCTGGTCACCCTGCACTCTATCGTGTCACGAGCCAGAGCCAAGCATGATCGTGCAGTCAGATTTGGTTTTTTTGTTTTGTTTCTTTTCAGTGACGCATGTGAAACGAAGCAGCTCATTGGTCACCCATCATTTTGGATAAAATGACATTTATCTCACCTTAAATTAACAGTTTAGTGCTGTTTTGATACAGCCAAACAGGGAGATTCACCAGTGACCAGACTCTCATCTTCGTTGAGTATTGAAGAAGTGTGTATTCTGTAACTAAACAAGTAGCTAACAGTATGCAACTTTCCCCTTTTGAATCATGTTTCTCATACAATGCTAAATGTAGCTTGTAACTGCTGCTCTGTTTAATGCCACACTCTGTCTTTGAGGTTACATCCACAGATCCTGACACTGTGGACAGGCCAAAACGCTTCACTCGGCACCAGTTTAATCCTGCTAAGAGCTACTGTCTGTGAGCGTTTCAATCCTTCATGTGTAAGGTCCAGAGAAGATGTCAATATGGTTGTGTTGATTATGAAAACATCTTATTACGAAGAGGAGAAAATAAATATTACCTTCTTTCGTCTCATTTCTCCATCACTGTTTTGGAGCAGATCATTAAAAGCAGCAGGAGAGCAGGAGGTATGCAATTAAATTGAAAAGCAAAATGCCCATGGTTAAGTTGTAACTTGTGCTCTGTTTTAGCACAAATTAAAGTAAAAACTGTACATGTGAGTTCAGGTTATGGGCTCGACACGGGGGTGACAAGCAACAGCGACCAATGTCACCAATCACATTGGATTAAAAATGCAGCACAAATGACGCTCTGGTGCAGGGAAGATCAGGAGTTTTCTACAGATTTGATTGGCTGTTAAATTTGAGGCAATTGTGGTGTGAAAGGCCACAAGTATGAAGCCAAGTAGATCTACGAGTTTTTTTTCACAAATAATTGACTGATTAACGTCAACTCTGCTTCACATCAAAAGTAAAAAGCCTGACTCTGGATCAGAAAAGCAGCACTTTTCTTGTATCCTCGTAGTTTCTACATATAATAATATAATAATATAATTAACATGCTGACAACGACACTAGTCAGTTTTTGCATTGGAAATGAACTGAAAGAGTGGAGCCGCTCCCTGTGTGCCCAATAAGCGTCGTCTCACATTCGTGAGTACCCCCTTTATTGTGAATTCTCTGTATTAATATATTGCCAATTATAACTATTAACTTCTCGTTTTATTTATATTATTGATAAACATACAACAAGCAGTAAAATGTACTACATTTTATCTTCAAACACTATTGCCACCTTTGTTTCAAATATTAAATAATTTCAAGTACCCCTTGGCTAGGAATCACGACCAATCAAAGGCACATTAAATAAAACTATAAAGCCAAACCAAAAATAATTATTGTCCGCATATTCTAAAATCCTCTCTTTCACATTTTAATCCAAAGTATGCTTTGGTGCATGAATTGTGTTTAAAATAACCATCTAAAACAGTTTGTTCATTTGTATGTACCCTGGTTTAGTTACTTGTAATTAAAAAGTTGAATCATTCATTCATTCAGTAGCGGCAGTAGCTCAGTTGGTAGAGCGTTTCTCTAGTGATCCAGGTTGGCGGTTTGAATCCCGCTCTTGACGGGTTGACCGCGTGTGAGCTCCCACAGATGAGCACTGCCGTTGTGTCCTTGGGCAAGACACTTAACCCCACCTTGCCCCCAGTGTCTGTGGACACTGGTAGCCCCCATGGCAGAAGATACATCAAGGCCTGTGGACCCACAACCCGCGCGAGGATTCATGGGGGCTGGTGCATTGTGTTCTTGGCAGCAGAACACTGCTTGGACTGCTGCCACCGTGACCGGAAGAACATGAATGAATGAATGAATGAATCATTCATTCAACTTCTTCCGCTTTTCCATTTTCTGGGTCACGGGAGCAGCAGTCCAGGCAGATTGTGACAAAATATTAATTAAATATTACAAAATATAAATATAATCTAAATATTAATTAGAATATGCATTACCCTGATATTTAAAGAACCAGATTCTAAATCCTGGCATTCATTTTTGGTTTTAATTTTCAGAAACACCACTGTGTTTTCTTGTTAAATTTAATCCACTGGTATTGATCTTTTCTTAATAAAATGCACCACCGGTACACATCTGAACTCAGGGCCTCTTCTTAAAGTGCAGATGGATTAGAAGTGTTTCATTAAGGCCATAAATATTTATACACAATTTCACACTTTGTTTAACCAGAATGTGTTTAAAAGGGCTGTGTCTGTGTCATAATTGCTGCAGCCCGTGGGTTCATGACACAGCAGCCTAATCCCAGTAAATCCAGCTGCCACCTGAACACAGTATACCAGCCCTGCTCCTAAATAACAGTGGCACACGAACACTCAGACATTTGTCCTTGTCTGGACCAACCAATCTCATACACACTCCATCATTACAACAACTGTGAGGCTGCCTGAGCTGTGTCAAGAATTTATATGTCAACAAGCTATTTGGGGCATTAAGAAGTTTTATGTTATGCAAGTAAATCAATGGCATCAAACTTGTAATTAGTGTCATAACAATTTCATGGCACTGCAAAAGCAATATCCAGGTGAGTTAAAATGTCTTGAATGTATTTATATTTTTAAGTAGAAAGAGTTTTTTTTTTTTTATTTAACAAATAAATTACTAATTTACCCAGATAGTCCTTATTTTAGTGGGTTTAAATCAAGATACAAATCCTCTGTTGTGCCTTAAGGTGATCAGTACAGTACATTCCAGTTGTAACTTCTGACATAAAATGAGTACAATTAAAATGTAGTAATTTAGTTTAATAATGAATGCATACACTAGAAAGTATGGTAAATGGTCACATTTAAATATAGTGCTTTTAAGGTGCTTTAAGGCTCTCAAAGTGCTTTATATCAAGGAACCACTCACCCATTCACACTCACATACAAACACAAGTGTATGCAGACACTGGGAACAAGGTGGGTCCCCTGGATACAAGAACAGCATTCATCTGTAGGAGCTGAAATTGCACGGCCAACCTGTGGGTCAATGGATCTGACCTCTGTACCAAAGATGTTTATGTTGAGAATGGGATTTGAACCACCAACAGTCAGATCGGTGGACATGTCAAGTCAGTGAGTTGGGAAGTCATCTAACCCAAAGTTTCATTGTTTATTCACTTCCACTGGAATTGCATACTGCCAGTGTGCCCTTGGACAAGATCCTTCCTCCATCTTGACCATCCTGACTTCATTCAAACTCGCCCAACCTATTTTCTATTCATTACTTTTGCCCACTGACTCTATCGCATAATACCCTACCATTCCTTTCAAAGTATAAACAGTAACTTAATACGGAGTGTTTGTGCATGCTGCATGGTTACTAATATTCACAGCTGAGACTGCTGGGTGGATTTAGTGGTTCCCCAGCGAGCCAAATCTATCTAGTATGACAGTTTAATCCTCTTAGCGACATATTAAGTGTGATCAAAGAACAGGACTGCGCTGTGCGAAGTATCACTGCTTGTTTAGCCTCAGTGCACTGCTTTGACTTTCCCCAGAAATCAGAACTATACAGGGAGATTTCACACCACCTCCAGAAACGTTTTTTGTTGTGAGACACGAGCAATTGCCACTTAAATGACAAAATAAACAGGGCATTTCAAGTGCTAATCTCCATTTTGACTTGCAGTGATACATAAATCTCCCCCTAATATTTTTTTTTATTTTGACAGAAAATATCTCATTCTTTACAATGGTTAAATAACACATACTGTGTAAAAATGACTTTTATGAGTTTTAAACATGTTATAACAATGTTCTCTCATTTAAAACATACATGGAGCTGTATTTTGCTTTATTCAGGATTGTTTGTTGAGTCATCAGCCTCATAAAAACATGTGATTTTGAAATTCCCAGGTTTGTGACATAAGAGGAAAACATCTTCTGTGCTGTTTTTAAGTTCATACATCAAAATGTAAGCCATCAAATCATTGCAGAATGTCATAAAACGTTGCTAACATTAGTTATTGGTGTCCTAACCCTAGTTTCCAGTACTGGAGTGCACCCGCATACAATGTTGGCTGACAAGGCCT
Organism: Paratrypauchen microcephalus; assembly: GCA_036785185.1. Taxonomy (NCBI): domain Eukaryota; kingdom Metazoa; phylum Chordata; class Actinopteri; order Gobiiformes; family Gobiidae; genus Paratrypauchen; species Paratrypauchen microcephalus. The sequence goes on from JAVJIX010000011.1 coordinate 10,767,494, forward strand.
AAATACTGTGTTGTCTAGTTTTAAAAATGTGTTGTAATATTAATGCCAAGGTGACCAAAAGCATGTTTAACAGCGAATTAAAGTCACAGAATTTATAATATACCCACATTAAAATAATGGTTTGTGAACTTACACTTTTAGTGACTACCCTTTGGGTTAAAATGAAGCTGCACCCCAGTAGTTTTCTCCAAGTGAACAGAATCTTATTCATGGTTGTCAGACATTGTCCTCCTGACTCTAGCTAAAGGGTAGGGGCTGTTCCTGCATACAAATACCCCCCACACACTGTATGTTTCACTAGTCTGTCTTATTTAACAAAGAGTGAAATGCTAGACTGCAGCATAGGGAGCGGTGGACATACTTGTAATTATTGGAAGTGGTACTGGAGTCCTCAAAAGGCTTTTAAAAAGGCTATAGCACTCAACACTTAATAGATGATACCTTTATTGTTCTTTCTCAGTTATCTTATAAAAAAATGGAACTTCTTCTTCGTCTTCGAGATAGGGCTAGAACCATAGACTGCATTTATAAATGTTTAAGATAAGATAAGATAAGACTTTATTGATCTCACACAGGAGAAATTTACATGCCACAGTAGCTCCAGGACATTTGGACAAGAAAAGAAAGTGCATGCAGGCAGGAATGGGATAAAGTAAGTAATAATAAAAATAGTAGTAATAATAATAGTAGCAACAAGCATCAACATGGAAATAATAGTAACAGCAAGCATCAACATGGAAGAGAGGATATTGCACGTCTGGCCTATATGTAATTATACAGTCTGATAGCGGTGGGGATGAAGGATCTGCGGTAGCGCTCCTTCTTGCACTGGGGGTGCCTCAGTCGGCTGCTGAAGGAGCTGCTCAGCTCCTCTATAGTCCGGTGCAGAGGGTGAGAGGTGTCGTCCATAATGGACATGAATTTGGCCAGTACCCTCCTCTCAGCCACCTCCTCTACAGAGTCCAGAGGACAGCCCAGAACAGAGCTGGCCCTCCTGACCAGCTTATTAAGTCTTTTTCTGTCCCGTTCTGTGCTGCTTGGGGCCCAGCAGACGACAGCGTAGAGGAGAGCAGAGGCCACCACAGAGTCATAAAAAGTCTTGAGCAGAGGCCTGCACACTCCAAAGGACCTCAGTCTCCTCAGGAGGTGGAGGCGACTTTGGCCCTTCTTGTACAGGGCGTCGGTGTTGTGGGACCAGTCCAGTTTATTGTTGAGGTGAACACCCAGGTACTTGAAACTGTCCACAGTCTCTATGTCCTGCCCCTGGATGTTCACCGGTGAGTGAGGTAGTGGTCTCCTCCTGAAGTCGATCACCAGCTCCTTTGTCTTACTGGTGTTCAGGCTCAGGTGGTTGCGCCCATACCAGTCCACAAAGTCACTGATGACCGAGCGGTACTCCAGCTCGTTCCCCTCAGACACACAGCCCACAATGGCCGAGTCATCAGAGAACTTCTGGAGATGGCAGCTGTCCGTGTTGTATATGAAGTCCGAGGTGTATATGGTAAAGAGGAAGGGTGAGAGGACAGTTCCCTGGGAAGCCCCAGTGCTGCAGACTACCACCTCTGACTCACAGCCACGCAGCCGCACGTACTGTGGACGGTCAGTGAGGTAGTCGATGGTCCAGGCAGCGAGATGTCCATCCACTCCCGCGTCCTCCAGCTTCCCCTGCAGCAGCGCCGGCCTGATGGTGTTGAAGGCACTGGAGAAGTCAAAGAACATGACTCTCACAGCACTCCCGGCGGTCTCCAGGTGGGTGAGCGCCCGCTGCAGAAAGTAGATGACGGCGTCCTCGACTCCTACATTTGGCTTGTAGGCAAACTGCAGCGGGTCCAAGGTGGGGCTCACCACAGAGCGGAGATGACTGAGGATCACCCTCTCCATGGTCTTCATAAGGTGGGAGGTCAAGGCGACTGGTCTGTAGTGGGCCGGTTCCCTGGCGTTTGTTGTTTTGGGAACCGGGACCACGCAGGAGGTCTTCCACAGGACGGGGACCTTCTCCAGGCTGAGGCTCAGATTGAACATGTAGCAGAGAACCTCACAGAGCTGGTCTGCACAGGTTCTCAGCAGCCTGGGGCAGATACCATCAGGTCCTGCGGATTTCCCCTGCCTGAGACGCCTTAGCTCCCTCCTCACTTCGTCCGGTGTGATGGAGAGGGGGGAGTGAGGGGGGGACTGGGGTGGACTGCAGGGGGTGGTGGTGGTGGTGGAGGGTGGAGTCGGCAGAGGGGTTGGGTCCGTGTGAAGGGGGAGGGGGATGTGGCTACTGGCCCGGGGAGGTGTGAAGAGGAGGAGGGGGGAGTCGGCAGAGGGGCAGAGGGGGTGGGGGGCGCATTAAACCTGTTGAAATAACAGTTTAATTCGTCCGCCCAGCGCTGGTCACCATCAGCTGTCCCTCTGCCACTCTGTCCAAAACCAGACATGCTCCTCAGTCCTCTCCACACGCCCCATGCGTTGTTTTGGGCCAGCTGCTCCTCCACCTTCCTCCCGTAGTACTTCTTAGCCCGTCTGATCCTCCATTGAAGCTCTCTCTGGACCCTTTTCTGCTCCTCTCTGTCCCCTGAGTTGAAAGCCCTTTTCTTCTGGTTCAGGAGGGCTTTAAGCTCAGGGGTGACCCAGGGGTGATTGTTGGAGAAACACTGTACCCTCCTGGTTGGTACAGTGTTCTCCACGCAGAAGTTGATGTAGTCTGTGATGCAATGGGTCAGGCCGTTGATGTCGTTTCCATAAGAGTCAGTGAAAATGTCCCAGTCTGTATTCTGGAAACAGTCTCTCAGACTCTCACAGGCCTCTTCAGTCCAAAGCTTCACAGACCGCTTCTGCGCAGGATATTTTCGCACCCTGGGTGTGTATTGCGGGAGCAGGTAGACCAGACAGTGATCCGAGCGTCCGAGCAGGGGGAGGGGGGCGGAGGTGTAAGCGTCTTTGATATTGTTATAGTTATAGTTTAGAAAAATGTATATATTCCTGAAGGGCAATTCTGTTTGCAATCACAGACTAAAACACAGCATAAAAAATACATATACATTTCACACAGGTCAGGTGCTCATACAATTATGGGCATCAGAGCTGAGCATTGGTGAAAATGAGGCATAAGGTGCCAGATACAAAACAGAACAACAACATTAAAACTATAAACAATAGGATAAAAAAGACACTTGGCTCTGCCTATTTCACCTTTGTGTTTAGGAGCTGAACGAAAGAGGGAATAAGGGAATTAGCAAATCTATTTGTTTTCCTGCTGGGAGCAAGGTAGCACCTCCCAGAGGGCATCAGGGAGAACCTCTCTTTTAGAAAAAGATCTAAGCTGCCAATGGCTGTTTTTGACTTTGACTGACAAACCATGAAACCAACAGGTAAACAAAAAGGTTAAAAGGCTCTCAATAAAAGGATGATAAAAAGCACACAGTACTGGTTTAGAGACGTTAAAAGAGTTGAGTTTGCACCACAGATGGATTCTCTTTTTTGCAATAGAAGCTGTGTTTTTGTCAAACCATAGCTCTGAATCAAATACTGTGCATAAGAATTTATAGGAGTCCACAAAATTTTGTCCATTTTTCCTGAAGTCAACTTTAATCAATATCTTTGGTTTTTGACACATTCAAATCCAAGTGATTGTCTTCACACCATGTGACAAAATTGAAGACAGCACTGCCTGTTTCTGAGACAGCAGTACTGTGTCGTGTGAAAATTTGATGAGGTGGCTGCCCTCCTGACTGCTTCTACAGAGGCCTTATATAAAGAATTGGAGACAAGACCCAACCCTGAGAAGAACCTATTTGTATTATATACAAGCCTATTGTACTTTTGCTATGGGTATATGTGATGTCATTGTTTACTGTCATGTTTATCAGATGTTTCACCGTGGGCCTAGGGAGCGCTGCAATTTCAAATCCTGTGTGTGCAACTTCTACATATGGTTTTTGACAATAAAGCTAAGTTTGAACTTTGACCCAGTGCTAGAGAAGACACTATCAGACAATTGTCCATTTACTAAAACCCCTTGTTCTCAGTTTGTCAAAAAGTTTAAGAGCAACAATAAAATCTGATCAGTAAAGTTAAAATACTTAGCAAAGTGTTAAATTAAAATTAATAAATTAATTAAAATGCCAGGTTGCATCTTATTAAAAGTGGAGGGAAAAAAAATCAGCAAATAGAATTCTCGCATAGGACTTTTTTGGCTTGGTCTGATATGCAAACTGAGAGGACCAAGGGTCAAATGGACATAGCTAACGTGCTAGCCGGCACATTCCAATTGCCATTCGGCTCTTCCAGCTCCTACTAACCCTGGCTCCCACTGACTTACTGTACATTGGAATACAGTAATCCCTCGTTTATCACGGGGGTTAGGTTCCAGAAATAACCCGCAATAAGAGAAATTCGCGAAGTAGGACAACTTTATATTTTACAATTATTCTACATGTTTTAAGGCTGTAAATGCCTCACCACACACACTATACGCTTTTCTCAGACTGGAATTAACCTTTTCTCACATTTGTCTCTCGTTTAAACACTCAAACTTTCATAGATTTTCAAAAAAATATATTAATAGTGACGCATGGGGGGAGACACGGCCCCGGAAGCCCCGCCGGACGCACGAGGAGCACTGCCACGTCCCGGGACGCGACACGCACCAACCTCTTGGAGAAGTGCACCCCTCATCGTGGACAAATCTGTGACAGAGCAGCACGACCGGCGCGGGGCCGCGCGTACACCGGGGCTGTGACCACGTCCTCTCAGCCCGAGCCACAAACCGAACACACACAAATGAACGCAAGAGCCGCACGGAGTGATTTAATCCTGGTTTAGACCTGGTCTAGTCCCGGTTTAGTCCAGGGCCAGTCCAGGTTTAGACCTGGTTTAGACCTGGTCTAGACCTGGTTTAGTTCTGGTCTAGACCTGGTTTAGTCCACGTTTAGTCCTGGTCTAGTCTCTTAGCCAATCAGGATGCAGAACACAATGTTACACTATGAAAAAAATGTTACACTATTTTAAAAAATTGAAAAAAAAAACATCCGCGAAACAGCGAGGCCGCAAACAGTGAACCGCGATAGAGCGAGGGACCACTGTATTGTCATCCCTCTCTCCTGTAACTACTGCAGTGAGTATCATCATTTTAGTCTTAAAATGTTCATATTATCCTGATCCTGGTGTTTTTATTTCACTATTTTGTCTGTTAAAAAAAATCCTATTCAAATTATAGAGCCTGGCTCCAAATTTTCCCCATAACCGCTACCATCCCAAGCTTTATTTAAGTGGAGCCGAATGCTATGTGTGATGTCACACTCGCTTCTTTATACAGTCTATAACTGGAACCCACATAATACATAATACTTTATTCAATACAGAGTGGTCTTTGACGGCCAGGCTATACACAGACAGTTTGGTTTAGGGCTGCATAATTTGGGGGCTATTGCAGGTTTGATTTGCAGTATAGGTTTAAAGGGCCCGTACTGCACCATTTTCCTCATCAAAAACATATTTAGAGAAGTGTTTTCTTTCATTCACCCATGTTCACCACACAAGCCCTGTGTATTTAGAGTAAAAACTATTTTTACACTCTGTACACCAGGGGTGCTCAACCTTTTTTTTAAACTGAGATTTACTTTTGAGGTTGATGGTGTGCCGAGATCTACCAAGAGGGGGGGTCTGGGGGTCTAGTCCATTTTGGAATGACCTGTTAGACATGGCAAATATGGGCTTTTGGAGTGAGGTTATTTTTAAAGTCACATAGGGGCAAAAAAAAATCGGATTTGGGTCACTTCAGGCTGCAGTGTGAACGATGCCCAAGATATGTGGTCCTAAAACCGATACATATCCGATCTTTTGGCATGCGACTTCAGTCTGAACGGCCAGGTCGCATTCATCCGACCTGGGTGTGTTTCCTCCAGCGAGAGTGGTACAAGTGGGCATTCACAAATGTACACAAACGTTCTTCTCGTCATGCGAAAATAGTATATAAACTCCCACCCACACGTTCCTTTCTGCAGACGTTGCTGCCACTGCCCTATAAAACGCCGTGGCCAAAAACCTTGTCCTTCTCCGTCTCCTCTTTAAAACCACTAAGCTATACACGTTTTGGCTCTGGTATGACAGCAAGTTTAGGCTACTTCCATAAACACTGAGCACGCTTGCTGCGCATGACGTCGTGTCTTCCAAGGCGCATGCGGGACACTTTTGGGGCGTTTAAAATTCACACTGAAGATCAAGTCGCATTTAATTGGAAATGTGAACGACCCCGCAAAAAAATTGAATTTCACAAAAAAATCTTAATCGAGCATTAAGCCCTGCAGTTTGAACGTAGCCATACACGATCGACTGACACTCTGCCTGCGATCGACTGGTAGACCGCGATCGACTGGTTGGGCACCCCTGCTGTACATCTTCACTAGAATCATCTGGAACGCAATATCTACTGAACTAAAGGTAAAAGGAAGCACAGAGCATGTTGAGCTTTGGAGATGTAGACAGACTAATAATAATAGATTTGTCAAACATGTGTGATCAGTCTTCAAACTTGGCTTAAAGCTCACAAGAGTTAAAGGAAAAGTAACGTTTTTTACAATCTGAGCCTTATTTCGGTAATAAAACAAGTTGTTTTACTCACCCATAGCACTTTGGTGTCATCTGGAGCACTTCCGGAGAGGTTTTAGATTTGCGATCTCCATCATGTGAGTTCTCGGGGCACTTATTTGTGGTCTCCAAATAACACAAACTTTAGCACTTTTCAAATCATAGAAGCCCGATGTCTTAGCCTACGATTTCGTGTGGTCAAAAGTGGCCTGTAATCCGAGATTTAGCCATAGTTTCGAGTAGATGAGGACGCCAGTGCGCATGTGCGGACTGTGCTCTCAGCTCCCGGGACCCAAACATGAAACGCAAAGCTGTAAACTATGGATAAATCTCGTATTCCAGGCCACTTTTGATTCAAACGAAATCGTAGACTAAGATATCGGGCTTCTATGATTTGAAAAGTGCTAAATTTTGTGTTATTTAGAGCCCGCACGGGGCATATTACATGCTTGGGGAATATATTATATGCCCCGAGCTATGGCTAGAAGTCGCGCTAGGATTATCTGAATATTTGCAAATTTTGATCATCGATTTTTGTTTGTTGTTTGTTTTCTATATTGTGTAGCTCTAGTTTGGTAAGTTTTGTGAGAGAATTGAAAGGTTCCTATTATTCATACTGGGGTTATATAATGAATTTCTGAAAGATGTATAGCCTAAGCATATCTTGTTACATACATGCTGTGACCTCACCCGCGAGGCCATCAATATTTCCATTCTTAAACTGTGAATGACACCAACAGTCATGTCAATCAGATGCAAAGCAGATTATCAGATTATCATTGTAAATATCCATTTGAGATCTAAATAATATATGAGTCATCTTTTGACACCAGTCATGTCAGTCCGTATGCCTACCAGAACAACTGCTACTACGATCCATCATGTTTGACAGCCCCTAAAACAGCCCCATAAACATGGATTCTGCATCCATTCCATTTACATGTCATTATTTCCTGTTTACTTCTTTCAAACTCAATTGCACACAAAATGCCACAGGTCCTGCAAGAATTCTGATTTCATGAATATTACATGTATTCCCCAAGGATTGATGGGGAGATATATATTCTGTACAAAATATGGTTCATTTTTCTTCAGTTTTGATATTTTTTTGTTATTATTACTATCAAACAGGAGTAATTGGGTGCATTCTTATCCGAATATCTCAGTTGTATGTTGTTGAATAACAAAGCTAATTAAAGAATACATATTATGTGTTATTCATCATGTTGATTTGACTTTTTGAGTTTTTAACAAACATTGTTCCCTCATCCAAAACATTCCTGGAATTGTTTTTAGCTTTTAGACTTATTTCATAAATCGTCTTTCCCATCTCCTGTCCCTCTGTCCTGAGTCCTGAGATCTCCTGCACTGTTTGTTCTGTCATTGGGAATAGCCTCTGCTGCCATTTTTTTTTTTTTTTTTTAAGATTTAAAACATGAAATGCCAAAGGAAGGTTCTCAACTGCATGTTTAAAAGCCAATAACAATATAGCAATGTTCAAAATAAGTAAAGAAGTCCTCCTCAAACTGCAGTATGTGTCATTATGGTGGTATGCGGACTACCCTTCAGTTCTAGTATTATAGGTTGGTTTATTCCTGTTATGAACCTATGGAGATTCAAGATCGTTTATTTGTCATATGCAGAATCAACACAAGGTCAACAATGCAATGAAATGGTTAGGATCAGAAGAACTGTTGACTCGCTAAGATAGTCAAGAAGTACTAATACCATGCAATAATAGTACATGGTAAAAAAGTGTTGCAAAAAGTGCAGGGGAAAAGGTAATAAAATGTTAATAAAATATAAAATATAAAGGTACAGGTAGGATTAAATAAGGTGTAAGTAGAGTATTTCACAGATCGCACATAATATAGTATAGTAAAAGTATTGCACGTGGGCTATGAAGCAGGTTATTGCACAGGCAACAGTAGCATTTACAGTGAGGTAGTGACATATCTCACTGTAGTGTCTTGTCATAGTGTCTTGTTCTTGATAAGGCTGTACTTGGATGTCTAAATATTTTCTTTGGTGGTTCTTGGCACTGAAGTAGAATAAGTAGTACCCCATAGATCTCCAATGAGGTGTGTAAAAGAAGGAAGACAACACAGCATTTTATTTAAGTATACTTGTATATTTGAAATGTGCATGTAGGCCATTGCAATGTTTGTTCAATCAGCAATAGTACAATTATAAAACAACTACACAATGACTGAGGGCATTTCGTAATTTATTAATTAATACACATTTAAGGTGCACTTTATTGTCCACAAATGTCTCCCCTGCATTTGACCACTGCCACTGCGTCAACCTGTCAGGAGAAGTGGGTGCCACAATGCAGTGCCTATGGACCCATCTCTAGCTCTTGAGCTTGGTCAGGACTTAGCTGGGCTTTACTATGACACGTCGCTGTATTTATCTGTCTAATCCTCATTCATTCAGGAGTGCTCCATGGTAACAGAGGTTTCAAAGGTTGTCATCATGGCATATTTCTTCAAGAAGTATTCCACAAACCTGTTAATAAGGTAAAAAGGACAACACAAGAACACAAATAATGCATAATATTTGTCCTTTAACAAAAAAAAAAGGGCAGCTGTTGCAATGATCTTATTTACGCTTCCTTCTGGGTTTTGGCATTGACTCTTGAACATTTTACACAAATGAACACTATATGTATGGGAAAAAAAACAAACCTATTTGTCCAAAACAATTTCCCTTATGGATCAATAAAGTTTATCTAAGTCTAACACATAAAAAGCTACAGAGAAGGGTTTTCTGTGTTGGCAATGGCACCAATGGGATGTGCAGAGCTGTTTAAATTTGTTTAGTAGCAAGAGAAATTAAGGTACTGATCACAAATATGGATGTCAACAATTAATCGACTTACAATTAATTGTCGATCAAGACGTTGGCCGAACAAAATGCATTAATTGTAACTAATCGCTAATCGCAGACACGCGCAACCGCGGTCACGAAACAAGGCAAGAGCCGCAATTCTGGTTTAGACCTGGTCTAGTCCTGGGCAGGGCACACCGCGCTCATTCAACGGCACTGCCATGTCCCGGGATGCGACGTGCACCAACCCCTTGGAGAAGTGCGCGACACGTGCACCACCGACTCGAGGCCGCGCGTACACCGGGGCTGCGAGAACGAGATCGATCCGCGGCGCCCGAACTGCGTACTCTCAGCCCGAGCCACAAACCAGCCGCACGAAACCAGCAAAGAGCGGCACGTGGTGGTTTAATCCCGGTTTAGTCCAGGTCTAGACCTGGTCCAGTCCTGGTTTAGTCCAGGTCCAATCCAGGTTTAGACCTGGTCTAGACCTGGTTTAGTTCTGGTCTAGACCTGGTTTAGTCCACGTTTAGTCCTGGTCTAGTCTCTTAGCCAATCAGGACGCAGAACATAATGTTATACTATTAAAAAAAATTTTACACTTTAAAAACAAAATTGAAAAAAAAATAAAAAATCCGCGAAACAGCGAGGCCACGGACAGTGAACCGCGATAGAGCGAGGGATTACTGTTATTCAGCATCAATACATTTGTCTGCTTTTTACTCAGGAATAATTAATTGAGGAATATACAATATAATAATACTATGATATATTTTTGACTCAATGTATACTATAGCTTATATTCATAAAGACCCTATTGAAACACTAAAATTCAGGTGAAAAACACCACTTATCAGTTAATCGTAAGTCTTTTCGCGGACAACTGTTTGTGACGCAATTATATCACTTTTGGATAGGTAAAAAAAAAAGTTGACTTAAAAGGCATGACATGACATTGGGCCTCATTCATGAAACGTTCTTATGAAAAAGGCCTTACGAACATTTTAACATTCACAAAACTTTTTCTGAACTGAAAATGGTCTTCTGGAAGGACAATCCTATGAACAGTCATGAGCACTTGTAAAAACAAAAAGTATACTGTTTTAGAATATTATTACTGTGATAATGCATCTGAAAATTCTAATTCCTCCATGACTGTATTTCCTATAAACATATTACAATGTGATTCACTACCATTTATGGGACATTTTATAGAACATGTCTACTGGGTCTAACAGACTTTATACAGGCTGCAGTGAGCCTCAGTATGGTACAGCTACTGTTACAGCCCTGGGTATGGTCACCAGGCTGGATTTAAGATTAAGATTAAGATTAAGATTAGGCTTAAGCCTTTATTGGTCTCACACACAATGACACACAGTGACACACGGGAGAAATTTGACTTCTGCATTTGACCCATCCTTTTTCAGGAGCAGTGACTTAACGCCCCTATCACCCCCCTGACCCCCACATGACCAGAGCGCACTGTTATGCACCCCTACTCCGGCCCTCTTCCCTCACTATTTACCATGGGTCCACGATCGCGAAACAAACTCCTGCTTATTTCAATAAGTTTGTGACTTAAATATTCCCTCACTAAGTGTTCATGTGAGTTTGGACAATCTCCACTGAAGCTGTAAAACAGCCGTAGTCTGTAGATGCGCTCCTCCTGACTCATCACTTTATTATGCTCTTTCACGTGTCATAATGCCAAACCCATATTGACCATATTTGGAAGTTCAGAGGGCGTTTTCTAACCAATACAGTACAATGTACTGAAATGTAAATGAGCATGGAGGTGTTTGTAGCTGTGTGGGTTCCTTGCGAAGGAATTTGTGATCTTAAGCATCCTTTGAGAATCTGGTGGACAGTTCTCTCAGCATCTGTGGAAGTTATGAACATTTTTTAAGAAAAGATTCATGAATGAGACCCACTGTACTTGAATTGACACATAATAGCAGATAACTCATCAAAAGTGTCTAATGTTCCACGAACTGTTATAAAATGTCAGTCAGTCTGGAGCACAGATTGTAACCTATTACATCTGAGGTACCATGGAAACCAGGACAGCATAGTACACACTGTTTTGGTATTTGAAAAGAGACAAGGCATGCTTTTATTACCATGTTACCATGGAGCACTCCTGAATGAATGAGGGATTAGATTAATACACACGGCAATGCGCCATTGTATATAGGTAAAGTCCAGATAAGTCCTGTCCCAGTGGCACTGAAGGATGGGTCATATGTCAACATTAAAGTGCGCCTTACATTTATTTATATTAATGAATATGTTACAAAATGCACTTAGTTACCTCCATGTGGTGTAGCTTCCAGATTCTGAATTGTTCTAATTGTACTAATGCTGATTGATCAAACACTGTAATGACCTACACACACACTGCAAATACTAATCAATATAACTAAATAGAACACTATGTTGGCTTACTTCTTTTGCACACTTCATTTGAATGGGGATCTATGAATTCTACATTCTACTTCAATGCCAAGTACCACCAACAAGATTAAAAAAGGCCTATAATACTAGAACTGAAGGGGAGTCCACATACCACTATAAGTGCATGTGCTACAGTTCGGAGGACTGTACTACTTAATTTTGAACAGTTTATTTACGGATAATTTTCCACTTATATATTTATTAAACTACATCAGGGGTTTTATTCCACTACAGCCTTCAAAGAAACAAATTAGTGTACACAGGATGTGAGTTGCTTTTTGTAAATAATTGCTTGTTAATATTGCTTGTAGGGTGTGTAAATAGTGTCTTAGTATACATGTTGTGGTTGTATGTTTGCCCATTCCTGCAGATTCTGCATTGGTCAGCGTGGTGTAAGGTTTACTTGTGTTATTTAAAAAAAAAAAAAAAAATTCTATAGATATTATGTGCACTGAATGTCTGTTTTCCCACTGTCTATATGTAAGATATATTGCATCCAAAAATGATGACTTTAAGTGACTGAACATGTGACCAGACGGTATTTAGTCACATCTGGCACTAATCGGGCGAACCTGATGATGCTGTAAAAGCGAAACGCGTTGTTCGCTCTAAGCCCAATAAAGGAATAAGACTAAAGTCAAGCGAGTGTATGGTTATTAATAATAATTAATTAATAATTAATAATTAATAATTAATAATTATTCAATTATTATGTTCCTGTTGTTACCAGCACCTGGAAGCTGTGCGTGGAGTTTTGAACTTTTAAACAAATTAGTGTGTTAGTCTCATACCATGTAAATAAATGGACATAGCAAACAGCCGCCACTTTCCCGTCAAATGGACCATGGGGGTGGTTCAAGCTCCATCGACTCTGGTTCCAATTGATTTTACATTGAAAAACTGTCACCCCTCTCTCTGTAACTGCTGCAGTGGACCTCATCATTTTGGTTTTAAAATAGTTTTGCATTAACCCACTCTATATGATCCTTTTAATTTTGTTATTTTGTCGATTAACAGATTCCTATTCCTAATATGGAACTCGATTTCAAAATGGCTCCTAGCAGTTATCTGCTGGCCTCGTGAGCTTCATTTTACTGGAGTCAAATGCTATGGGTGACGTCACACTCTCTTAGTCCACTTATAGTCTATGTTTAGTCTCAGTGTAGCTAGTTCCTCTGTTCAAACAGATATAAGGCAGCGTCCCATTAGTAACCTGTCTAGAATGAACTGAAGCCGCTTGAATGAGTGGCGAAACAGCTTCATTCTAAAGTTTTTGTTCATCTGACAGAACTGAATTTTCTTTTGCTATACACTATATTGCCAAAAGTATTCACTCACCTATCCAAATAATTGAAATCAGGTGTTCCAATCACCTCCATGGCTACAGGTGAATAAAATCAAACCTGCAGACTGTTTCTACAAACATTAGTGAAAGAATGGGTCGCTCTCCAGAGCTCAGTGAATTCCAGCGTGTTACTGTGATAAGATGCCGCCTGTGCAACAAGTCCAGTCGTGAAATTTCCTCACTCCTAAATATTCCATTGTCAGTGGTATTATAACAAAGTGGAAGCGACTGGGAACGACAGCAACTCAGTCTCGAAATAGTAGGCAACGTAAACTGACGGGGCGGAGTCAGCGGATGCTGAGGCACCTAGTCCGCAGAGGTCACCAACATTCTGCAAAGTCAATCGCTACAGACGTCCAAACTTCAGGTGGCCTTCAGATTATCTCAAGAACAGTGCGTGGAGAGCTTCTTGGAATGGGTTTCCATGGCGAGCAGCTGCATCCAAGCCATACATCATCAAGTGCAACGCAAAGCATCAAATGCAGTGGTGTAAAGCACACCGCCACTGGACTCTAGAGCAGTGGAAATGCGTTCTCTGTAGTGATAGGTCGTGCTTCTCCATCTGGCAATCTGATGGGCGAGTCTCAGTTTGGTGGTTTTCAGGAGAACAGTACTTGTCTGACTGCATTGTGCCAAGTGTAAAGTTTGGTGGAGTGGGGATTATGGCCCCTTAGTTACAGTGAAAGGAACTCTTCACCACACCAAGAGATTTTGGACAATTCCATGTTCCCAACTTTGTGGGAACAGTTTAGAGATGGCCCCTTCCTCTTCAACATGACTGTGCACCAGTGCACAAAGCAAAGTCCATAAAGACATGGATGAGAGAGTTTGGTGTGGATGAACTTGACTGGTCTGCACAGAGTCCTGACTTCAACCCCATAAAACACCTTTGGGATGAATTGGAGAAGAGACTGGGAGCCAAGCCTTCTCGTCCAACATCAATGTGTGACCTCACAAATGCTCTTGAAGTTGAAGCTGTTATAGCTGCAAAGGGCGGGCTGACGTCATATTAAACCCTATGGATTAAGAATGGGATGTCACTTAAGTTCATACGTCAAAGCTGGTGAGTGAATACTTTTGGCAATATAAGAAGAGAGTGTTATGCAAAATCACATTTTTTGAGCTTTCTATATTATAAGACAGTTCTCTCATCAAAAACAGGAATATTTGAGTATTACCTTTTCAAACCCTCCTAACAGTTAGCTGTAAGATTCATTGCAATGTTCAGCCCACAAGTCTACGTCAAGTGCTCCTACAGAACAATTATCCATAAATATATAAAAACATGATACAAAAATGTACACAAGAACTTGACAAATCTTATGCGATGTGTAGAAGTTTCATTACCAGGATAAACGCAGATTGTGTGATAGCGCTCTGAAGGGGGAGTGACTTAACATGAGAGGAGACTCAGAACACGAAAACAAAAAAACAAAAGTGAAGCTTATAAAACATATTAATACCTTGTTTTCCATGGATATAGCATTTTCAAAATGACAAAAGGTAATGTGATGATATGATATGTGTAGGTAATACCTCCTCTTTTAGTATAGGCATTGGTAAACTACAACATGGAAATGTATATTTATTTATTCTTACATTGATGTAAATAAACTTTAATGATAAGGGATCTACATGGTATCTTTGTAGAAAATGACTGCAGTTTAATGCTGTATCCTGTAAAAGAGCAGTCTTCAGTTAAAGTTGGTCACCTGCGGTTTGGAGCAATATAGATGAACAAGACCCGAAAAGGTTGTTATGTATTATTCATGTGTTAAGTCTTGATGAGGGATATATGTGCTCTTATGGAGATGACTTCTGCTCCACACTCTGCCGAGGTAATGACAAAGATTCATCACCAAAGAGACGCAACAGGCCTCTTTAATAATTCAGTTTTTCTTTAGCTCAGATTTATGAGCCTGTGTATGGGTCCAAGCTGTCTCAAACACAATATGTTATATATGTTATAGTGTTAATGGTGTATCTGCATTAATAAGAGCAGTTTCACATGTAATGTAGCATTTAAAGGGTTTCACATGACATCACAACATTATATGGGCCAATAATGTTTACTATAGATGGGTGTCATGAAAAATGACTATTGTTATTACCAGGGCCTTGTCAGTAAAACAGATGGTTTAAATATGTATGCATTTCCCATTTTTGAATTTCATAAAAAGTACAATTCAATCAGTGAGAGAAACAGGCTCTTGCCTCCCATCTGGGAGATACATCATAACTTTCTAGATTGTGAAAACCAAAAATGACATCCACAGAATATGTACATCTATCTATCTACAGAGTACATTTTCCATCAACAGGCAGTCCACTCAGTCCTGGTGTTGGGGGGTAACTGTTATAATGTAGTTATTTGGTTAGGACAATGCTTTTGAATTAATGTACAGATGAGATGCTTATGCAAACATGCCAGCCATTGTCCCTTACTTGCACTGGAGCACACACACTAACATTGGAAACAGTCTTGTCCAAGATCACAACCAACAATAATTATGCACCACCTAGAGATATCTGCACGTTCACAAACTCACAAGAATACTCTGCTTTTGCAATTGGGCTGGGCCACCATGTGGTTCAGACCAATCACAGAGCAGCATTGTGGTTCGGGTGGAGGCCACAAAGTGCCCAAATGAACCAAAACAAACATGGCAACGCTGATGGACATGCTTTGGCCTAGTTCAGCAGAAATACAGACTATACAGACTTGTGCATTTGTAGACAGGGATTATGACGCTTTAACCAATCAGCTTCAAATATTCGTCATGACATTCCACCTGCTCCCGACCGTCTTCAGTGAAAGCCAGAGAGTTAGAGTGTGCGATATCAGTCTGGTCGACGCAATGGCCACCTTCTTGTGATGGTAACTGCAAATGCTCTTCAGTATTTCTTTGCCAAATTGTCTTGGACCTCATTAAATGCAAGATCCTCGCCCCCACTGATCATTGTCCTTATCTGGATAGCTTAAAACAGATTCACAACATTACTATTGTAAAACTGACATTGTCCTTAATAAAATAGATTTTGTCATATATTTCTCTGGAGATTACCTCCAGACAGCCTTTGAAAACATATTATGGCTCTGCACAGACTACAGGCAACTTCTGCACTTTTTTGTTTGCTAAACCTTGACAAAGCCATACTAAATCTCCCCTACAGGCTAAAACATAAAAGCCACCTTAGAAAAAAACTCTCTTATGGAGAATACACTTTTGCTGTTTATTCCTATCATTTTTTACACACACACACACACACCTCAAGTATATTTCCCTCCGTGTTGCTCATCCATGGTAAATTGCATTGTGGTAATAGAGAGTCATATCCTAGTTTATTTGCAGTAGAGGTGAAGACGTACAAGGAGGAGCTGATGGAATTAGCAATTTAGCTGGATTCAGGCCATTTCCACTGGACCTTTACCTTGCATGGTTATTACTTTCAATAAGACGTCACTGGGTAAGAGACTAGCCTTCATCTTCCTCTCTTTTGGCTATGTTCAAAGGGCTGGCACAATTTTACACTGCCATTCTCCATTGCAGTGTCTGCACCCTATTAGAACTACCACCTATCCCAGACGGAAACTCATTTATTTTAGCCAGAGCAGGAAGAATGGGCAGAGAGCAGCCTAAGAGAAATACAATATCTTTTTATATATATTCATACGGGAGGTAATTTGGCCCCAAAGACCTCCATTATGGAAGTCAGGGTATTTTAAGGCCAACTAAAGATATCCTCAGGGAAACATAATCTTTTGCACTTTGATTTAATTAAGAGTCTTGCCTAATTTAGACTTAAGTAAAGTATTCTATTACATCTATTTTAGAGTTCAAAGTTACTCTTCCCTGCATTTTATAATGCAAAGTGTCATTGTAATCTCTTTGTGATCCTTGTTCTTACAAGTTGGGATTAGTTACAGAAGAGTGAAAAGAATATCAATAAACAAGTGCAATGCACAGTCTCTTATCGATTGGAAGAACAAGAGTGCATGCATGCTAATACAAAATTAGCATAGCATTTTAAGGGGCCCATACTACACTATTTTTGGATCTATGCTATAATGTTGGTTCGCAATCAGAAACATACCTGGAGTTGTTTGGTTCACATATGTTTCCACCTTGTGATAATACACCATGTGGTAATACAGGAAGTGCTCCCCTGTATTTTTGAACTCCATACACCTTCACTAGAATCATTTAGATGATTTCAGTCCTGGAATTGCTGATAGCTACCGAACAAAAGGCAAAAAGTAGCTTGAAAACTACCATTTCATGACATCACAAGGTGGAACAGAGCCAAAAAAATGAACCAACCTTAAAGCTCTTTTAAAGCTCAAATGAAAAATTGGTTATGGTCAAACCAAACATGTCTTCGTGTATAGTTGCATTGTGATTTTAATTGATCTTCTATGGACACATATTTGCATGTACTCAAGGTGTGATTGACAAATGCAAAACAATGGGAAGGTTGTGCAATGACTGGACTGTATTAAATATTTTGGACCATGCAGTGAAGGGAACTGTGCGATAAACTGTGTGCAATAATAGAATCTGTGCAATAAACACAGTGTGCAATAATGGGAACTGTGCAATGAATGGAGTGTGCAGTACGTGTAACTGACCACAGCAAAACCTACTACAATTCGCTCAGAGCGAACAGGAGAAAATCGTGTTAGAAGCATTTTTTTGTTTTTCAAAAATTGTGATTTTCTTTTTTTTAGCCAAATATGCGAGTTGAGATCATGAAGAAGCCACTCCATGTTTCAGATAACAGCACTGGTTGCTTTAAAGCATACATTTTGTCTTTGAAACTGGGTAGTTTTTCAGAAAGAATCGGGGCGTGTGTAAATTACCATAATTACCATACTAGTGCTACTGGCCATTCACGTGACAATTAGGGCTCTTTTGTTTTCTTTTTCTGCCAATCAGCGGCGTAGCTGCAAGTAAAGAAATACATATTTCACTGGAGGCAATGATGTTTGCAGGAACACATTTCTCTTTTTTATGGGGTGAGTAAAGTGCCTTTAAACTTTGACATTATGTACTTTACGACATGTTTAAATACTAATTCAGCTTTCGTGTGGTCATAGTATTTCTGCATCAAAGGGAGATATTTAGCTGAAAGCAGGGGGCTTGTGTAATTGTCAACATTAGTTTCATATTACTAGCCAAAGCCTAGTGATTAAATAATGATTGCAGATACTGCAGTACTATAAGCATTATTCCAATAGACTACCAAAAATACTTCATTTTACTGCATTGTACTGCATAATGCAGTATTTTGGACATTAAAAAAACAGTTTTCCTGTTATACACTGCAGTTTTTTTCATAAGGGTGAGGAACAGAATACATCCAGAGTCAGGTGACTCGTGTATTTCTTATTCTGCCTTTAGACTTTGACTTATATTATCCTGTGTATTATTGAATTATTGAATGATTACATGGACTTTTTGTTGTAAAAGCATTTCCATTTTAACAAAGTACCTTCTAATTCTGATCTGCCCTGAAACACCACACCACAGTAATGTCAGTGATGGGGGGAGGGCTTATCTTAATGTCATGCAAATGAGCACCATTCTGCCCCCCAGCCCTAAAGTGAGACAATCTTCACGACAAATTTTCTCAGTTCGTTGTATTCAGATGTGCATGCTTTCAAATGGCCACAAATTCTTCAAATGTTGTCAGATTTCCATGTGTAAGGCATCGTTGGAAAGCATAAAATCTACAAACTTCAGAATCTGTGAATAACTCAAAATGCCTCCGGGACGACTGACTTGTGACTGGTTTTGCCGCGGTCGGTCACATTTTATTGTTTGGCCCCCTATGACCCCAGTCCTTTGAGAAAACAGATGGAAATTAGCGTTAGGCTACAATCCGGTGTGTAATAAATAAATAAATAAATTAATTAATTAATTAATTAAATGAATCCTCAAAAGCACTAAGGGACAGATCTCACACCAGACTCTCTGATAAAAAGAAATGGGAGCAGACATGTTGGGATTAAATAGTAGAAGCTTTGAAATACAGTAAGTAAATGTTAATATGATTATTTTCTTTTGGATGACTCTAGCAATTATTTTAACTTATTTCTTTAAATCTAATCAAGAGTTTCCACAACACAGCAACATGCGGCTCTGGGACAAAACAATACTAGCTCATATGTGAGAACTGAGGAGGCTGGTTTCCTTTCCACAAATGGAGAAGTGCCATTTCAATCCACTACACCAAGGAATTACACATTTCACTACATCTCACAATCAGCATAGTAAAGGACAAATTCAATTTGTCAATTAGACAAAGGTTTATTTGGTTGAATACGTTTCACAGCTCATCCAATCTGTTTCTTCAGTTCTGGTCAGACACTGGAGGACACTGCCTATATCTGCCTGAAGGGAGGAGCTAACTACAATGAAATTACTCTGAGACTACCCCACCTATTTGTTTACAGTTTCTGTTAGTTGGCTAGGCCTATTAAATATGCAATGAGTGTGGGGATCTTAGCTGTAACACCTCCGCACCTCTGGACCTGTCCTGGTCAGACTGAGGCTCACTAAAGCCAATGTGTTGTCCTTGGCATCTTCACAGGTAAATTTGATGTTTGGATCTACAGAATTGATATGTACAGTAAAAGGTTCCAAATCTTGAATTTTGAATTTTTGTAAAATTATCATCAACATATCAAGATCAACATAACAATGCCAATGTGTGGGTGTAATTTGTAAGTGGTGAGGTTTACAAGTGAACAGGCTAATAATAATAATAGGCGCGCAGTGATACGACTCGAGAGAAAATAGCACCAAGCGATTTAGACTGCTGACTTTTTCGTGTGCAACTGTTTTCTGACGCAAATATATCACTTTTTGGACAAAGATTGTTTTGAGAAGAAAAACAAGCTTTATTAACTGTCCCCGCTAACTTGCCGGACCTACTTTTGTCAGCACCAGAACCGGGGCAGAACTCGGCTCAGAGGACACTGTCAGGGGGTAAGCCAGTGTTAATGCACGACACAGGGGATGCCATACAGATTCACATAAGGTTTTTTTTTTTTATGTGAATCTGTATGGCATCCCCCACTATCCCTTTAAAGCTAATACATATACAATGAAAATTGATTTCTTCCTGTGTTTGTGTGGGTCTTCTGACTTTTGCCAAGCTTTTCCAGTCTCAGTGTTGATACCACATTTTGCCACAAGCTATTTTACAATTAGTTAATTAGAGCAATTATTTTATATTGGCTAGGTTAAAGTGCGTATGATTTTGACGTTTCCCTCATTTGTACTTCATTTTATGGGGTAATATCTGTTGTAAATGTAAATGATTGGTTTACACCAATGAAGAAGTAAGAGAGTTCTATCCCAAAGTTTGGCACAATGTACACATAAGAAACACATTTTCAGATACTTTAAACATTATTTCAAATGTTTTCTTGACCATTTCATCACCATCATTTTGTTTGCCAAAGAATAAGAAGAGTACAATGTGGTTGCTAAGTTTTTTTGTTTTTTTTTACTAAAATCTTAAATATAATGATCTTAACTGTGTTTTAGTCAAATGAGTTAGCCACTCAGCCAGCGTGCTGCCTGATTTTGATTGGAAGTCTTAATGTTATGAAATGAAACTAAAGGTTAAAATGGACGGTACTGACTCATGATTAATATGTTCATAATAAAGTTTCACCAAGACATGTGGATGTTAGTCATTTAGTCATTTGCTTTGTAGATAAGCTCATTAATAAAATAAGTCTTGTGCAACTTGCCATACATTTCCAGTATTTATTGTGTGATATTTAACCTGGCTGTATCTGAGCTGGTGATCTACTGTAAATCTTTCAGCATTCTTCTAATGAGCAGAGCTGCTCTGTGCAGCTGCTCCAGCTCTGTCCTCTGAGACACAAGTGAGAATGTGGTCATAGTTTCTGGAGGAGAAACACAGGGCCTTTGTGAGGCAACAGCACAAGTCAACAATAGACTACAGGACTACACACTCATGCTCCCTATTGTATTTGGATCTCTAAAACATATCTTAAACATAGCTGCTGCAAGACAGATTAGTATGCGTAGTACTCAGTTCTACACATTAACAATTTTTGCTTCAACTTCTGCCTAAACCATAATAAACCCTAACACTATGATTGGACTGGAACCAGTGGCTTGAGCTCAAACGCAGACATGGGAACTGTTCAAGATGGATTCTTGAGAGTTTGTGAATTCACAAATGTCACAAGAATAAGTTTTGTTCTGCATGCATGTTTCATTCATACACTTCCTTTACAGTTTTACCTTGTTTCATCGCTTTGATTGTATTGCTTTTACAATTCAAAATTTGGGTCCCCGGGGTGTCCTAAGGGTTCTTGGAAAACAAGATTGTGTGAATTTTAGGATTTTAAGAAATTATATCTTAATTGATATCTTAATTGCTCCTAAAAAGTATTTTATAATCATTAGTGTCTCTATGGCACACCCATGTCTTCCATGTATGTAACGGCTGTGCTGCTAATTAGTCCACCAATGGAAGCATTCTCATATTCTTATCTGTTTCTCATATATGTATTCAGTTAATAAAGTGTCAATGCAAAGGTCTCCAAAAGTAACATCTAAAATGAAATCGGATCAGCCTCTTCCTGTTAAAGGACACCCATGTGAGCTTCAGGACTCCACACACACAGGTCTTTAACTATGTGCTTGTAAAACCAGCCATTCCTCCCAAATCAATCCAAACCCGGAGGCTGCAGTTCCACTCCAACAGAGCAGACTGTGTCCCTGGGGCAGTGGAGAGCCAATCAGAGTACAGATATTCACTTACATCACCAAGAGAGCAAGCAGCGTGAAGATGACACGACCCTCTGAGGCTGTATGACCACAGGAGCATTTGTAAAAAGCACTGGTATTCAGCTCTGGTACAGGCAGGCACAGGGCTGGAATTAGTTAGGATTTGGCAACACAAAGTGGGAGCTCATCGTGCTTTCTGACAACAAGCAGCTTTAAGACACAAAACAAAGAACTTGGTCATTGAAGTTAATTCATTTATTTTATTTGAGTCTATACAACAATATGGTATGTGCCAGGTTTTGGCTAAAAAAAAATTCTACCTCCCTAGTCAAGGATTGATGGTTGATACTAAACTGATTCTTACAGTCCAGTTTGTTTTGTGCCAGATGTATTCTAAAAGAAGCTGCAAGGTCAAAATAAGACCCCTGTGTGCTGTGTGCATCTAACCTAATATTAAAGTCGCGTGTATTGTTAGCATGCTCGTTGTACTGACCATATAACTGTAGTCTGAAATGTTAAAATACTTCTGTTGCTCAACTTAAGAAACCTGTTTGATACTTTTCTCTAAATGTCTGTTTTGAAACTGTAAATTATCTTTGTCACCCAATTAAAATGTACATATATTGACTGCAGACTTTGAAATATTTAATTGGGAAACTCGTCGTAGCTAATGCCACACAGACAAATTTATTAGAGGATAAACAGGCACTCTTTCTAATTGGATGTTAATCATTAGAACATGACATAGGCGATTGGCGTCTGAATGCATTCTCATAGTGGTTTGTCTAAGTCAATTGTCATTGCATTGAGCTTGTTAGAATTAGATTTGGGTCTCTTAAGCAGACTTGTAGATTTCTCAAATTGCAAAGAAATCATGTTAAAGATATCTCTGCGGCACTAGAACAAGTATACTTATTGAAAGTAATTGGTTTAGCGTGTAATTGTTGTTAATGACACTGAATTCAATCTATTTTAAAGGTGCACTACAGTATGTAACTTTTTGAGTGGGGGAACGTGACCTGCTTCATCATGTCATACCTTTGTCTGGAATGTTCCACACTATGACATTAAACAGCTCTGTCTTACATATATTAAACTATATGTGGGTTTATAGCTAAAAAATATCAAGAAAAACAGACATTCTGACTGTGAGCGGGGCTGCGTCTCCACAGATCTGACCTGTAACTTGGTCTGGTTTGGTCTCCATGAAGGTTGAAAGGTTTAAGGTCATACATACATATTCCAGACAGAGTAATAACAAGCCTGTTCCAGAAAAGTTAGTCAATGAATCTTTAAAGATCCCATGACATGGTACTTCTTGATGCTTTTATATGGCGCCTTAATGGTTTCCTTTGAAAAATAAACACATTTCCACAGAAAATAAAATTAAACCACTGCTGTTTCAGAGGTTCGGAGGCTCAGATAAAGGACATCCGAGCCTGGAAACACTCTCACGTGCCTCCAGGCAAATAAAAAAACAAATCTCGCATTGCGTAGCTCGTTTGCGGTCCAAACTCTATGGCCATGAGTTCCATAGATGGTGGGTAGACATCCAGATGGGGGGTGGAACTGCATTTGCATTTTTTCTTGAATGTGACGTCAAAAACTTCTTTTGTTCAGAATCGCCCGTTTGGGCTGTCTTTTTTTCAAACTTGGAAAAGGATCGCAAATGCTCAGGTTACACATTTCGTAACTTTTAGCCATGGATGGGGGGGCCCTAAACAGGGTAGGGGAGCTCACATTAACGTTCAAAAACCTCAGAAAGTGAAAATTTCATGCCATGGGACCTTTAAAGGAGTGAATATCAAAATACACACACATTTTGACATGAGCTAACAAACCTACATTTCTGCTGTACTGATTAGATTTTCAGTAAGATTACTTAGAAGAAGTAAAATTCAGAAATTAAATTCATGAAATTCAGCAATGTGTCCTTGAAATAATTATGTTTCAACCCTCCTTGAACCGCCACTTTAATGTGATGGAGGGGTTTCAGTGCCCGAATGATCCTGGGAGCTATGTTGTCGGCGGCTTCGGCGTCCTGGGGGACGGGTCAGACTAAGAGCGGTTCAGAAGCCCCTGTGTCTAAATACTGCGAGGACTATAAGCACTGATAACAGCAGAGAATAAACTTTTTGAATGACATACAGACCCAGGCTCACCTGCGCAGACAGGCAGGAGGAGATCCAAATTGCTTCAACAAACAGCCCTCTCTGCAGCGCCCATTCATAAAAAAAATATACAGTATCCAAACCCGTTTTACACAATTTCAAGCACTTTTACTTGCACCACTGTGGCACCAAGCACACCTCTCTGAGAGTGAATGCAGTAGTGGCAGAATGAAAACGACCTTCAGTTTTACCCTGGGGTCCTCTAGTAAACAGTAATAAGAATGGCATCTGTGTTTCTAGTCCCGTATGTGAATTGGCCATGTCTATGCAAATGTCTGTAAAAATTCCCCTGAATTTTACCTCCTGTAATTCTGCAAACTCAGGTGATTCTAGTCTCGCGTAAACGCTCATGTCTGTAAATTGCCCTGTTTTTCGTGTACGTGTTGAAGCTATAAAATATTCAATTTAGCAGTGCACTTTACTCTTACACTTTTATGTATGTACTAATGCTAAAGTGAATAGCAGTAGGCTGCACACACATAATAAATTGTTGTTCAAAGTCAAGGACGGGACAGTGAGTTCTTGTGGTCTTGCTGTTGCATGGGAGCTTACAGAGATGGAGCTATGCAAACCAGAAGAGGATGCTCCTACACACACACACACACACACACACACACACACACCTATTGATACACAATATAAAAACTGTAAACCATAGACTGTATATATGAATGGACATAGCTAATGCACTAGCCGCCAGATTCCAAATAGGAAGTGTGCCAGGCGGCTCTTCCGGCCTCTCTGACCCTGGCTCCAACTGACTTACTTTGGGATCTTGTCCCCCCCTCTCTCTGCTGCAGTGAGCCTCGTCATTTTGGTCTTAAAATGTTCGTATTAACCCGCACTACATGATCCTGAAGTTTTCATTCTGCTATTTTGTCAAGCTATGAACATAAATAAGGGACCAATCAGATGGCTTCATTCCCCGAGGTTGCCCCCACTAGCGTTAGCAAGGGCGGGCACATTTAACAACCTTAATCATGATTGGCTCTTGTGGTTGCTATGATACTCACGGTCCAAAATTCACTCCTGTAACCGTCAGCATCGGGAGCTTCATTTGTCTGGAGCTGAACGCGATGGGTGACGTCACATTTAGTCCACTTCTTTATACAGTCTATGCTGCAAACGCACACTCTCCCCTGTCCTTTCTGGAGAGTCCATAGCTACACTGTTCATTTTTTACCGAGTTACACTGTCACTTTACCTATGTGATACTCAATAAATCCTTCTGAGTTTACAAATGTTTATAAACTTAACATCCTTAGCTAATGGTGATTGAAAATATCTCTACAGCCCATTCCAGTCCAAATACAAACTAAATCAACACCATCAAGAAAACTTGACATACACTCAACAAAAATATAAACGCAACACTTTTGTTTTTGCTCCCATTTTTCATGAGATGGACTTAAAGATCTAAAATTCATTCCAGATACACAATATTACCATTTCTCTCAAAGATTGTTCACAAATCTGTCTAAATGTGTGATAGTGAGCACTTCTGCTTTGCTGAGATAATCCATCCCACCTCACAAGTGTGCCACATCAAGATGCTGATCTGACATCATGATTAGTGCACAGGTGTACCTTATACTGCCCACAATAAAAGGCCACTCTGAAATGTGCAGTTTTGTCTCACAGCAAAATGCCACAGATGTCACAAGCATTGAGGGAGCTTGCAATTGGCATGCTGACAGCAGGAATGTCAACCAGATCTGTTGCTCATGCATTGAATGTTCATTTCTCCACCATAAGCCGTCTCCAAAGGCGTTTCAGAGAATACGCCTTTACGGTACATCCAACCGGCCTCACAACCTAATCCAGCAGGTTCACCTCCAAGATCGTCTGAGACCAGCCACTCGGACAGCTGCTGAAACAATTGGTTTGCATATCCAAACAATTTCTGCACAAACTGTCAGAAACCGTCTCAGGGAAGCTCAACTGCATGCTCGTTGTCCTCATCGGGGTCTTAACCTGACTCCAGATCGTCTCCATAACAGACTTGAGTGGGCAAATGCTCACATTCGATGGCGTCTGGCACGTTGGAGAGGTGTTCTCTTCACGGATGAATCTTGGTTTACATTGTTCAGGGCAGATAGCAGACAGCGTGTGTGGCGTCGTGTGGGTGAGCGCTTTGCTGATGTCAATGTTGTGGATCGAGTGGCCCATGGTGGTGGTGGGGTTATGGTATGGGCAGGCATCTGTTATGGATGAAGAACACAGGTGCATTTTATTGATGGCATTTTGAATGCACAGAGATACCGTGATGAGATCCTGAGGCCCATTGTTGTGCCATACATCCATGAACATCACCTCATGTTTCAGCAAGATAATGCATGGCCCCATGTTGCAAGGATCTGTACACAATTCTTGGAAACTGAAAATGTCCCAGTTCTTGCATGGCCAGCATACTCACCGGACATGTCAGCCATTGAGCATGTTTGGGATGTGCTTGACCGGCGTATACGACAGCGTGTACCAGCTCCCACTAATATCCAGCAACTTCGCACAGCCATTGAAGAGGAGTGGACCAACATTCCACAGGCCACAATTGACAATCTGATAAACTCTATGCGAAGAAGATGTGTTGCACTGCATGAGGCAAATGGTGGTCACACCAGATACTGACTGGTTCTGAGTCCCCAGACCCCCAATAAAGCAAAAAACAAAAAACAAAAAAGCACATTTCAGGGTGGCCTTTTATTGTGGGCAGTCTAAGGCACACCTGTGCACTAATCATGATGTCAGATCAGCATCTTGATGTGGCGCACCTGTGAGGTGGGATGAATTATCTCAGCAAAGCAGAAGTGCTCACTATCACACATTTAGACAGATTTGTGAACAATGTTTGAGAGCAATGGTAATATTGTGTATCTGGAATGAATTTTAGATCTTTAAGTCCATCTCATGAAAAATGGGAGCAAAAACAAAAGTGTTGCGTTTATATTTTTGTTGAGTGTATATTGGGATAATCATAGGAATAACATCTCCATGGAGACTCTCGAGTAACAGACCCTCCACCACAAAAGTTATAGAGTACCTTTGATTAACTTTGATTTAATATCACTTGTCAAAGCAGAACAGCATTTCCTCAATAGAACTTTGAGAATGACAGATACACAGTAACACAGAAAAAGGCGAACGAACCATCCCCTGCTGCCATTTTATAATGAAACCAAGATATGTGTGAAAAACAAACCATGCAAAAAGGCCCTCTATCTGCTCTCATAAAGAATTCACTATAGCAATAAAAAAGCACTTCATTTCATTTAATGTGGCACACAAGCCTACGCAGCCCCCCTAACCTGATTTAATTCCACATTGTTCATTGTGTTTTCACCAGAGAACTGACCTTAAAAGGTACTCACATCCTATTAGATTATTGCTATATTGGAAAAAAATGGTAGCTTTTAAAAACAGCTGAAGCAAAAACATGTTAATTTTGTGTCCTCTTTGGAATTGCGCTCTCGGCAGGTGTGTAATTGAACCAGGGGAGAGGGTGCAGGCTCAGGCAGGATTTAGACTGGCTAACCAAATGGCATATTACACTTCTAATTAGGATTGTGCTTACTTGTGTACCCCTTTGAGATACTAGAGAGAAAAGTAGTGCTGCGTCAAGTTTACCTCAAAGTTTGTGGAGACAACAGTGCATTAAAGTGGGAGCAAACAGAGCAGAGATGGCTGTGCTGTTGTATAATAGGTGGAAAGTCTAAAAAAAAAAAAAAAGATATTACCGGGACTACTGTTATAGTCATTCTTTCACTGCATACTCGCTGGTGGTAAGCCATAACCACAGCTGCCCTGGGACAGACTGAGTGAAAATGGCCCCTCTGACCGTGGCCATTCACTCGCTCGGCACATTCAATAGGCAAGTTGCGTGAAGTGTCATGCCTAAAGACACAACAACAGATTCAAGCAGGAATTGATCCTCTGACATTTGGGCTGTTGGGTGAGCACTTGAACCACAGAGTTAATTAGTTTGTCACTCTACTTAGACTTAGACTTAGACTTAGACAAACTTTATTGATCCACAAGGGAAATTGTTTGGGCACAGTAGCTCACTCATCAAATATAATATATAACAGAGGGTAAAAAAAAAATAGATGGTATAGCAACCAAAGAGCAATAGACCAGTGTCAGATGAGACATAATTATAAAAATAAAAATAATGATAATAATGTATATGTACAAACCAGACTTATATAGAAAAATAGTAATAAGTATAAAATACAATATCAAATAAGATGTACAATCCCAGCTATATACAGTTGTAGGGAGTATTATCTGTTACATAAGGGTGAGTTGTTGTACAGTTGTATGGAGTATGGTATGAATGTAGTCCTGTATCTCTCACTGTTTGAGTGGAGCTGTAGGAGCCTGTTGGAGAATGAGCTCCTCTGTCCCTCTATGGTCTGGTGCAGTGGGTGAGCAGGAGTGTCCATGACTCTATTATGCCTTCAATAATGTGGTAGTGGTATATTTGGGCAGTGTATTAGAGCCATAAAAGTCTAAAAAAAAGTCTGGCCCACCTGTGAATAATATACAGAACATGATAACAGGAGAAATTCAATTTGTCAACTGGACAAAGTTTATTTGGTCGAAAACGTTTCGCCGCTCATCCGAGAGGCTTCGTCAGTTCTGGTTAGAGTGCTGGTTAGATACTGCTTATATCTCACTGCAATTTTCCCGAAACTATCTCGCCTATTTGTTTCTGTCTTTTGTTTCTCTGGCGTCTAGTTTAGCATACCTATTCATCCCTACCCGGCTGTTTTTCACACCTCTGGCCTTGACCTGGCTAGCCCTATTGTTTCTTTTGTTTATTTTGATTTAGGTTTAAGAATGGAATTATAGATGGGAGACAAATTATGTCTGACTCCATCATTTCTGTTTAAAGAAGGATTCTCTTTTTTGACAAATATAGCCTGTTTAACTCCCCTCGCAAACCAATTCTTTTCCCTGGCCAAGATCTGAACCTCACTGCCACGGGCCATTCAAATGAATGGCCCGTGGCTTCTAGGTGAAGATGTACGGCAGATGACGGTCCACTCTGGCACGCCCGCCTGTGTTGGTACATCCTCTTGTGACGTGGCTGTTTTGTTTCTCCAATGTAGCGCTCACTGCAGTCTTCACTACACTGAATGGAGTAGACCACATTGCTTTGTTTGTGGCTCGGTGTTTTGTCCTTTTGGTGGACCAGTTTTTGTCTTAACATGTTTGTCAGTTTGAAATAAACTGGGATTTCATATAACACAAAAACTGGGAGGACAAAAACTGGTCCACCCAAAGGACAAAACACAGATAATCAAATCTAAAATTACAAACTCATCTAATGTAACTCATTGCAAACATTACTTTCTTATGTAATTAACAATGACTATGTACAATGTTTCATTGTTTCTAAAGCAATGTGAGTACCCAATCATTACTACTGAATACACTGGTGAATAAAGTGGCTAAATCTCATTTATATTGATAAGATGAACTGAAAATCAATTGATAACTGGTTAGCTAATGTATTCAAGATATGTAATGATATAATAATAATATATATTATATATATATTGATTTATGTTAAAACTCTAGACATATTAAAATGAATGTATTGGAATGTGCAGACAGGCTTTCAGATAGAACTGGTTGCTTGTAGACACACTGTACCTTCTGATAAACTACCATTTTTTGCCTTATTTTGCATAAATTTCCTATTTTGACCCAATACTATATCTTGGAAACTATAGCCAATCAGCACTTCTAACTTACTTTTTCTTTATTAGTGACCTAAACCAAGAAAAAATTCACAACTTTTGTTCCGGAAACATTTTACTTGTAGACCAGTGATACGGCTACTACTAAATAACATTACTCAGAGATACTAAAGAAGTAGTCAGCCAGTCAGTGTCTGGATGCAATGTCTGATTTTTAATTTGAATTTAAAGTAAATGGAACGGTATGTGGAGACAACATTTAAAATAGGTCACTTTGTCCATTTCTCAAACATTTTTGCCACATTTCTTATATTATGTAAGTGCTTAATAAAGTACTTCTTTATTACTCCCCCAATCTCTTTACATTCTCCTATTTACAGCTCTTTTACAGAAGAGACCAGTGCAAAATTATCAGTTTTTCTGATTTTACTACTTATAGGTATGTGTTTGGGCAAAAGGAACATTTTTGTTTGAGTCTATAAACTACTGACAACATTTCCCCAAATTCCAAATAAAAATATTATCGTTTAGAGCATTTATTTGCAGAAAATGACAAATGGTCAAAATAACAAAAAAGATACATGCTTTCAGACCTTAAACAAGATCAAATTCATTTTAAAACAACATAATACTAATGTTTACACTTAAGAAGAGTTCAGAAATCAATATTTGCTGCAATAACCCTTATTTTTAATCACAGCTTTCATGTGTCTTGGCATGCTCTCCACAAGTCTTTCACATTGTTCTTGGGTGACTTTATTCCACTCCTGGTGCAAGAACTGAAGTAGCTCAGCTTTGTGTTTGTGTTGGAATTCAACAGACGCTGGAATGGAATGGCTGTAATACATGTAGAGATGCTGATTTCAGAAAAAAAATGCAGTGGTCTCTTATTTTTTCCAGAGCTGTGTTTACCATATACAACATCATATGGATCTATCAATGGAACAAAACCTGCTGACTGCTGGAGCGCTACATTTCAACATCAATGTCACAGACGCATAAAACAGGAAAGTAACAAAAACTGCCAACCTTCAAAAAGAGATGTGATTTTGCGTTATTGCCAGAAATTGAAATGATTAATGGTCGTGGAAAAAGTCCAACTGAACAAATACACGAAAAGTACACATATTCACAATCCTTATGCAGCAAATGTAGAACCACTCACCTCTCCGGACTATTCACAAGCTCTGGTAGAAAAGAAATGCAATCGTACTAATTACAGTCACTTAAGATTATGACGATTCGATTCATCATAATATATTGGCAAGATCTGACTGGGCCTTGTGGAGTCTTAAAGCACCATAGTGGCATTTATTGGAGTAAATTACAAATACTGAAAGAAAAGCTTGTTTGCTTAAGTGCCTGCGGGAGAAGTGATGATCCAGCTTTCCGTTGTCATCTGCCAAAACAGTCATTGCATTATTCTGCCAATAGGAGCCTCTGTAGCTCACTTCAGCCTCTATAGTGTTTTTTTTTTTATTATTAATACTGGACCATCTGTGTAGTAACTATTTTTGTCTGATGAAACACAGCATAGAGAAGTGGGTAGGCTCTGTTGTGTCAATTAGTGGTTTATTCATTCTTTTGTTGGTCTGACTTTGTTGAAAATGTCTTGGGAATGATTATTAATTGGTGCAAGTTTCCAGAAATCCGGGAATAGAATCTATCAAAGATTGAGATTAAAACCAATGACTGTGACTCTCACTAGATGTATCTGTCTAAATTTACCTGGTTAGTGGCACTAAACTGCTAAACTCTGCTCATAACCACATTTCAGACCGAGCTGCTTGGGCAGTACCTGTGTGACTTAAGGGGAGAGTGAGAGACGAGGGGTGGGGTCACAGTGTGAATGGTCCCTGATGTTTTCATGTCAGCGTCAACAGCTCAATTCCAGTTTTTTCACTTCCAGGAGCAGGATCCAGGGAGCGGGAGACACAGGTGCAGTGGTGCTGAGTTAGACCAGCGCTTTGATTACCAGCTCAGGGCTGTGACAGAGCGGAGCGGAGGTGACTCATGTCTCACAGGTTTGTTGCACAAATAACTTTAAAAAATGAACCAGGACTGAGAAGACTCTTAGCCTGGGATTTGTTTACTTTGGCAAACACAGTCATGTGACGTTGTGTTCTGTTGTGCCCATTCCATTCACGTTAAGGTTAAATTCGAGTCGCATTTTTGTTGTAGTGTGAACGACATAAAAAAAATCACAAACAGACAAAACCACATACTCTGCAGTGTGAACTTAGCCTTAGATTTAGGTGTTATTGATCAGAAAGCTGCAAATTGACCTAGTTTGCACTAAAAAAAACCCCAAAAAACATAGTTAACAGCTACCTTTTGCCTGTATTTCAGTAGAGATTGGCAAATCTAGGACTGAAATTATCCGTATGATTCGAGTAAATGTGTATGGAGTTTAAAAACATGACATTCCAAGGTGTTTTTTTTTTCTGTTTGAGAGAAGAACACCACCTAAATGTGCAGGGTTTGTGTGTTAAACATGAGTGAGTGAAACGAAACAACTCCAGGTATATTTGTGATGAGGAAACAGCATTATAACAGATTAAAAAATAGCACAATATGGGATTTTTAAATAATAATACCAACCGAGTTATTAAATATAATATCCAGTCAATAAAAGTCATTTGATATGCATGTTCTGTCTATGTATAGCTCTCCCTTCTGAAACAGTTACATAGAGGTGTCTGTTTTCCTTTGTCTTCCTTTCACACTCACATAGTGGTTAGTCCATGTGTGTACTCTGCTGTGTTGATTCAGGCCAGCACTAATCTCTGTGTACCCCACGCTCCTCCCACTGAGCACACTGATACCGCGCTCCATCTTACAAACGGTCGTGCTCAAACAAAATACCCAAGGCCTTCATCAGAATTACAAAAAGTTCCTGAAAATTGGATGGATTTTCTTAGTTTATAGTGATTTAGAAAATACATAGAGAGTTGTCCAACATGTCCAGACTAGGGATGCAAATTATTGATTAATTCATTAATTGATAGTTGATTGACCTTATCGATCGATTAACGATTAACTGATAAGCGGCGTTTTTCACCTGAATTTTAGTGTTTCAATAGGGTCTGTAGGAGCCATTTCGTACGTTCTGTGTTCTGGAGTAGAAGAAGAAGAAGAAGAAGAAGTAACTTTGTTGATCTCACGCTGGAGAAATTCTTCTCTGCATTTTTAACCCATTCTATATATATATATATGCTCTTTTTATAGCAGCTGCTCTTGTCCCGCCTTCAGGTTCAGGGAATGCTTTCTGATTGGATGACTTTGATCTCGCTTTATTCTTTGTTCTTTTATCTTTGGTCTTACCTGCTATAAATACAGACCTCAGAGAACACACAGACAGAGAGCACACGGACACCGTAGAAGACACATCCCACCAACACACAAGGAGAAGACACATCTTACCAACACACACACACACCCACACAAGAAGACGGGGAAACAACTAAGCTACGTAGGTAGTGTGGATAAGAAGCCGCGGTCTGGTGGCCAGGAGGATATCCCGAGACCATAGAGTATCGGATGAGCCGAGATGACGCGGAATTAGGACGTCCTGGACCACAGAAGCTACACAGTCTTTTGACCGTCACGTATCGTCACGTATCGTCACGTATCGTCACGTATCGTCACGTATCGTCACGTATCGTCACGTATCGTCACGTAAACGTCGTGTAAGAACCAAGCAAGAGTGTAACATCGGCCGTCTCCCGGGTGACAGACGGGAACGCGCACCGCTACAGGGCACGTACGGACAGCAAAGAAGAACCAGTAGCACCGTCGACAACGCAACGTAGGGTGAGTCCTGTCGGGAGCCACGGAGTACAAGGAAGCCCGGTCTCTCAGTGACAGGCAGGAGCTCATCGCTATATGACACGCAAAGACGACAAGAAGGACATCACCACACATACAGAGCCTAACACAACACACGCAGGAAAACCACAAGCCTCAGAAATTCATCTTTACATTTCCCTGTTTATTCACCTTATTTGCACCCACTCTGTATGACCTTTCACTTTAGTAAAGATAGAAAAGACAAACTTGGATTCAAGACTCTTTATTTACTTTACGTGACGCGTCGGAAAGAAACTTCTAGAAACATCGAGACCGAGGCTAGTGGGGCGCATTGGCGCACTCACATAAAGTCAAAAGACTATAGCAACAACTTTAAGTCAAAAGGACTCGCTAAAATCAAAGGACTTTAAACAACATCTAGAGTCACGAAGTCTACAGCATCACGTCGAAAGTCTAAACATCAAAGTCAAACGAGTCAGTATCAAGTCAGGAGACTTAATCGAAAAAAGAACCAACCTGAGCCAGCGGGAAACTCCATCCACGGCTGGAGCAAGCGTTCCCTGGGTCAGGTCTGACAATTCTCTTATCAGTTTTACTAGCCTGCTAGCCACCGGAAATAGAAGTATGTGCCCTAAAGACACATCCAATAACTCCTTTCCCGAGTGTCGGTGAAAGTTAGGAAGAGTTAGAAGCTGTGAGGAGTTCGAGGAATTGTCACAGGCTAAGGATGTATACGGGAAACATGATGTCAGGAGCGAGTGCTGGCGCGCTGTCTGACTACTACTATAAAGCTGATATGGAGCGACTAAAATACGAGAGAAGCGGAATCTTGTCACCGCTAACCAAGCAACGAAACGACAATGAAACGAAGGGATGGATCGCAACTGCTAAAAGGGCCACGGATGGAGAGCAAGATGCCATTGGATCGGAGGACAGCACTTTTAGGGCTAACTCAGTTACGAGTCGCACATCTCAACGTTCCACTACTAGTTCAGTGCGGTCAAAAGCCAGAGTAGAACATGCAGCTCTGTTAGCAAGCCAAGCGGCTATGATACAGAGGCAAGAGCTTGAGCAAGAAGAAAGACGCTTGCGGCATGAAAAAATACGCCTGCAGCAGGAAAGGCAGCAAGAGGAAATGCGCCTGCAGCAAGAAAGGCAGCAAGAGGAAATGCGCCGGCAGCAAGAGGAAATGCGCCTACAGCATGAAGAGGCGTGCTTGAGAGCTAAAAAGGAGCGGTTGCAGATGGAAGCTGCAATTGCAGCCGCAAATGCCAAATTAAGAGCTCACGACCAGAATAAAGATGCTCGGAAGTCAAGAGACAGAGAGAGACAGAGAGAGACAGAGAGAGAGACAGAGAGAGAGACAGAGAGAGACAGAGAGAGAGAGACAGAGAGAGAGACAGAGAGAGAGACAGAGAGAGACAGAGAGAGAGAGAGGACAGAGAGAGAGGACGGAGAGAGAGAGACAGAGAGAGAGGACAGAGAGAGAGAGGACAGAGAGAGAGAGAGGACAGAGAGAGAGAGAGAGGACAATTAGAGAAGAGGGCACCAGCAGTAAAGTCAGCCAACTCCTTCCAAAGTCCCTGCTTGTACTGTAAGGGGAAGCATGTGTTGAATGTGTGCAGCAAGATTAAAGAGCGGCCTTTGAATGAGAGAACTGACTTCCTGAGATCTCAAGAGCTTTGTTTCAGCTGTCTTACGCCAGGCCACATGGCTAAGGACTGTAAGGAAAAGAGCTCTTGCCCTGACTGTTCCTATAGGCATCCTGCTATTTTGCACGTCATAAAGCAAGATCACTCACAGGAGGAAACCAAAGCAGATGACAACTCAACAGGTACGGCTGTTGAGTGTGGTGCTCTCGCACGTGCAGGGTGTAGAAGCGGTGAACAAACCGGGGCCGGGAATGAGGACATTCCAAAGAATCCACAACAGGCAGGGCAGAAGGAGCCAGAAGACCTTTACAAGTTGTCAGATCTCAGCATGAGTAAATGTTTTAAGTCCAACACAGTCGGGCCCACAAAGGGCGCACAAATCCATCATTTCTCAAACGCAAGTCAAGATGGATATGGGGTTGTGCCATACTGCTTATTGAAGAACGGGCAAGAGGAGAAACATGTCTGCCTTTTGATGGAGAAGTCCCAGGTCTCTCCTCTTAAGCAGGTTACAATCCCTAAGATGGAATTGTCGGCTGCAGTGATCCCAGTCAAGATTGAACGGGTGTTGAAGGAAGAACTTCAACTCCCCCTGAAGGATTTGGTCTTCTGGACGAATAGCACGACAGTACTAAGGTACACTGAAAATGACGCTTTTCGTCTAAAGACATTTGTGGCGGGCCGTGTCTCCGTTGTCAGAGGGGCTGTTACAGGAGCTCAGTGGATCTCGAGGGTTGACACCTCTTGGGGTCCAACCGATCTCGCCTCGAGAGGCTTGAAGATTGAGAGCTTCATGTCATGTAACATCTGGTTTCGCAAGGCTAAAGAGCCGTGGGAGACAATCAACAGCCAAAACAACGGACCGCATGCCGTGAAGGCGGCCCTAGGTTGGGTAGTCAACGGGCCTGTCAGCGGATGCCAAGAGAAAAAATTCGATGACGCCGAAAAACAGAACTTCGTTAATCGCATCTCTGTGTCGACCATAGAAGTCATGCACTACGAAGCAGATTTTCCGGAACGCCGGCGTGAGGACGAGCAAGGGCCATCTCAACACGACAAGCAGTTTGTGCGCGCTGTGGCCACATCGGCACATCTTTCGGATGGCCATTGCTGCACCGAGCTACCTCTGAGGGATGTCTGCATGGAGATGCCAGGCAACCGAGGTATAGCCGAGCAAATACTCGACTCCTTGAAGAGGAAACCCATCAGGATTTCAGACTTCTTTCGGAAGCACAAAGATTTGATGACCAAAATCCTAGAGAGAGGGTACGTCACAGGAGTCTCAGATGAGCAGCTGAGCCGAAGAGAATGGTACATACCGCACTACCGGGTGTACCATCGAAGAAAGAGAAAGGTTTGGACTATGGGGGCGTCGGAACAGATCAGCGACGCCTGGGGAAGCCAGCTTCCCGCCCTACTCAGTAAACAACACAGAACAACACACCTTATTCTTCACCACATCCACCTGGAAACAAGACACGGCGGCGGAAATCAGATTCTCTACTTGCCGTTGCTTCAAGAACGGCAAAAGTAGCTCGGAACGAAGAGAGACTTTAAGGTCGGAGATGTCGTCCTCGTCGTTGAGCCATCCCTAGCAAGAAATGACTGGATGTTGGGCAGAATCACCAAGGTTATGCCAGACTCCAAGGGGATGGTCCGCAGCGCTGAAATCCGGACGAAGACGGACGAGTATCATACAAAGACCCATAACCAAATTGTGTCTCTTACAGGGTGAAGACTGAAGAGAAGGACCTACTACACGTCCGATATGAACTGTAATTTGTGAAAAGTATACTTACTTGTAAAAAAGTGAAGAATTACCTTTTAACCTTAACCTTTTTGAAGAAAAATGTTCGAGAAATGTAACAGCTAAATTTAAAACTGTAAATTAGTTAATGGCTCCAATTCTTAAGTTAGTAATTGACTTGCTAAAGCTTAGCCAATTAGGGGCCGGGATATGTAGGAGCCATTTCGTACGTTCTGTGTTCTGGAGTAGAAGAAGAAGAAGAAGAAGAAGTAACTTTGTTGATCTCACGCTGGAGAAATTCTTCTCTGCATTTTTAACCCATTCTATATATATATATATGCTCTTTTTATAGCAGCTGCTCTTGTCCCGCCTTCAGGTTCAGGGAATGCTTTCTGATTGGATGACTTTGATCTCGCTTTATTCTTTGTTCTTTTATCTTTGGTCTTACCTGCTATAAATACGGACATCAGAGAACACACAGACAGAGAGCACACGGACACCGTAGAAGACACATCCCACCAACACACAAGGAGAAGACACATCTTACCAACACACACACACACCCACACAAGAAGACGGGGAGACAACTAAGCTACGTAGGTAGTGTGGATAAGAAGCCGCGGTCTGGTGGCCAGGAGGATATCCCGAGACCATAGAGTATCGGATGAGCCGAGATGACGCGGAATTAGGACGTCCTGGACCACAGAAGTTACACAGTCTTTTGACCGTCACGTATCGTCACGTATCGTCACGTATCGTCACGTATCGTCACGTAAACGTCGTGTAAGAACCAAGCAAGAGTGTAACATCGGCCGTCTCCCGGGTGACAGACGGGAACGCGCACCGCTACAGGGCACGTACGGACAGCAAAGAAGAACCAGTAGCACCGTCGACAACGCAACGTAGGGTGAGTCCTGTCGGGAGCCACGGAGTACAAGGAAGCCCGGTCTCTCAGTGACAGGCAGGAGCTCATCGCTATATGACACGCAAAGACGCCAAGAAGGACATCACCACACATACAGAGCCTAACACAACACACGCAGGAAAACCACAAGCCTCAGAAATTCATCTTTACATTTCCCTGTTTATTCACCTTATTTGCACCCACTCTGTATGACCTTTCACTTTAGTAAAGATAGAAAAGACAAACTTGGATTCAAGACTCTTTATTTACTTTACGTGACGCGTCGGAAAGAAACTTCTAGAAACATCGAGACCGAGGCTAGTGGGGCGCATTGGCGCACTCACAGGGTCTTTAAGAATATAAGCTATAGTATACATAACACTGAGTCAAAAATATATCATAGTATTATTATATTGTATATTCCTCAATTAATTATTCCTTAGTAAAAAGCACACAAATGTATTGATGCTGAATAACAAAATACATTCTTTATTGAAAATAAATTGAGGACGTTTTTTGTA
This sequence comes from Paratrypauchen microcephalus, assembly GCA_036785185.1. Lineage (NCBI taxonomy): Eukaryota > Metazoa > Chordata > Actinopteri > Gobiiformes > Gobiidae > Paratrypauchen > Paratrypauchen microcephalus. The sequence goes on from JAVJIX010000011.1 coordinate 10,805,982, forward strand.
AAACCTCCGTGATATGAAATGACAAAAAATGAATTGATCGGGGAAAACATTTCACTCACACACACACACACACACACACACACCGGCACACGGGCCGGACAGCGGTCTGCTTCCACTGCGCTTTCATGTGGAGCCTGCTACGCGGCCCGGAGCGGAGGAGCACGTGCAGCGCACCGCGCACGTGTTCACGCAGACAGCGGGACGCGGAGCGAACCAAGCCGCAAAAATTTGGTTCGCGGGAGAACATTTTGCACTGCTTCTAGATCCGGCCGCGGATGTAACGCTACGGTCCTTCTCGCGAGTGGGTTCACATCTCGTGTTCACATTCCAGAGTAGCGCATTTTTATTAATAATAATAATAATAATAATAATAATAATAATAATAATAATAATAATAATAATAATAATTAATAGCATTTATATAGCACCTTTCATGACACCCAAAGAGCTTTACAGTTTATTGTTCCTTCACTTCACACTTGGTAGTAAGCTAGCAAGGCTGCCAATCTGTGCCATCGGCCCCTCCGACCACCTCCAACACTCTCGCACACATCACTTTCATACTAGGCAATGTGGGTGAAGTGTCTTGCCTAAGGACACAACAACAGTTTTTTGCAACTGGTGCCCCACTTTAATAACTTTTGCCAACAAATACACAGATAGCGCCCTCGGTTTGTGCTTTGTATCAACAAATTTAGTGCCAATTGAGATAATGTGAGCTGTACACCACCTCTGATCAGCTACAGGATCTACCAAGGCCCAAATGTCAAAAGTGCATAATTTAAAAAGCCAAAATGATCGATAATATGAACTTTAAAGAAGAATTAAGAGGAATCTTCAAAGTTAGAGATCAAATACACCAGATGTTGTGTTCATGTGGTCATTGGGAACTCGGAAAAATTAAACATGCACATGAACGCTTACACAAGTCGGAAAAATAACTTGGGGACTTGGGCCAAAACCTTCAGTTATGTTACTAAAGTATGTTTTGAGATGAGATCATGTTGACTTGTTGCCAAAGGGTTTGTGAAAGAGTAAAAACATTTTTGAGCCTTTAACTATGCTACAATGTTCCATCACCCAAAAACATAACTGGAGTTGTATTTTGCTTCTTTTATACACTTAGGAAACACTTTTTAAGTCCATAAATCATCGGCACACTTGTTCTGAGCATTTCTGCTGTCAAAATGTGTATTACAACAGCCTGCTTACATAAAAATGCCGGCTATATCTCTAAAATAGCTAGGTGTTGTTTTTTTCCCCCATGGTAATTCTCACTGTAGATTATGGAGTGCAGACTGATGCAACATAAATGGTATTTTCTATACATAGGCATTATTTTAAATGGTCACCGTTTTTTATAGCACTTTTCCACCTTCAAGGCACTCAAAGGGCTTTACAACAAGAAACCATTGATTTTTATGTCGAGAGCGGGATTCGAACTGCCAAATTTCAGATCAGTGGACAAACTCTTACCAACTGAGCTACTGCTGCCTCATATGGTGTAAAACATGAAGTGCTCAAGTATAAAGTATGTTTAAAGGCCAGTAACAGAACAAACAATATAAATATGTGTTCTAAGTAGAGATGCACCAATGTGAACATTTTAGCCGATACGATATCCGATATTGATGTTACTGTTATGGCCGATAACCGATATTAACTGATACCGATTTTTATTTTTTTTAATAGTGTAACATTGTGTTCTGCATCCTGATTGGCTAAGGGGCTGTAGACCTTTGCTGACTGATGTTATAGATGGGGGACGCGGGGGGACACCGGGACCAGACTGGAGCTAGACCAGGACCAGACCAGGAGTAGATCGGGACTAGACCAGGACTAAACACAGACTAAACCAGATCTAGACCAGGTCTAAACCAGGACTGGACCAGGTCTAGACCTGGACTAAACCAGGACTAGACCAGGTCTAATTCAGGATTAAACCACAGCGTGCGGCTCTTTGCCTGGTTTCGTGTGGCTCTTGCGTTCGTTCATGTCGAGGTTTGATGTGCGTGTTCACTTCGTGGCTCGGACTGCCTGCCTCCTCTCGGGCTGCGTGGACGCGGTCCCAAGGGGGAGGCATGGTCCGGGCGCTGCGGATCGGTCTCGTGAGACGCGCGGTCTCGCGCCGGTCATGCTGCGCTATCACGGATTTGACCACGATGAGCGGGTGCATGTGTCCGCGCGTGCACTTCTCCAGGAGGTTGGTGCGCATGGCCTCTTCCTGCAGATCCAGTGTCATGACCCCCCCCCCATTAATGCATTTTGTTGAAAATCTACAAAAGTTTGAGTGTTTAAACGAGAGAGAAATGTTAATTCCAGTCTGAGAAAAGTGTAGAATGTGTGTGGTGAGGCGTTTACAGCCTTAAAACATGTAGAATAATTGTAAAATATAAAATTGTCCTATTTATTGCAGGTTATTTTTAGAACCTAACCCCCGCGATAAACGAGGGATTACTGTACTGACAAATATTGGTTGTTAATATCGGCCCAGTTTTACACAGTGGGTCGATACCGATGTGTTAATTTTTTTTTATATCAGCCGCTACCGATGTTGATGCCAATATATCATGCATCCCTAGTTCCCTAAGTTCCTCCTTTCATCAGGTTCATCAGGAAAATCAGGTTTAATAACATGCTCCAAGACAACCTTCCAAACCTCCACGTTGTCTTCAGTTGAATGTATTCCACCATACATATCCTATTTTATACCACTCCTGCATGGTACATTTTTTACAGTCTCGTAGCTATCAGCTCTGTGCAGACAGATTCTCTGTAGCTGATACAGTGGATTCTACTTATTTTTCTCTTCTTCTTCTTCTTTTGGTGAGGTACTTCACTGATTTGCTGATGGAGCCTCACTAGTGCTGTAGCTGCAGTTTGCCAGGCAGGTGACCAAGGCCTAAGAGTCCTCCTCCTCCTCCGTACTTATGTGATAAGCAGAACGTGAGAGCTGCTCCAATCAGCTGGATTTCACAGACCACTGGCTGTGTGACTTTCTTCAGCTGCTGACGTACTCCAGTGTGCTGTGGGGGGAATTAGAGGCTTCTCATGTTTGCCTGATAGAAAAAAATTACATATATATTTTGGATTTTGTCACATGTGGCAGTTTATAACCCTGATCAATTACATCATGAACTTTCCCCACTGCAGTTCTGCAAGTATCTGTTAAAAATATCATGGATTGTATTGCAAATGTTTCACTCTCCCTCTTGTATCTATTTACTGTTAACTGGTTATTCAGACATTAAAACAACACTGCAACTTTCTGGATGTAGCGTGTCACCTGCATGTGTCCATGGAACTAGAAAGTACTCTTTTAAAATGTAGTTATCATTTTGATTCTTTGACATTTTTTATTAACCACAGTAGTCCAAATGAGGTGATTCCTGGGAGCATTCTGTATGCATTTTTAGTGGTAGGAAGATTGGAGCATCCAGAGGAACATTCGCCACAGAGATATATACAGTTTATGCCATATATACTAATATTATACAGCCGCATATAGCCAAAGCAACAACTATCCATGAAGACGAGCTGGCGGAGACCTCCAAGACTAACAAATCTGCAAGCCTGCTCACAAGGTGCATGTTTTAAATGCAATAAAACCTCCAAAACAGGTCAAATGTTAGACGGTAAGGCTTTGAATATGAAAAGAGTAAGTAATACACAGTCCTTTTGCTCTGACTTAAATCATGTTCAACTTGAATTATCAGGGCTCTCAAGTTTTGAGCGGGGTCGTGGGACCGGGGGGGGCGCTTGAATTGCGTGAGAAATGCCGTGTGTGCCATACGTCAAATTGCGTGTTGAGAGCCCTGTTTGTCTAAAGAGCAAACTTAAACTACAAAGCAACTAATGAGAGTTATATAAATGAAGTTATTACCTGATGGTTCTCAGTTTGTTTTATCATCACCGCACTTTGTCAGTGCGCGCTGAGAGGGGCGGGGAGGAGGGACCGGGGCGGGGGGGAGCGGGACATTTTTAACGGATTCATGTAAGAGTCTGGTTAATGCACCGGGCCAGCGTCTCACCGCATCTCACCGCGTCTCACCGCTCACCATGGGCAGTTCGGCTCTGGGCCGCGCGTATTCCGCACGTATTCTGCGCGTAATCTGTCGGGGGGGACACGTTACGCACAGACGGAGACACCGGGACCGGAGTCAGTGCGTCTCAGAGGAGACGTGGCACCGGGACTGAGGCTCAGGACGTGCCCGGACCGTGCGCCCGGAGCAGGGGGAGTTTTTTTCGCTGAAAACGCGCGGAGCCTGCATAAACTAAGCGACACAGACTGATTTTCTGGGCACAAAAAAAAAAAAAAAAAAAAGAAAGAAAGAAATCAGCGTGAGAAATGCCATGTGTGGCGTGTGAGCGTGTGAACACGTCGAATTGCGTGTGTCACACTCTCAATGCGTGAGACTTGAGAGCCCTGAATTATACTATACAAAAAAAATTATAAAATTTTACCCAATCCAACTGGTTTACTATTATAACAAACTCCTCAACAAACATGTTCACAAATTCAGTGCTATTGTAAAGCAACTAGTGTCCCTTTTCCTTAGTAAATGGATCAAAGTGATTACAGTATTAAATAAATAAATAAATATACGTGTGATTCTAAATCTTCAGCTCCACTTTCTGATTCTGAAAGACTAAATCCACACATTTCTCCTCAGCATCAGGACAAACTGGGACCATTATTCATCTTGGTCACTTGTACTGGCCGATTTATTCCCCTTAACTCTACCCAGCGTGGCCAGGCTATCAGCGTAAATCCCCTGCTAAATCAAGTGTTTCTGTACGTCAGGACTCAGACTAAACATGGCCACTTGGGAGCAGGGCAGCCTCCACCAATCTGAAAATACATCTAACACTCGAGCCGGTCACAGTAGAAGTTGGATTTTTTTTAATTTCATTTGGGTGAAAATGCATTTCTGTACAAGATGGTAGCAAGAGCTGGGTGGATAAATTATAGCGCTAAGGCCTTGGTACACAGCTAAGATGTTATTTGAAAATATTTTTATACAGAAAATACATCAAAACAAAAATGAGACCATTCTAAAAAAAAAATAATAATTCAACCCAAAACATGCATCATAGGTACAGTTCTACGGTTCTAAGTAGGTTCTGACCAAGACTAGCAACAAGATTACAGAGATGACCCAGAAATATTGAAGGATAGGTCAAATGCAGAGGAAAAGTTTCCCTATGCAAACAAGTGTACCTTAAAATCAAAATCACGTAGGGCTGGGCGGTATGACCAAAAATGTATATCACTGTATTTTTCAAAATTATACCGGTGTCACGGTATTTGACAGTATTTTTTTTTTCTTTTTTTCCATGCATAACTAGGTGTTAACCATATTTCCTAATAATTTAGAGAATAATTACTGCAGTAAATTTGACTTGGTAAAACATTTAAAAACGACTTGGTAAAACGACTTGGGTCCAGTGCTTTAATCATCTCCTTGAAGCTCCTTTCTCAACAGGACTAAGTGGTACAATATCTTTGGCAAAGTGGACAGTAATAGCGTTGGTAATATCGTTCCACCATTTGCTTCTCTTGTCGTAGGCTCCTCTTTTCAGTATAAGTTCCTCTGTTTCTAACAACAACGTCCATGTTGTTCAACCGCTCAACACACACTGTAGCCGTGTCCTAATTCGAGGATTATTGATCTGTGTGCGTAATTTGCGCGGTGCGTGTTGTTAGGATTAGCGTTAGCCACGTATCTCGGCTCCGTGGGCTGGACCTGTCCCGTTTCGCCAACAGCCTTGCGGTCCGCGGAGGCTAGTTCGAGGGCTACAGCTTTTGCAGCCTTCAAAACAGCTGAAAAAGCGGCCGAAAAAACAGGGGAGGCTGCAGCCCTCGAATTGGGACATGACGCTACCACCGCTCTCATGCCACTGCAAAACAGTTCCTCGGTGCGACGCTCTGTGTTCCCGACGTTTTGTATGTACACACTCACTGGTATTGTGGTATATGAAAAATTCATATCATTAAAATAAACCACCGGTATTCGGTATGAACTGGTATACCGCCCAGCCCTAAAATCACGTACCGAGTCTTTTTCTTAGTAATGAGAAATTTTAGTACTTTACTTTTGAGGATATGTATATGGAGATGATGAGGGGATTAATTTAGCTCAATTTTCATCTCAATTTTTTTTTTTAATTTTAATTTAAATTTGTTTTTAATATGAATTTCCTGAAAATAAACAATACAACAATCAATGCCAATGAACAGATCAAAAGTAGCAAAATTTCTTACCGCACAGTCTGCTCCACATGTTTTTGTGTAAAAATTGCGCAGCCCTAGACGTTTAGTTACAACAATAGGAGAAAGAGTGCCATACATAGTGCAGTTAAAAGCTGACAACAGTATACAGGTGACTAAAATGAAGGAAAATACAGAATTTGTAGGTGGAATTGACGCTTCAGTTTCAAAGCACAAACATACACTATATTACCAAAAGTATTCGCTCACCCATTCAAATGATCAGAATCAGGTGTCCTAATCACTTGGCCTGGCCACAGGGCTTGGCCCCTTAGTTCCAGTGAAAGAAACTTTGAATGCTTCAGGATACCAAAACATTTTGGACAATTCCATGCTCCCAACCTTGTGGGAACAGTTTGGAGCGGGCCCCTTCCTCTTCCAACATGACTGTGCACCAGTGCACAAAGCAAGGTCCATAAAGACATGGATGACAGAGTCTGGTGTGGATGAACTTGACTGGCCTGCACAGAGTCCTGACATGAACCCGACAGAACACCTTTGGGATGAATTAGAGCGGAGACTGAGAGCCAGGCCTTCTCGACCAACATCAGTGTGTGACCTCACCAATGCGCTTTTGGAAGAATGGTCAAAAATTCCTATAAACACTCTCCTCAACCTTGTGGACAGTCTTCCCAGAAGAGTTGAAGCTGTAATAGCTGCAAAAGGTGGACCGACATCATATTGAACTCTATGGGTTAGGAATGGGATGGCACTTCAGTTCTTAGTATGAGTCAAGGCAGGTGAGCGAATACTTTTGGTAATATAGTGTATTCCCTGACCAAGACAAGGGACTTGATCACCAGTTGAAAACATACCGAGCACTCAGTGAATCATCTATCCATGGTTCTCTGGCAGTTCGAAGCTGAATTTCTGGCACCCACAGCACACCAGAGCACAATGAATGATACATAGAGGTGAGTGAACCCAAAGTTGATGACCAGTTTGTGGACAGTCGGACATTCTGATGAGCAGTTAAGGTCAAAGGGCAACAGAAAACTCCATTGTATTGTGTTAACCAATTCTGACAATAGCTTCAATCTGAGCTTTTAAAGGTTATAGATAATTAGCTGTAAAACAATGTGCAATGGTAATAATAAAAGAATACAATATGATTTTTACCTAAATTGTTGATGTGATTTTTGCCATCTGCCATTGTTTGTTAGGGGTCTTGGTCCCGCATCTGTTTTGCAAGTTTATGCAACAGTGTTTTTGCCAACAACAATTCGGACATTTTGAAATTTCTCATTGTCTTCCACAAAATAAATCGTACTCTAATTATTTAAAGGATTTAGAGAGCCAAACAAAGACAAAACGTGTGAATCGTTTCTGACAATGACAAATTTTGACAACCACAAGGGTCAGAGGATGAAGGGTCAAATTACAATAGTTAATTCAGACAAGTTATTATACAAATATATGATGTTTATTTTTAACCTGTCAGAAAAATGTCTTCTTTGTGCATAAATTGTCCCTCCATTTTGGATGGAATTTTTGGTTAAAGGAAAAGTAACGTCTTTTTTACAATTTGAGCCTTATTTCGGTAATAAAACAAGTTGTTTTACTCACCCATAGCACTTTGGTGTCATATGGAGTACTTCCAGAGATGTTTTAGATTTGCGGTTAGCCTAGCGCGACTTCTAGCCATAGCTCAGGGCATATAATATATTCCCCAAGCATGTAATATGCCCCGAGCGGTCTCCAAATAACACAAACTTTAGCACTTTTCAAATCATAGAAGCCCGATGTCTTAGTCTACGATTTCGTTTGAAGCAAAAGTGGCCTGTAATCCGAGATTTATCCATAGTTTACAGCTTTGCGTTTCATGTTTGGGTCCCAGGAGCTGAGAGCACAGTCCTCACATGCGCACTGACGTCCTCATCTACTCGAAACTATGGCTAAATCTCGGATTACAGGCCACTTTTGACCACACGAAATCGTAGGCTAAGACATCGGGCTTCTATGATTCGAAAAGTGCTAAAGTTTGTGTTATTTGGAGACCGCAAACATGTGCCCCGAGAACTCACATGATGGAGATCGCAAATCTAAAACATCTCTGGAAATGCTCCATATGACACCAAATTGCTATGGGTGAGTAAAACTTGTTTTATTACCAAAATAAGGCTCAGATTGTAAAAAACGTTACTTTTCCTTTAATGACAGCTGGGAGGATCATTGGTGCCTCTCTCCCCTCCCTCCTGGACATTTTTAGCACCCGCCTCACCCGCAGAGCGTCCAGCATTTTAGGTGACCCGAGCCACCCCTCACACAGCGTCTTCAGCCTCCTGCCCTCGGGGAGAAGGTACCGGAGTCTCCGGGCCCACTGCACCAGACTGTCAAACAGCTTCATCCACCAGAGTGTCAGGAAGCTGAACCCCCCCCTCCTTCCTTTAAAAACTGCTGCTAGAGCTACTGTTATATGTTTATGTTTACCTTATTTTCAATGCACATTCTAAGCACATTTTACTAAATCTGTAAATAGGTATTTATTCTTTGCACTGCTTTTAGATTTGGTCTTAGATATTTTTTTGTATTGTCCTATATTGTATTTTGTACACTGTCTTTTTGCACTGCTTGGCCAGAGAGAAACGGAATTTTGATTCACTTTATGTCGAACACATATGGCAGAATTGACAATAAAGTTGACTTTGAACTTTGGGCATGATGATGATAGAGAAATAGCTACATTTGTGCTGTGCCTGTGCCTGAGCCTCACACTGCCAACTCAGTCGTTGCTATCTTGGGCTATGTCATCAGAAGTACAATACTCTCTACAATGGAAGCATAGCCAGTCTAGGCTGGACTCATATACTGTATACATAAATGAACATAGCTAACCTGTTAGCCGCCTCATTCCAAATAGGAAGTGAGCATGGGGGTGTGTCTAGCTCCATCGACTCTGCCTCCAATTGAGTTTGGATTGAACAGTTGTCACCCCTCTCTCTGTGCTGTGATCCTCGTCATTTTGGTCTTAAATGTTTGTATGAACCCATTATTTTATTTTGATATTTTGTCTATAAATCAATTCCTAATCTTAATATGGAACCCTGCCCCATTTACTCCTCCAACTGCTAGCCTCGTGAGCTTCATTTGACCAGAGCTGAACACTATGGGTCTCTGCTTGGCCAGGGGAAAACAAAATTTCGATTCACTATATGTCGTGTACATATGGTTTTTCGACAATAAAGCTAACTGTGACTATGACTATGGCTATGGGTGATGTCACACTCCCTTAGTCCACTTCCTTATAGTCTATGGCTGGACTTGACTGGAATACATCTTACTTTTTGTACTTTTCTTCTCAACTTCTACAAACTAAAGTTAAACTATATGCTCAGTATTTATCACGGGCACTATCCCACCAAGCTGAGTAATGATTAGGAAAAGCCTGCACTTTGACCCAGTTGAATTAAAAATCTCTCCGTCTGTCTCTGTGGGGTTTGCTTGCGGCTGGTCTGTGCAGGGGCCAGTTCTCTTCCCTTGTGTACCTTTATAATATGGCTCTGTTTGTGTTAATGGTGACCTCAGTCCAGATGTCCCTATCATTTCACAGTCAGCCCCTTCCTCTTTGACCCAGTTTCTCAGCAAACTTTATGAAGAAGTTGTATTCCAGAGCCATTCCCACAATATCAGCCTTTGAATTATCTCATTAATCTCCACTAACCCTCCAACTTCTATTTCCCCAAACACAGCAGTAAAAATGCACATTTGTACACGGATCTATGAAGTATGAGACTATCAAGGACAAAGGCCCAATTCCACTCTAAGATTAGAAATAGGTGGGAGAGCAGAGCACTGGCAGATTGAAGTTAAGATGTAGGACGTGTTTGCACTGTAGTAGACTGTGTGGTTTGTTTGGTTCTTAAAGGTGCACTGTGTATCTTTCCAGGTGGAGGGTATGTCACTATGGAGATGTCGTTGCTTTGTCTGGAATTTTTCACAGTATGACATTAAACTTACGTATTTCCGTGGAGAGAAATACTATACCAATTTACAGGTCCATTTTGTGGAGAGGTATGCTCACTTACACAGTGGATTTTTTTTTTTCAAGGTATAGTTTTATTGTAAAAACACATAAATTAAATAATAAGCAAGTTTAAAACCATACTGTGGTACATTCCCACAAAAGAAATCTCCCTAGCATATCTCCATGGACACAACCATGAGAAAAGTTGCATAGTGCACCTTAATGTCCAATCTACAGCTCTGCAAAATGATCAGTTTTTCAGATTTTACTACTTATAGGTATGTGTTTGGGCAAAAATGAACATTTTTGTTTGAGTCTATAAACTACTGACATTTCCCCCAAAGTCCAAATAAAAATATTATCATTTGGAGCATTTTTTGACAAATGGTCAAAATAACAAAAAAGATGCATGTTTTCAGACCTCAAACAAGATTCAAAATTTCTATTGTCATATGCACAGTAAAGAAACACGTTTCCCTGTGCAATGAAATTCTTATTTTGCTCCCACCCTGGATGTCAAGAGCATGCAAAAATTAAAATAGATAAATAAGATGAAGAGAAGCATGTTAAAAAAGATAAGATAAGATAAGACTTTATTGATCTCACACAGGAGAAATTTACTTGCCACAGTAGCTCCAGGACAGTATGGACAAGAAAGAAAAGTGCATGCAGGCAATGATGGAATAAAGTAAGTACAGTGGTACCTCACCTTACGAAAGACCCAACAAACTAAAATTTCAAGTTACGAAACGTCTTCACGTTAAATTTTGGTCTCTAGATACGAAAGAAAATTCAAGTTACGAAACGCGAAATCTCAAAAATTCAAATAATGCGCGCTCAGCCACACACATTATACGCTTTTCTCAGACTGGATTTAAACTTTTCTCGTTTAAACACTCAAACTTTCATAGATTTTCAACAAAATGTATTAATAGTGAAGCGTGGGGGGAAGGGGGAGGGCGGTGTGTGTGCGCGCGGACATGTGTGTGATGACCCGGCGCGGGGCTGCGAGTATGAGACCCGTGCTCAAACCGTGCCAGGTCTAAACCAGGTCTGAACCAGGTCTAAACCAGGATTAGACCACCGCGGCTCTTGCATGCATTCATTCATGCGCTCAAACTGCATGCGGTCCCGAGGCACATCCCCTCCTCGCTGCTCGCCTCAGCCATGACTCGAAACGAAACCAGGAAATAGACCCGCACACGGCGCTTTAATCCACCTGGTTTAGTCCAGGTTTAGTCCTGGTCCAGTCCTGGTTTAGTCCAGATCTAGACCTGGTCCAGTCCAGGTTTAGACCTTGGTCTAGACCCGGTATAATCCACGTTTAGTCCTGGGTCTACGGTCTCTACGCAGGACACAGTGTTACACTATAAAAAAATGTTACACTATAAAAAAAAAAAAAAACTTGTAACGAATCAGGCTTTTTCCATTGAAATAGCTACTCAACTTACGAAAAATTCACGTTACGAAACCACTTCTGGAACGAATTAATTTCGTAAGGTGAGGTACCACTGTAATAATAAAAATAGTAATAAGTAATAAGTAATAATAATAAGTAATAATAATATAGTATAGTATAGTATAGTAATAGTAGAGGAGAGCAGAGGCCACCACAGAGTCATAAAAAGTCTTGAGCAGAGGCCTGCACACTCCAAAGGACCTCAGTCTCCTCAGGAGGTGGAGGTGACTTTGGCCCTTCTTGTACAGGGCGACGGTGTTGTGGGACCAGTCCAGATTATTGTTGAGGTGAACACCCAGGTACTTGAAACTGTCCACAGTCTCTATGTCCTGCCCCTGGATGTTCACCGGTGAGTGAGGTAGTGGTCTCCTCCTGAAGTCGATCACCAGCTCCTTCGTCTTACTGGTGTTCAGGCTCAGGTGGTTGTGCCCACACCAGTCCACAAAGTCACTGATGACCGAGCGGTACTCCAGCTCGTTCCCCTCAGACACACAGCCCACAATGGCCGAGTCATCAGAGAACCTCTGGAGATGGCAGCTGTCTGTGTTGTATGTGAAGTCCGAGGTGTAGATGGTGAAGAGGAAGGGTGAGAGGACAGTTCCCTGGGGGGTCCCAGTGCTGCAGACTACCACCTCTGACTCACAGCCGCGCAGCCGCACGTACTGTGGACGGTCAGTGAGGTAGTCGATGGTCCAGGCAGCAAGATGTCCATCCACTCCCGCGTCCTCCAGCTTCCCCCACAGCAGCGCCGGCCTGATGGTGTTGAAGGCACTGGAGAAGTCAAAGAACATGACTCTCACAGCACTCCCGGCGGTCTCTAGGTGGGTGAGCGCCCGCTGCAGCAAGTAGATGATGGCATACTCTACTCCTACATTTGGCTTGTAGGCAAACTGCAGCGGGTCCAAGGTGAGAGAAGAACATGTGTGAATGACAAAACACAACTCCGGTTATGTTTTTGATGAGGAAACAACATTATAACATAAAAATAGTGTTATATGGGTCTTTTAAGCTGTTCTATAACATACATTTTCTACATTATCTGTGAAAAAACACTGAATAAATGTGTGTCTTGTACTGAGACCAGAGAGCTTGGTCCAGTCACTAACTCTGCACACAGCAATATTTTGTGTTATAGTTACAATGCCGAAAATGTGGTGGGAAATGTCCAAAGGGCTCAATTTATTTCACATATGAACCAGACAGCGTCTCAGTGGTGACATCGCCTTGAGGTGTGCACAAATTTCCACTTAACCCACTTCACATAGAATGATCCATCCAACACAGTCAGGATGTACTATAGATGGATGTTGACCTCTGATTTGAACAATACACCACAAGCTGTTACAACAGAATCACAGTCTCACTATGGACTATTATTGTAGAATTTCCACATAAAGTACTGTTGGCCGTCTGCCTTAAATATGACTTAGTATTGATTGATTAAAGACCCAGTGACAGCGAGGGGAAATGTCACCTGAGACTTTGATGTAAATGATGAAATAAATGAAATGAAAGATGAAATGTATAAATAGAAACAAAATATAAACATCATGATCAATATAGCAGGAAGACAACATCTCATTTAAATTCCAGTTAAAGAAATGGTTAACTGAGAATCAGTCCTGTCACCACTTCACCACATCCACCTCCCGATGCCCCTGTCGCCATCCTGCTCTTGTGTGTTACTGTTGTGTTACTTTGGTTGTATGAGTGTGTGGTGTTTGTGGCTGAAAATGAATGTATGTGGCTGAATGTGGCTTTAGGACATGGCTTTATAATTGCATGGAGCTGTATGTGACTGTATGTAAGAACGATTTTAGAATGTAAATAATAACCTTGTTTTTATTCTATGGTATTTTACTTCCTGCAGGTTGACACTTTACACCTGTCCAGGGACTACAGATGAAAAATATCCCTCGGGCAAATTCTGGCATATTTACATGCAAATGTTTATTAATGTGCATTGTCCCTGAAATAAATAAATAAATAAAAAATAAATAAACAAAACAGGTGGGGGCATGGAGTCCATGTAACTGACCCACTGAAAGTCCTATATTATGCAAAATATATTCTTCTGAGCTACAAGCCATGTTAAGTCTGTTATAGCCAGACTTAAAGGAAAAGTAACTTTTTTTTTTTTACAATCTGAGTCTTCTTTCGGCAATAAAACAAGTAGTTTTACTCACCCATAGCAGTTTGGTGTCAATTGGAGCAGTATCGCAGAACTTATGTTGAGCCGTTCTGTTCTACTAATGATCCCGTATCCGTTAGCGTGAGTGCTCGGGGCACTGATTTGCCGTGTCCAAATAACACAAACTTTAGCACTTTTCAAATCACAGAAGATCACTGTGTCAGGGTAGACTTTTAGTAGATTCCAAAACGGCCTGAAACCCGATATCGCAACAGAAAAGTAAAGTTCAGAGCGGTGCTTCTTTCGGACTAGCGGTGTTTACAAAACAGCTGAGTTCACGCATGCGCACTGTCCTCTCTGATGACGTCATCAAATGAAACTATAGCTGGATATCGGGTTTCAGGCCGTTTTGGAATCCACTAAAAGTCTACCCTGACACAGCGATCTTCTGTGATTTGAAAAGTGCTAAAGTTTGTGTTATTTAGACACCGCAAAGTAATGCCCCGAGCACTCACTCTAACTGATACGGGATCATTAGTAGAACAGAACGGCTCAACATAAGTTCTGCGATACTGCTCCAATTGACACCAAACTGCTATGGGTGAGTAAAACTACTTGTTTTATTGCCGAAAGAAGGATTGTAAAAAAACGTTAATTTTCCTTTAAGACCCATCTTTTCAAAATAGCTTACCCCATTTAATCATCTTTCTCCCTGCTGATTGTTTTATTTTACTTGTATTGCATTGTCCTTTCTATTTGTTTTGTTTTGTATATACTGCCTGTTTTTAATTGATTGTCTTTGTGCGGTGTCCTTGAGTGTCTAGAAAGGCGTTGTTGTTAGAAACAGAGGAACTTATACTGAAAAGAGGAGTTTTGTCAGTTGTGTAGAAATACTTCGGCTGTAAAAAATCTGATGCTGATCAAACAAACACATTCTGTAATGTTGTTGGGCTAAAGTTGTAGCGACTCAGACGTCTCACTCAAAGACGCGTTTGCTAAGGGGACTGCCCACGACAAGAAAAGCAAATGGTGGAATGATATTACCAACACTATTACTATCCATTTAGACATGGAACTACTTAGTCCTGTTGAGAAAGAAGCTTCAAGGAGATGATTAAAGCACTGGACCCAGATATGTTTTACCAGGTCAAATTTACTGCACTAATGATTCTCTAAATCAGAGGTCTTCAACAGGGGGGTCGCGACCCCTAGGGGGGTCGCGGAGGTACTGCAGGGGGGTCGCGAAATCTTTTGATTTCACTTTAAAATAATATAATTTTATATTTTATAGTGTAAAATACAGTATTAACCTGTGTATTATTTCCTTGTATTGGATGTACCATAACATAGTAGCAATGTTTATACATGACACTAAGCTCAATTTAATATAAAACACAATTCTATGCCGTATATATAGTAGGGGGTCCCTGGCCCAGTTCGCCATCTGTTTGGGGGTCCCTGGCCTGAAAAACGTTGAAGACCCCTGCTCTAAATTATTAGGAAATGGGGTTAACACCTCGTCATGCATGAAAAAAAAACAAAAAAAAAAACATCAAATACCATGACACCGGTATAATTTAGAAAAATACCGTGATATCACTTTTTGGTCATACTGCCCAGCTCTATAATGTCATGAAGTGGCAGTTATTAGCTACCTTTTTAACTTTAATTCAGTAGAGATTGTCAATTCCAGGGTTGAAATCATCCAAATGATTCTAGTGGTGCATGGGATTTAAAAACACAATGGAACAGTGGTGTGTTTTGTTTCATTTATACATGTTTAACACACAAATCCTGCATATTTAGAACAGAAACAGAAACATCCACCTTATGATGTCATGTGGTAATATCAAACTCTATACACGTTCAGTTGCTGTTAACTTGAGAACTACCGCTTCATGACATCACAAGGTGGAATAGAGCATAGAGCATGGAGATGCAGACAGACTAATAACAAACGGTTACTCAAACGTGTGAATGAAACAAAACTCAACTCTGAGGATGTTTTTGAAGTAACAGCATTATAACATGACTAAAACCTCACAAGAGTCAATTTTGCACAAGATACAAATCCTGCATAATGACATCTTGGAGTACATTTCTGGCAAAGATATAATAACGTCTCCATGGAAACAAGCAGGCGACAAACTAAGTCTTCACCAGAAAAGTTACATAGTGTACCTTTAAATTATTTTACACTTTCCCACCTGCTTTTGTCCTGCCCGTAAAATAAAGCATGAATGGCTCCAAGGATCGATGTGCACGCTAGAAATGAGGTTACTGGAAGCCTGTGCCGCTCTTAGCTTATTGGTTTGTAAATGCGGATGGAGGATTTAGGAGCACGGTCTTTACTTTTCTCTGACCTAAATGGGAGAAATTGAAGTGAGATTAGTTCTCAGCAACAGTCTCTGCATGTGAACAGTGAAATATAGTCCTCCTCCCAGTGGACACACAGGGAACTATGATGTAGCTCTTCAGGCTATAAACTAGAAGTGTAGGCGGAAAGACAATGTTATACTGTACTACGGAGAGGTTTACAGTGCATTTATGGTGGGGTCTATAATTCAAACCTGCTGACAAAGTTGGACATAACATTGTGCTATTTTCTGATCTATGCTATATTGTTGATTCCTTGTCAAAAACATATCTGGAGTTTTGATTCGTTTTGTTCATGTTTAACACACAAATCCTGTATATTTCGGGTGAGTTTGTCTCTCATGTGGTGATACAGGAACTTCTCCCTTGTGTTTCTAAACTCTGTACACCTTCACTAGAAACATTTGGATAGTATCACACCTGCAACTGCCAATCTCTAGTAAACAAAGGATTAAAGGTAGCTGTCAACTTGAAAACTAGCACTAAAATGACAAGATTCAAGATTCAAAATTGTTTATTTGTCATATGCAGGATCAACACATAGGTCATAGTATCAGTATGGCATGTGGATTTCGTATTAGAGATGCACCGATCCACATTTTGTCACTTCAGATCCGATCCCGATACCTGGATTTGGATATCTGCCGATACCGATACTATTCCAATACCAAAACTGTTTTATTATCATCATTATTGTTAAAGATCCCATGACATGGTACTTCTTGATGCTTTTATATGGCTCCTTAATGGTTCCATAATACTGTAAATGAATCCTTCTTCAAAGTCAAGACTCGGTGCATGAGAAACAGAGATAAGCTGAGAAAGAGTAATTTTCCTCACTCAGAACACTCTATAATGGGCGTTGTTGCTTGAATGCAAATGAGGAGGAAAAAGCTGGCCAATAGTAGAAGGTGGGGGCGTGGCTAAACGCTCCACTGTCTCTCTGTGCGCTCTCTGATCCATTTCCTTGTTTTTGCACGGGGGGAGAGAGTTGAAGTGTTCCATTGAAAAATAAACACATTTCAACATAAAATAAAATTAAACCACTGCTGTTCAAAGGTCCAGAGGCTCAGATAAAGGACTTCCGAGCCTAAAAACACTCGGACGTGCCTCCAGGCAAATAAAAAAACGCATTTCGCATTGCGTAGCGCATTCACAGTCCAAACTCTATGGGCGGGATATACAGGGACGCTGAGCGGAGACAGAGGGAGGGGCTGGAGCTGCATTTGCCGATCTGACGTCAAAAAGGTGCCTTGTCCGAACTCGCCCGTTTCAACACTGGTTTTGTGTAACGCAGAAAAGGACCGCAAATGCTCAGTTTAGACATTTTGCAACTTTTAGCCATGGGGGGGGGGCCTAAACAGGGTAGGGGAGCTCACATTAACGTTCAAAAACCTCAGAAAGTGAAAATTTCATGCCATGGGACCTTTAAACTACAAATAAACTCATCTCTACAGGCAAGTAGGCCTATGATATGAACAAATGTTTGCATGTGTGTCCCAAAAAGCAACAAGCTCAGATCTGGAACTCTTTTTAGCTTCTCAGCTAACTTGGTTGACACTCGGTTGTAAAGTTCAGGTAACGTAGTCTCTGATAAATATCTCCTAGATGGTAAGCTACATCATAATCCATCAGGCTGCGAAATCCTTCGTTTTCGACAACTTACAACGGTTGGTCATCGACTACGATGTAGTTAAGCAGCTTCTCAGTGATCCCTTTAGCTTTCACATTGTCTGGGGGAGTTTACCTTGTCTTTGGAGTGAATGCAGAAGTGATTCCTGTCGGCTACATTGGTTTTTCTGCCCCATGGTTAAGAAGTCATTGTGCTCTTTTTCAGATGTTTTATTAAAGGTCCCATGACATGGTACTTCTTGATGCTTTTATATGGCTCCTTAATGGTTCCCTAATACTGTAAATGAATCCTTCTTCAAGATCAACACTCACTGCATGAGATATGACTCTGACAGTCTTCATGAGGCTAGATATGTGTTTAAAATGCTTTATTCTGGGTGTCGCTGCTTCAATGCAAATGAGAAGGACAGAGAGATTGGCTAAGGAGCGGGATGGGGGGGGGGGGGTTCCCCTGCTGGAAGCGCAGCTCTGCACCGCTGTCTGCTCGCTTCCGTGTTTAACACAGGAAGACAGATGGGAGACCTTGCAATGAAAAAAAGCATATTTACACAGAAAATAAAATTAAACCACTGGTATTTCAGAGGTCCAGAGGGTCAGGTCATAGTCATAGTTTGCTTTATTGTCGAAAAACAATCATGTACATGTAAGGGACTTGCGAGCCTAGAAACACTCGGACGTGCCTCCAGGCAAATAAAAAAACGCATTTCGCATTGTAGCGCATTCACAGTCCAAACTCTATGGGCGGGATATACAGGGACGCTGAGCGGAGACAGAGGGAGGGGCTGAAGCTGCATTTGCCGATCTGACGTCAAAAAGGTGCCTTGTCCGAACCCGTTTCAACACTGGTTTTGTGTAACGCAGAAAAGGACCGCAAATGCTCAGTTTAGACATTTCGCAACTTTTAGCCATGGGGGGGGGCCTAAACAGGGTAGGGGAGCTCACATTAACGTTCAAAAACCTCAGAAAGTGAACATTTCATGCCATGGGACCTTTTTAAAGGAGAATTAACGTTTTTTACGATCTGAGCCTTATTTCGGTAATAAAACAAGTTGTTTTACTCACCCATAGCACTTTTGTGTCATTTGGAGCAGTTTCGTAGATGTTGTGTTGTAGCGGTATCCGTGAACACGAGTGCTCGGGGCAAATGTTTGCGGTCTCCAAATAACACAAACTTTAGCATTTTTCAAAGCACAGAAGATCGCTTTGTCAGCGTAGACTTTAACTGGAGTCCAAAGCGGCCTGAAACCCGATATCCAACTATAGTTTCATTTGATGACGTCATCATAGAGGACAGTGCGCATGCGTGAACTCAGCTGTTTAGCAGGTGAACACCGCTAGTCCGAAAGAAGATAACTTTAGCTAACTCTGAACTTTGCTTTTCTGTTGCGAGACATGACAGAAGATTCGGACTTTGAGACTGAAGAGGACTTATTTGAGTATGATGTCCGTCCCTATCGTTTTGTGCCTGAGTATACGGATGAGGAGACAGAATGGATATGGAAAGAATGAAGTGCAGAGAGTTTTAGGAGCAGCGCAGAGAACAGCCATCAGTTTTGCATTACTTCTTAGAGCCGTGTGCTGAAACCGCTGGCCTTCTTTCTTTTCCTTTGCTGGAAAAAAATCATCCGGACTGAAGTGAGTACTGCAAACACGATGGTCCAGACGTCTTACAGCTTTCCCTGTCATGTTTGGGTCCATTCTTAAAGCAAGTAGCCACATTTTCAATAAATCAGGATTCTGATGCGGAAGCCTGTGAAAGCTCAACTTCGTCCAAGATGTCATTTTGTTTTCGCAACCGGGATAAATGCATGTTCGCACCATTTTCTCAAGCGGAGATGTTTTCGTCTTCTTAGCTTCTTTCGGACTGTAACCGGGATCTGATAGCTGGGAATTCGCACATGCGCATCTCTATGATGATGTCATCAAATGAAACTATAGCTGGATATCGGGTTTCAGGCCACTTTGGACTCCAATTAAAGTCTACGCTGACACAGTGATCTTCTGTGATTTGAAAAGTGCTAAAGTTTGTGCTATTTGGAGACCGCAAACATTTGCCCCAAGTGCTCGCGTTCACGGATACCGCTACAACACAACATCTATGAAACTTCTCCAAATGACACCAAAGTGCTATGGGTGAGTAAAACAACTTGTTTTATTACCGAAATAAGGCTCAGATTGTAAAAAACGTTAATTCTCCTTTAAGTTTGTCGTATTGTAGGTCGCAATGGAGCTTCCGCCTCTCGGTACAACGGCTTTGCAAACATTGCACGTTGCAGTCTTGCTTTGAGGTGTTTCTAGTAAAAAGTATTTCCACACAGTGGACATGTTGTGATGAAAAGTTGGTTAGCTGCCTTGTGCTGCTCAATGTTTGGCTGCTAGCTTGTGCTGCTAGTTCGCTGCTAACTGGCTGCAAACTGTGGAATGGATTTCCAGAACGGAGGCGTGTCTCATCATTACGGAGGCGTATCATTGAGATACGCCTCTGTTCTGGAAATCCATTCCACAGTTTGCAGCAGGAGCAGAGCAGCCGACAGGGAATCACTTGTGGAGTCATTTCAGCAGATGATGTGTATATACAGACATGGTTCACGTATTGGAAATTTTCGCAGGTTGGATCGGAAATTTCCAATCCGTGAATTACGTTGATATCGGAACCCTCGGTATCGGGTTCACGGATCGGATCGGCCCAATCCCTATTTCGTATTGCACATAATATAGTACAGGTAACAGTAGCATTTACAGTGAGGTAGTGACATACATGATACATTCATATAGAGGAGCAGCAGTAAACATATGCATTACGAAAAGTAGCTTAGTGCAGTATTATTGAGAGTTCAGTATTATTTATTTATTTTTGAGTATGACATCACAAGAGCATTTTGAGCTTTGGAGATGTAGACAGACTAATAATAAAGGATCATTCAAACATGTGTGAATGAAACAAAACACAACTCCAGGTATGTTTTTGATGAAATAAAAACATTCTAGCATGGTATCTCCAAAACAATTTCCCTTGTGGATCAATAAAGTTTGTCTAAGTCTAAAAGCTCACAAGGGTAAATTTTGTCTAAGATAGACCTTTAAAGTTGCACCATGTAACTTTTCCGGTGGCTCTGCACAATTTGAATGTCCTTCATATTTTGCACTGGTTCAATTGTAGGTTTTTATTTCTAAAATGCCTTGGAAAAACAAGCATTCTTACTTTAAATAGAGTCACCACTCCCCATATCTGACCTGTAACTTGGCCTGGTGGGGTCAGCTACTTGTCTCTGGTGACTGATATGTTAATATCGGTTATGCATGCCAAGAAAAGTAGACAGTGGACATTTACTGTGCCAGTACCCTAGCAAGAAACAACACGCCATATTTTCTGTAGTTTGTGTGAATACATTGCCCATTAATCAATATTAAAAACTCTCAAAACAACATGTAAGGGTGTTTTATGTTCATTTGATCTCATTTATTGTTTTAATTTCATCATTTTCATCATGTTCATTATTGTCACTTCTTAATTTCACACACACACAAAAAAAGAAAAATAAATAAAACATACACTCCTGGGTCTTAATTTGGTTTGAGTTTAGATGTGACACACTGCACTTTTAATACACAGAACGGCTGCCAGAAATGGGGTTTCTTAATCAAGCCAATATTCCATGACCAATTACAACAAGTGCACAGATCTACACGTTTGATTCTATTACTAATGTACCGCACATTGACTTCTTTTGGTGTAATGGGTGTCTCTGTGGATATCAAATATTCAGCACATCTAGCCAAGCACTTTTTTTCCAGCATATCGTCCATAAATGTTGCTGGCTCAATTCCCTGGACAGCCTTGACCTTTTGGTGTGGAGTTCACATATTCTCTTCTCTCTTCCTCTTACTGCCTAAGCAATTGAATTTTGAACTAACTGATGCGTCTTAATTTCCCACTGGAGTGAATACATGCCAGGAATGAATGTATATTTTGCAGTAACGCTTTATCAAATGAGAAAGCCTGCAGATTTTCTTTTATTAATTTTTTTTTTTTTTTTTTTAAACAAATGTTCCTCACTGGGGCATTCTTTGCACATGTGAGAGACAATGTTGGATGATATTTTCTCAGTAAAACCAAATGTTAAGCCTTTACAATTAAAAACAATGTACAGTACACATATTTATTTATTCATAAATATAAATATAAATTTGAAGTATCAATACTGAGAAAAATAAATGCATTTCCTATAACTTTAGAATAGTCTTGATGCTTATTGTAAATTTTATAAGACCCGACGGTCATACTACAGAACTTATTATTTAAACGTCATGATATCACTATTCCAATCTAATAACCAATTTTGTACGCATCACGTTCACTAATACAAAATTCATATTCTTTCATTAAAGTCAGGTGTTCAAATACAAGGTTAAGGAGAATAGAATTGCCACTTGGCTTTTTGGAGATTTGTGAGATTTTCTTTCTTTGCCCACAATATTGGCTGCCTGAAGGTCACAGCGAAATTGATTAGGAAACAATGAAATCCTGTTGGGAGCGCACACCTGTGCTAAAACTGCCTTATTTCTCTGTGTCACAGTCAATGAGGTTTTAAGAAAGACTAGAGAGACAGAGATCGCTATAGTAACCTATAGTAAGTAACTCTCAAACAGCAGCATGTTGTGAGAGGGAAGACTTCAAGTTTTCTAAGGGAGCTGGACTTTTCTCTTTAATACTACAGTATAATATAATAATATAATTTGACATTTTAGGTAATACATTCTTCTTTTATGGTAACAGGTGTGAAGTAAAGAGAGTACTGGTTGTGCCAATCTCCTCATACAATGTTTTAATACACAAACATAGTTATAATCTGTTTTAAATACAGACCAGTGCAGTATATTCATTTTCATAAATCTCAGAAATGTCCAGACAGAGACAGGTAGAGTTCTCTGCATTATTAACATAACAAATATACTCAATTTAAAACCTTTTTTTCGGTGCATTGGGCCCTGCTTTTACATTACTTTCTATTAGAATCATGCGCCCTCTCCATTCACAAGATGGCTGCCGCAATTTCCACAACAGTGAAACCAAAATATCTGTTAATAATACCACTTTATACAAAGGATTTAAATGCTTTTAGTTTGCTCTGATCAAAGTAAATCTGCATTTGTTTCCGAGCTTTCCTGACTTGCAGCTATGATGTGTCTGTAATTGACTGGGCTATGTTGTCTTCCATGTTCTTCTACTGACAGTGTGGCCTGCTGGGAGTAGGTTAGCGCACAGACCTCTAGGCTAGGCTACGCTTTAACATCTTGATAGAACACAACCAGCTAATGAACGCCTTTCTGGAGCTGCAGGCCCCAAACACTCACTGTATCCGGTCTCATTTAGTCAGTCTCCCCGGGAACACTGGCCTCTGAGTTGGAATGAATTGAACAAGGCTTGAAAGAACTAGGTTGCATTGATTTCTGTGGTTGGGATATGTGTAACAAAAATCACAACAGGAGCTTTGCAGTGCTCAGACAATGCAACCAATTAGAAGCGAGATACACATTTACAATTTGTCAACTGGACAAAGTTTGTTTGGTTGAAAACGTTTCGCTGCTCATCCGAGAGGCTTCGTCAGCTCTGGTTCTAGTGCTGGTTAGACACTGCTTATATCTAGCTGCAGGGAGGAGCTAACTATACTGAAATAGCTCTGAAACTATCTCCACTAATCTGTCTCTTTGTTTTTCAAATTATTATGGCGACTAGTTTCGCCTCCCTATTCAAGCCTAACGACCCTCTCCACCCCTCTGCCCTGGATCGTCTGCCCTAATGTTTCTTTGTCTGTTTTGACTTGGTTTAAGAATCGAATTATAAATGGGAGACAAGTTATGTCTAACTCCCCCATTTCTGTTTAACGTCGGATTCTCTTTTTTGACAAAAATAGCCTCCTTAACTCCCCTCTCAAACCAGTTCTTTTCCCTGACTAAGATCTGAACCTCACTGTCCTCAAACTTAACCTTTGACTTTCTTAAACCAAGTCAAAAACAGACAAAGAAACATTAGGGCAGACAATCCAGGGCAGAGGGGTGGAGAGGGTCGTTAGGCTTGAATAGGGAGGCAAAACTAGTCGCCAGAGTAATTTGAAAAACAAAGAGACAGATTAGTGGAGATAGTTTCAGAGCTATTTCAGTATAGTTAGCTCCTCCCTGCAGCTA